>CM067168.1:156658638-156871138 GCA_034093135.1 Erigeron breviscapus
ATTCTTCATTCTTTGACAGTGATAAATGGGTTGTTTATTGATTTTGGGAAAGAAGAGTTTTTCTGTTTGTTAAAGGTGAATGTGAACCGTTAGATTAGACTCTTGGGTGATGTGTTTGATGCTTGATCATGATCCATGTGAAAGGTGATGGGGGGTTTTGATTGGTTGGGAGTTCATTATTAGTACTATTGTTTTTGTTTTTTTTTTTTTTTTTGAAGGAGTAGACGAGTAGTATTGCAATTGCAATTTATTTTTTATTTTTTAACTTTAGCATGTACATTCTTGTCCTTTATTTTTATTTTTATTTCTTTAAATTAGAATGACAATTGTCCTTTTATTATGTTAATATATAGAGTTAAGTACTTTTTTCATCCCTGGAAAAAATTATATTTTCAACGAAATATATAAAAAAAATGAAATTTTTCTTGTTTTAAACGCCTTTACATACATAACTGGAACCATACATTCATATATAATCACAATAATAATTAAATATATATAAACACCACAATACATATAAAAATAGTTACATTTACATATATCTAGTTTATATACACTCATATATTGAACTATACAATCATACGAACCTATGACATTCCTGGATACATTAATGATCACATATATCTCTCCATCTGTATAATATATAATAATAATAATAATAATTATAACATTTGCACATATTCATTTAATGGACATAAAATATTGCATAAATAACGTATGCATAACATATACCTAAGGTATATAGAATATATTGGTCGAAAATTCGTAGGAAATAATATTTATTTCCGACGATTTTCTAAGGACATATTTTCATTTTTTGAAATATAATTTTTCGTCGGAAATTCATTGGAAATAATTATATTTTCCTACCAATTTCCAACGAAATATTTAAAAAAAATGAAAATTTTCTTATTATAAGCGCTTTTACATACATAAATGGAGCATACATGAATATATCATCACAATATTCATTTTATATATATAAACACCACAATACATATACAAATAGTTACATTTACATATATTTAGTTTATATACATATATACATTGAACTGTAACAACCATAGCGACTATAACATTCATTGATACATGAACTATCACATATATCTCTCCATCTATATAATATATGATAATAATAATAATTATAACATTCGCACATATTCATTTAATGAGCATAAAATATTACATGAACAACAAACGCATAACATATACCTAACATACTCAAATTATACACATGCACATCAACGTACGTGTATAATAATACCAATACGTACCCATATATGACTGTGTGTATTAATTTTAAATCACTACTAGAAAAATAGCCTTTAATGACACCTAAATTATGACACACGCATTTTAATGACAAGCAAAAACGTGTGTCATAAAAATACTGTCATAATTTGTAAAATCTGAAGGGTTTATGACACGCAATTGTTAGTGTCATTACAAAATGTAGTGTAACACGGGATACACTTTCTTTGCGTGTCATCCCTGAATGTCGTTTTATTATTTTTGTTTCCCGCAGCTTGACAAACCTTATATTCCCTCTATTAAAAAAAACCAAAAAAAACCCCTAAATCGAAGATATTGATGCTCCACCGCAGATCCGATCTAATCTCACAATCCGTCTTCTTAATTTGCGTCTTCCATCGCAGATCCGATCGCACATCCACCGCATCCCCCTGAAAATCATACTTAGCGAGCATCTCCACCGCAGCTCCACCGTTAAATTGCACCTCTACACCGAGCAGGACCACCGCACAAAACCGCCGCCATTAACGGTAAGAGTTGAAACTTTCAATCAGCTGATTGAGTTAATTTAGATTATAACTTATCATATATCTTAATCTTGTGTGTGTATCTGTGTAATTGAAACCTATTTCTGTTTGGAAGAAGTTACGCTACTCTTGATTTCAAAAGTAATCGTCGATATATTTAAGTGTTTAACAACATTTGGTAGTATTATTTGATGATTTATGGTTAAGTTTCCATTTGATTCCAAACATAATCGTTGATATATTTAAGTGTTTAACAACATTTGGTAGTATTATTTGATGATTTAGTGTTATTTGATGATTTGTAGTTATCATTCATATTTAAGACTGCTTGAAGGAAACTCCAACATCTTTTATTTTCCACAAGGTCATGAAGTAAACTCTAAAATCTTTTGATATATTGGTTTATAATATTTATCATCCTTCTCTGACATTGTCATTCTTATTTTGTGTTTAGTTAACTTATGGCACTCTCTTTATTTCATTTCTTTCATAATGGGGTCCAAGAGTTCAATGACTTGAAATAGTGTTGCCTGCAAATCTGGAGACATTTGACAAAACGGGTGCAGAAGCCGTTTGAAAGTGAGAAGGATTAAAACGTTTTTCTTTTTGTTAACTTGCTGAGAACATTGTATTGCTCGACTTTTTGCCAATGCCATCATGTATATTGTTCTTATTCAGTGGGTTTTGTGACTATGGTTTGTACAAACCACATTTAAGGAGATGAATCCGGGAAAGTTAACAATAAAGCAGCCATATTATGTAAGTAATCTTCAGTATGGAATGGAAAGCTCTGGTTACAGCCTCTAGACGCATGACCAAAGCAACAATAGCTTTGCAGCTGCACAAGCAACTGAAGACCTTACGGACCCGCAAGGGCTGAAATCACCATCTCTGCTCCTTCAGGTATTGTATTTGCTTCAGTTTTTAAAAAGAGACATTTTCAGGACTGAGAATCATGATTTTAGTTTGTATGACATGTAAACAGGTTTCGTTTTAAAGTAATGCAGAGTGATGCTCGCATTTAGGCATCTAGCTAACACGCGGGCTCTTGGTCAGATGTTCTGGTGAGAATTCTCATAAGTTCCAAATTCAAGCTCCTAACTAATATCGATAACCTTTGTTCATATAGTGAAACAGATGGGTTAGTTTCAGGGGTGTTTTTTTTTTCAATTTCAATGTCACGCTGGTGAGGGTCGTCATGGACTTATCTTGTCGTGGTTTGACAGGGTTAAGGTCTGGCTGATGTGGGGTGTCGATCTTTAGTGGTTTTTAGGATAGGTGGTTAGAGTTGATAATGATGTGGAATCCACGACTTATAATTGCTTACTTGCTTTGACAATTGGTCATATATTCCACTAAAGCTTGAGTATATAATACTGATCTTATGTCACAATTTTGGTATCTGATCAAGCAGAGCTTTAAGGGAGTTTAAACTGGTAGTAATAGGTATAATATTGATAGACTTACTAAACTATGATATCGGTTTAAAACATCAGTTTATAGCAAACCCCTGTAACTAATCGCCGGAGTTTCAAACTATCTAAATAAACTTATGAATTACTTGTACATAGAAACGAGCTGGTATATTTTAGAACAGCAACATCAGTTATAGGAGTTGAACGACATTGACTTGCTAGTTGATAGGAGGAGCAGAGGCCCGAGCTGGTATACATGCCTCACTATGGTGTTTATTTCAAGTATCATATAAGGAACTGATAGGAGGAGCACAGGCCCGAGCTACTCATTGTAAGTTTCTATGCCTTAACTTGTATTTAGATTCTAAAGATGTGTTTCTGTTTTATGATTCCAAATATTTATAAAAAAATTTGAACCATGACACGCAAAAAAGGCGTCATAAAATAGTGTCATAAAAGTATGTCGTAAAAGAGTGTCATAAAAGCGTGTCATAAATTCATGACGCCAAATGCGTGTCATTCTCGATTTATGACACCAAAAAGCGTGTCATCTGACCCCTTTTATGACACCAAAATGCGTGTCATTGACTTTATGACACCAAAAAGCGTGTCATCTGACCTTTTATGACACCAAAAGCGTGTCATTGACCTTTATGACACCAAAAAGCGTGTCATCTGACCCCTTTTATGACACCAAAAAGCGTGTCATTGACCTTTTATGACACCAAAATGCGTGTCATTGACCTTTTATGACACCAAAAAGCGTGTCATCTGACCCCTTTTATGACACCAAAATGCGTGTCATTGACTTTATGACACCAAAAAGCGTGTCATCTGACCCTTTTATGACACCAAAATGCGTGTCATCTTTATGACCTTTTATGACACCAAAAAGCGTGTCATCTGACCCCTTTTATGACACCAAAATGCGTGTCATTGACTTTATGACACCAAAAAGCGTGTCATCTGACCCTTTTATGACACCAAAAGCGTGTCATTGACCTTTTATGACACCAAAAAGCGTGTCATCTGACCTTTTATGACACCAAAATGCGTGTCATTGACCTTTTATGACACCAAAAAGCGTGTCATCTGACCCCTTTTATGACACCAAAATGCGTGTCATTGACTTTATGACACCAAAAAGCGTGTCATCTGACCCTTTTATGACACCAAAATGCGTGTCATTGACCTTTTATGACACCAAAAAGCGTGTCATCTGACCCCTTTTATGACACCAAAATGCGTGTCATTGACTTTATGACCAAAGCGTGTCATCGACTTTATGACACCAAAAAGCGTGTCATCTGACCCCTTTTATGACACCAAAATGCGTGTCATTGACTTTATGACACCAAAAAGCGTGTCATCTGACCCTTTTATGACACCAAAAGCGTGTCATTGACCTTTTATGACACCAAAAAGCGTGTCATCTGACCTTTTATGACACCAAAATGCGTGTCATTGACCTTTATGACACCAAAAAGCGTGTCATCTGACCCCTTTTATGACACCAAAATGCGTGTCATTACTTTATGACACCAAAAAGCGTGTCATCTGACCTTTTATGACACCAAAAGCGTGTCATTGACCTTTATGACACCAAAAAGCGTGTCATCTGACCCCTTTTATGACACCAAAAAGCGTGTCATTGACCTTTTATGACACCAAAATGCGTGTCATTGACCTTTTATGACACCAAAAAGCGTGTCATCTGACCCCTTTTATGACACCAAAATGCGTGTCATTGACTTTATGACACCAAAAAGCGTGTCATCTGACCCTTTTATGACACCAAAATGCGTGTCATCTTTATGACCTTTTATGACACCAAAAAGCGTGTCATCTGACCCCTTTTATGACACCAAAATGCGTGTCATTGACTTTATGACACCAAAAAGCGTGTCATCTGACCCTTTTATGACACCAAAAGCGTGTCATTGACCTTTTATGACACCAAAAAGCGTGTCATCTGACCTTTTATGACACCAAAATGCGTGTCATCTGACCTTTTATGACACCAAAAAGCGTGTCATCTGACCCCTTTTATGACACCAAATGCGTGTCATTACTTTATGACACCAAAATGCGTGTCATCTGACCTTTTATGACACCAAAAAGCGTGTCATCTGACCCCTTTTATGACACCAAAAAGCGTGTCATACTTTATGACACCAAAATGCGTGTCATTGACTTTATGACACCAAAAGCGTGTCATCTGACCCTTTTATGACACCAAAAAGCGTGTCATCTGACCCCTTTTATGACACCAAAAAGCGTGTCATAAATTCATGACGCGCCAAATGCGTGTCATAAAGCTTTATGACGGGTCGATTTATGACACCAAAAAGCGTGTCATCTGACCCCTTTTATGACACCAAATCGGTGTCATTAAAGGTGTTTTTTCTAGTAGTGAGTAAAGCATATAATAATATATTTACTTAAAACTATGTGAAATACCTTAAATTTAAATAATTTTATATTTTTTTGTAGGAAATTCGTAGGAAACTGTCTATGTTTCCGACGAATTTCTTAGGAATTATTTTACATTTTTATTAACATAAATTTTTCGTCGGAAATTAGTTGGAAATATTTATATTTTCCTACGAATTTCCAATAAAACTTATAAAACATACTAGATTTTAATTGTTCAAGAAGAAAAAAAAAATTCGTTGGAAATTCCTTAAAACATTTACTTCGGTTGCGACATATTTCCGACAAATATTTTTCTTTTCTTTTTATTTCTTTTGACTTTTGCAATATACTTATATTTCGTCGTAAATTCCTTAACAAAGTTAATCTTTTCCTACAATTTTCCGAGGAATCGTTTAATTTGAAATTAATTAATATTCAAACTAAATGTTTCTAAGGTATTTCCGACAAAATATATTTTGGACATTAATCCCTCGGTATTTTGTCGCTAATGTGTGTATTTTAGTGACGAAATTCTGACGAAATTTTTTTTGTGGTAAATTCGTAGGAAATTTGTCACAGATGAGATAGTTTTCTATTCATGCTCTTTTTGTTTGAAATTCGTCGGTAAATCCTAGGAAAATTTCCGACCAAAAAAATTCGTCGGAAATTTCGTCGGTGATGCCCAGTTTTCTAGTAGTGACACTTTTTTAGAAATATCAAATTACCAGTTTCTTCTTTTTTTATATATTTTTAAATTTGAATTTATAATATTTTTTATTTGCATTTATTTAATAATTCATTTTATTTTAAGAATGTTATTAACTTCTCGTGTATTTGACAAAAGACTAAATCTAATATGTGGTATAAATTTAGTGTATTTATAAAAAGATTTAATATAAATCTATATTATTCAAAAAATACATTAGATATGCGTGAGAATAATATTAGTAAATCTTGTGGGGATAAAGTTTTAAAAAGAGTTAGCTTAGATTGTTTTTCAAATTTTATTATATATTTATAACATATCAGTTTTTATATAGTTAATTAAATTATATCTTTGATCTAATCTATGATCTAACTACACTATAAAAGATTTATGACCCTAAACCCAAAATTATACGTTCGCTATTTTGATTTCGAAGTATATAAATTTGTATGTCATGTATGATTCCAATAATTCAATCATATATGTTTCTATCATAGACTTATATTATGTATGTACATATATAATTTAAACTAGCATGGTACCCGCGCAATGCGGCGGCGGTGACGGCGGTTTAGTGGTGTCGGTGACGGTTGGTGATGACATCGACAATTGGTGTCGAGTGGTGTAACCGTGTAAGTTGATGTAATGGTAATAGTGAAAGTATTTTAAAAGATAATGATTTAGAGTGTAAATTAGCAAGATAAGGTTCTAAAGTGTAAATTAATTCATTAAGCGCAAATTTGGTAATCTCTAATAACCCTTTCCATAGATGGTGTTTATTAAGGGTAATTTAGTACTTTTGCATCTAACCATTTTCTAACACTTTCCAAAAATAGGGGTTGATAATTATTATAAAAGAGTATAAAAGTATAGATATAGATGTACATATATATATAATCAATCCATACACGGGTATTAAAATTAGTATGCAAATATAGCTCTACATATAATTTACAAAGAATTCAAAGTAATATCAACACACTGTATGAATCAATTAGGTGTATTGTGTACAAATATAGCTCAACATATATTTTACAAACACCTCAAAGTAACATCAATACAGTTTGAAGCAAATTTGTTTTAGAAAAATGTGAATGTTTAATGTTAAAATAGAAAACATATATATGAAATGCAATGAAAACAATTTATTTTTTTTTATCAAAGTAAAATATCACATAAAGCATACAACATCAACTACCACAACGTATGAGTCACACAAAAACAAGAGTTACTATATAAAACAGCAATAACAAATGTGTTGAAATAACAAATCAATTGTGGGTATCTTACTTGGAATGTTTAGTGCAGGAAGCTTCAGTTGGAGTTGGCTTAAGGATTGAAGGCTGTAAATTCATGTATGGATGAGCATTATACAAGGAAGAAGAAAGAAGGACCTGCTGTGCAAGTATTTGAAGGAGAGAAGGACTGAAGATGGATATTTACTCCTATTTTGTATTTTATGCTTTTTCTGTAATAAATAAGAATGGAGGGACCATTTATGTAACTTCGTATAGGGTTTGGCTATATAAGCCAAACCCGACCACTGTTCCTCCTCACCACGACTGCAGCCTTTTCTTACCGTTAGAGAAACCCTCTTATTTTCGATGTAATCTTTTATTTCTGTTCTTGTTTTGATACTAAATCGTTGATTCAATCTATGGCTAATTTGTTCTTTAATATTGGCTGTGTCGTGTGTCTATTTTATATATATTTCTATAGTTTTTTACATGGTATCAGAGCTTAGGCTCAAAATCTTCATTATTTTTTACATCGGTATACTTTTTTGATAAAAACCCTAATTTTTTTTAGCTACTGCTGGTGTGTAGGGTTAGATCTATTCTTGGATCTTTATCTTGCCATCTGTTGCAGTATATTACAAGATTAATTCGGTGCGATCCTTTTAGATCTGTATCTGAATCTTTATATCTTGTTTATCTCTCCTATCTACACTATCAATCCTTTTTTTGAGAAGGGTTGATTCCTTTAGGAGTATATTTGACCCTTTCTGGTTATTTATTGGAATTACTGTTGGCGACCCCGCTGTAAGCCTTCTCTCTTACCCTTCTAGTAGCAAATTGTTCAATCTTGGTGTGCTCCCAAGTTGAAAGTTTGGCCTATCAGTTGGGATCTCTCTTATTTGTGTGATTCTTGCTAATCTGTGTTCTTTGTCTGCTAAAATGAGTATTTCTGTCTATTGTGAAGTTGTTATTGAATCTGCTCGGGTTGTGATAAAATTTTATGTGAGTTTAATTTATTTTTTTTGATCTGTCTCTAACCTTCCTTTGGTAGAAGAGAAGATTCTTGAGCATACCTGTCAAGACACTTGAGTGTTCTTGAATCTGGCCTCTGTTCTTGCAATCTTTTAGGTTTTTTTGTGTGTTCTTGTCTTTCAGTTTGTCTGTTTCCTTTTTTTATCTGCTTAAAGCTGTGTTCTCTTTTAGTTTGTTATTATGGATGGATATGTTGATGATAATATTGTGCCACCTGAAAATGACTTTGGAAATGGTATTAATGTGTTTGGTACTCTTATTAGCAATCTTGATTTTGGTGATCCTTTATATTTGCATGCTAGTGACACATCTGGTGTCCCTTTGATCAGTTTAAAGTTAAAAGGCACTGAAAATTATAAAATATGGGCTTGTGCTATGCAACTTGCTTTGGAAACTAAAAACAAACTTGGTTTTATTGATGGAAGTTGTGAAAAACCTGTTGATAATGATGTTCTTGCTAAACAATGGGATAGGTGTAATTCTGTTGTGCTTTCATGGATTCTTGGTTCTCTGTCTGATGATGTTTATTTGGGTCAAGTCTTTTCTAAAGAAGCCTTTTTGGTTTGGGAAGAACTTAAAGAAACATATGATAAGGTTGATGGTTCTATAACATTTAATCTTCATCATAAAATAAACTCTCTTACTCAAAATGGTAGCACTCTTGCTGATTATTATCATAGATTGAATGCTTTGTGGAGACAATTTGATTCTCTGATTCAATTACCTGTTTGTACTTGCAATGCTGCTAAGGCTATTCAGGATCATCACCAGTTAATTAAGCTCATGCAATTTCTGATGGGCTTGGATGAAATTTACTTGCCCATTAGAAGCAACATCTTGACCAGAGACCCCCTTCCTAGTGTCAAAACTGCTTTTGCTATTATTTCAAGGGAAGAGTCTCATAGGTCCACACCTGTTGGGACTCATCCTAAACCCCAACACTCTGCTTTTGTGTCTAAAACCTTTGAAAATAAGAGAAGACCTTTTGATAACAAAAATTTTGACAATAGAAGGGGTCCAAATCCTAATCTTAAGTGTTCTAAATGTCACAGAATTGGTCACACTATAGAAAGGTGTTATGAGGTGGTTGGTGCACCTCCTGGTTATGGTGGTAATTCTTACAGACCTAAAAGAAACTCTTTCTCTCCTTTTGTGAAAAATATTTCTAGTAATCATGCTGCAGATCCCAACTACACCACTTTTCAACCTCCTGCATCTCATCCCAGTTCCAGTTCTGGTTCTGGTTCTGTTCCATCTACCTCTGACTCTCCTTTTACTCCTGAACAAGTTAATCTCTTGATGAAAATGTTTAATCAAAATTCCCTGCACAACTCTCCTCAAGCCAATATGGGAGGTACCTTTACTTTCTTCAATTCTAATGCCTTTTTTAATTCAAACTTTGAAAAGTTTTTCTGTTTCAATCAAGTTAAAATGCCTCACAAACCTGCTAAAGGCTGGATTTCTGACTCTGGTGCTAATCAGCACATGACAAACACTGATAAAAACATGATAAATGTTGTTGATGTTTCAAATCTTGGTCTTACTGTTGGTCACCCAAATGGGACTCAAGCCAAAGTAATTAAAATTGGTGATTTAAGATTGACTAAAAACATTCTGTTGTTTAGTGTTCTTGTTGTTCCAGAATATTGTGTCAACTTGCTATCTGTTCATAACCTTGCTAGGGATAACAAAAATTTTGACAATAGAAGGGGTCCAAATCCTAATCTTAAGTGTTCTAAATGTCACAGAATTGGTCACACTATAGAAAGGTGTTATGAGGTGGTTGGTGCACCTCCTGGTTATGGTGGTAATTCTTACAGACCTAAAAGAAACTCTTTCTCTCCTTTTGTGAAAAATATTTCTAGTAATCATGCTGCAGATCCCAACTACACCACTTTTCAACCTCCTGCATCTCATCCCAGTTCCAGTTCTGGTTCTGGTTCTGTTCCATCTACCTCTGACTCTCCTTTTACTCCTGAACAAGTTAATCTCTTGATGAAAATGTTTAATCAAAATTCCCTGCACAACTCTCCTCAAGCCAATATGGGAGGTACCTTTACTTTCTTCAATTCTAATGCCTTTTTTAATTCAAACTTTGAAAAGTTTTTCTGTTTCAATCAAGTTAAAATGCCTCACAAACCTGCTAAAGGCTGGATTTCTGACTCTGGTGCTAATCAGCACATGACAAACACTGATAAAAACATGATAAATGTTGTTGATGTTTCAAATCTTGGTCTTACTGTTGGTCACCCAAATGGGACTCAAGCCAAAGTAATTAAAATTGGTGATTTAAGATTGACTAAAAACATTCTGTTGTTTAGTGTTCTTGTTGTTCCAGAATATTGTGTCAACTTGCTATCTGTTCATAACCTTGCTAGGGATAACAAATTTTTCATAGGTTTTGATGAGTATCATTGTTATATTCAGGACTTGAGTTCCAGAATAACTGTGGGGATTGGTAATGAATGTGATGGTCTGTACTTGTTTGATGATGTTAATTGTGGTAAGAGCAATGTGGCATGTTTTAATTCTTATTTTACTTGCAATATTTCTAAGTCTACATGGCACTGCAGACTTGGTCACCCTGCAGACCAAGTTTTAAATGTCTTAAAGGACAAGTTGAAACTTGATAATACTACACATCATTCTTTCTGTGAAATCTGTCACAAAGCTAAACAGACTAGGGAACCTTTCCCTTTGAGTGACCACAAGACTAACAGTCTTGGTGATCTTGTCCACCTGGATCTTTGGGGTCCTTATAGAGTTCAAAGTAAGGAGGGATTCAAATACTTCCTTACTATTGTTGATGATCATTCTAGAGCTGTGTGGGTATATCTTTTGAAAAGTAAAGATGAGGTTTATGAAAATATTGTTAATTATCACACCTTTTTACTAAATCAGTTTAACAAAAGAGTTAAAATTTTTAGAAGTGATAATGGAACTGAGTTTGTGAATCAAAGAATGAATAATTTCCTGAAACTGAATGGCATTATACATCAAACTTCATGTGCTTATACCCCACAGCAGAATGGTATTGTTGAAAGGAAACATAGGCACTTGCTTAATGTTGCAAGAGCCCTTATGTTTCAAGGGGGGATACCTCTTAATATGTGGAATGAATGTATTTTAACTGCTACCTATTTGATTAACAGGTTACCTTCTTCTGTCCTTGGTGGAAAATCCCCTTATGAACAAATTTTTAAAAATTCTCCTAATCTGTCCCATTTAAGAGTCTTTGGATGTTTATGCTTTGCAACTGTCTTGAATAATTCTGATAAGTTTAGTAGCAGGTCTGAAAAATGTATCCTAATTGGTTATGCTGATGCCAAGAAAGGATACAAGTTATTTAGTCTTGAAAATAAATCCATCCTTTATTCTAGGGATGTGAATTTTTATGAGAATATTTTTCCTCTTAAAATAAATCAACAAAACAATAATCATTTTTCTGAAAATGAAGTTACTCATTTAAATTTCTTTGATAGCCTGCTTTTTGATAATAATAATAATTATCC
Source organism: Erigeron breviscapus (assembly GCA_034093135.1). Lineage (NCBI taxonomy): Eukaryota > Viridiplantae > Streptophyta > Magnoliopsida > Asterales > Asteraceae > Erigeron > Erigeron breviscapus. The sequence continues at coordinate 156,670,735 of CM067168.1, forward strand.
AAAGACTCCTATACCCAATGATGAAAGGAGAGACCATAATTCTGGTGATGGCATTGGATCTGCCCAGCTTGGCAGCCCTTTGGCTCCTGCTGGTGGTGGATCACCTCTTCACCCTGGCAGTCATTCCTTGACTACTGGTGACCAGAGGAGTCCATCTCATTTTGGCAGTCCCACTGGGATTACCAATGAGGTTGACACTAATGCAACACTTGATGATAATAATGCTATTTCTGAGGGTAATCCTTCTTTAAATGAAACTGTTCATTTGGGTGATAATCCTTTTAACTTAAGGAGATCTAATAGGGTTGGTAGAACTCCAAGGAAGTATAGTGACTTTGTTTTAAACAACAAAACCAAGCACAATATCTCAAACTATGTGAATTACTCAAAACTGAATTCTGAAAGTATGTGTTTTGTTTCTAGTTTGAATAAACAACTTGAACCTACTTGCTTTTCTGATGCTTGCAAAGATCCACATTGGATTGATGCAATGAATGCTGAAATGGAAGCTTTGCATAAAAATGGTACCTGGATTCTAACTGACCTCCCACCTAACAGGAGACCCATTGGGTGCAAATGGGTTTATAAAATAAAATACAAATCTAATGGGGACATTGATAGGTATAAGGCTAGACTTGTTGCCAAGGGGTGCAGTCAACAAGTTGGTATTGATTATGAAGAGACCTTCTCTCCTGTTGTGAAAATGGTTACTATTAGGTGTCTTATTACCATTGCTTCTCACAATTCTTGGCCAATTTATCAACTTGATGTCAATAATGCTTTCTTGTATGGTGAAATTGATGAGGATGTTTATATGAGCCCTCCTCCTGGTTACTTCTCTGCTACTGATCCTAGGGTTTGTAAGCTTGTGAAGTCCTTGTATGGCCTTAAGCAAGCACCTAGAAAATGGAATGAAAAGTTGACCTCTGCCTTGATTGAAAATGGTTTTGAGCAAAGTAAGAATGATTACTCTCTTTTTATTAAGTCTAAAAATAATGTGTTTGTTGCCTTACTTGTTTATGTGGATGACATAATTGTCACTGGTAATTGTGTTAATGAAATTGATAGTTGCAAGGATTTTCTTAGTAAGAAATTCTCTATCAAAGATCTTGGCAAACTGAAATACTTTTTAGGAATTGAAGTTCTAGACACCAAAGAAGGTATCTGTTTAAGCCAAAGGAAGTATTGTCTTGATGTGATTTCTGAGTTTGGGTTACTTGGTTGTAAACCATCCCAAACTCCTATTGAGTCTAATCTGGGACCTGGTAGTGATGATACTAATGACACTCCTCTTGACAATGTGACTGAGTATCAGAAGTTGGTTGGAAAACTTATCTATCTTACTTTAACAAGGCCTGATATTGCCTTCTCTGTTCATGTGTTGAGTCAGTACATGCATAGTCCTTATCAATCTCATCTTAAACTTGCATTGAGAATTCTTAGGTACTTGAAAGGCTGCCCAGGTAAGGGAATTCTGCTAAAAGGTAACTCTAATCTCTCCTTAAAAGCTTATGTAGACTCTGATTGGGCCAAGAGGGTGACTGCCAGAAAGAGTATCACTGGATACTCACTTTTCTTAGGTGGCTCACCCATTTCTTGGAAGAGTAAAAAACAACCCACCATTTCTAGATCTTCTGCTGAAGCAGAGTTTAGGGCTCTTGCTGCCATTACTTGTGAAGTTATTTGGGTATTAAAAATCTTAAATGAATTTGGTATTAGGCAGCAAGAACCTGTTCCCATTTACTGTGACAGTAAACTGCAATTCAAATTAGTGCTAATCCTGTTTTTCATGAGAAAACTAAACATTTTGAAATTGATCTTTACTTTGTAAGGGAGAAGATTAATATGGGGGTTGTTGACACTGTAAAGATAAGTTCTAATGATAATGTGGCAGATATATTTACAAAGGGCCTGTCTTCAACTCAACACATAAAGCTTTGCAAACAATTGGGAATGTTTGACCCCTTCCACAATTAATTTGTGGGGGGGTGTTGAAATAACAAATCAATTGTGGGTATCTTACTTGGAATGTTTAGTGCAGGAAGCTTCAGTTGGAGTTGGCTTAAGGATTGAAGGCTGTAGATTCATGTATGGATGAGCATTATACAAGGAAGAAGAAAGAAGGACCTGCTGTGCAAGTATTTGAAGGAGAGAAGGACTGAAGATGGATATTTACTCCTATTTTGTATTTTATGCTTTTTCTGTAATAAATAAGAATGGAGGGACCATTTATGTAACTTCGTATAGGGTTTGGCTATATAAGCCAAACCCGACCACTGTTCCTCCTCACCACGACTGCAGCCTTTTCTTACCGTTAGAGAAACCCTCTTATTTTCGATGTAATCTTTTATTTCTGTTCTTGTTTTGATACTAAATCGTTGATTCAATCTATGGCTAATTTGTTCTTTAATATTGGCTGTGTCGTGTGTCTATTTTATATATATTTCTATAGTTTTTTACAAAATGCAACATTAACAATCTACATTAACATAAGCAGTAACAATGGTCAGGGATTAAAAAAAAAACTTAAAACATATGGAATGATAGTTGATATAGTGGTGAAAGAAAGAGATTAGCTTGATTTGCAGGTAGATCTTAAAATGTGAAAGATATGAATTATTTTTCCTATGAAAGAGTTGGTAGTGAAGGGTGAAAAGCATGTGGAATCCAAGGGTTGGGTAACTGATTATTATTATCATTATTATTTATTATTTTATTATGAAATATATAAATGGAGGGTTGTAGACTTGAATTGAATTTTGGTATGGATCTGAATGGTTTATGAGTGGATACACAACGTTGTCTCATTATTATTTTATAATTAAAAATATATTTTTATTTTTTATTTGTTATTTTCCCTTTCTTTCGTTCTTAATATATACTCCAAATAATGAGGCATGACATCATGAGGCGTGACATCATAGGCTGCTTCTATTGTTTAGGAGGTGCACTACGGTTTCGTCCATAATTAGTCCCACCACTTGTTCGCTTGTTAACGACGGGTAAACAACGTTAGGTCGACTCGTCCCCGTCTGTCCCACGTGGTTTTGTCCGCCATGAACGAGTTGATTTTCTGTTTTTCTTTCCTTAATTCTCAACGATTACTTCAAATAAAAAAAATTTCAAACTATTTACATTAATGGTTCCTAAGAGCATCTCCAATGGTATAGGTTTTTTCTAAAAGCTTTTTATAAAAAGCTTTTCATCAAATGATGGCTCCAATGGTTAAAACTCAAAAAAAGTCTTTTAATTATTTTTTAATTATGAAATAGTGAAGAGAGAAAGTGTCATGTTCTTGCAAAGACTTGAAATTCCTCAAGCTATTGATAAAAAGTTTTTCATTCCAATGGTAAAAAGCTTTTGCAAAAGCTTTTTCAAATAGTAAAAAGCTTTATAAAAAGCTTTGCATAAAGCTCCATTGGAGATGCCCTAATAACTATTTCTTCCGTCCCACTAAATGTGTCTTATTTTGAATTTTCAAAGTCTTTCTTTATAAACTTTGACCTTAAATATTTTGATTGTGTTATATAATACTTGATAAAAACTATACCAATAAAAAATATATTTAAAACTCAATCACTTCATATAACTTTCATCAAATATTATATAACACAAATCAAAATATTTAAGGTCAAAATTTATAAATGAAGACTTTGAAAATTCAAAATAAAACACATTTAGTAGACATAGAAAGTATAAAATTGAATAAAACAAGTTTCAAGTTTTTGCAGTTTCGGTTCCTAAACGGCCACTTTTGGTTCCTTTTCAAAAATTCAACCTTTTATATATACAATTACACTATTGTTTCACATACAAAACACATTTGTATATATACATCATCTTCACTTACACTCAAACAATATCACCACTTTCAGTTCACCCATGTCAAACTACAACCACCAACAAGCCGATGATTTCTTCAACGTGACACATAACTACTTACTCGTGAACTCATCGTCGACACCTCAAATTTAATTTCCAACACCTACCGGCTACCACCAACGTACACCACACTATCCACCATACCAAGGAGCGTATGCGCCACTCCAACCTATGATGTCGATCCAAACTAGTCCGAATGACCCTCGATTTCAACCATTCATGCAAGCTCAGTACAATCAATATTTGCAACAACAACCGAATGTTTACCACGGAAGCTCATCATCATCAACACCACGACACAGCTCTTTCTTTTATGGGTGCAACCGAGTGTGACGAGAAAGAACGATTATTCCTCAAAAATGCGAAAAAGAAATTGATGGTCGAGTATAAGGAGTTCTTTCAAGATTCCAATTACGACAACTAGTTTATTTTTTCTTTTTTTAAAAAAAATAAAATAAAAATGTTTTTTTTCTTTCAATAACGTATTTTTTTAAGTGATGTATTGTAATTTTTTATATTTAATTGAAGTGTTTGTTTTATTTGATTTTATGAATTTTAAGTTTATGTTAAATTGTGTATTGAAAAGGTGTATAACTAAATAAAAGATAGGTAATAGACTAGTCCTGACATTGTGAATATTTTGAGGGATTAATCATTGAAAAAGGATTTGCTGATGTAGAGCTGACAGGGACTAGTCTTTTTAATGAATGAGTCCAAACAATATGTAGCCCCTTATAAATACTTTTAACTTTTATATTAATACTTTTAACTAAACTATTATCTTGTGTAATGCACGGATACATATATACAACAAATGATATGTTACTTTTTCTATAATAATAGGAGGAAAACTTGTGCGATGCACGACATGACTAGTAGTTCATTGATTTTATGGTTTAGTGTGGCTGAAACGGAAAGCAGGATGTTGGTCCATTCATGCTAATCTATACTGTCTAATAAAACAAATCACCCAATTTTCTCCAGAAACTTTTAGCCTTTGAAAAACCAAAATATCCCTCTCATTTATTCACTAATTTAAACATCTCATCTAATATACCTATAATACCCTTAATAAAATAATTTACAATATAGATCCCTCAACACTTTAAATAACTACACTACCACCTTTAACATCAATTATTTTTACATTTACCACCATCGCCACCCACACCGTCCCCACTGCCTCCCCCATCACCGTCACCACCACCACCTCCGTCATCACTACCCCCACCGCCGCCGCATTGCGCGGACATAAGTCTAGTATAAACTAATATCTATGTTAAGTAATTGATAAATAAGTGATACATGAAAAGTCTTAAATAAAGTAGTTTTAAACTTAAAGTGATCCTAAAAAATAAAATAAAAATTTAATGTAATTATATTAAATATATATAATTTTTCTGGGTTCGGATATGGTTGTGGATTTTTGGTTTCCCACCCGTCCCCATCTTCATCGGGGAATGAAATTACATCCTCATACATGTCCCTATCCCCGGTCAACTTGAGGATTCCCCGATCAAAACGGGTTCAGGTATCATATTCCCCATTGGATGCGGATATTTTTGTCATCTCTACCCGTGAACCTGCATTAATATTAAATCTCATTAAATATCAAAAGTTCATATTTATAAACTCATTTAAGCATTAAAAGATGACCAAAAAATATAAGAAATAATCATAAAATAATCACTCATCAACCAACCAGGAAACATGTTGACTTAAGTACTCAACTGCTTGCTATATATACTTTAGGAAACATAAAATGGAAATGTGTACATTATCATCATGGGGAAAGAATTTTTTCTTTTGCAATGTGCTTTTACGAAAAACAAAAACAAGAAACCACACAATCCCACCCCTCTTTTGTATGTTTTTTCAATTTTATTTTATAATAACGGTTAAAAGATCAAAAATTAATTTATATAAATATATGTCTAAATTATATATATATATATATATATGGGTTGTGATCATTTGAAAACTAAAATTTTCGTGAAACTAGAAAACTGGCCAAAACACACTGTGATCTGAATTTAACACAATGTGTTTTTAATTTTTTTTAGAAAACACATTGTGTTAAGTTCATATCACAGTGTGTTTGAACAATTTTCTGATTTTCACGCGCTATCAAAAACATAATGTGATTTAAAACTTAACACAATGTGTTTTTAGATTACACAATAAAAACACACTGTGTTTTTAGAAAACACAATTAAAACACATTGTGTTAGATTCAGATCACAGTGTGTTTTGGCCAGTTTTCTAGTTTTCACAAAAAATTTAGTTTTCACAAAAAATTTAGTTTTCAAATGAATATTTCACATATATATAGGAGAGAGATCAAATGAGAAGGTGAGTTAAGGAGAGAAGGTTTTTCTAACCAACCAGAAGTTGACATGTGGCTTTTTTAAAAAAAACACGGTGGCAAATCTGTAAATATTTTGACTTCAAACCCAAGCTGACCCAACCCAACCCAAGCTGACCTAACCCAAGCTGACCCAAACCAAGCTGACCCTCCCAAGCTGACCCAACCAACCAAGCTGACAATCTGACCCAACCAATGCCGACCAAGCTGACCCAACCCAAGCTAACCCAACCCAAGCTGACCCAGAACCCAAGCTGACCAAGTTGGCCGCGTTTCACAAAAGTTTAATTTATTTACAATTATGCCACCGCGCGTTTTTTTTTTATTTTGACACATGTCGCGTTTTGATTGGCCCATAGGACCTTCTCTCCTTAACACACCTTCTAACTGGATCTCTACCCTATATATATATATATATTATATATGTAATGTATTGTATATATAATATTTTGTTAATTAATAAAGTTTGTTATTATAACAATAATTACACTTTTGGTCCTTTTGGTAAGAAAATAACAAAAATAGTCCTCAAAAGATGGACTTAAAAGCCTAATAAACGGACGTCAATTGTATATACGTGTCTATATATTTCTTTAATCAATAAAGTACATTATTATAAAAGTTAGTTACACTTTTGGTAGTTTTGCTAAAAAAATAACAAAAATAGTAGCCAAATAAACGCTCGTCAATCTTAGATATTGTACGAGTAGAATTTTGAAAAGTTTATGTATGACCCGAGTAAAGATTTAAAAAACATAAACTATAATATAACTAAAAGAGGAGGTTGGGGGTACACTTGGCACCCCTAATCCCCCTCCTAGAGCCTAATCCTCCCTCCTTATTAATCCTCTAATTTTTTAATATTTATTTAATAGTTATATTTATTAAGGCCGACCTTTATATTATTAATAAAAAAAGACTCCCAAAAATTATTATTATTTTATTATCTATATATATACAACCTAAGAAAAAACCCTCACATATTCTCACAAAAAAAACCTACGACCAAAAAAAAAAAAAGTCGACTACCAAAAGGTTCGACCTCCTCCTATACCAGGTAACATGTTTTTAATTTTTAAAGATCATCACTTTTATGAAATTCAATATATTATGAACTTAAATTATTATTATTATTATTATTATTATTATTATTATTATTATTATTATTATTATTATTATTATTATTATTATTATTATTATTAAGTGTTTCTCTTTTTGTTGAGCTTAACTCTAAATCATTTAGTCTAAAATTGTTGTTTGTGTTTGTAGTAAGTTTAGATATAACAAACTGCAAATTTTTTATTTAACTAAAGTTGGAAAAAAAAGGGTAAACTGGAATCAATATTTATATGGAGTTAATTTTCACATGTCTCCTTCTTTAGTTTTCGTATTGATTAAAATTGTTATTATAAAGTGTTTCTCTTTTTGTTGAGCTTAACTCTAAATCGTTTAGTCTAAAATTGTTGTTTGTGTTTGTAGTAAGTTTAGATATAACAAACTGCAAATTTTTTATTTGACTAAAGTTGAAAAAAAGGGTAAACTGGAATCAATATTTATATGGAGTTAATTTTCATATGTCTCCTTCTTTAGTTTTCGTATTGATTAAATTGTGATATTGGTCATAGGGATTTAATATACTTGAATTCCAATTTTTTAGCTTTTGATTAATATATTTTGAGACTACCCGTCCATTGGACGGACCTGAACACTAGTATAAAGTATATTTCAAGTACCTCTTTGTAATTTACTCACAAATAAAATAATAAATGAACCCAACAGCAAAACTTAACACTTTCTCTAGGGCGAAATTTAAAAAAGCTTTTTTTTGGGTGATAGGGTAATAAGAATTACACCAAAGTTTGAGGGACATGAACCCCCGGGCCCCTTAACTTCTCAAGGCCAAAAAAGAAAGTGAAGCAGAAGTGTAAACACGTATACAAACAAATAACTAATCGATAGTCAAACTGTTAGTGAAAGGAAGCACATAACTAACCGGGAGGCGGAATGTTAAACGTGAAACCAATTTAACCTCACCCATTTAGCGTGATTCTTGTCGGGCAGGTTTGTAAAGTCTGGGTATTGTGTACACATAGTACCAACTTTGGTGGTTCTAGCATGAAAGGTTTGACATGAAATATGGTTTAAACCAAAGTCATCATGAACATGCAAATTAGATATAGCATAAACACGACTGTCCTCAAATAAACTTAAATTTCTAGCAAAAATTCTTCACCATTACATATTACTACTAAACTTAGAGAACGACGATGGGTTGAAGACGAAAAAGATATATAAGGCTGCTACCACTTTGTTTCCAGGCACATGTGTCCATCCTGAGAGTAGAAAAATGCAAATATTAAACTCCATAGGACATGCATGCCAATGCTCGGTGAAGGAACACGCCCACCCGACGAAGAAACAACAGCTGAACACCAACACGGTAGGGAGCCCGTCAGCGCAGACATGCCATGTCGGCGATACCAACTTCATACCTGGTGGTCTAATTAATATAAACTTAAAATAGAGAATAGCTGAATGAATAAACTAGATTGTGGTCCAAAAGTCTTGTAAAGACAAAAGGTTCCTTGTTCCGTATCTTATGATGCGGCCTTCAAGTAGACACCAATGCTATCCATATAAGCGCCAGAAGTGCCATAAAATCCAGCAAAAGAACCACTTTCCCATTGTACAGTGAAAGGCAAAGCTGCTTCTTTACCAAAAGGCCCATGAGTTCTTTTGTTAGTCAGAAATGATATTGATGAAATGAAACAGTAATATGGATTCACTCCCCTTGGTACCCCAATTGTTCCAACGATGCCAATGATTTCTTCATTCTGGTCTAATGTTACCTGTGGTAGAAGTCAAAGGAGATAGATAATCCATTTAGAGAATGAATAACGGTGTGATAAATCAACTATTGTAAATAAAACGTTGGTTTGTTTTGCAGTTTTTGCTATTGAACTTATTATGTTACTAAAAGACTTTATGCTGTGTAAAGATCGTTTCTTATATCTTTACAATCGATGGAAAGTTGACATTTTCTGTCAACATTTTAGCCAGTTCCATTAAAGCAAGTTTTGTCTATCGACTTGACTTCCAGTTAGTAATACATATTGTACTAGTTAGATAACACAAGCGGCTCGAGCAATGGGCATTGCCGAAAATGCCAACTAAACTAGCTCAATGGTCATGTGAGTTAACATTTATGAGTTAGAAAATCTTTACCACGGAAAGTTCTTGACGGTAACCACCGGCTGTTACAGAATTGAATTTTAACCCTTGATATTCTGCAGTGAAATGTAGAGAATATATGAGATCGTCATGACCAATGGTTATCGCCTTCAGATGATGATTTCTCTCAAGTTTGAAAGACCAATTATTTATTGGACGCTCAGGTTCAGCTTTTCCCCATGTTCCAACCTTCATGATTTCAACATCGCCTTTTAGATAGACACCGATGGCATCAATAAACTCGCCAGCAAGGCCATAAAAGCCAACTAACGAGCCTTCTTCCCATGGTATAGAGAAAAAGTACTCTGATGCTCGACCAAAAGGTCCATGCTGTCTCTTGTTCGTATAAAAGATAAGTGATGAGATAACTGTATTACCACCTTGGGTACCAATAATAATTTCATTTATTTCCTCGTCGACATCAAGCATGACCTGGATATGAAAAGGCCAACATTATGTTTGGAAAAAGGTACTTATCTATTAGAGGCAACACACTGTGAGACTCATTCTTTAAAAGGACTAGTCCACAAATCAAGAACTAATTCTCTAAACATCCCCAATGCAAAGACTAGTCTAGGACCTAAAATTTATAACACTAATCCTTTAAACACCCCACACACAGTCATTTATTCAACTCATCCTCCTAGAGACGAGTGAGCCAAAGACAGTGTGGGACGAGTCCCACCTAATGGTGATTGACGCATCCATGGAAAGAAACATATGAGGGACGAGTGCTCATCCATGGCACTGTGTTACCTCTTAGTAAAGTGAAGATATGCTAACCTCAGAAACAATGTCTCCACCGGCTGAACCACCAGCCTTGTTTGAAGTGTGAAAGATACCTCTACATTGAGTGGTGAACTTGAGAGAGTTAATTACATCACCATGATCAATGGTTATCTTTTGCAGCTTATGCTTTCGATCCAGTTCAAAAGACCATTGATCATTATCCGGACTGGCACTTTGTTTTCCCCAAGTTCCCACCCGAATAAATGTTGCGGAATTGCTACAGACCTTGAAACAAGGATATTATAGATGATGGAGTTAAAAGATAGAAATATAGTGAATGCACTAATATAACAAAAAAGAATATATATATATATTTATAGGTTAATTGGTATCAAGTTTAATGCAGGTTTAGTTGATTACATGATGAGGGACTGATTTGTAATATTGTGGAAAGATAAAATACCTTATCATCTCCATGTATCAGCAAAATTTTGTCCATCTGTATACACATTACAAACACAAACAAATTTAAAAATAATTAATTTGAATTGATATAAATTATTAAAATACATCTATCCGTGTTTGAAAATATTAACCATATATCTAAGGGTTAAGTACACCGAAATGTAGGTAACTAATTGTATGCATAAACTTAATATAATAAAAATGTTTTATTATTACAAATTATATGAACTATTTTATTATTATGGGAAAATCATAAATTCTCCTAAAAAATAGCATAAAATTCCTCCTAATTATAAGATGATGATATGTGAAAAATCATGGGATCATTAATAAAGAGATTGAGTGGAATCCACATATCATCATGTTGTGGTTTTAAGAGAATATTTAGGCTAATAATTTGGAGGATATATCATTTCCCTATTTTACTATCATTGCAAATATTAAATAAAGTGTAAATTATATATGTATAATAGTTAGCTTATCAAAAATAACCTAACTTATAATATATAAATGTATGAATACATAAAAATGACTAGCAAAGGGGTTTGTCGCAGCGAAACAAAATAATTTTTTTTGCCGCCGTTCAATGATATTTATAGTGGTTTATCTAGCCTCTACGAGAGTTGATTAACTTTCTAACATGGAGGGTGTAGCATTATTTTGGAGTAGTATTAATTATAGATATCGAAATCAAAATAAATAATCATATAAATACTTAAATATACTTACTTGAAGTCGCAACGCATATTCAAGTTCCTCCACGATAGTGCGCATTGTTGGGCGATCACTTCTATTTTCTTTTAAGCATTGATATGCAATCTTGGAGAACACGTCCAACGAATCTTCTCTCATTTGATTCTTCAGATCAGGAAATACGATCTTATCTAATCTGTTTTGTAAACATGATTGGTGGGCGAGGGTAGCAAGAAAACCACGCCCATCTTGAGATCCAGGAATAATTGCTTGCCTTCCACACAATATCTCAAATAGCAACACACCAAAGGAATAAACATCTGATTCTTTGGTTAGAATGCCAGTTCTTAAATATTGTGGATCAATATAGCCAGGAGTGCCACAAGCAGCAGTGACTAGATATGTAAATTCCACATTTGAGGGGCCTATTTTGGACAATCCAAAATCAGATACTTTTGCTTCCCAATCCTCATCTAGAAGAATATTTGAGCTCTTTATGTCGCGATGCAAAACCCTATGTTGGGAACCTAGCTCATCATGTAGGTAATTAAGCCCGCGGGCCGCCCCGAGGCTTATTTTGAGACGTTGGATCCAGGATAACTCGGGATTGCTTACATATCTCTCAAGGCTTCCATATTTTACATGCTCATAAACCAGAATCATTTCTTCATTTTCATCACAATATCCAACCAGGGAGACGAGGTTTTTGTGCCTATAGCATGTGAGCATTTGGATTTCCATCAAAAACTCATGATTCCCTTGTCCAAATCGACGATCCAGTCTCTTCATGGCAACTTTGATTGGCTGCTCGGATAGCGTGAGTATTCCTACATACACCTTCCCAAAACCACCTTGTCCGATGATAGTTTCATCATTGAAATTTTTGGTGGCCAATTTCATCTTTTCAAGCGGAATTTTTAAGTGTTGTACTCCTTCCATGAGTGACGTTGTAAGTGGATGTATGAAATACAGTTAGGAGGAAACCACCTTAAAAATAAGAAATGAAATGAATAAAGCTCACTTGAAGTAATTTAAATTAATGATTTATATGTACGAAATATAGATTTGCTCTTATGTGGCTATTATTTTGCTTATGTCATTCAAATTAATGATTTATATAACTAAAAGAGGATACATTTGAAAGCTCACTTGAAGTAATTCAAATTAATGATTTATATAACTAAGAGAGGATAAATTTGCTCTTATGTGGCTATTATTTTGCTTATGTCATTTTTTCATTCTATTAGTTTTTATTAATGCCATGTGGATTATTAAAATCCATTATTTAAGGTAATACTTATCAAATTTACTATCTAGGATTATAGAATGAATAAAAGATTCAAACTTTTGAAAAGTTTTAACAATTTTTAAAATTTAAATAGTTAATAGTCTAAAACAAAAAAAATCACTTACTAATGTAAATAAATTTATCTTTTTATATATATGTTAATTATCGTTTTCAAGTAATATAGTTAAAATAGTACATGATATTACTTAAAATAATAAATAGTATTACTTAGAATAATATAGTTATAAACAATTTAATGTGTATATTGTTCAAGTTGTGCCTCACAAAGGGGCATAATCTAGATCTAGGTCATTACAAACATAGATATCTATATTAGTGATCAATTTACCTATTAAAAAAGACGGGTTGCTTTTCAATAGCTAACCAGCAGGTTGGCACATCTTTAGCATTCATTGGTTATAAATTATTTAATGTGTATATTATTCGAGCTATGCATCACACAAGGCATAATCTAGTTCATTGCAAACATAGAAATCTATTTTAGTGATCAACCTACCTATTAACAGAAGACGGGTTGTTTTTCGAATCGAAACCGAAGAGAAAAACAATAAAGCTTTGCATAGCCACGTTTTATCATTAAGTAAGCCTTTAGGACAGTTTAAACAACCTGTTTGGAGGTTTCTTGGACCTGAAACGGTAGCTGGTGGTATGCGACTGAGAGAAAGAAAAACATGTAAGAAAACGTTTTTTAAGGTTTTTGAAAATAATCGAGCCTGGTCAGATCTATAACGACCTGTGTCGAGGCCTGAACAATGTTGTAAAGGCCGTTATAACGGTAACGGAGGTCCAGCGTTACGTTAAGGGGTTGGAGGGTAAATTTGAAGGTCTGAGTCAATAAAGGTCAAATAACGGATTTAACGGCCGTTATAACGGGATTTAACGGTCAAATAACGGGATTTAACGGTCAAATAACGGAGTTTAACGGAGCTTAACGGTCAAAAGACATCCTTTTTGACTAATTTTGTTAGAAAATTGCTAATATGTATATTTTTTGTATAAATTCCTTTATATTGTATAGTCTCCGTTATAACGCCGTTATAACTCCGCGAAATGAGATTTAACCTTAAAGGTGGTCGACCGCCGAGCATTAAATACAACCTTGAGCCTGAACATCTCTCCTTCTTTCTAGACCGTCGTGAGGTGGTGGTGGTGGGGGTTCGGTATGCGTGGCTGTGAGAGAGAGAAAGAAAAGAGAAAAAGAAAAGATTAGGGTTATTAGAGAGGGACGAAATGGGTTGGTTTAGAAGATGGTTACTTACGTTCCTTACCTTACTGGGATGTTATGGAGTCGTGGGGTGGTGGCTGAAAGACGGAACGGCGGCGACGGTAGTGGAGGAGCAGCAGCAGCGACGGTTCTGTGGTGGTGATGAAGTAATTGAGGCTTAGGGTTAAAGATGAAACCCTCAGTGTTGTTGGGGATGATGGCCAGAGTATTTTACCGGTGAAAAAGAGGGCGGCTGTGAGGGTGGCCGGAAGTTTGGCCGGCGGTGGGAGTGAGTGATGTTTTTATTACAAATAGTCCATGTGGTTATGAAATTGACGATTATACCCTCACGTGGTTTGCACTAGGGTGTTCATCAAACCGTTAAACCGTCAAAACCGGACCAAACCGGGGTATTGGATTGGTTTGGTCGGATTGAGTTGTTAAAGTCTGGTCTGACGGTTTAAGTTTTGAAAAACCGGGTTCCTTGGTCCGGTTACAGTTTGAACAAAGAACAAACCGTCAAAACCGAACCGGACCGAATATATATATATATATATATATATATATATATATATATATCTATATATATTAATTCACATATATATATATTAAAATTACTGAATATATTCTATCGGTATTTTACTAACATTTACAAACTTTAGTAACATGTACAATATATTATTAACACTTTTTTGGACTTTTGGAATTTTAAGTATGATTTTACAAACTCAGTAACTATGTAAATATATCACTTTGGACTTTTGGTATCTTAAGTATGGTTTTAAAAACTCAGTAGCTATGTAAAAATATTTCACACACATTATATAAATGCATACATTTCTGAAGTCACCTTACATGGTTTAGAGATAAAAGAAAAATAAAAGGAACTCAAAACCACCGAACCGGGCCGGCTTACATGGTTTGGTTTGGTCCGGTTTGACAAGACAATTGGTCTGGTTTGGTTTAATATATGTTGAAACCGGAAATGTCGGTTTGGTTTGAGATTTAGTCAAAATTGGACCAAACCGGACCACGAACACCCCTAGTATGCACGTGATGAGTTTAACGAAGCAAAACTAACGGTTGTTAGTGCGAGGGACGGTTGACAATGTAAATACATACCTCAGGGATGCCTAATGTAAAAAAAGCACATGGATGAAAATGAGAATCCAGCAAACCACAAGGACGATTTGTGACAATTTCTCAATAATAAATATTAAAATAAGACAATATTCTATATATATAACTAAGAGAGGATAGATTAGGGCTAATGTGACTATTTTGTTTGGTTGTCAAGTCAACTTTTCGCTTATGTGTCATTTTATGGTATTTTTTGTATTTTTTTAAATATAATGACAATTAAATCTATACCTTTTAGTGCTCATGTGGCACTTCATTCGCCACGTCATCATTAATGCTTTTATCAATTTTAAATAGCAAATTAAAAAGACAAATACAAGATTAGAACCCATGACCTCTAACTTATAACATTATTCACAAACCACTTGATCTAACTTAATATTTGTTTATTTTTTGCAAATTACGGTAGATATT
Organism: Erigeron breviscapus; assembly: GCA_034093135.1. Classification (NCBI taxonomy): domain Eukaryota; kingdom Viridiplantae; phylum Streptophyta; class Magnoliopsida; order Asterales; family Asteraceae; genus Erigeron; species Erigeron breviscapus. The sequence continues at coordinate 156,686,167 of CM067168.1, forward strand.
CAATGAATATTAAAACAAATTAAAAGACATCGATAATGTATTTTTTGATCTTTGTAACCCATCTCTTTATATTTCTATTTGTATTTAATTATCTTTGTACGGTGAAACATAATTTACTTTAATAATAATATAAACTAGATTATCATTATAATTATTTATAATATTTTACTTAACGGTTTATAGTTTTTCTTATTTTAATCTACTTTTGTAAAATATCAATGTTAAATTAGATATTTTACTTTATCAATTTCACACACATATTTTGATATTTGCTTTTATATTCGATTTAAATTTTCTCTGTTCGCATTTATACCTTCTTCTTCTTTTGTTTTTTTTTCCCTATAATCTATTTTATGTTCTTTTTCAGATTTTACATACACAATATAAGTATATATGATTAGGAACCCTTTTAGTCTTATTGTAAAGTTTATAGATAAATAATACAATCAACTTTTTAAAGTGTTAAATCCTGATATCTTTTATTACGTATGTATTTACTTGGTCTTACATACGATTTGATTTATCATTTAATAAAATAAAACACATAAGTAATTAGTAATTACTTTATATTTATGGTGTCCCGATGGACGGGTATAATCTAGTTTCCTATAAGAAGTGAGGTGTTTGGGTATTCTATAAGAGAAAAAAGGGTCAATATAAGAAACACGTGGTATTTACTATTTAGGGTAGGCGGAGTCACAGCGGCATGCCACGGGTTGGGCCAACCCGCCCAAACACACCGCCGCCGATTAAGCGGGCTGTGGGAGGGCTGGGTTTGGCCGGGCTTCAAGCCAGTGGAGGGTAAGGGGAGGGCTTGTGGTTTTGGACCGTTCAACGGTCAAATTTTGTGGGGCCCAACCGATTTAATGCAACGGCTATAAAAAAAACCTTTTTTACTTATTTAAACCCAATTCTTTCAAACCCATAACCACAAACAACTAAATATACATTTTACACACACTTTTCATATAAAACCTTCAACCCAAACACCTCACTTTTATCACAAAATGGATTCATCTTCCTCCTCGTCTTCATATTGTGTACCGCCTACTCTTTTCGACTCATCAACGGGGAGTACTTTTGAGTTTTTCCAAAGGGTGTTAGACGCGTTTGAAGACACCGGAAGCTCTACCGACACCCGTAGGTACATCGATCGAAACCGGGCCGAAGCTCACGAAACACTAATGCGTGACTATTTTGTTGAAGACTCAAAGTTCGACGAGCCATTTTTCCGTCATCGTTTTCGCATGAGCCAAAGGTTGTTTTTGAAGATTGTTGGTGATATCGAAGCTAGGTTCGAGTACTTTCAAGAGCGATACGACGGTCGGGGGAAAAAAAGCTTCACGGCTCTACAGAAATGCACATCGGCAATCAAACAATTGGCGACGGGTGAACCTCTAGATAACTTTGATGAGTATTTATGCATGGCAGAAAGAACATCACGCGAGAGCCTCGAGTATTTTTGTGATGCGGTCATTGCTTTATATCAAAAGGAGTTCTTACGTAGGCCGACATCTCACGACGTTGCTCTAATCACACAAGCGCATGAAGAAAGACACTGCATTCCAGGAATGTTTGGTAGTCTTGATTGTACACATATCGAATGGGCTAAGTGTCCTAAATACTTGAAAGGGCAATACATGAGGGGTGATCATAAGGTGCCTACTATTATGATCGAATGTGTTGCTTCTCATGACTTGTGGATTTGGCATTCGTTTTTTTGTCCTGCCGGATCGAACAACGATGTCAACGTTTTGAATCAATCGCCATTGTTTTATTCCGGGCGTAATGGATCCGCACCAGACAGTTCATTTAGCGTAAATAGACGACATTACAAGCGTGGATATTACCTTACCGATGGAATCTATCCTAGGTGGTCTACGTTTGTTAAGGCATATCCGCATCCAGTCGAAGAGGACGAAAAGAAGTTCAAAAGACTCCAAGAGGTGGCAAGAAAGGATGTTGAGCAGGCTTTTGGTGTTCTCAAGGGGAAATGGAAGATTTTGGAGCGTCCCCTCCGGTTCACGGCAAAGGAGAAGATTGGAAAAATCGTCGCCACATGTTGTATATTGCACAATATGATCATAAAAGACGAAGGGAGAACAATATCACCGGTTCGTATTATGGATCCACCTACCCCTGTAGTTTATAACCGGAATGTGTTGCAGAAGTTACATGACGAAGAAGTCCATCATCGTCTCCGGTATGATTTGACAAGCGCATATATCGGCTATGGACTTGGCATACCTTGATGACCCAGCGGCGCAACCACCACCGATTGAGACATTGATTTAGGTGTCTTTATTATGATGTAGTATTTTAATTTCTAATATGTTGTTTATGTAGTTTTTTTAATTATGTTTATGTACTTTTTTAAATTATGTTTATGTTTATGTAATGTTTAGTTTATTTTAATGAAATGTTTAAGTTTTTATTATAAATGTTTGATTAAATTAAATGAAAATGAAAATAAAAAAATTTGGGAGGGTTAAAAAAGTTATGAATGTCAAAAAAATGTGTTGGAAGGGTAAAATGAGTTGGAGAGATGTGATTGGTGGGATTTGGAGGGTTGAATTTTTGGGCTTCATGACTCCTTATGCCCTTAGAGACTTTACTGTGGCTTATGAATCATCACCTCCTCTAGTGAAACAAATACCCTCAATCTTTTTAAAACGACAAACTATGATACTTAAAGTTATAGAAATATAACTAATGTTACAAAAAAGGTGTGTGTGTGTGAGAGAGAAAATGCTCTGTTGGGGTTTGGGGTTTTTCAGTCTCTTCTGCCCAAAAATTCCGATCTATTTTCTCTACCAATCAACTTTCTGATTCAATTCATAAACTTTCAATTCTTCTTTGGTTGTTAATCTGATCGTGGGTTTTGGAGATTTTCAGCCATCTTTTTTTAGCAGCAATCTGGGGGGTTTCTATTGGTTCATCTGTTTTCATTCTCTAGTGGGGATATCCTCTCAAATCTTCCATATCTATGGAAGGGAATGAAAAATCAAAGTCTAATAAACCCGAGGTGCTTAACAAGGGTTTCTTGAATAAGTGTTTTCTGAATAAGTGTTTTGGTGATAATGGTCCGACTGGGTCTCAAATCGACAAGGTTGCAGGGGTTTCTAGACCTGTTACTGGCCATGAACTACCAAAATCTTATGCAGCTACACTTCATGATGTTAAACAACCGGTAAGGTAAACTTCTGTCCTCTGTCTTTTGATAACTCGGTAGAGGGTGTTGATTTGACACTACCTTTAGCTATTGTTGAGGAAGTGAATAGCCGTTTTGCCAACACGCTTTACGGGTACTTTTTAGGGAACAGGCTTGCTTTTCCAATTGTGGAAAATTATGTTAAAAACACATAGGCAAAGTGATGCAGAAATGACCCCGAGCCATTTCCACAAGAAAGGTTGGTTCATGTATTTGTTAATCGAGGATCAGCAAACAACCATATACCCTTGGATATCCTTTATTGGCAATATACTAGTGGTATATGTTGATTTTGATACTAAGTCGAGTATTGGGGTTTTGCAACCAAGACAAAAGTTGTTGGTCTTAAACTTCTCCAGTGAAGATCCTCCAGATCACTTCTCCAGTGAAGATTCTCCAGATTACTTCTCCAGTAAAGATCCTCCAGATCACTTCTCCAGTGAAGATTCTCCAAATTACTTCTCCAGTAAAGATCCTCCAGATCACTTCTCCAGTGAAGATTCTCCAGATTACTTCTCCAGTGAAGATCCTCCAGATCCATTCTCCAGTGAAGATTCTCCAGATTACTTCTCCAGTAAAGATCCTCCAGATCACTTCTCCAGTGAAGATTCTCCAGATTACTTCTCCAGTAAAGATTCTCCAGATTACTTCTCCAGTGAAGATCCTCCAAATCCATTCTCCAGTGAAGATTCTCCAGATCCAGGCTCCAGTAAAGATCCTTCAGATCCAGGCCTCCAGTGAAGATCCTCCAGATCACTTCTCCAGTGAAGATTCTCCAGATTACTTCTCCAGTGAAGATTCTCCACATCACTTCTCCAGTGAAGATTCTCCAGATCCATTCTCCAGTGAAGATTCTCCAGTGAAGATTCTCCAGATTACTTCTCCAGTGAAGATTCTCCAGATTAATTCTCCAGTGAAGATTCTCCAGATTACTTCTCCAGTAAAGATCCTCCAGATCCATTCTCCAGTGAAGATTCTCCAGATTACTTCTCCAGTGAAGATCCTCCAAATCCATTCTCCAGTGAAGATTCTCCAGATTACTTCTCCAGTAAAGATCCTCCAGATCCATTCTCCAGTGAAGATTCTCCAGATTACTTCTCGAGTGAAGATCCTCCAGATCCATTCTCCAGTGAAGATTCTCCATATTACTTCTCCAAAGATTCTCCAGTGAAGATCCTCCAGATCCATTCTCCAGTGAAGATTCTCCAAATTACTTCTCCAGTGAAGATCTTCCAGATCCATTCTCCAGTGAAGATTCTCCAGATTACTTCTCCAGTGAAGATTCTCCACATCACTTCTCCAGTGAAGATTCTCCAGATTACTTCTCCAGTAAAGATCCTCCAGATCCATTCTCCAGTGAAGATTCTCCAGATCCATTCTCCAGTGAAGATTCTCCAGATTACTTCTCCAGTAAAGATCCTCCAGATCACTTCTCCAGTGAAGATTCTCCAGATTACTTCTCCAGTAAAGATCCTCCAGATTACTTCTCCATGAAGATTCTCCAGATTACTTCTCCAGTAAAGATCCTCCAGATCGCTTCTCCAGTGAAGATTCTCCAGATCATTCTCCAGTGAAGATTCTCCAGTAAAGATTCTCCAGATTACTTCTCCAGTGAAGATTCTCCAGATTACTTCTCCAGTGAAGATTCTCCAGATTACTTCTCCAGTGAAGATTCTCCAGTATTACTTCTCCAGTGAAGATTCTCCAGATTACTTCTCCAGTGAAGATTCTCCAGTGAAGATCCTCCAAATCCATTCTCCAGTGAAGATTCTCCAGATCCATTCTCCAGTGAAGATTCTCCATTACTTCTCCAGTAAAGATTCTCCAGATTAATTGTCCAGTGAAGATCCTCCAGATCCATTCTCCAGTGAAGATCCTCCAGATCCATTCTCCAGTGAAGATTCTCCAGATTACTTCTCCAGTGAAGATTCTCCAGATTACTTCTCCAGTAAAGATACTCCAGATCATTTCTCCATTGAAGATTCTCCAGATTACTTCACCAGTAAAGATTCCAGAAAATACTCACAAAAATAGTCATTCCGCTGTGCTAGTTCTTTGTTTAAGTTGTTACATTCCGCTGTGCTTAGATTCGCGTGAGATTTACGCATCACAAAGTTTGGAATCAGAAAAGTTATGATGAATTCCGCTGGATTCTTCTTTTTTGAATTTGAAACAAAAGCCGGAATGGAACAAGTCATGGAAAGAGGGCCATGGCTAATTAGATCGGTCCCTATTCTGCTTAATATTTGGACACCTAATACTAGCTTAGTAAAGAAGGATATCTCTTGTGTACCTGTTTGGGTTAAATTGTATGATGTCCCATTAGTGGCATACACGAAGGATGGCCTCAGCATGCTTGCCACTAAGTTGGGTATCCCGATCATGTTGGACTCTTATACCAGTGACATGTGTCTACACTCTTGGGGACGCAACAGTTATGCTCGAGCTTTGATACAAATAAATTCAGATGAAGAGTTGAAGACGAAGTTGGTTGTTGCTATTCCAAGTTTGACCGGGGAGGGTTTTACTAAAGAAACTGTGGTTGTTGAGTATGTATGAAACCCCCTAGATGTTCTACTTGCAAAGTTTTTGGCCACTCTGATAAAATGTGTCCGAAAGTAATAATACAGGTGAAAATGGGTCAGAAGGATGGAAATATGGATGATGGTTTCACTAATGTGGAAAGAAAGGGTGGTAGAGGAAAACAGGTGGAAGGAACGAGGCTTACTAAACCAAAGCCGAATTTTGTGTACAGACCAAAGCTACTGAGAGAGCTAAAGCGGCTTCTAAATCTACAGGTGGAAAAACCTCCTTTTCGAATTCGGCTGGTAAGAAGGAGGGTCCCTGTGTCTCAACCTAGTCCTAAGATTGCATTAAAAAATTCCTTTGATGTGTTAAAAAGTTCGAATGATGACCACGTGAATGCTTCACCGTTGCATGTTGGGGAATTGACTCCACAAGTGGTTGATACTGATGAAGACGAGGTAGAGATGGTTTATGATAAAACTGCATGTTTCATGGGTCAACAGACAAAGGTAGTTGATACTAAAGCAACGACAAAACAGGAAATGGGTGAAGATGTGAAAAACTCAGAGCAGCAGACTAAAATAGATGAGAAAACAGGAACGCGCGAAGTGGAGGTTCAAGTTTATACTCCCAGTTCAAGGAATGTGAATACAGTGATGACGATGAGGATGAGGTTTACGACCTCAATGCAAATGAAATTTCTGAAATACATAGGGCTTTTTGCAAAACAATAAAATAGATTATTTGTCATCAGTAATCTAGTTTAGTTGGTTGTCTACTTTTTAAAGTACTTGGTAGTGGCTGTGTACTTGTGTTGCTTATGAATTATGTATTGGTAGTGGTTGTGTCGGTTATGTATGCTGTACTGCCTATGTAACGGGCTGAGATGTGAGACTCACTCACATCCTATGTACTTTGTTGTTTTTGGCGTAATATACTTACCGGGCTTAAAGCCTTTTACCCAAAAAAAAAAAAGTTATAGAAATATCTATCATAGAACCCGTGACTTTCAAAACACCATATTTTACCCGAAGGAAGTAAAAATTGCAAGTATGATGTTACCGTGAATTCAGTAAAAAAAAAAGTCGTGTTGTAAATCTGAGTCGACTATAGTCAAAACTTGGATTTGACTCGTGACTCCATGGTCAAACTTGCCAAATCTGGTGACTCACACTAAAATTTAGTCAAGGGGATCACGCTATTTTAGTCAAGGGGATCAGGCTATAATATATGGGAAGTGATATTCGTACCATTTTTTTTTATGGATGTACCATAACTGCCCAGTTATACAATATGTATATTGTGGTACATTGATTAAAAAAGGTGGTACGATTATCATTTCCCATAATATATAAGGGGAAATACGGCATTCAATTTCAAAGAAATCTATTTCGTCAACATAGGTCAAATCGGTCAAACTCATGGCTTGGGTCAAAACTTGGGGCAAATATGTTCTAATTTTTTTTTTATTGACACAAAAAACAGATCTATGAGAATATATACCAAAAACAATTAGTGTAAAGGAAGAAAAGAAAAACCTTTAGATAGATATAGTTTATCGTTATATAAAAATAACAAAAGCATGTTTAATGAATTTGCCGACAAACATAATATAAAGATATATAAGATGTAAAGCCAACCTAAATATTCAACATGATGATGGATGATAGATCGAAATGCACATAGATAAAAGTCTAGTTCGATTATCTGCTTACCAGTTCTGATATCAGACCACCGGTTAAGTTATCTAGGCACTGGCTTGGTTTTCTGACGACCGGCCAAAGTACGTAGTTTGGTGGTGGTGATGATGGTTGATATAGTGGTGAAAGGGGATTGACTTGATTCGCAGGTGGATCTCAAAGCGAAAGATGTGATTTATCGTTCAAATGTTTAAAAAAAAAGACGGTATAGTAAAGGGTAAGGTAGTGAAGCATGAACAGAATCCTAGGTTGACTTATTTTGGTAGTCCGGAGGATCCGAATATATATTCTTGGAATAACGATGGTTCCTTTTAAAAAGAGTAGTTAATGCGGGATCTAGAAATTTAAATAAGGGTATGTAAAATTAAACGATATTCCTTTATTAATAAAAATTCGGCAAATATTTGGATTTTTAGATTCGGGTCAGGTTTTTGGTTTTTTTTTACATTTTCTGAATCAACCTTCTATATAAATCATAAAATCACATCAACAATTTACTTATATTTGATAAAAAGAAATATTTTGTTGTAGTCAACTTTATATACTTCAAATTTCTAACATGATCATCCAATTTTTATCAAAAGAAACTTTATTATGTATTTTACGTATATAATAATTATTTTTAATTTTTATATTCATATTAGGAAATATGTCTTTTTTATGTATACGTGCCTTAACGAAACATAAGTTTTATGGCATTGTTTAAAACTAGACTTCTTTTTCAACTTTAAATATATTATACGTATGATATTAGGAAAAGTTTGTTATAGGGTATTGTGATCAGCTATATCTCAAAGGACTAAATAAATAAATAGACTAAATATTCAAGGGACAAAATACATATTTATATAATAACAAGGGTCTTTTTTGTAACAAGTAGATTTAGATCATCTTCTCCTCTGCAACTCGATCTCCATGGAAACAGATTACAAAACTTTAAGATTTCTCTGATTCTTGATCTCTTTTCTCTAATGTGTATGCACCTCTTTTTTTCAGGTTATGCACTCTTAAGAAATTAGACTACAAAAACCTATAAATTATTTTATTAACCACTATTAGGAGGAGTCATAGGGTATGCAAGTGCATACCCTATATGTATTATACATGGATCTGCCCCTGGTAGTGATATTCGTACCATAAATTTATCACATTGTACAGGTTATACAGTTGACTATTATATAGTTGACTGTACAAACCAGTAATGCACAATTGTGGTAGATTCATCAAAAGTAATGGTACAAGTATCATCTCTCTTTTAAAAATCATCCTAATAGTCTTAAATTTATGATCATGACATTTGTCTAAAACAAAGGTTAATATTACAAGAGAGAATTAATGAGTTACACTTGTTATATAGGATTGGATAGATTACAAAAATGGTACCCGGCGAATACTCGAAATTACAACAGGCATACCCCCACGAATTTATTTACCCGCGCCATACACATGGTTTGCAAATATGCACGCCCACCATACCTACTGCTAACGAAACATGACGGATCGTTAGGTATGGACATTTGCCGCTCACGTGCAAGGGTAAATGACATTTCTACCCCCATGGCTGCCCTCACCTTCTTTCTTCCCTTTTATCAATAATTAATCACCCAATTACTCATATCTCTTAACAAATATCAAAATTATCCAAAAAAACACTTACGCTTTAAGCTCAAATCTCTCACCCGCCACATCGACCACCGTCACCATCTCCGACAGCCTAGATCCGACCACCATGTCAGTTCCAAATGTAGCCACCACCATACCCACTTGATTTTTTCCATTAATTAAGGGTGGATGTGGGGATGTCATAACTTGGCGGTGGCGATGGGAGGGTGGATCTTTATGGTGGTGGAGTAAGGAAACCAGATTTTGATGATGGCAAGGTGGCCGGAAAAAGTAGTCCAAGTGTTGATCAAGTTTTCTAAGAATATGAAATCTCTTTTGATGAAAAGGTTCAAGAAAGTGTTAAAGACCAAGACGGCGTTTTGAGTAATGTGATGGAGAAGCTACCGAATTTGTTAAAGTCACCGGAGATGGTAGTGGTTGTGAGTCGCCGGAGAAATTACATTTTGTTTTTCAAAGTTCTATAATGATGGATGAAATGGAAATTTAAATCGTGAGCATAAAAGCGTACGTTGTGAACAATTTTCTATTGGCTTGAAAACATCATGTGCTTAGTTTTGCTTATATTATTGAATTTATTTATATATATTTTATTTTATAAATATCAAAGCAGTAATGAGACTGCCATCTAATTATCATTTGCAATTTGTTGTTCAAAATGATGATTTGAAAATATATTTTGTCGTTCATGATGATAATAGTTATTTTGTTGTTCAATGATGATTTGAAAATATATTTTGTTGTTCAATGATGATTTGAAAATATATTTTGTTGTTCAATGATGATTTAATATATTTTGTTGTTCAATGATGATTTGAAAATATATTTTGTTGTTCAATGATGATTTGAAAATATATTTTGTTGTTCAATGATGATTTGAAAATATATTTTGTTGTTCAATGATGATTTGAAAATATATTTTGTTGTTCAATGATGATTTGAAAATATATTTTGTTGTTCAATGATGATTTGAAAATATATTTTGTTGTTCAATGATGATTTGAAAATATATTTTGTTGTTCAATGATGATTTGAAAATATATTTTGTTGTTCAATGATGATTTGAAAATATATTTTGTTGTTCATGATGATAATAGTTATTCATTTGTAATCTGGTAATTTTTTGTCTAAAACAAAGGTTAATATTACGAGAGAGAATTAATGAGTTACACTTATTATATAGGATTGGATAGATTACAAAAATGGTACCCGGCGAATACTCGAAATTACAACAGGCATACCCCCACGAATTTATTTACCCGCGCCATACACATGGTTTGCAAATATGCACGCCCACCATACCTACTGCTAACGAAACATGACGGATCGTTAGGTATGGACATTTGCCGCTCACGTGCAAGGGTAAATGACATTTCTACCCCCATGGCTGCCCTCACCTTCTTTCTTCCCTTTTATCAATAATTAATCACCCAATTACTCATATCTCTTAACAAATATCAAAATTATCCAAAAAAACTTACGCTTTAAGCTCAAATCTCTCACCCGCCACATCGACCACCGTCACCATCTCCGACAGCCTAGATCCGACCACCATGTCAGTTCCAAATGTAGCCACCACCATACCCACTTGATTTTTTCCATTAATTAAGGGTGGATGTGGGGATGTCATAACTTGGCGGTGGCGATGGGAGGGTGGATCTTTATGGTGGTGGAGTAAGGAAACCAGATTTTGATGATGGCAAGGTGGCCGGAAAAAGTAGTCCAAGTGTTGATCAAGTTTTCTAAGAATATGAAATCTCTTTTGATTAAAAGGTTCAAGAAAGTGTTAAAGACCAAGACGGCGTTTTGAGTAATGTGATGGAGAAGCTACCGAATTTGTTAAAGTCACCGGAGATGGTAGTGGTTGTGAGTCGCTGGAGATGGCGGAATAAAAGCATAAAAGCAGTGGTTGTGAGTCGCCGGAGAAATTACATTTTGTTTTTCAAAGTTCTATAATGATGGATGAAATGGAAATTTAAATCGTGAGCATAAAAGCGTACGTTGTGAACAATTTTCTATTGGCTTGAAAACATCATGTGCTTAGTTTTGCTTATATTATTGAATTTATTTATATATATTTTATTTTATAAATATCAAAGCAGTAATGAGACTGCCATCTAATTATCATTTGCAATTTGTTGTTCAAAATGATGATTTGAAAATATATTTTGTCGTTCATGATGATAATAGTTATTGATTTGTAATCTGGTAACGTTGTTTAGGCCCTTGTGAACTTCTTAAGTGATCCTTTAGAAGGGAGGTCCACCTTACGCCCGGCGGACATTCTTGTGTTTGGTTAGGAAGGGGGGAAACACGCGTGTATGTAGACTTAACAGGAGTGTCCCCTCTTGTGGACTCAATGACCATAGTTTTGTTGCGGGACAGGCCACACTCAAAATTGAGTTGAACAAAGTTGCAAAACACGTGAAAGTTTGCATTGAGAATCAACATGTATTTGTCCCGTTTGGTTTTGACACCTTTGGTGTTCTTGCTCCCGACGTTGTACGATTTCTAAAACGGGTTCAGAAAGTTGTTAATAGTAATTCCTCGACTCTTAAGGCCCAAAACGTTGTATTTAGTAGAATCGGGTTTGCTATTCAAAAGGGGGTAGCGGCGCAACTTGTTGCCCGACTACCTGCCATTGTAATGTAATGACTTTATGTGATTAATATGAAAATGGTTCTTAGGTTGAAGAAATATTTTTGATTTTTTGTTAAATTTTAATTATTGATGAAGAAGATAGATAGGTATAGATACGTACCCAGCTTTCATCAAAATTACACAAAAAGGGGGAAAAAATTAGCGATTAAAAAACCGTTCCCTCGCACGAGCGGCAGATGTCCATATTTAACGATCTGTCATGCTTCGTTAGCAGTAGGTATCGTGGGCGTGCATATATAAAACTAACTTCGACACTGCTAACATATAAACACCCATCAGCTCATGTAAACACATTTGCAACTACAAAATTTTAAAACCTTGTCACCCATGACCGTAACTACCCACCCTTTGGAAATACAACTATAGAGGTGAAAACTTCAGTCCATTTATTCATGAAGGGATTTTTAACTTTTTTTTTTTGATAAGTAACTTTTATTCACACAAAAAGTACCAAAACCCACAATTGTGGGATGGTAGCAGTAATTACAAGGCCCTTTTATTTGCATATATCAAATCTATTCCATTCTTCCAAACTAATAGTACAATTTTTCATCGTATTCTTAACCCAAAAGTAACTCGTATTCTTGATCTCTTGGAAGACCTTCTCGACCCGTATCGTCTCTTCTTTGAATCTTTTATTGTTCCCTGCGCGCCATAGACACCAACATGTCACAAAGAGAATGCCTTTAAAAATCTTCTTAGATGTTTTCCCGAGACCCATATGTTCCTCCAATCCGAAGATATCCTTTACCAAAAATAAGAAAAGGGGTTTCACCTTACACCAAATAGTTACCCTGTACCAAATATTTGTTAACTAGTGCCCCGGGTGAACTAGTTACGGTGCATTTAATGAAGTCAAATTTTCTTAAATATATAATCATGTATTTATGATTCATATAAAAATGGTAATTATCAGATTTTAATGAACATTAAATGTAATTTTTGATAATTTAGGAAATACATGTTTCATTTAATAAAAAAGAAAAAAAGAAAAAACTACCTCCCCATGATTACTGCCCCGAAGGCAGGAGAAAAGTTGATGTTGTATCTATCGGCATCCACGGAAACAATAAGCTCCGTACTACTAACTGAGCAAGGAAAGAAGCAGATTCCAATTTACTTTGTTAGCAGAACGTTGCAGGAGCAGAAGTGAATTACTCTCCAATGGAGAAGATAGCATTGTCGTTGGTACATACAGCAAGAAGGTTACGCAGATATTTTCAAGCTCACCCAATTGTCATCATGACTGACTTACCTATAAAGCAAGTGTTACATCGACCCGAAATTTCTGGAAGGCTTGCAAAATGGGCCATTGAATTGGGAGAGCACGAAATTGAGTACAAACCTCGAAGCAGCATGAAGGCACAAGCATTGGCTGATTTTTTAACAGAGATCCCACAAAACACAGAGATGACTCACTCGTCTTTGTCCTTAGAAAGCAGACTTGATAATGAACGAAAAAGAAAGAGGCAAACATCAAAGATGGAGGTGTCGAAAGAGGCAAAGAAGATAAAAGAAGGAATGACAAAGAAGAGATGGAAACTTTACTCAGATGGAGCGTCAAGCGTGGAAGGGGCTGGTGCAGGGATGATGTTAATCAGCCTAGAGGGAGACGAACTAACTTACGCACTGCGTTTTAACTTCATAGTTACAAACAATGAAGCGGAGTATGAAGCATTGTTGGCAGGGCTTCGCATAGCGGAACAAATGAAAGTACCAGAGATAAAGGTGTATGTTGATTCGAAGCTAGTGGCGAATCAGATCAACGGGCTTTATGAAGCAAAAGATGAAAGTATGCAGTTGTACTTAGAACAAGCCAGAGCCTTGATACGGCGCTTCGAAAAGTTTTCAATAAAGCAGGTGCCTAGAAACAAGAACAAAAAAGCGGATGCTCTTAGTAAGCTTGCATCGGTTACATTTGCACACCTCCAAAAAGATATCTTGGTAGAAGTCTTGGATCAGAGCTCCAAACGTGGAAGAGAAGCAAACACGATAGTGCAAGAGGATGGACCAAGTTGGATGACACCAATAGAAGAATATTTACTCAATAACAAGCTGCCGCAAGATAGGGATCAAGCAAGGAAGATCCGGATGAAAGCTCTGATGTATGTTATGCAAGGCAACGTGTTATATCGCAAAAGTTATTTGGGTCCGCTGCTTAGATGTGTTGGTCCAATCCAAGCAAACTATGTGATTAGAGAGGTACATATGGGCTCCTGCGGGCTACATGCCGGGCCACGATCTGTGGTGGCAAAGATAGAGAATCTAGGCTACTACTGGCCAAGTATGTACAGAGATGCGGAACATGAAATACGCAAATGTGAAGCATGTCAGTTGCATGCACCAGTACCTCGAAAGCCGAAACAAAACTTAGTCCCGGTAACTTCATCATGGCCTTTCTATAAATGGGGGATGGATATTGTTGGTCCATTCCCAAAAGGAACTGGAGGAGCCAAGTTTTTGATCGTCGCAGTAGATTACTTCACCAAATGGGTGGAAGCAAAACCAGTAGCAAGGATCACCGGGGCACAAGTCAAAAAGTTTGTATGGGAGCAAATAGTATGCAGGTTCGGACTGCCAGGGGTCATAGTGACGGATAATGGAAAGCAATTCGCTCATGATCCTTTCAAATCATGGTGCCAAGAGCTAAAAGTGAAGCAAATATTCGCATCAGCAGCATACCCGCAAAGTAATGGCCAGGTGGAGCGAATCAATAAGAGCATAGTGACAGGAATAAAGGCAAGGTTGGGAAGAAAAGGTGGTGATTGGGTTGACCAATTGTCCCATGTTTTATGGGCACATAGGACAATGGAGAAAACAAGCAATGGTATGACTCCTTTTAGTCTGACATATGGGACAGAAGCAGTCATACCAGCTGAAATTGGAATGCCAACTTTCCGAATGGAGGAAATGGACGAGGAAGCAAATGAGCAAGAGCTAAGACTGAATCTGAATCTTGTTGAAGAAAGAAGGGAGATAGCGGCAATAAGAGAGGCTAAGTACAAAAAAGAGTTGGAGAAGTATTACAACAAAAGGGTAAAACCGTGTTGGTTCAGAGTAGGAGATTATGTGCTTCGGAACAACAAAGCAAGCAAGATGCAGGACCAAGGCAAGATGGGGCCTTCTTGGGAAGGACCATATGAAGTAACAAAAGCTCACCAGAATGGATCATACGAGTTAGCTCACCTCGACGGGGAACCTGTTCCGCGACCATGGAATGGGATGCATCTCCGTAGGTACTATTTATAGACTTATATATATATGAAATGGACATCGATATATGCTAGGGACTTTATTTGAATCTTTTGTAATTTACAATAGCCGAGGCATTGCCTCATTCGATGCTCCTGTCGTATTAAATGAACATCGACGTAAGCTATAGTGCTTCATCCAAATCTTTTGTAACTTATTATAGCAGAGGCATTGCCTCATCCGATGTTACTACTACGTATTTTTAGTTGAAGTAATGAAATGTTGCATCCTTAGTATTCCAAATACTCAGTCATAGTCATTATGGAATTCAAAGTTACTTCGAAATTAAACACCTTTCCACAATGCTATACTGCATTCGGGTTAGACCGCCCCAATTCATGGTCTCATGCCATGGAGCCAGGTTGTTCCTAAGGGGATGGCGCAAGGTTGAGTGACCTCACAAATTAACTCCGGATTCAGATGAAACATCCTCGAATCACGAATAAAATAAACTCCATGGAATGACAAAACCAGGGGACGCCCTGGGAAAACAAATAGCGAAACAAAAAAAAGGAGCCATTCTAGCTCAATAAGTAAAGCTCGTTACTTGCTATTCTTTATCAACATATGAAAAAGCAAAAACATATGAAGAAACAAACAAGGCATACAATGTAATGCTTCATACCAAAAGCAGATACAAGCATAAGTGAGAGAGCAACATCCAAGTGGTGCCAACAAGGGCTCACCATTCATAAGCTTAAACATGATAGTAGTAACAGTACGAGTAAAGAGAATGCATCATCCAAAAGCATGAGCAAAGTACAAACTAAACATACAAGAAACACTTAAGAAGCAGAGAACAATTTGTCATCACAGCTGTCAGAAAGTCCAAGTTTAAGCGCGTCCAAGTCTAGCTTGGCAAGAGTCGTCATTCTCTCCACACATGGCAACTTCAGCGAAGTAAAATCAAGAAGGGCGCGTTGACACTTAGCAGTCGCTTCAGCATCATACCCTGGTGCATCTGAAATACCAACTTGCAGAGATGATTGAAGGTAGCCTGTCTTCAGTCCATCTTGATAACCCGAAGCGCTGCTGGTTAGTTGTTGGGGGGGGGGGGGGGGGGGGGGGGGGGGGGGGGGGGGGGGGGGGGGGGGGGGGGGGGGGGGGGGGGGGGGGGGGGGGGGGGGGGGGGGGGGGGGGGGGGGGGGGGGGGGGGGGGGGGGGGGGGGGGGGGGGGGGGGGGGGGGGGGGGGGGGGGGGGGGGGGGGGGGGGGGGGGGGGGGGGGGGGGGGGGGGGGGGGGGGGGGGGGGGGGGGGGGGGGGGGGGGGGGGGGGGGGGGGGGGGGGGGGGGGGGGGGGGGGGGGGGGGGGGGGGGGGGGGGGGGGGGGGGGGGGGGGGGGGGGGGGGGGGGGGGGGGGGGGGGGGGGGGGGGGGGGGGGGGGGGGGGGGGGGGGGGGGGGGGGGGGGGGGGGGGGGGGGGGGGGGGGGGGGGGGGGGGGGGGGGGGGGGGGGGGGGGGGGGGGGGGGGGGGGGGGGGGGGGGGGGGGGGGGGGGGGGGGGGGGGGGGGGGGGGGGGGGGGGGGGGGGGGGGGGGGGGGGGGGGGGGGGGGGGGGGGGGGGGGGGGGGGGGGGGGGGGGGGGGGGGGGGGGGGGGGGGGGGGGGGGGGGGGGGGGGGGGGGGGGGGGGGGGGGGGGGGGGGGGGGGGGGGGGGGGGGGGGGGGGGGGGGGGGGGGGGGGGGGGGGGGGGGGGGGGGGGGGGGGGGGGGGGGGGGGGGGGGGGGGGGGGGGGGGGGGGGGGGGGGGGGGGGGGGGGGGGGGGGGGGGGGGGGGGGGGGGGGGGGGGGGGGGGGGGGGGGGGGGGGGGGGGGGGGGGGGGGGGGGGGGGGGGGGGGGGGGGGGGGGGGGGGGGGGGGGGGGGGGGGGGGGGGGGGGGGGGGGGGGGGGGGGGGGGGGGGGGGGGGGGGGGGGGGGGGGGGGGGGGGGGGGGGGGGGGGGGGGGGGGGGGGGGGGGGGGGGGGGGGGGGGGGGGGGGGGGGGGGGGGGGGGGGGGGGGGGGGGGGGGGGGGGGGGGGGGGGGGGGGGGGGGGGGGGGGGGGGGGGGGGGGGGGGGGGGGGGGGGGGGGGGGGGGGGGGGGGGGGGGGGGGGGGGGGGGGGGGGGGGGGGGGGGGGGGGGGGGGGGGGGGGGGGGGGGGGGGGGGGGGGGGGGGGGGGGGGGGGGGGGGGGGGGGGGGGGGGGGGGGGGGGGGGGGGGGGGGGGGGGGGGGGGGGGGGGGGGGGGGGGGGGGGGGGGGGGGGGGGGGGGGGGGGGGGGGGGGGGGGGGGGGGGGGGGGGGGGGGGGGGGGGGGGGGGGGGGGGGGGGGGGGGGGGGGGGGGGGGGGGGGGGGGGGGGGGGGGGGGGGGGGGGGGGGGGGGGGGGGGGGGGGGGGGGGGGGGGGGGGGGGGGGGGGGGGGGGGGGGGGGGGGGGGGGGGGGGGGGGGGGGGGGGGGGGGGGGGGGGGGGGGGGGGGGGGGGGGGGGGGGGGGGGGGGGGGGGGGGGGGGGGGGGGGGGGGGGGGGGGGGGGGGGGGGGGGGGGGGGGGGGGGGGGGGGGGGGGGGGGGGGGGGGGGGGGGGGGGGGGGGGGGGGGGGGGGGGGGGGGGGGGGGGGGGGGGGGGGGGGGGGGGGGGGGGGGGGGGGGGGGGGGGGGGGGGGGGGGGGGGGGGGGGGGGGGGGGGGGGGGGGGGGGGGGGGGGGGGGGGGGGGGGGGGGGGGGGGGGGGGGGGGGGGGGGGGGGGGGGGGGGGGGGGGGGGGGGGGGGGGGGGGGGGGGGGGGGGGGGGGGGGGGGGGGGGGGGGGGGGGGGGGGGGGGGGGGGGGGGGGGGGGGGGGGGGGGGGGGGGGGGGGGGGGGGGGGGGGGGGGGGGGGGGGGGGGGGGGGGGGGGGGGGGGGGGGGGGGGGGGGGGGGGGGGGGGGGGGGGGGGGGGGGGGGGGGGGGGGGGGGGGGGGGGGGGGGGGGGATTGATTTCAGCTGAACCGTCTTCATGATTACTATGATCCGGAGTAGTCATATGGTGAGAATCATGATGAGCATTGTCATGAAAATCATTTCCCTCATAATACCCTACTCTGTCCTCTCCCTCATCATTAGCAAGATCACCATCAGAATGATTAATAGCCCCCGAGATGGGTTTAGAGGAGGGTGACCCAGATGAATAACCCCCTGGGGGAACCACCATAGTAGCTTTAGAACGATCAGGCGGTACCAATGGTACATCCTCGTTAGAAGATCCCATCATCTGCAACAATAAGTTTCCTTTTAGGATTTTGAGCCTTTTTACTAGCCAAAGCATTCAATTTCTTTTTCTTAGAAGGTGGTGGAGTGCCGACAAGAAGGTCTTGAGATGCAGCAGATCGTTTCTTCTTTGCTGCAGCAGCGGATGTCACATTCCTCTGAACCGAAGTAGTAGGAGGAAGGAAAGAGATGATCGTTATGGATGGAGCAACCAAGACATTAGGAATTCGGTCCAACAAGGGAGGTTCATTAGGACCAAGGGACCTACTTCCAAAAGTAACATCGTCACCTTCTTCAAGATTTACATACGCTCTGAGGGAGATAGCTAAAAAGAAAAGAAAAAAAGTAAATAAAAATAAAAAACATAGAAGTATATATAAGGTAGTGATAGTAATAATAAGAACGAAGCAATAATAACAAGTTAAGAGGAGCTTACGTTTTTCATAGCGATAAATAACGGGTACTTGTTCTGGTTGGGTCCAACGACGGCTAATCCCACCTAAAAGAAGAATGGGCTCAGGATAAGGACGGATCATTGTAGCACGATCTATCAGTTTCTGATACAAAATCGGATCATATGTTCCATCCCTTGGCATATTTTCAATCATCTTTGTTGAGGTCCGCCATTCCATCTTAATAGGAGCTACACTTGCATCAACCCAAAAAAACCTATCCTTCCAATCCCGTAGACAAGCAGGTGCGCCCAAGATACAATGGCTTATCTCCCCATTGCGTGTCGAAGTTTTCTTTCTTTCAATAGTAAACCAGTTCCCGGCTCGTCCCAACTTGTAAAACATCCGAAACAAGGGGAGAGTAGGTGAACCACCAAGAGCACGACACACTACTTCAAAGTTAATCACTTTTATAACCCCAAGAGGAACAAGTTGGCTAATGTGTACCTTAAAGTACTCAATAACAGAAAGAAAAAATTGAGTAAAGGGAATGCGCGCCCCAGCCCACTCAAATGAACGAGTGTACAAACCTATCTTACCGGGCGGGCGGTCCTTGATTGTCGCATCAGCAGCAGGTATGGTAGGGTGATAACAAGAATCAATACCATACTCTTCGCAAAACTTGTCAAGGGTGTCACGGGTAAGGATGGAAGTCATTAGGCGCATGTTATCTTTCGACATCTTGGTTCACCTTGTCGAACCACCTGTATGTATCACCTGGATGAACCACAAGCAAAACATGGGAAGACATAGTCAAATCATCATCGTATACTTACTTTTATCAAAACAAACATATATTTACATACATTCTGAAGCAATTGTAAGAAGCAATGTATGAGTAAAACTTGTTCCAAGTGGATCAATAAAACAAAAAGAGGGTACTGCCCCTCTTCACACCATACGTACGCAATGAATTTTGTAAGTAGCAAGTTACTAACATAAGTATTGATACTATCTATTAGTCTCAGCCGCACAAAAAGAAACTTTTCTTTTGTGAAGAGCACGTATGGTGCAGGATGTGTGCCAAGGAGCAACTTTTTCCAATATCTCCCACATACATGTGTGCACGATATATATTTAACAAACAGGAAAAACAAGTCGAAGTAGTAGGATGAAGCAGCTAATCAAATTGATTACGAGTACATATACATTGTATGTAACAAGCACGAGAAGTGCAAGGTGTGTAGCTGGCATCAAATATATCCACATACAAACAATAGTCTCATATACATATATGTTCACCACACAAAAAAAATAAAAAAAATAAAATGAAGGAAGCATGAAGCACATAGAAGTAGCAGAATCAGCTGATTTAATTGTCACGAGTGTGAGTACATTTTGTATAACAAACAATAAAGATAGATCGAAGCAGCAGGTCAAAGCAGCATGTCAAAGCAATGCGAAAAATCAAAAGTTGCAGTTAATTCTTGAAGTACTATTGTTAAGTAAATAGCAAAATATCACTTAACCCTCTTACTATTGTTAAGTAAATAAGCATGGATTATATACAAATTAAGTAGGGAAACGGTGCAGATCAAGTATGAAGCACGCACCTGAAGTGCAGGTGTGTAGTTGGCATCAAATATATCCACATACAAACAATAGTCTCATATACATATATGTTCACCACACAAAAAAAATAAAAAAAATAAAATGAAGGAAGCATGAAGCACATAGAAGTAGCAGAATCAGCTGATTTAATTGTCACGAGTGTGAGTACATTTTGTATAACAAACAATAAAGATAGATCGAAGCAGCAGGTCAAAGCAGCATGTCAAAGCAATGCGAAAAATCAAAAGTTGCAGTTAATTCTTGAAGTACTATTGTTAAGTAAATAGCAAAATATCACTTAACCCTCTTACTATTGTTAAGTAAATAAGCATGGATTATATACAAATTAAGTAGGGAAACGGTGCAGATCAAGTATGAAGCACGCACCTGAGTGTCGTGACAAATCAGTCGATCCACTTGAGGCGGATCAACCCACCGAACCAACGGATGCAAGCAGCCTAGTCGATCCTCTGGATACGAACCGCTCCACCAAACCACTGAAGGAAAATCACCCAGCCGATCTAAAGCAGGATCATTGGGGAAAAGGTACCAAAAAAGTGTGTTTTGGAGGTAAATAAAAAAGGGGGCGGTTAAAGTGAGGAGAATTAGGGGTTTTATAGGGCAAGGGAAAGCCTGGTAACTGTTGGGGGCCCATTTGGAGGGTAAAACAAGAGAGGCCCATTGACCTTTGGATCCTACACAAAGATAAAGGATGGATAAAAAGTAATGGAAAACACAAACACACAAAAAAAATATATATATATATAATAGATAGATAAACTAATAAATAATAATAAAAAAAATTATAAATAAACGGGTGCATACAAAATATCAGAGTATGTAGCAATGTTGAAAGCATTTTGCAAACAATCACACCAAAACAAAAACATTTTTCATAAGGGCGTAAAACGTGATGATGCAAACATCCGAAGCACCCGAGGGGAATCGCCAATAAACAAACTAAAAATAAACATATGTAGATAAAGTTTAGTATAATGAGTTAAAACACATAATATAAACTATGTAGAATAAAGTTTAGTATAATGAGTTAAAACACATAATACTAAACTGGGGGGACATGAAGATGAACCAGCATGATGAACCAACAAACGAACGAATCAACGAACAAGCCAAAGTAATTCATCGGAATGTATAGTGGAGACCAGCTCACAAAAGGACTTGCTATTGTCCAACGAATACAAGAATGATAAGGTAAGTGCCAGCCTATTACCCGGGTGATGAACCACCCTCAAGTCGAAGCACCCTATTATCCAATATGGGTACTATAAATAGAGGGCTTCAGATCCTCATTTATGACACTCTCAACTACTCACTCTCTCTCTCTCGATTATCAAATACCTTACGAAAAACCCATACTTATTCTCACGCCCGAGCTTGGTCAAAAGAGGAACCTTCCTCCTCTTTTGACGAGGCTAACGGTGTGCTTTCTTTGTCACAGGTAGCACGTTGGACCAAGTTCAGACGGACCAACTGCCTCATCAAGCGAAGGAGCACAATTTTCCT
This sequence comes from Erigeron breviscapus, assembly GCA_034093135.1. NCBI lineage: Eukaryota > Viridiplantae > Streptophyta > Magnoliopsida > Asterales > Asteraceae > Erigeron > Erigeron breviscapus. The sequence continues at coordinate 156,707,879 of CM067168.1, forward strand.
TCGTCGTCAGGTACTAGTAAGCAAATCTCATATGAAAGGGTCTAACGGGGTTGTGTTTAATTACGGAGACTGAATAAGCTCTACATGTATTAATTCGTCTCATCAAAACCAAGTGAAGTTCCAATTTGAGCCAAATACACTAATGACAAAAAAGATCAAAACTTGCAAGTCTTTGACCCTTGGCTTTACCCAAAACCACCGGCCAAACCACCAATGGGCCAAACCAGCAATGGGCGGTTTCCTTCTGTAGCAGTCTAGCAGACCACCCGTTTCACTTGATCATTGGTTGATGATGATGTGTTTCACCCTCCTTAGTCTCTTACACCATCAGGCTTCACTAGTCACTTACCCAAAACCACCAGCCAAACCACTAATCGGCGGTTTCCTTCTTTAGGAGACCACCCGTTTTACTTGATCATTGGTTGATGATGATTGTACTAGTGGTTGCCAGGTTTCTAGTGGGAAAGAAGATGAGTTAATTAACCTTGATTTGATGTGTGTTTTCGGGAAGAAGAGTAGAAGACGACGACTATGATGATGATGATGTATAAAAGTGTTGCGAGAAGAGGGAAAGTAGAGAATTGTTGTTCCTTTTTTTCAATTACTCACAGCCACAAACTGTGTTCAGATTCGACAACCTCTTACAGGAAAACAAGGACCTAAATAAAAAATTCAAATAAACTAACTAAATAAACAAGTAAATAACGCTACCGAAGCATTAGTCAAGAAAGAAAAAGGTTCTTTGATCAATATCTTACAATGTGGCCTTCAAATAGACACCAATGCTATCAAGATAACCGCTACCATAGCCATAAAATCCAGCAAAAGAACCACTTTCCCATTGTACTGTGAAAGGCGTCCCTCTTTTTTCACCAAAAGGCCCATGAGTTCCTTTATTCGTCAGAAATGATATTGATGAAATGAGTTTGCAATCTGCAGCTGTTCCATCGATGCCAATAATTTCTTCATTCCAGTCTAATGTTACCTGTGGTAGTAGTAGAAATATATCAGAAAGCAGATAAATAACAAAAAAAAAAAAGACAAAGGAGATCGCTATTCCATTTACGGTTAATGAAAAAATTTCATAATTCTCGTTGAAAATTTGATATTCCTGCCAACGTTTTAGACAGTTTCACTGATGCAAGTTAATTTTCTTTTATCTGTTATGTTGGTGAAGTGAGGAAGGTCGCATATGGTTATCAACTTCCATGTGAAAATACGTATTGTACAGTTTGTACAACGCGAGCGGCTTCAGTGATGAGCATTGATGAAAATGCCAACTAAACTAGCTTAATGATCATGTGAGTTGACATTTTCTAAAAAAAAAATAATCCTTACCACGGAACGTTCGTGATGCCAACCACCGGCTTTTAGAGAATTGAATTTTAACCCTTGATAATGTGTAGTGAAAAATAGAGAATATATCATATCGCCATGACCAATAGTTATCTCCGTGAGGTGATGATTCTTCTCAAGTTCAAAAGACCAATTATATTGTGGATCCCCAGGAAAAGTCTTTCCCCATGTTCCAACCTTCATGATTTCAGCATCCGCTTTTAGATAGACACCCATGTCATCAATAAAGTCGCCAGCAAGGCCATAGAAACCAACTAACGAGCCTTTTTCCCATGGTATAGAGAAAACACACTCTGATGCTTGACCAAACGGTCCATGGGTTGTCTTGTTCGTAACAAAAGTAAGTGATGAAATAACTGTATTACCACCTCGGGTACCAATGGTTCCTTTAATATCAATTATTTCCTCATCGGCATCAAGTATGACCTGGATATGAAAAGCATTACATCATGTTTGTGAAAATTTATCTATCCATTAGTAATGTTACGATATGCTAACCTCAGAAACAATGTCTCCACCAGCGGAACCACCAGCCTTGTTTGAGGTGTGAAAGATACCTCCACATTGAGTGGTGAACATGAGAGAGTAAATTACATCACCATGATCGATGGTTATTTTTTGCAGCTTATGATTTGGCTCAAGTTCGAAAGACCATTGATCATGATCGGCAGTGGCACTTTGTTTTCCACAAGTTCCTACCCGAAAATATGTTGTGGAATTGCTGCAGACCTTGAAGCAAGGATATTATAATTGAATAGAGTAAAATGATTATGTAATGGATCGGAGTTAACACGCCAATATAACAGCAATAACATATATAGACACATGTATATATATATATATACACACGTATATATAAAACAAATTAATTATGAGGGCTTCAATGATTTATCAGTACCAAACATGATGCTCAACGATATTTGAGATAATGATTGCTCAAAATATATATATATATATATAATATATACTTACTTGAAGTCGCAACGCATATTCAAGTTTCTCCACGATCTAACCCATTGTTGGGCGATCACTTCTATTTTCTTTTAAGCATTGATATGCAGCCTTGGAGAAAACGTTCAACGAATCTTCTCTCATTTGATTCTTCAGATCGGGAAAGATGATCTCATCTAATCTGTTTTGTAAACATGATTGTTCGGCAAGGGTAGCAAGAAAACCATGCCCATCTTGAGATCCGGGGATAAGCGCCTGCCTTCCACACAATATCTCAAAAAGCAACACACCAAAGGAATAAACATCTGATTCTTTGGATAGAATGCCGGTGCTTAAATATTGTGGATCAATATAGCCAATGGTGCCACAAGCAGCGGTGACAATACATGTGATCTCCATATTTGAAGGACCTATTTTAGACAATCCAAAATCAGATACTTTTGCTTCCCAGTTCTCATCTAGCAGAATATTTGGGCTCTTTATATCGCGATGCAAAACCCTATGTTGGGGACCCACATCATTATGTAGGTAATTAATCCCACGGGCTGCCCCGAGGCTTATTTTGAGACGTTGGATCCAGGAGAGCTCAGAATTGCTTAGATATTTATCAAGGCTTCCATGTTTTGCATACTCATAAACCAGGATACTTTCTCTATTCTCATCACAAAATCCAACAAGGGAGACAAGGTTTTTATGCCTATAGCATGTGAGCATTTGAATTTCCATCAAATACTCACGATTCCCTTGTCCAAATTGACGATCCAGTCTCTTCACAGCAACTCTGATCTTCTGCTCAGATAGTGTGAGTATTCCCACGTATACCTTGCCAAAACCACCATGTCCAATGAAAGTTTCATCACTGAAATTTTTGGTGGCCAGCTTAATCTTGTCAAGCGGAATTTTTAAGTGTTGCAATCCTTCCATGAAGCAGTGATGTATAAAATGCAGCTTGGAAGAACCACCTTAAACAATGGAAAAGTTAAGCAGTGAAATCATGTTTATATAGCTCAAATGAAGTAATTCAAATTAATGATTTTTATGTACAGAAAAATTTAAAGAGGGTCAAGCTAGCTTTCTTTACAAACATGGATGACTATTGAGCATTTTTAGTCCTTTACAGATTACCAGAGTATTCATCAATAAAAATGCTACAAACTAACAACACCTTACTAGAAGTGATAACTTTTTGAAAAAATTGATTTTCTACAATGTGAATATATCATTAACCAAAAGAAAAAGAGATCTACTAAATAGATATTTAGGATTATTTATTTGGAAAACTATATGTAGATAGTGTAATGTTTTGCAAATTGATATTGTCATTTGACAAAGAATGTACGGTTTTGAAGTACAAGGATTACATATATATGCATTAAGTTAATGGGATCATAATCCCAATTAGCAGAATCCTAGGGGTAGTGTCGCCATAATCATAGACTATGTTCCTTAATTTTGTGATTAATAGAGACTTTCATTTAATCTGATGGTTATTTCTTTAGTGGTTATTAGACATGAATACCCATTAACACAGTTGTTAATGTAAACCATTATGTCCTTAAATTTTGTGATTAATAGAGACTTTCATTTGGCTGTTATACGAGCGCATGATAAGGTGACAACACCTATGTAGGGCTGTAAACGAACCGAACAACCGTTCGGCAGAAAGTTCGTTCGTGTTCGTTCGTTTGGTTAAATGAACGAACATGAACACAAAAATTTGTTCATTTAGTTAAATGAACGAACATGAACACAGCTCCCGTTCGTTCACTTATGTTCGTGAACGTTCGATAATATGTTCGTGAACAATGTTCGTGAACATCCGTTCATTTATGTTCATGAACATTTCATTTTGCTATATATATTAATATTAATATTAACATTAATATCTAATCATTTATATACTTTAAAAGAAAATTAAATACAAATTATAAAGATAAATACTCATTTTATATCAAACCGTAAGATATTTTCACTTTCTAAAGTACGAAAGTTTCGTAAACCTTTTAGCCGATCAATAATTTGTAACCTTGAATATGAAGTCTAAAATTTCTAATTATATGTTTGTAAATATTTTTAGTTTTCTTCCATGATATAAATCTAACAGAGCTATAAATCTAACAGAGCTTTCTCACTTTTAACATTACAAGGCAGTCCCTACAAACTGACAATCACATAAGTTAATGCATTTGATATTTCAAAGACAAGCAATGTGGGCTGCAGAATGGTGATCTTTATGCTGAGCTAATTTGTCACAACGCAATTGTGCCCTCTAATGATTTCTATGGCAGTTAGAAGTGGCAAAATAGACGAGTTGTCATTTGCGAATTTGTGATCATTATACTGGGCTAATTTGTCATTGATTGTTCTGAATATTTTCCTCATTGTGGTTGAAGGTTGACTACTAGCTACGTATAGGGCTAATTTATATTAGGATACAGGAGTTTTGTGTTGCAGGTGTCAAAATTTAGCTAGGCATCAAGTCTGTTAGTATATGATCGCGTAGAAATGAACGTATGTCCAGAAATGATTTAAGCCTACGGGGTCACACGTCTCGACACAAATGTATTTAATATTAATTAATATATTTAATGTATTTAATTAATATTACGATTTAATATTAATATTAATATTAATAGTTAATATTAATATTAATATTAATATTAATATTAATATTATTATTTATAAGTTCATATTAAATTTATTAATATTAATAGTTAATATTAATATTAATATTAATATTAATTTAATATTAATATTAAATATATTAATATTAATATTAATATTAATATTAATATTAATATTAATATTAATATATTTAATATTAACTATATAATTTATATAATATTATATAGTACATATTAATATTAATATTAATATTAATATTAATATTAATATTAATATTAATATTAATATTAATATTAATATGTAACTATATAATATTATATTAATATTAATATTAATATTAATATTAATATTAATATTAAATTAATATAATTTAATATTAATATTAATATTAATATTAATATTAATATTAATATTAATATTAATATTAATATTAATATTAATTTAATATTAATATTAAATAATATAATTTAATATTAATATTAATATTAATATTAATATTTATTAATATTATATTAATATTAATATTAAATTAATATTAATATTAATATTAAATATTAATATTAATATTAATATTAATATAATACATAAAATCTAATTTTATGGTATTCATTTATATAGTTACATATTAAATACTATTCATTTATATAGTTACATATATTAAATATTAATATTAATATTAATATTAATATTAATTATATATTGTTAGTATATGATCACGTAGAAATGAACGTATGTCCAGAAATGATTTAAGCCTACGGGGTCACACGTCTCGACACAAATGTATTTAATATTAATTAATATATTTAATGTATTTAATTAATATGATCACGATTTCAATTAACGAGTGGTCGTTAAAAACTAACGGTTACTAGTTAACGGCGTTAGTTAAGGAAGGCTTAATTTGTAATTAGGAGATTCTAGAAGTTTCCTAATTATAAACTAAAGGGGGCCGGTTTTAATTAATGAGTTTTTAACTCATTGAGTTTAACTTGTTTTCTTATATACTAATCCTAGTTTATATCTAATACGAATCCTAATCTATGTCAAATACGAAAAGGGTTTTGGATATAAATAGGAAAAAGAAAAAGCCCTCATTACTTCCTCTCCTTCCTCCTCTCTTGGCTTCGGCCGATCTCTCCACAAAAGAAAAGGGTTTTCGCTTTTGGTGTTTAACAAATCAAGGAGACAAAGCAAACGTTGCGGTTCGTGATCAAGTACTAGCATACGTGCATTCACGTGTCGTGTGTGCAATCGTAGAGAAGTTTATTTTAAACTTTTATAAAGTTTCTTGACTTATTCTCATCAATTTAAGGTACACGTTTTCTATCTTGGTTGATTAATTAACTACATAGGTTTTATCTTCCGCTGCGTGCTTTGTGATTTGATTTGATAAATTGTTATATAACCCAACAGTGGTATCACGAGCCTACTATGTATGTTTTTTTAATTACCAATTAAATCAAAACTTGAAGGGGGGTTAGGGTTTTGATCTTCAAATTTTCGGATATATATATATATATATTTAAATTGTTTTGTATATTTAAATAAGAAACAAATAATATCTATATTATTAATATATATATAGTTCGAAATTTTCCAGAAAATAAAAAAAAAAAAAAATTGTTTTTTTTAGGGTTCCTAATCCAAGTTTTGATTAATTACATGTTTATGTGATAAATTGCATGTATAATATGGTGTACTTTTAATTATTTAATTGTTAAATAGAAGTAAAAATCATGAATTTTTCATGCAAATTATTCATGATTATTACTTAGATATATTGATATGAATCTTGATCATTAGGGTTAATTATGCTAGATAATTGAATAATTAATTGTGTGACAATGTGATTATGTTTTGTGAAAGTTTCTGTTTGACACCAGTTCACTAAAAAAATCATAACTAATTAACCGTAAGGAGTTGGAAGCTGAAATCTTTACAGTAGATGCTTGACTCATAGGGCTACAACTTTTATGTTTTGTGCTAAGCCCAGTTCGGCCTTCTTAAGGGCCAGATTTGGTCGTGAAGCTGCTGGATTTTCCAGATCAGCATCCTGTTTTATGGTAGATAAACTTGTTATAGATATTTTGGCTTACGCAATCAAGGTAACTTGATGTATGTGGTCTCTTTCCATATGAAAGAGGAGCCAATCTTATACCATAGTGACCAAATTAGGTTGATTACCTTAATTGTTAAGTTGTAAATTTAGTAAGTTTAATTTTGCCTTTTATGAAAATTGTGTGCAAAATTGTTTTTGGAAAAATAAACTTGACTAAATATATTGAAATAAGATTTTGTTTATAAAATTGGTGCCCTAAAATCAAAAGATACACCGGCTCACCCATTTGAACAAACTCTAAGAGAGGTATAAGTCGGAGTGCGCTAGCCTCCTAAAAGGGCGGGTTTTTAAATCGCGTTTATCGCATACCTTTGCCCTTGCGCTTCTTTGTGCGTTCGAATGGAGCTACCGAGCTCTTTTGTATTTAAAGGCAATAAAAATGAGTTTTATAAACATATTATGTTTAGAAGATATGCATGAATCTTCAAACATAACTTTTGATCACACATCAAATTGATTGACCCAATAAACTTAAGTCATTGCCACCCAACTCGTAAAGGACACTTGTGGCTGTTGTTTTACTCACTGGTACACAGTGGTGAAATGACAGTTGCATGGCAAATCCCACTCACTGGTACACAGTGGTGGACAAATTTGCGCGTTCTTGGTTGGACGACTTAAGCGAGTTAAGCGGTGAGACCTTGACCCGTGGCAAAAGATGGGACAAAACATGACTACAAATCACTTGATGAATCAAGTGTGATTTGTAGGTCCTATTCTTACTAGGAATTGCACATGAAATGCAATTACTGCTCGTCACTTACCTTTTGAGTGCAATCATTTCTAGCAGATCAACTGATGAAATGATTGTATGTCAATTGGATCCTAGCCTTAATGAAATTAATTGTTTATTTGATAACATTGGGTAATTGATTTCTTAAGGATTTATTATCGAAAATACTGATTTTTGAACTTAATCTGTTTTGTAGATGGCAATGAATCCTTCCACAAACACCAATGCTTTTCGGCAAATGTTTGAAAGAGAAAAGCTTAATGGATCAATTTCAATGACTGGTATCGTCAACTGAGAATTGTTCTAAGAGTTGAGGAACGCATGGATCATTGAAAGGCAATGGCCAACCGAACCAAGTGCTGAATCCACAGCAGCTGAAAAAGCTGAATATAGGATTCAGTACACTAGATTCAATGAAGTTTGTTGTTTGATGCTTGCGAGCATGTCTCCCGAGCTTCAAAAACAATTCGAACTCTACACTCCATATGATATGATCACAGAACTTAAATCCTTGTATGAAAAACAAGCTGGAGTGGAACTGTTCGACTTAGTCGTGGAACTTCATGACATGAAACTTGAATCTGGCAAATCGGTTAGCAGTCATGTGCTCAAAATGAAGAGCATTTTTGACAAATTGGATTCGATGGAGTACGCTTATCATAAAGAGGTAAAAGTTGGCATGATTCTCAAATCCCTTACGAAGGAATATGAGGGTTTTGTGCAAAACTATACCATGCACTCTATGAAAAAAAGCGTCAATGAACTTCATGCTATGCTCATTGAATATGAGAAGTCGATTCCAAAGAAGGCCAATGACCCAAATGTCCTTATGATAAAGGGGGGTCGGATCCAAAAAGCTAAGAAATCGCACCAAGCTAAAGGCAAGTTTGATGGTAAAGGCAAGGGTAAGCAAGCTGCTTATTTTCCCAAACCAAAGAAAACCCCTCCGGCTAAGAAAGAGCATCCGGCTAAAGACCAGACCTGTCATCATTGTAATGAAGTCGGGCACTGGAAGAGGAACTGTCCCAAGTATCTTGCCGAGTTGAATGTGAAGAAGAAGCAAGCAAGTGTTGCTAGTACTTCAGGTATCTTCACTATTGAATTATTTTCCTTTACTAAGCGTAAATCATGGGTTTATGACACTGGCTGTGGAACTCATATCTGTAATGAATTACAGGCTCTTAGGAAAAGGAGGAAGCTGAAGCCCGGAGCTTTGCAGCTGTTCGTGGGCAATGGTCTACCAGCACCTGTTGAAGCTATTGGAGAATATCATTTAGTTCTTCCTTCCGGTTTAATTATTGTTTTAGACAATTGTCATTATGCACCTTCTATCACTAGAGGTGTAGTTTCAGTTTCTTTGTTGAAAGACAACGGATTCATTAATGTTTTTAATGATTATGGCATTTCAGTTTCTAAAATAATGTTCATTATTTTGATGCTATTGCTTGTGATGGTATTTATGAAATTGATATGCGTGGTTGTGATTCAAATAATTCAATGTATAATGTTAGCAAAAGAGCCAAGACTAACTTGGACTCTACTTATCTGTGGCACTGTCGTCTTGGACACATTAGCAAAAATCGCATTGAAAGACTTCAACGTGAAGGGATTTTACAATTAAATGATGAATCATTTGATAAATGCGAGTCATGTGTTTCCGGCAAAATGACGAGAAAACCTTTTCGCATAAACCGGAGAGGGCTAAAGATCTTCTTGGACTCATTCATACCGATGTTTGCGGCCCATTTAGACATGTGTCAAGAAAAGGAGCTAGCTACTTCATAACTTTTACGGATGATTTCAGTCGTTATGGTTATGTTTACTTGCTTAAACATAAACATGAAGTGTTTGAACATTCAAAGAGTTTAAAAATGAAGTAGAAAATCAACTCGGCAAGACCATCAAGATTCTTCGTTCGGATCGAGGTGGTGAATACTTAAGCCAAGAGTTTAAGGATTATCTGAAAGCGTGTGGAATTGTCCAACAGCTTACTCCTCCATACACTCCTCAACATAATGGAGTGTCTGAAAGGAGAAATCGAACCTTGCTAGACATGGTGAGATCTATGATGAGCCTTACGACTCTCCCATTTTCGTTTTGGGATTATGCTCTTGAGACTGTTGTACGCATTCTCAATATGGTTCCAACCAAGAAGGTTGACAAGACACCATATGAATTATGGCATGGAAATGTTCCCAATCTGTCTTACTTAAGAGTCTGGGGATGTGAGGCACTTGTGAAGCGCGATACGCCTGACAAACTTGAACCCAGAACTACTAAGTGCATCTTTGTCGGATACCCTAAGGAAACGATGGGTTACGACTTCTATGATCCCGTCAAAAACACTGTTCGCGTTGCTCGATATGCTGAATTCTTTGAAAAGAAATTAGTTCCAGAGAACAGTGGGAGGATTGTAGAACTTGATGAGATTCAAGAGGAAGATGTGTCACCTTCTGAAGCTCCTAGCAATCATCAACTTGGGGGGGGAAATGTTCAAAGTGATGAACCTCAAGTCGATGATGATGAAGCGATTCTACTTCGTAGGTCCGAAAGGACAAGACGTCCTACTGACAGATTATGTCTGATGGTAGAAGAAAACGTTTTAGGAGATCTCGATGAGCCTCCGAATTTCAAAGCTGCATTATCAGATCCGGAATCTGAAAAATGGCTTGAAGCTACGAAGGTGGAAATGAAATCCATGAAAGACAATCAAGTCTGGAGCTTGGTTGATCTTCCACAAAATGCTCAAACTGTTGGGTGTAAGTGGATCTTCAAGAAGAAGACGGACATGGATGGAAATGTACACACCTATAAAGCTCGTCTCGTGGCGAAAGGTTATACTCAACGTTTCGGTGTTGACTATGATGAGACCTTTTCTCCAGTTGCGGACATTAGAGCTATTAGGATTCTCTTAGCCATAGCTGCGTACTATGACTTTGAGATATGGCAAATGGATGTTAAGACTGCCTTCTTAAATGGTTACTTGGATGAAGAAGTCTATATGGATCAACCTGAAGGTTTTATTGATCAAAACATCCCAACAAAGTATGCAAGCTTCAAAGGTCCATTTATGGACTAAAGCAAGCATCAAGAAGTTGGAACAAGAGGTTTGATGAAGAAATCAAAAAGTTTGGTTTCGTTCAAAACCCCGATGAGCCATGTGTATATCGCAAAGCTAGTGGGAGTAATGTTACTTCCTTGTCTTGTATGTTGATGACATATTGATCATAGGAAAACACATTCCAATGTTGCAAGATGTTAAATCCCATCTTGGAAAGTGTTTTTGCCATGAAAGATTTAGGAGAAGCGGCATTTATTCTTGGAATCAAGATCTACCGAGATAGATCAAAGCGATTAATTGGACTAAGTCAAAGAGCTTATATTGATAAGGTCTTGAAGCGATTCAAGATGGAGAATTCTAAGCGTGGGTTTACACCTATGCAAGAAGGACTTAGTTTATCTGTCAAACAGGGTGCTACTACACCTAATGAGGTGGAGCGTATGCGAAGAGTCCCTTATGCTTCGGCTGTGGGATCAATTATGTATGCGGTTAGATGCACTAGACCCGATGTGGCGTTCGCGCAAAACATCGTAAGCCGATATCAACAGAATCCAGGTGAAAGTCACTGGACTGCTGTTAAGGGCATTCTGAAGTACCTACGGGCTACTAAAGATATGTTTTTGGTGTATGGAGGAAATCCAGACTTAGAGCTCAAAGTGACCGGATACTGTGATGCTGGATTTCAAACTGATAAGATGACACGAAGTCTCAGTCAGGATTCGTCTTCGTTCTTAACGGAGGTGCTGTGGATTGGAAAAGCAGCAAGCAAAAACAGTTGCCATGTCTGCAACAGAGTCTGAGTACATTGCCGCCTCAGAAGCCGCAATGGAAGCAGTCTGGATAAGGAAGTTCATTAGCGGCTTGACGTGATCCCCTCAAGTGACTTACCCACTGATATGTACTGTGATAATACTGGTGCATTAATCATTGCCAACGAACCCGGAGTTCAGAAAGGTGCCAGACATTATGCTAGACGATATCACTATGTTCGTGAGCGGATCGAACTAGGTGAAATCAAATTACTCAAAGTTCACACAGATTTTAACTTAGCTGATCCTTTCACAAAAGCTTTGTCTAGGCCCAAGCTTGAAAGGCATGCCGAGGGCATAGGACTTAAATTAGCTAGTTATTTCATGTAAATCTGTTGTTTCGGTATTTGGATAAGGGATGTTAAACAATTTATATTTTTGATAATGAAATAAAGTACTTGATATGTTTGATTTCATTTAATATTAATTGTATCCTATATTTGCATGTTTAATCCTTGAATATTTTAATAAATATTCTAAATTGTCCATTGTCGATTAATTATATGGGAATATAATTAAACTAAGACAAATCTGAGCGATTGGTTATATTCTTGGAATATAATGGATGGTCCCACCAAACTCGCATGATATCCATAGTTGATGCATATCGGACTACCCCACTAACGAATTCATCACTTTATGGATCAACATCATTAAGTGAAATTCGTAAATGGTTACTTTATTGATCCTTTGACTTGAGATACAAGCAGGTCAGCATGTATGGATTGCACTTACTTGATATAGTTCTAACTCTCCTGAATAAGGGAGTACATAAAGGTCTATTTTCAGAGAGTGTAGTGAAGTATGATGACTGACACGTGTAGTCAATATAGGATTTGTTCCTTCAACTTAAAAGTTGAAGTATGATACCATTGGCGCCCTCATTAGGACTAATTAAGATGTTTGCATGGCCGTGCCCAAATAAATCCAGATGGTTCTCGATTATATTTGGTAATCTCTAATTAGTTATGGAATGAGAAACAAAATCGTTAAATCATGAAATGACATTGATCCGTATTCATGTTTAACACGGTATCTGAACAAAGGGATAATAAATGCCTCAACCATTTAAATATACTTTAAGAAACTATACTTAAATATTTCTGGGAGCATTGGTGTGTTGCTAGACGCTAACCAATGTTATTACCTTCATTTGTTACGAGCTCAAGTGGGAGCTGTTAGTATATGATCGCGTAGAAATGAACGTATGTCCAGAAATGATTTAAGCCTACGGGGTCACACGTCTCGACACAAATGTATTTAATATTAATTAATATATTTAATGTATTTAATTAATATGATCACGATTTCAATTAACGAGTGGTCGTTAAAAACTAACGGTTACTAGTTAACGGCGTTAGTTAAGGAAGGCTTAATTTGTAATTAGGAGATTCTAGAAGTTTCCTAATTATAAACTAAAGGGGCCGGTTTTAATTAATGAGTTTTTAACTCATTGAGTTTAACTTGGTTTCTTATATACTAATCCTAGTTTATATCTAATACGAATCCTAATCTATGTCAAATACGAAAAGGGTTTTGGATATAAATAGGAAAAAGAAAAAGCCCTCATTACTTCCTCTCCTTCCTCCTCTCTTGGCTTCGGCCGATCTCTCCCCAAAAGAAAAGGGTTTTCGCTTTTGGTGTTTAACAAATCAAGAGACAAAGCAAACGTTGCGGTTCGTGATCAAGTACTAGCATACGTGCATTCACGTGTCGTGTGTGCAATCGTAGAGAAGTTTATTTTAAACTTTTATAAAGTTTCTTGACTTATTCTCATCAATTTAAGGTACACGTTTTCTATCTTGGTTGATTAATTAACTACATAGGTTTTATCTTCCGCTGCGTGCTTTGTGATTTGATTTGATAAATTGTTATATAACCCAACAGTATCATGGGCATGCCATGTTTGTGGACTTCATTGCTAGCTACAATGGAGATATTGGATCCAATATACACCACAAATGATGATCAAGGTACACACTGCCAGTCTAGAGTAATTATATTAAATCAAAATTTCAATATACATGAAATTTCAGTTGTTGATACACATGCTGGTTAAAATTAAACTTTGGGCTACAATATGATTCTTTTAATTATGCAAGTGACTTTAAAGTGATTACAATTTGGCCTCATTAGTTACACAATTGTTTATACTTTATACTAAGCTCTCACATTTACAGCATGAGATGTAATATTCATGTTGTAGCTGAGAGGCTTTTGGGAACCCAATCAACAAAAATTGTAAGCTGTTAAATGTAAAGCAATTTTATATCTAATATAATATCAGTAAATAAATGGGGAATGATTAAAAAAAGTAAGTTTGGTTAAATTCGGTTCATGATTCCTTTAGGAGATATTGAAAAAAAGAGTTGCAAAGCTAAATTCTGTGCTTTCAGATACTAAGGAGCCAACATGTTGTCATCAATCCAGCTATAAGTACAATAGTTCATTCGCATGGGTGCTGGCGGACATGGTGTTCCTCCTTTGCGAAGTCCACATTGTCAGTTTTGATAGCTTTTTTTTTTTTTTTTCTTTCTTATTTTTTTGTGTAGCAAATCTCTGATTATGCTCTAGAGTTTATAATGGTAATCATATTCAATATGAGCTTTTATGTATGATAAGCTTTTATATTGTAACTACTTTTTTGTTGAGATTGTTTTTTTTCTTTTCTTATTTCCATTTGAACAATTGAGAAGTGTTGTAGCACTTTAATACCAACACAAAATGCGTACTAAGTTCCAAATTGACAATTACCGCCGTGAGGTTCCCCGTCACCACTACCACCACTACCAGCCATCGCCGCCACTACCACATCGCCGCTACCCGGCTCCTTAATGTGGTTTTATGTTTTTTAATACTAACATGAATGGAAAATTCGTTACATAATCGAGATACGAGTTATATAGAATCACATATACAATGACTTATCACGTTGCCCGTTATCGTCGTCATGACACCTAGCACGTTGTGTGTTAACGTCACCGCATCGCGCGGGCATCCATCTAGTTAATCAATTCTCAAATACGTGACTTTCTTTTAAATATTATATCATATATTTGTTTTAAATAAAACAAATCCTTTTTTAATTAAGTTATTATCTTCAAATTTTCGGATATATATATATATATTTAAATTGTTTTTGTAATTTAATTACAATTATTTAAATAAGAAACAAATAATATCTATATTATTAATTATATATATGGTTCGAAAATTTCCAGAAAATAAAAAAAAAAAAAAATTGTTTTTTTAGGGTTCCTAATCCAAGTTTTGATTAATTACATGTTTATGTGATAAATTGCATGTATATATGGTGTACTTTTAATTATTTAATTGTTAAATAAAGTAAAAATCATGAATTTTTCATGCAAATTATTCATGATTATTACTTAGATATATTGATATGAAATCTTGATCATAAGGGTTAATTATGCTAGATAATTGAATAATTAATTGTGTGACAATGTGATTATGTTTTGTGAAAGTTTTTGTTTGACACCAGTTCACTAAAAAAATCATAACTAATTAACCGTAAGGAGTTGGAAGCTGAAATCTTTACAGTAGATGCTTGACTCATAGGGCTACAACTTTTATGTTTTGTGCTAAGCCCAGTTCGGCCTTCTTCAGGGCCAGATTTGGTCGTGAAGCTGCTGGATTTTCCAGATCAGCATCTTGTTATTTATGGTAGATAATTTGTTATAGATATTTTGGCTTACGCAATCAAGGCAACTTGATGTATGTGGTCTCTTTCCATATGAAAGAGGAGCCAATCTTATACCATAGTGACCAAATTAGGTTGATTACCTTAATTGTTAAGTTGTAAATTTAGTAAGTTTAATTTTTGCTTTTTATGAAAATTGTATGCAAAATTGTTTTTTGAAAAATAAACTTGACTAAATATATCGAAATAAGATTTTGTTTATAAAATTGGTGCCCTAAAATCAAAAGATACACCGGCTCACCCATTTGAACAAACTCTAAGAGAGGTATAAGTCGGAGTGCGCTAGCCTCCTAAAAGGGCGGGTTTTTAAATCGCGTTTATCGCATACCTTTGCCCTTGCGCTTCTTTGTGCGTTCAAATGGAGCTACCGAGCTCTTTTGTATTTAAAGGCAATAAAAATGAGTTTTATAAACATATTATGTTTAGAAGATATGCATGAATCTTCAAACATAACTTTTTGATCACACATCAAATTGATTGACCCAATAAACTTAAGTCATTGCCATCCAACTCGTAAAGGACACTTGTGGCTGTTGTTTTACTCACTAGTACACAGTGGTGAAATGGCAGTTGCATGGCAAATCCCACTCACTGGTACACAGTGGTGGACAAATTTGCGCGTTCTTGGTTGGACGACTTAAAACGAGTTAAGCGGTGAGACCTTGACCCGTGGCAAAAGATGGGACAAAACATGACTACAAATCACTTGATGAATCAAGTGTGATTTGTAGGTCCTATTCTTACTAGGAATTGCACATGAAATGCAATTACTGCTCGTCACTTACCTTTTGAGTGCAATCATTTCTAGCAGATCAACTGATGAAATGATTGTATGTCAATTGGATCCTAGCCTTAATGAAATTAATTGTTTATTTGATAAACATTGGGTAATTGATTTCCTAAGGATATATTATCGAAAATACTGATTTTTGAACTTAATCTGTTTTGTAGATGGCAATGAATCCTTCCACAAACACCAATGCTTTTCGGCAAATGTTTGAAAGAGAAAGCTTAATGGATCAAATTTCAATGACTGGTATCGTCAACTGAGAATTGTTCTAAGAGTTGAGGAACGCATGGATGTCATTGAAAGGAAATGGCCAACCGAACCAAGTGCTGAATCCACAGCAGCTGAAAAAGCTGAATATAGGATTCAGTACACTAGATTCAATGAAGTTTGTTGTTTGATGCTTGCGAGCATGTCTCCCGAGCTTCAAAAACAATTCGAACTCTACACTCCATATGATATGATCACAGAACTTAAATCCTTGTATGAAAAACAAGCTGGAGTGGAACTGTTCGACTTAGTCGTGGAACTTCATGACATGAAACTTGAATCTGGCAAATCGGTTAGCAGTCATGTGCTCAAGATGAAGAGCATTTTTGACAAATTGGATTCGATGGAGTACGCTTATCATAAAGAGGTAAAAGTTGGCATGATTCTCAAATCCCTTACGAAGGAATATGAGGGTTTTGTGCAAACTATACCATGCACTCTATGAAAAAAAGCGTCAATGAACTTCATGCTATGCTCATTGAATATGAGAAGTCGATTCCAAAGAAGGCCAATGACCCAAATGTCCTTATGATTAAGGGGGGTCGGATCCAGAAAGCTAAGAAATCGCACCAAGCTAAAGGCAAGTTTGATGGTAAAGGCAAGGGTAAGCAAGCTGCTTATTCCCCCAAACCAAAGAAAACCCCTCCGGCTAAGAAGAGCATCCGGCTAAAGACCAGACCTGTCATCATTGTAATGAAGTCGGGCACTGGAAGAGGAACTGTCCCAAGTATCTTGCCGAGTTGAATGTGAAGAAGAAGCAAGCTAGTGTTGCTAGTACTTCAGGTATCTTCACTATTGAATTATTTTCCTTTACTAAGCGTAAATCATGGGTTTATGACACTGGCTGTGGAACTCATATCTGTAATGAATTACAGGCACTTAGGAAAAGGAGGAAGCTGAAGCCCGGAGCTTTGCAGCTGTTCGTGGGCAATGGTCTACCAGCACCTGTTGAAGCTATTGGAGAATATCATTTAGTTCTTCCTTCCGGTTTAATTATTGTTTTAGACAATTGTCATTATGCACCTTCTATTACTAGAGGTGTAGTTTCAGTTTCTTTGTTGAAAGACAACGGATTCATTAATGTTTTTAATGATTATGGCATTTCAGTTTCTAAAAATAATGTTCATTATTTTGATGCTATTGCTTGTGATGGTATTTATGAAATTGATATGCGTGGTTGTGATTCAAATAATTCAATGTATAATGTTAGCAAAAGAGCCAAGACTAACTTGGACTCTACTTATCTGTGGCACTGTCGCCTTGGACACATTGGCAAAAATCGCATTGAAAGACTTCAACGTGAAGGGATTTTACAATTAAATGATGAATCATTTGATAAATGCGAGTCATGTGTTTCCGGCAAAATGACGAGAAACCTTTTTCGCATAAACCGGAGAGGGCTAAAGATCTTCTTGGACTCATTCATACCGATGTTTGCGGCCCATTTAGACATGTGTCAAGAAAAGGAGCTAGCTACTTCATAACTTTTACGGATGATTTCAGTCGTTATGGTTATGTTTACTTGCTTAAACATAAACATGAAGTGTTTGAAACATTCAAAGAGTTTAAAAATGAAGTAGAAAATCAACTCGGCAAAACCATCAAGATTCTTCGTTCTGATCGAGGTGGTGAATACTTAAGCCAAGAGTTTAAGGATTATCTGAAAGCGTGTGGAATTGTCCAACAGCTTACTCCTCCATACACTCCTCAACATAATGGAGTGTCTGAAAGGAGAAATCGAACCTTGCTAGACATGGTGAGATCTATGATGAGCCTTACGACTCTCCCATTTTCGTTTTGGGATTATGCTCTTGAGACTGTTGTACGCATTCTCAATATGGTTCCAACCAAGAAGGTTGACAAGACACCATATGAATTATGGCATGGAAATGTTCCTAATCTGTCTTACTTAAGAGTCTGGGGATGTGAGGCACTTGTGAAGCGCGATACGCCTGACAAACTTGAACCCAGAACTACTAAGTGCATCTTTGTCGGATACCCTAAGGAAACGATGGTTACGACTTCTATGATCCCGTCAAAAACACTGTTCGCGTTGCTCGATATGCTGAATTCTTTGAAAAGAATTAGTTCCAGAGAACAGTGGGAGGATTGTAGAACTTGATGAGATTCAAGAGGAAGATGTGTCACCTTCTGAAGCTCCTAGCAATCATCAACTTGGGGGGGGAAATGTTCAAAGTGATGAACCTCAAGTCGATGATGATGAAGCGATTCTACTTCGTAGGTCCGAAAGGACAAGACGTCCTACTGACAGATTATGTCTGATGGTAGAAGAAAACGTTTTAGGAGATCTCGATGAGCCTCCGAATTTCAAAGCTGCATTATCAGATCCGGAATCTGAAAAATGGCTTGAAGCTACAAAGGTGGAAATGAAATCCATGAAAGACAATCAAGTCTGGAGCTTGGTTGATCTTCCACAAAATGCTCAAACTGTTGGGTGTAAGTGGATCTTCAAGTAGAAGACGGACATGGATGGAAATGTACACACCTATAAAGCTCGTCTCGTGGCGAAAGGTTATACTCAACGTTTCGGTTGACTATGATGAGACCTTTTCTCCAGTTGCGGACATTAGAGCTATTAGGATTCTCTTAGCCATAGCTGCGTACTATGACTTTGAGATATGGCAAATGGATGTTAAGACTGCCTTCTTAAATTGTTACTTGGATGAAGAAGTCTATATGGATCAACCTGAAGGTTTTATTGATCCAAAACATCCCAACAAGTATGCAAGCTTCAAAGGTCCATTTATGGACTAAAGCAAGCATCAAGAAGTTGGAACAAGAGGTTTGATGAAGAAATCAAAAAGTTTGGTTTCGTTCAAAACCCCGATGAGCCATGTGTATATCGCAAAGCTAGTGGGAGTAATGTTACTTTCCTTGTCTTGTATGTTGATGACATATTGATCATAGGAAACACATTCCAATGTTGCAAGATGTTAAATCCCATCTTGGAAAGTGTTTTGCCATGAAAGATTTAGGAGAAGCGACATTTATTCTTGGAATCAAGATCTACCGAGATAGATCAAAGCGATTAATTGGACTAAGTCAAAGTGCTTATATTGATAAGGTCTTGAAGCGATTCAAGATGGAGAATTCTAAGCGTGGGTTTACACCTATGCAAGAAGGACTTAGTTTATCTGTCAAACAGGGTGCTACTACACCTAATGAGGTGGAGCGTATGCGAAGAGTCCCTTATGCTTCGGCTGTGGGATCAATTATGTATGCGGTTAGATGCACTAGACCCGATGTGGCGTTCGCGCAAAACATCGTAAGCCGATATCAACAGAATCCAGGTGAAAGTCACTGGACTGCTGTTAAGAGCATTCTGAAGTACCTACGGGCTACTAAAGATATGTTTTTGGTGTATGGAGGAAATCCAGACTTGGAGCTCAAAGTGACCGGATACTGTGATGCTGGATTTCAAACTGATAAAGATGACACGAAGTCTCAGTCAGGATTCGTCTTCGTTCTTAACGGAGGTGCTGTGGATTGGAAAAGCAGCAAGCAAAAAACAGTTGCCATGTCTGCAACAGAGTCTGAGTACATTGCCGCCTCAGAAGCCGCAATGGAAGCAGTCTAGATAAGGAAGTTCATTAGCGGGCTTGACGTGATCCCCTCAAGTGACTTACCCACTGATATGTACTGTGATAATACTGGTGCATTAATCATTGCCAACGAACCCGGAGTTCAGAAAGGTACCAGACATTATGCTAGACGATATCACTATGTTCGTGAGCGGATCGAACTAGGTGAAATCAAATTACTCAAAGTTCACACAGATTTTAACTTAGCTGATCCTTTCACAAAAGCTTTGTCTAGGCCCAAGCTTGAAAGGCATGCCGAGGGCATAGGACTTAAATTAGCTAGTTATTTCATGTAAATCTGTTGTTTCGGTATTTGGATAAGGGATGTTAAACAATTTATATTTTATAATGAAATAAAGTACTTGATATGTTTGATTTCATTTAATATTAATTGTATCCTATATTTGCATGTTTAATCCTTGAATATTTTAATAAATATTCTAAATTGTCCATTGTCGATTAATTATATGGGAATATAATTAAATTAAGACAAATCTGAGCGATTGGTTATATTCTTGGAATATATAATGGATGGTCCCACCAAACTCACATGATATCCATAGTTGATGCATATCGGACTACCCCACTAACGAATTCATCACTTTATGGATCAACGTCATTAAGTGAAATTCGTAAATGGTTACTTTATTGATCCTTTGACTTGAGATACAAGCAGGTCAGCATGTATGGATTGCACTTACTTGATATAGTTCTAACTCTCCTGAATAAGGGAGTACATAAAGGTCTATTTTCAGAGAGTGTAGTGAAGTATGATGACTGACACGTGTAGTCAATATAGGATTTGTTCCTTCAACTTAAAAGTTGAAGTATGATACCATTGGCGCCCTCATTAGGACTAATTAAGATGTTTGCATGGCCGTGCCCAAATAAATCCAGATGGTTCTCGATTATATTTGGTAATCTCTAATTAGTTATGGAATGAGAAACAGAATCGTTAAATCATGAAATGACATTGATCCGTATTCATGTTTAACACGGTATCTGAACAAAGGGATAATAAATGCCTCAACCATTTAAATATACTTTAAGAAACTATACTTAAATATTTCTGGGAGCATTGGTGTGTTGCTAGACGCTAACCAATGTTATTACCTTCATTTGTTACGAGCTCAAGTGGGAGCTGTTAGTATATGATCGCGTAGAAATGAACGTATGTCCAGAAATGATTTAAGCCTACGGGGTCACACGTCTCGACACAAATGTATTTAATATTAATTAATATATTTAATGTATTTAATTAATATGATCACGATTTCAATTAACGAGTGGTCGTTAAAAACTAACGGTTACTAGTTAACGGCGTTAGTTAAGGAAGGCTTAATTTGTAATTAGGAGATTCTAGAAGTTTCCTAATTATAAACTAAAGGGGGGCCGGTTTTAATTAATGAGTTTTTAACTCATTGAGTTTAACTTGGTTTCTTATATACTAATCCTAGTTTATATCTAATACGAATCCTAATCTATGTCAAATACGAAAAGGGTTTTGGATATAAATAGGAAAAAGAAAAAGCCCTCATTACTTCCTCTCCTTCCTCCTCTCTTGGCTTCGGCCGATCTCTCCACAAAAGAAAAGGGTTTTCGCTTTTGGTGTTTAACAAATCAAGGAGACAAAGCAAACGTTGCGGTTCGTGATCAAGTACTAGCATACGTGCATTCACGTGTCGTGTGTGCAATCGTAGAGAAGTTTATTTTAAACTTTTATAAAGTTTCTTGACTTATTCTCATCAATTTAAGGTACACGTTTTCTATCTTGGTTGATTAATTAACTACATAGGTTTTATCTTCCGCTGCGTGCTTTGTGATTTGATTTGATAAATTGTTATATAACCCAACAGTTCATCTGGGCATGCCATGTTTGTGGACTTCATTGCTAGCTACAATGGAGATATTGGATCCAATATACACCACAAATGATGATCAAGGTACACACTGCCAGTCTAGAGTAATTATATTAAATCAAAATTTCAATATACATGAAATTTCAGTTGTTGATACACATGCTGGTTAAAATTAAACTTTGGGCTACAATATGATTCTTTTAATTATGCAAGTGACTTTAAAGTGATTACAATTTGGCCTCATTAGTTACACAATTGTTTATACTTTATACTAAGCTCTCACATTTACAGCATGAGATGTAATATTCATGTTGTAGCTGAGAGGCTTTTGGGAACCCAATCAACAAAAATTGTAAGCTGTTAAATGTAAAGCAATTTTATATCTAATATAATATCAGTAAATAAATGGGGAATGATTAAAAAAAGTAAGTTTGGTTAAATTCGGTTCATGATTCCTTTAGGAGATATTGAAAAAAAGAGTTGCAAAGCTAAATTCTGTGCTTTCAGATACGAAGGAGCCAACATGCTGTCATCAATCCAGCTATAACAATAGTTCTTCGCATGGGTGCTGGCGGACATGGTGTTCCTCCTTTGCGAAGTCCAGATGGTCAGTTTTGATAGCTTTTTTTTTTTTTTTTCTTTCTTATTTTTTTGTGTAGCAAATCTCTGATTATGCTCTAGAGTTTATAATGGTAATCATATTCAATATGAGCTTTTATGTATGATAAGCTTTTATATTGTAACTACTTTTTTGTTGAGATTGTTTTTTTTCTTTTCTTATTTCCATTTGAACAATTGAGAAGTGTTGTAGCACTTTAATACCAACACAAAATGCGTACTAAGTTCCAAATTGACAATTACCGCCGTGAGGTTCCCCGTCACCACTACCACCACTACCAGCCATCGCCGCCACTACCACATCGCCGCTACCCGGCTCCTTAATGTGGTTTTATGTTTCTTTGAATACTAACAGAATGGAAAATTCGTTACATAATCGAGATACGAGTTATATAGAATCACATATACAATGACTTATCACGTTGCCCGTTATCGTCGTCATGACACCTAGCACGTTGTGTATTGATGCCGCCACATCGCGCGGGCTTCCATCTAGTTATATCATATAATTCTCAAATACGTGACTTTCTTTTAAATATTATATCATATATTTTTTTAAAATAAAACAAATCCTTTTTAAGTTACATATTATCTATCTATTATCCTTAGTATATCATATTTTTTAAATTTTCAATAAAATAAATCTTTTTAAAATTAAATATAATTCAATGTCCTTAAAAATCTCTAAGAGGGTTTATTATATATATCATTTTATTCTAAATAAATTGTATGTATTTTATTTTTCAAGAATGCATTTGGATTTCTATCTCTATCTCTTTTTCTTTTAAGGAATAATATCTTTCTAACTTTTAGATAATTTGTATATTATTTTGCTCCATGATTAATTGAGGGGTAACCTTTTGCTTGCTAATATGTAGGTGATTTGTTCTCGGATCATAAGATATGGATGATGTTTTGCAAGCTCCCCGAATGAATTTGTGGTTTGTTCTTTTAATGTGATTACTCCACCTATTTCTTTTCTAAAGAGTATAATAATGATTTAGAGTTTATATATTCCTTGTCTAACTATTTTTATAGTTATGGTTTTCCTTTTTGAAGACTTAAGACTAAGAAAAGTTTGATAGTTTTAATACTGGACAACCAGTAAAATTGTTAATTACAAGTAATGCAATCTATGAAGTATTAGTAGATTTGTAATTTTTATGATTACTTTAATGATTTTATTAATTCATTTATTATGTTTTTGTTTATATTTATGAAGTTATAAATCATTTGTGATATGAATCTTTATTATGTGAATGTTGTAAAAAGTTTATCTATGGAGATATATTATGAATTACTAAATTTTATTTTTGACTAATACATAATCATATATTTTAACCGTACAACGTACGAGTTTAATTTTTTTTTTTTGAACGGCGTATGGGTTTAATCTAGTTTGTTTATAACTTGTTATTCCCGGCCAATGATCGGGTATAACACTAGTTTAATATTATGAAATAACTTTTCCTTTTTTTGTTAATTTAATAATTACTTTTATTTCATGGATTATTATGTTTGGTTTATCCAATATTTTCATATCGAGTTATAATGTATCCGTAGTAAAGATATATTCAATATATTTTCTTCTTTATTGGTTATAAAATTTTAGTTAGAATGTCTGCGTTAATCCGGGTTGATTGACTAGTTTATTAAAGGAAAAAAAAGCTATTATCTTTATTATCTTTTTGATGTTTATTTGGAAAAAAAAAATGGCTACTATTTTTATTAGCCGGCAAATATGGTGTCTAATGAATTGCTTTGAAAATAAGAGAAAAGTATTAATCTTAAAGATATCTTATAGTTAAAGAAAACTAGACTTATGCCCGCGCAATGCGGCGGCGGTGAGGGTAGTGATGGCGGAGGTGGTGGTGGTGACGGTGGTGGGGGCGGCAGTGGGGACGGTGATGGGGACGGCGATGGGGCGTCGATGGTGGTGAATGTAAAGGTAATTGATGTTAAAGGTGATAATGTGGTTATTTTAAGTGTTGAGGGATTTATATTGTAAATTATTTCATTAAGGGTATTATAAGTATATTGGAGATGTTTAAATTAGTGAATAAAAGAGAGGGGATATTTTTGGTTTTTCAAAGGCTGAAAGTTTAAGGAAAAAAGTGATTTGTTTTATTAGATAGTATAAAGTATAGATATAGATATATTGGTTTTTGAAAATAAGAGGTAATTATTAAAGTTAAGCTGAAAATGTGAAATACTACATTATATATATACTAAAAAGTAATATAAATGTACAAGTTTTAAGCATGAAATGTACAAGTTCTTATAACACATATTAATTTATCAAATTTCATTTTAACCCCCAAAAGTTTTTATCTTTTAACTTTTACCCCACATCAAAGTTTTCATTTTCATTTTTTTGACACTAAACTTTTAGGTTCTCATGTTTTCATCAAACAACTTTCACACAGTTACGGTTTTACTTTTAAAAACCCGATAAAGTCTTTATCTTTTAACTTTTACTCCACATCAAAGTTTTCGTTTTCATTTTCTTGACACTAAACTTTTAGGTTCTCATGTTTTCATCAAACAACTTTCACACAGTTATAATTTACTTTTAAACATTTGTTTTGATTATTTTCATCTGTCTTTTTATATAAATAACGTTTTTAATATATAATAACTTTTATCTCATTTATATATATACTAAAAAGTAATATGAAATGTACAACTCATTTAAGCATGAAATGTACAAGTTCTTATAGCACATATTAATTTTTATCAAATTTCATTTTAACCCCCAAAAGTCTTTATCTTTTAACTTTTACCACATCAAAGTTTTCGTTTTCATTTTTTTGACACTAAACTTTTAGGTTCTCATGTTTTCATCAAACAACTTTCATACAGTTACGGATTTCCTTTTAAAAATCCATAAAGTCTTTATCTTTTAACTTTTACCCACATCAAAGTTTTCGTTTCATTTTCTTGACACTAAACTTTTAGGCTCTCATGTTTACATCAAACAACTTTCACACAGTTACATTTTACTTTTAAACATTTAGTTTTGATTATTTTCATCTGTCTTTTTATATATATATATTTATTATATATATATATTATATATTATAATATATATATTATATATATACGAGCATAGTGCCCGCGCAATGCGGCGGGAAAAATTTACAACGTGTGATATGCCGTGATGACGACAATTTACAAAGTGGTACTTATTTTCCGTTAGTTAGAACTTTTTTACCGTAACTGCTGTAGTTACGTGCAAGGTTGTAGAACTCGTGGATCGGGATCGGATTGGCGAGGTGGGGAGACAGGATATTTTTAAAAATCGGGGAGATATCGGGGAGATATCAGATTGGATAATTTGTATATATAAAAATAATAATTGATGGAAATATATATTTATATACAGTATATACATAGTACCATATATTTCTGAATTATATAATACCTGTATTTTATATAAAGTTTTGTTTATTTTTTTCTATTTTTAATCGGAACAAAATTATACTCATATTTTAAAAATTAAAAAGGAAAGTAGATGTTATATATAAAAGAAAATACAATATTTATTTATATTATGGGCCCAATGTTTCACACTTTCACGTGACACAACTTTCATACTCTTTAGTCTTTGGATTCCATCTTTGACAATTCAAATGCATATATATTATGTTATTATAAAAAAAAAAAAGAAACCAATCCTACATAACAATTTCTCTATCATCCTAAAAAACACACAGTAACAAATTTTCTAGTTCATAATTTCCGTTCACTTTCTAGATCTAAGTTAAGTCAAAACTTCTTTTTCTCTTTCTTCTTTGTTAACGGATCCATCACAAAAACGAAATAAACCATCAATCAACCACTGCGCCACTACCCCTTTCTTCCTCGATCTAACAACCAACCCCTTTCTTCCGCCGCCTGTTACCACCGCGCCACTATCACTTTCTTTTCAGATTCAGATGTGTGTTTTTAGATTCGTGTATTTATAGACATGGGTGATTGATTTTTGTTCCTGGTGGCCGGAAATTGCAGCCCCGGTGTGATTGATTTTGGTTGGTGGTGGCCGGCGGATGTTGTTGGCTGGAGATGGTGACCAGATGTGGCGGTTGATGGTCGGAGGTGATTGTAGATGGCGGTGGTGGTGGCGCGGCGGTGGCTGGAGGTGAGTTTAGACGGCGGTGGCTGGAGTTGATTGTAGATGGCGGTGGCTGTAGGCGGCGGTGGTTGGAGGTGGTTGGAGATGGTTGTGACGGCGGTGGCTGGAGGTGGTTGTAAACGGCGGTGGCTGGAGGTGGTTGTAGACGACGGTGGCTGGTGGTGGTTGTAGACGGCAGTGGCTGGTGGTGGTTATAGACGGCGGTGGCTGGAGGTTGTTGTAGACGGCGGTGGTGGAGATGGATGGTTTGGGGGTAAAGGGTAATTACTATAAAAAGAGAGGGGTATATTAGGTAGTTCAAATCATCTTTTGAGATTTTCAAAAAAGGGGGTCCTGCTTTATAATGTATTATAGATATATCTATACTATATTATAAAACAGATTCCCCATGTCTAACATTTTAAGTTTCAACATTTACTTCCCCAAAATGCCCCTTCTATCAATTCTATATTTACCAAACACCCTTTCTCTCTCCTCAAATCTCAACCAATCATCTTTTTTCTCTCTCCTCCATAAATCATTTATTCATCCAATTCATTCAAAATCTTTTATCTCAAAAACCGTACATCGATAAATTATAAAAATTATATGGGTGTTCTTAAAATTTCATGCTCTTTAATTAGAGATGTCATTCGATATACTTTCGACGAATTTTTAAATCCGAGGGCGGAGCCCGTACGGCTAAGGGCGGAGCCCGTCAGGTAGATCACCCCATCACCGCCACCGCCACCCCGCCATTACATCACCACCCCGCCATCACCTCCATCACCGCCGCAACGCGCGGTACCTTTTTCTCGTTTATATATAATAGTTTATATATTATATTTTATATATATATATAACGTTTTCAATATATAATAACTATTATCATCGTCACGTCTTACGTTCATGTAACATTTAAAACATTAATATAGTTATTGTTTATGTTTTTATACATCTTATTATTCTTTTACATTTTTTATTGTTATTGTTACATGTTTAGTTGTTTTTTTTAAAAGATCTATATTTTAACTTTTACTCAACATCAAAGTTTTCATTTTCATTTTATTGACACTAAACTTATGGGTTCTTCATGTTTTCAACTTTCACACATTTACGGTATTGCTTTTAAATATTTGGTTTTTGATTATTTTCATTTGTCTTTTTATTTATATAACGTTTTTAATATATAATAATAACTTTCATAATCGTTACGTCTTATGTTCATTTAACATTTAAAGCATTAATATGATTATTGTTTATGTTTTAATTTTATACATCTTATTATTTCTTTACAATATTTTTTGTTGATGTGTCCTTTTTAAAGTTTGAGTTCGAATTCCAAAATTTTATCGTGTAAACAACGTATTCTCCGGTAATAGGCGGGTACAATAACTAGTTGGTTTCTGAAAAAATATTTTTATCGGTCAACGAGATGATACACCAGTCAAAATAGGCCTACTTGGATCAAACTCGGTTGACTCGGGGAAATAATGGTTAGATTTATTCATTGAAAATAAAATCTAATGTAAAAGAAGAAAACGAAAAAGGTTTAAGATCGATGATCGTTAAGTAAAAATAACAAAGCCAAGTTTGACGAATTCGTATACAAACATATATACACTGATAATAATAATAATGTTGTGATAATAATACATAGATGTAGATGAAAGATATATATAGATATACGAGATAAGATGTAAAACCAACCTTGAAAAATGATGATATATGGAGTACCAGTTCTGATATCTCCGACCACCGGCCAGTTAGGTTATCGAGGCGCTGGCTTGGTTTTCCGACGACCGGCGAAAGTAGCTTGGTGGGTTGTTGTACTGGTGAAAGAAAGATAACTTGATTTGCAGGTGGATCTTAAAAAAAAGTGTGAAAGATGGTAAATGAAAGAGTTGGAAGTGAAAGATGAACAAGTTGAATGTTTGTTGACTTTGAAATGAATTTTGTAGTCGGGAGGATCTGAAATCTTTTATGAGTAGATGCACTTCCTACGTTGAATTAAACTTCATGTAATGTAAACGTCCAAATACAACCTTTTATTATCATTATTATATATTTGCAGGGCCCCATTTCTCTTATATTACTCTTATTTATTACGAGTATATTTGGGCAGCTAGATTCGTAGAATGTATATTATTATATATTTGCAGGGCCCCATTTCTCTTATATTACTCTTACTAGATGTAGGACCCGTGTGAAAACACGGGTTTACAGTAGACTATTTTTACAAATGACTTTGTTAGTGTATCGTTGTTGACTTCTAAAAAGGCTGGTAATTTAATTGGTGGTTGTGCATAATTAATTCCTTAATAATTTATATTAATAGTTACAGCCTTGCTAAAGAACCGTAAAACCACAATTATATAAATCTTGACTTATTTGTACCACAGCTATTTTTATAATTACTTTTGGCATCTATATTAGTTATTTGGAAATAAAATTAATGGGAAAAATGATAAAGGGCCTATATCGTAATTATAACACAAGACTCTAAAAATGAACGGGACGGTCCTGAATTCGTGGAAAACGATATTAGGAGTTGCTTGACTTTTACATCTATATTGTGTTGTCCATCGCGTACATTAATTCTATTATCATCTTTCTTTAATAATATGATACTTTACTGATAGATTTGGTCAAAAAGAACTATAAGAAAGTGATGATTATTAACACAATGGACTAAAAACCATAGACTATAATTAAAAGAAAGCTATGGAGAGGACCCATCCATATAAAATCATGAACTAAGCACCTAAAACATATATACATTACCTTTTGGTTTTACGTACATATCGTTTTTCAACCTTTTATGCTTGTTTGTGCTTGTACCCTCACCCCTTTATCGGATATGTTTTGGATTCCATGAACTTGTGCATTTTTACAATTTATAGCATCATTCGGAAATGGACAATACATGATTAAACGAAATATACAAGGAAACATTATATACAATAATACAAAATATGATTCTGTATATAAAATAAAACTATAAATTATATATTAATAGTAATTATAACACCATACATATAGTTATGAAAATTTGTCTAAAAAATACGAATAATAAAAGCCACCTAACAATCACCCATCCCTATGCCACCCACTTAATAACACTTAAATTGTTTATAATAATAATCAGTCTTACAATTTCTTTACTCCAAAATTTTTCTACGTCCAGTTTCGTTTTTCTTCTCTAGGGATCATCGCCATTTGGGTAAGCTCATTCTCTGAGTCATAAATGTAAAGTTGAGAAAACTTGGGAGACTCTCCTTCGGCAGGAAGAAGACTGCCCATTCTATGGAAATTTTGTCCTTGAAGTCAAAAGACAAAGGGACCTCTACCGTTCTGAAGAGTTTTGTCAATCTTACCCCCCATAGATGTGAAAGAAAACATCATGTTGTAGGCACGAATGTTATTCATAAACTTGGTACACCGTGAATGGGGACTTTTGTATAAATTGAATAACAAAGGTGGGGGTGGTACTGATTTGGGCAGCACTACATCACCATTTTTACAACATAGCGAAAAAGATCGTTTCTTGCGATTGGGATTGCCTCTTAGCATTTCAGCTTCCCACAACATTGCATGACAACTTGAGCAAGTGTATATCGCATCCCCATGGTCAATGTATTCTTCAGAAATGATCATATTATATAAAATAAGATAAATAAATTTAGATATTCAACTATTATAAATTATGGACATAGATTAAGGTGGGTGCGTATATTGTTTGGTTGGTTACCATAAAAATCAGGGGGGTGGGTTTGGTGGGGTGTGTGAACATTACCATAATAATCAGGGGGGGTGGGTAATTTTGGTGGTGTGCACGTTAATCACATCAATCAGAAGAAGAGGTATATTATGTACATTTATATAATGAATATAACAAAGTTGCCGACGAATTTAAACGAAGTTAAAGACAATACCTCTGGATATTCCCTTGACTCTTCTTACGGCTTCTAGTAATTCAGCATCAGTCGTCTCCAAATCAAATAGAGGAATCTCACTGGTATTGAACTTCTTTGATTTATATTGAGCATGTATGGCCTCTACAGGGATGTGATGATGATGTGATGGGGATTGAGATGTCTGTTTCTGCTTTCCTTTATTTAACTTATTAATATCGTGTGTAGGTGGTGTCACACATTCTACAGAAGCTAGAACACAAAAGAGGGAGGTGTAGTTGAATAGAAAATACAAATAATAAAAAAACTTACGCATAAGGATTGTATTTTTCATTAAAAATTTGGATAGTAAACAACAGATGTGCATAGAGTCAATATAAATGATAATGGAAAGTATTAAATAAAATCAACAACAATGATACAAAAAATACCGTTTTTAACAGATGATAATGGTATAGAGCTGGAGGAAAGATTACATGGACGAGGTGTGTGATATGCAGGGGTAGAGGGTGTTGAACCTTCACTAAAATTTGAATTAGGATACGAAAATTTTGAAAAATTTAGCTTATTTTTAAAAAAAATCACCAAATTTAAGCTAAAAACCAATTTTAAGATTGTAGTAAATTTAACTAAACTTTGGATACGGAAAAGTTGAATTGCTTGAAATTTTTTTGAGAAACTTTAAAATTTGAATTACCTTTTCACTCGAACGAATCCTCCTGGTCACCCAAATTCTCATTAACATAATTTTTTTCATGTTTGTATTTCAAAAGTTCATAGTGATCCTAATTTTCAAAAGTGACCTTACAAGTTGAAAACACAACTCTTTATTTAAATCGTTCCAATCAATTAGGAATTGAGTTTGTGATATTGATTCAAATTAAATTAAGTTATCATCAGAGTCTCATTAGTTATACTACAATGGAGAAGCATCATTAGCAAAATTTAAGATAAAAGAAGTATCATCATAATAGACTAAAGTAGATAATTGCATTGCCCAGGTCTGTTGAAATTAGTACATCACCCTACAACCACTAATGTGAGGCTTAACAATACCTTGAATCTTTCCACCCTATAACAACAATGGAAAAGAAAAAATTAGAACACTTAAAGAAAAAGAAAGTGAAAAAGAAAAAATAAAGCAGAACAAAAGAAAATATTTGAAAAGAAACTCATATTCACATACCCTCTCATCAAGGAGAATCAAATCCAACCTATAGCTTTGCTTCCAAACACGAATGATCCGTGCTTTCATGTTCCAAAAGTCACGAGCAGGGGTAAGATCTGCAACATAGTGAAGTGGAATTCCTTCCATGAGGGAAGAAGATTAGATAGAATATGTATGATATATGAGACTATTATGATTCATGAACTGATGAATGAAAATGCATTGGATATGTATGTATATATAGGCCAAGTTTGTCTTGTTGAGCAAGATTAAGGTTTCAAGAACCTTTGACTAAGTACAAGTTTAGGTGTTGAATTGTACCATCACAATTAATGTCTTCTTGCTTTTGACTTAAAATACAGATACAAACCCTTAAGATAAACGGCTAAGGCATTGGAAAGAGACTCTCATTTAATGCTTCTCTATTTTCATAGCTACTTTCTCTCTTTTGCACTGCTCCAGTCTGCAAAAATCTCAAAAGACACACATAATTACATTAGAACAACAGAATTACATTACAATTACATGGTAACCAATCTCCCTAACTAAATGCTTAAGTCATCAAAAGGTTACTTTATCCTAATAACTTGCCAAATCAGCAAATAAAGAGTCATCCTCAATTCTCCTCTAGTTAGATAGAGAGATTTATTACGAGTATATTTGGGCAGTTAGATTCGTAGAATGTATTTGAGGGAATTTGAAAATTTTAAAGTTTACCTTGTGTTTGGTTATTAAAATCCAATAAAATGCAGTTAAATTTTTTTGAATATAAACTATATCAAATGAGAAAATTAATTTTTATTATACTTTCATAATAAATTTCCTTATGTCATTTAGTAGCATCTTATTCTACATCTTAATTGACAAACTATGAATGCTAGAACCTAGCGGTGTGTTCAATGCTATCGGCAAAGACGGTCCTGAGGATTTGGATGCTCAGGACTAGATGGTAAAAAATATACCCATGTCAAAAGCTATATATAATACAACATCAATGTTTAAGGGTTTGGAACCTAGTCAAACTAGGCGGCTCATCCCTAGCCTTTCCTTTGTTTGTTTCTTCTCTTGTCATTAATTATCTGTTTTCGTTACAGCCTTCGACCCTTTTGGGGAGGCTC
This sequence comes from Erigeron breviscapus, assembly GCA_034093135.1. Classification (NCBI taxonomy): domain Eukaryota; kingdom Viridiplantae; phylum Streptophyta; class Magnoliopsida; order Asterales; family Asteraceae; genus Erigeron; species Erigeron breviscapus. The sequence goes on from CM067168.1 coordinate 156,740,704, forward strand.
TCGATGCTGCTTCTTGCCATCGTTCTCTTCAGAGCATCGCTCCTACTGGATGGGTCAATGGTTTAATGAACATGGACATCCTAGAGCTTTCCGCCTTCTTTAACCGCTCCATCTTTTGTAGTGCCGTTGTTGGTAGTGCGATGGATTCGAGGTTGCAGGAAACTTCTGAGGAGTCTGTACCGTCGAAGGAGCAATATGAGAAGCTGATGTCAGAGAAGCATGCTCTTGAAGTGAAGGTAACTGAGCTGGAGGTGGACTGTGGTGCCCTTCAATCTGAACTTTATACCGTGCGGGCGGCTGTTCAGAGAGTCATCGTGGAGAAGGAGAGAAAGGTGGATGCTCTTTCAGACCAGATTAGGGAGAAGAATGTGCTGCTGAAAGGGGCGTTGGATGCACTTGCAGAACAATCTGGGAAGTATGAGAGGTTAATTGTAGAAGTTATTTCCCATGTCTGCAAGTCATTCCTGAATGGTCCTGAAGTTGGTGCGCTGCTATCGAAGATCTGTAATGAGAATAGGGTTGACGCAGAGGCAGGGTTGATGCATGCTTTGGATGGTCAGGGTGTTGTAAATCTGGAAGGTCGTAATATTCCTGAAGACACAGCCGGGCGTCTGGATTCTGCGTTGGACGAGCTGGCCAATATTGGCTCTGCATACCTTCGTAAGCTTGCGTCCGATCCTGAAGCCTCTCCTTCTGATCTGCTGCAGGTTGCTCCGTGACTCCTCTGGTATCTTGTGAATTTGAACTTGTTGGTGAACTGTTGTGGTCCTTCAAACAATCTTGTCTGTTGGTGGCCTAAGTGCCTTTGAACAACTTAATTTGTGCTTTTGCCAACCTCCCTTTATGTTGGGGGAGGTTTTTTGTATATATTCTTTTGGTGCCTGAAATTACTTAACCATACCCTTGACTTTTTCGTTATAACGAGTCCGTCTCTGAGTGGTTTTTGTGTTTTGGCCTATCCCTTTTTCATTTGGGGAGGCTCTTTTTATTGCTTCGTGAATGTCTTAATGGGCGTCCCCTTGAACATTTACACGAAGTCTTTTTTCTTTTTATTTTGACGCGCGTTTAAAATATATTGATCGATCTTGAGAATATGTTGAAAGCTTTATTTATCTAAAAATAATTGGCAGAAGGACATTACATAGTAAAGTTCCTAGCTGCTAGCTTTCTTTCTGGGACTTGTCCGGTAGCTAATCGGACTTATCCCTTTGCCTTTTCAGGTGATTTACTTTTTGGCGGAGGTCTTTCTGATCCTCCGTCTTTTTCCCGAAGCTCCTTGGTGTGTTGTTTTTCCTGGCCCCTCTGTTCCTTTTGCGTGTTCTTCTTTTGAACTTTGCTGCTTCCTGGGCCTTTGTGTTTCTTTCTGGTTGCGTGAAAGCCTTCCTGTTTCGCTCATCTGCTGAGTTTCGGTTTTGTTCATATTTTCTTCGTTCAGTGATTGAGTTAGACAATAATGTTGTTATCCCCGACTCACTTTGAAATTTTATTTGTGAGTGGATTGTGGATGCTATCATGCCGAACTTCATCATTGCTTCTCTTCCAAGTATTGCGTCGTTGTCAGAGTTTGCCGGTATGACCATGAATGTGATTTTTTCTGTTCTCCATTTTGGGTATTTCCCTATTGTTACTTCTGTCCTTAGTTCTCCGATTGGCCATATTCGCTCTCCTGCGAACCCTGTTAGTGGTTTTTCCACTTTTCTTAGCTTTTCTTTGACACTTCTTGGTAATATGGAGAAAGAATTCTCATTGAGGATGTCACATTCACTTCCTCCGTCTATCTGAACCTTTTTCATTATGCTGCCTGCAATGGTAGCTTCGATGACAATTGGTCCGTTGGATGGTACTATCTGCCCCAGTGGCGGGAACTGGTAGTGTTGTTCCTGTGGGTGCTCTCTGTGTACCTCAGAGCGTATCATGAGGAACTGTGCCGGTGCTGTTTTTTCTTCTTTACCGACTTCATTTTTTATCCTTGTTGTTTGGCGGATTCCTTTGACCAAGTGATCCAGCTTTCCCGATTCCACAACTTCTTCTATGGCATTCTATGGCTCTTCTTAAGTTTCTGCAATTGTTTGTGTCATGGCCATGGTCTCTATGATATTCACAGTATTTGTCCATGTTCTTCTTTTTTGTTATGAGTTTGTTTGGGATCGGGAAAGTGGATGCAACTCGCTCCGTAGCCAGAATCTGTTTCGGTGTTTTTGTGAGACTGGACAGGATGTCAATCCCACTCTCTCTGTCTCTTCCTATCCACTGGTTTTCGTCTCTTGTGTATCGGGGAAATCTTCCATTTCCTCCGTACTCCTTTCTTTTTCTTCCTAAGGAGTAATCGACGTTTGTTGTTTCTCTTGCATCCAACCAGATGTGGGCTTTATCAGTTAAGCCATCGTATGTTTCAGGCAGGTCAGTGCTTAGGTTCTCAATGAGATCTATTGTGCGGAATCCATGGATAAGCCCTGAAATTCTTTGACTTTCTGGTAGTCCCCGTACTTGTTGGGTTTCGTTAGTATACCTAACGATAAAGTCCCTTGTCTTTTCGCCTTCTTTTTGCTTAATATTGTGCACAGAGATATGAGTTTTTCTGTGATTCTTCTGCATGCTGAATTGGGACCTGAATTTGTTTTTGAGCATCTCGAAGCTATCAATGCTATTCTTGGGTAGGCCGTCGATCCATTCCCGCGCATCGTCTGTTAGTGAGTAAGAGAACGCGTGGCATGTGGTTGGCATATCCCATCTCTGAATCTGAGCGGCTCCGACGAACTTCTTTAAGAAGTCGTCTGGATCGCTTTTCCCATCGTAATACCCCAAATGTTGAGGGTATTTCATTTTCGCTGGTAATGGATGGCTTTGTATGGCCATAGATAGGTCAACCGGTTCAGGGTCCTCCCATTCATATTAATCGTAGCCTGGGCGGACTACATTCCTTCGGGGGTGTATGATCCCTTGATGGTGTCCTCTCGAATCTACCTGGTTATGCGGAGGTACCAGGTTGTTCTCCGGACCTCCGTCGAAGCCGGGTAAACGCCTCCTCTGTGAACTCCGAAGGGCTATATCTTCATCATTGATTGTTGTGTTTCTTCCCCCTCCTATCTGTATCCCAGTTGTTCTTGTTGCGGGTGCTGTGATTGCTTGAATTCTCCTTCCTTGTTGTGATGGTACCCTTTGATTTGTTCTTTCCAGAGGGATCTCCATCTCAATGTATTCGTCTACTGAGTCTGAATCATAATCGTTTTCCAGGTTTCTGGTGACATTGTGAACTTGACCTGCTTCTCTTAGGCGGTTCATGATTGTACTCAGCACGTCGCAATTAGCTTGCACGTATGCATCGTTTATTTCATGCTCTGCTGATGTTGACGCCCTATTGGTGTCTCCAAGCGCCTGTGATATCTCCTGCCTCAAGGGAGTGATACCTGGCCTATTCTGTCCCTGGTTCTGACCTTGAAGGGGTGTGAGTGTGAATCCGCTTCGATTCTGAGGTGGCGTGAGTATAGGTCTGCTTCGACCTTGATCTTGTGGGATCATTGTTGATCTATCTGCATTCTGACTCTGCGGAGTTGTCACAGATCTGAACGGGCCTTGGCCTTGGGGTGCCATCATGGATTTGTCCGGGCTTTGGCTCTGTAGAACAGGTCTTTCTAGTCCTTTACCCTGCGGTGCGAGCCTGTCCAAAGCTTGTCCCTGCGATGTTATCGCGGATCTGCCTGGATCTTGACCCTGCGATGTTATCGCGGATCTGCCTGGATCTTGACCCCGTGATGCGGGCCTTTCCAGAGCTTGACCCTGTGATGTTATCGTGGATCTGCCTGGATCTTGACCCTGCGGTGTGGGTCTGTCCAGAGCTTGACCCTGCGATGTTATCGCGGATCTGCCTGGATCTTGACCCCGTGATGCGGGTCTTTCCAGAGCTTGACCCTGCGATGTTATCGCGGATCTGCCTGGATCTTGACACTGCGGTGTGGGCCTATCCAGAGCTCTTTGTGTGTTTGATGTTTCCCCTACAGCCGCGCTGTGGTCGCCTGCCGTAATAATAGGTGGGTTGAAGTTTGACCCAGGTGTATCGAAAGAAAATTGTTCCTGAAAATTCAGTCCGCCGGGGGATATCCGAGATCCCCCCGCGTTGGGTGTTCTTGGAGAGTAATTGATGTCTCTGTCGGCCATGGTAGTTGATTATTCTGATCGTGGGTGGGTTTAAGTTTGACCCAGGTGTATCGAAAGAAAATTGTTCCTGAAAATTCAGTCCGCCGGGGGATATCCGAGATCCCCCCGCGTTGGGTGTTCTTGGAGAATAATTGATTTCTCTGTCGGCCATGGTAGTTGATTATTCTGATCGTGGGTGGGTTTGAAAGAGTTGATGTTTGTTGTTTTTATTTTTTTTATTTTGAGGGACTTGTCCCACGGATGGCGCCAATTTGTTTGATCAAATAATCGCGCTATGGCACAACCAAGGTGGTGTGTAGGTTTTGAAGGTGATTAGTAGGCGATTCCCTACCGGTAATAGGGCGATGACCGCTTTACGCCTGATTGATGTTTAGGGTTGATCAGTGCTGTTATGTGTGTGTTGAGTATGAAAAAGATGATCTTTGCCGTATGGTGTTCTCCTCTTTATATAGAGGGTAGAAAACTTGGAGAGGAGAGAATTAGGGTAAATCTATTCCTCTTTTAAGGATATCTTCTGTTTGTTTAAGAAGATTTGTGATGATCTTATTACGAATCCTGTCCGAGGCATTCGGATTTTAGGTATTCTATTTTATTCTGTATCCGATCTTCTTGATATGTTTCTTCGGAGCTGGGTATTATTACCCTGGGAGCTCCGGAATGATTATGTTAAACGGAGGTTGTGCTCCGTTCTGGGTATATAGGTAAGTGATTTTTACCTGTACGAAGGTATCTTCGTATCTGCTTCGGGTACAGAGGTAAAGTTCCGTATAGGGTATATCATCACCAGTCATTGAAATTGGTTCCAAAAAGTTTTTCTCTTTCTAGCATCGACCTGAAAGCCGATTGGTGTATGTTTTGTGAAGGATTTGTTGTCATTTACAAAACAGATTCAAGTTCAAAAATCAGTATTTTCGATAATAAATTCCTTAAGAAATATAATTACCCAATGTTAGATCATTTAACAATTAATTTCATTAAGGCTAGGATCCAATTGACATACCATCATTTCATCAGTTGATCTGCTAGAAATGACGTACTCAAAAGGTAAGTGACGATTAGTAATTGCATTACAAGTACAATTCCTAGATTTATGGGACTTACAAAAGACACTTAAACGGGTATTAAATGTTTTGTAGCCATATGAATCGTGCATCTACAGTCCAAAGGAGAGCTCATAACTCATTACGGTTGATTTTATATGAATTTTTTAGTGAACAGGTGTCAAACAAGAAAAATCACACGAAAAATTCACATAGTCACACAATTATCAAATAATTAACCCTAACTATTGGACCATTAAACTAAGCAATTCATATCAATATATCTAAGTAATAACCATAAAGAATTTTGCATGAATTCGTTATAATTTTTACTTCTATTTAACAACATTAAATTAAAAGATACATAATACATGCAATTTATCACATAAACATGTCAATTCACATAATCAAAACTTGCATAGAGGGTTTAATTTAACCATTCACATTGAATAGGTTGAATTAATAATAAAAACAAAAACCCTAATTTTATTTTTATGATTTACGATTTATATTAAAATTGTAAGTCCCAACTTGATAGATGGTACTACTGAAGACACCTCTATGTCGATGGTGGAGTTACTTTGCAATATATGCACTGAACTGGAGACGACCAGTTGCAGTGTGTATATACCAAGTTCTAGATAGATTACTTATTTAAATGACAATAAGTAAAGAACAATGCAATAATACAAATAACTTGTAAGATAACTTGATGAGACAATATGTAATTTTAAATGTGTAATTTATTTATTGATGTTAAATAAATTACAAGGTTGTTGCGGAACCAAGATAATACAAGAATGTAAATATCCTAACAACCTATCAAATACAATTGATCTACACTCGGAATTTCTCAAGACAATCGAAACACTTAAAGTTGTGAAATGTTCCTTTTAGCGATTGAGAGAATATTGCACAAGTTCACCAAGAATATTGCAGGTTTGCAAAGTGTGAATTCTATCGAAGTGTATTCGAAGAAGTAGTTCGAGAGAACTTGTTCGATAGAAGTAATATTCTTGTTTGTGCAATGACTTGTATTTATAGGCAAAGTTAACATTGGGATGTTAACTTTGGCCGTACAAATGTGGTTGAGATCATTTAAGGAATAACATTTAATTCCTTAAAAAGCAGTGTAAAGTCGCATGATAAAGCAACTTTACTCAACCACCTTTATGTACCTTTTTGCAATTAAATAATAAGATAAATCTTATTATCCGGGTAAAGGTACATAAAGCATAAAAGTCAATTCCTCATAATCAGTGTAAAGCTTTGTAAGAGCTTTCCACTGATGGTCTCCAGTTTGTAACTGACTAGAATGTCAACTGGGCTTCGCTGCCATTGTCATTCTCTATCTTCCATTTGTTGTCTTCGACTTCAACTGGAATGATTCTTCAACTTGATCAGTTCTCAACTGGAGGAAGTCTTCAGTTGCGTTGATTGTACGGTGCAACTGGACTTCAATATATTTCTCGACAAATCATCTAGGTCTCTAGTTTCACTGGACAGTTTCACTGGGTCTCCAGATGCAACTGGAGACTGGCCAGTTTACCAGGTGAACTGGTCCTAACAAATTCCCCCTATTTGTCTAGAAATATTGGCAAGTCTTTTTCAGTTCTTGTATCTGTACAAGTGTGAACAGGAGAGACTTGTTCGATTTAAATCTGTCTAAGTTTTCTAAGGCATTTTTATAGATCAATAAATGCCTTAGGTTTTCCTTTTAGGTTTGTTAGATTTTAATCTATTATCTACCTTGTGGTTACAAACTGGTAACTTCATTTATACAAGGAAATGAAATTTATACAAGTTACAGAATGTAAAACAAAATACAAGTAGATAACTGGAAAAAGAACTTAATGAGATGGCCCTTCGCCAGTTCTTCTTCTCTTGGTCACTGAAGAAATAGGTTGTGAGTCTTCAGGATCAATATTCAACTTTTGCTCCAAGAAGTTCACCCATGCTTTCTCAAACCTATTCTTTTGTGCCTTCGCATCCAACACATTCACCATCTCCACCCATTCGCTGAACCCATATTGCATAGCACCAGGATTGTCAGTTTTAACCAGTGGCCCTCTGGTATAACTAACTTCAACTTGAAAGACTTTGGTGCCTGGCTTGATTGTTACATTGACACCATTGATAGTACCAATATGTCTTCTGGTTGACATGATCTGGGAGTAATAGCTTCTTGCTTCAAGATTCATTTGTTATTTTTATACTCCCAGCACCAGCAGCCAGTACAGCGGACTTGATGTCTTCATTAGATACCTCGCCAGTTGGTTCAACAAATGTGCTAAGGTCAGCATCTCTTGACAGTGGTCTTCTTGGTTGTGGAATCCTTCTTGGTGGATTCAAAACCTTCTTCACAACCTTCTTAACATTTGCAATTCGTTTAAGAATCCTACTGGCCCTATTCTCATTAGCCTTCTCCACTGAAATGTTCAAACTCTTGGCATCAAATTCAGCTTCATCCTCAGGATAGTGTCTGTCCAGTTCAACATCCAACATTTCTTTCAACTGGTCAACTATCCTGGGATCATTCTTGATCCTGACATACTCCTCCTTAGTGATACCCAAAAGATTGGCATCACTCATATCAAGCAACTTGATTTGTGCAAGATGTGCCCTGGCTTCAACTTGGTTTCTTTGTTTCATCTTCTTTCTTTCTTTAATATCATTGCCAAGTCTAGCCAGTCTTCTGCTATCACTATCTGAAACTGGAGGAAGTATATCAGCATTGCCAGTTTCTAACATTACATCAGTGGCCGGCTGGGCAGATGCTTCAATAGCTAAACCTTTTCCCTTATCCAACACATTCCCCCTAACATCATGCTCACCAGCTTCAGTACTGGTAGCTACAACCATTTCCAAACCAGCTTGTCTTCCAGATGAAGATCTTCCAGGTGCAACTGGTGGAAGGACTGCACTTCTTTCCCCCTTGGCAGCATCTAGACCTGCCCGAATACCTTCCCATTCAGAGGGGTGAGATGGCAACCAGTCAAGAGGCTGCCATGATTGCATGTCCTTACACTCTTTGAAAATTCCACACATCATCCTGAAAGACCTCCATAAATGGTTGGTCTCCTTGGACTGGGTCAAAACATTGGCAGTAACTTGTTCTTGACCAGTTTTTAATTCATTTAGGATCTTGGAGTCTTCATCCAAACCAGAGACAACCTTTTCCTTCACTTCATCATCCTTCTTCTTCAAATTCTCTATGCTGCCTCTCAACTGGTTGATCTCACTGGTGAGTGGGGCCAGATCAACCTGAGGAGTGACCAGCTTGGTGATCTCAGACATCACCCTTTCAATCAATTGTGCTTCTCTAGCACCCAGCGTATCCTCTATCTTCTGACCAACTGAAGTCATTAACTGCTGTCCAAGTTCAGTTACATCTAGGCCAGGTTTTTTCAAATTCTCTATGCTGCCTCTCAACTGGTTGATCTCACTGGTGAGTGGGGCCAGATCAACCTGAGGAGTGACCAGCTTGGTGATCTCAGACATCACCCTTTCAATCAATTGTGCTTCTCTAGCACCCAGCGTATCCTCTATCTTCTGACCAACTGAAGTCATTAACTGCTGTCCAAGTTCAGTTACATCTAGGCCAGGTTTTTCAATCAGTTCCTTTACCTGCCTTTCAATCTCCCTCAAATCTACTTCAGATGTTCTTATAGTGTTGCCAAGCAGATTGGAGATTGAGGTTGTAACCTTGGACTGAGTAAGGTCAAATGCTTCCTTTAAAGTACCAGCCAGATTGTTGCAGCCAGTGACCAACTCATTTAGCTTTTTAAACACCAAGTCTTCATTAGATGAAAACTTGTTTATCCCCAGATCAACCACTTTAATGTTTGTCAAATGATCTTTGTGGTATCTGGAGAAGGACTTGGTGTTTTTGTCAAATGATCTTTGTGGTATCTGGAGAAGGACTTGGTGTTTTTGTCAAGTGTCTTTTGAATCTCCTCCACCCTGGTAAGTAGGTTTTGGAGATCGGCTTGTAAAGAGACAACTTGACTGTCCAGTGACGAAGGAGAAGGTGTCACTGGACCAGCAGCAGTTACTACTGGAGCAACTGGAGGAGGCAAACTTAAAGAAGTCTCCCCAGTTGTCATGCCAGCAGTTGAAGATATAATAGGAGTGGTGGAAGAAGAAAGGACTGGAAAATCAATGTGTTGTTCATGCTGAGAATGCTCAGGTGTGAACAACAGCGTCGGTGGGGGTGGCATTTCTCGAGCAAATGAGAATTGCCCAGTTGGTGAAGGAGCGGTATAAGTTTGGAAAGATATATCAGTAGGCACATTTTCTTGGGAGGGTGAAAGTGAAATTGATGCGTCTGGAAGGGAGACTGGAGATGAAGGGTTTTGAGCTTGTACAGAAGCCTCAAAAATCTCCAAGTCTGTTTCAGTTCTTCAGAATCCGAAGACTCTATCAGGATTTCCTCGTCATTAACATTCATGTCCAGATCCATGAATGTAACTGAGGGCTGACCAGAAGGGTCAGTCTACAGATGACCTTCCCCAGTTTCCTGGATGGGTGCATCTGTTGGTGGATCAGATACCGAAGTATCTTCACCAGGGATAGATGTAATTGGAGTTGCTTCAGTTATGGTTGCTCTATCCTCAACCACAACATTAGACGAATTGGAGGGTCCCTCATTATTTTGAGGCCCGCCCAGTTGCCTTTCTGACTCACCTTCAATAGGTGCATCAGTTGAAGCGAATGCCAGTTGCATTCGTTCTGGAATCTCGACCTCTCCAGCTTCAGATACTAGAGAGTCTAAATTCCTTAACATATCTGGAGCAGTGTACGGTGAATCTGTACTTAAATATGCTTCTCTGCCCAAAATATGTTTAAAACAGAGAGAGAGGAACCTTGAAAAGGGGATACACACACCCCTGGTGCCATTCAGCTTTTGAACTAGGCTTCTAAACAGAATATCTGCAAAGTCCACTCTCAATCCATTCCACAAGTAGTAAGCCATTTCTGCTTGTGAGGAGTTGATCTGGTCAAGTCCACCAGAACTCCCACCCATACTCTCCACCAGGTGGATGAAAAAATACCTCCATGAAGGTGTAAGACCCTTCATGGTCATCGCACCTTTAGTCTTCAACACCCCATTCTCCAAACACTCCTTGTGTCCCATTTCAAGAAGGACTTGGCGAAAAATTAATATTTGGGGGCAAGACGACTGGAGATTCACCCTCTCTCCAGTAATTGAGGTGTAAGGCATCCCTCAATACGTCGGCGGACAAGGTACACTGGATTGTTCCATCCTTTAATGTGAAACTGATGGAGGAACAATCGGAAGAAAGAACGGCAGTGTACCAAAACTCACACAAGTAGTTGTGAAACAACTTGCGTGGGTTTAGAGAGAATGAGGGTCCTATTGGAGAATCCTTCAAAAACTTTTGGATTCTACCAATAAGGGTATTGGACCCTTGAGATCCTTGTAAGCTTGCCATCGGATTATTTGGATTTAGTTTGATGACAGAAGCATTACTAGGAGCACCAGATGCCGGTTTGACATCTGGTGAAGGAGCATATGGAACAGTCAAGAGATTTACATATCTTGAACGGGATGATCTAGGGGCCATTGGAAAATGAAATTGAAATTTGGGAATTAGGGTTCTTGATTTGTGAAGCAGAGAGAGAAATGAAGCAATTTTGATGATTGGAAGTAAATGAAAGAATGTAGAAGAGAAGTAAATGAGTTCGGAGTAAATAAGGGTATTTATAATGGATTCAAGATCCCAATGAAATACCCAAAACTATATTTTATTAAACAAAATCCTTTTTGTAGATATTTTCACAAATTGAGTTTGAATTTTGAAATAAAATAATAATTTGCCATGTCAACATTAAATGCTACCATGTCAGCATTAAATGCTACGACGGCTTATCTTACCCACGCGCCCACTCACTTTTTATTTTCCCAACACAAACAGTTGTCAAGTACTAAAATAGCTTTAAACACGTCAGATCACGATATCAAGTGGTTTAAAACACTCGAGTACCATCACGTGTCACAAATATTGACCAAGTATTTCTAACGTTATAAAAATTAAGACAAGACTGAACCTGGTAACTGGAGGATCAGTCCAGTACCAGTTTCCAACTGGAGAGTTCTCCAGTTGCATTTTCAAACAAAAAAAACTAATTTTAGTCAGAAAATTATTTTGAGTCTTTCCCCCTAAAATGATGATCCAGAAATCGACTAGTGCCAGGATAGTATCACAACGGCGTTCGATAGCCTGGCGAGCAAGGATTATCTGGACCTCCTCAACTGGAGAACTTTATCAGTGTCACTGACGCATTCAATAACAAAGAAAGCTCCAGTTTTAAGGATTTAACATTCCCAGTTCGCTGATGAGATGTTTAAAGGTTTTCTCATCGAGAGGTTTTGTAAAAACATCAGCTAACTGTTTGTCAGTGGGGATGAAATGAATTTCAATGTCTCCTTTCATAACATGATCACGAATGAAATGATACCTGATGTCAATATGCTTTGTCTTGGAGTGCATCACTGGGTTGTGAGATATAGCAATTGCACTGGTGTTGTCACAAAAGATTGGGGTCCTTGTATACTTTTGACCATAATCTAGTAACTGGTTCTTGATCCAGAGAATCTGGGCACAACAACTAGCCGCAGAAATGTACTCTGCCTCAGCAGTGGACATAGAGACTGAAGTCTGCTTCTTGCTGGTCCAACTTACCAGTTTTCCTCCAAGGAAATGACAACCACCAGTTTTTGATTTTCTATCTATCTTACAACCTGCATGATCAGAATCTGAATAACCCATTAGATCTAATCCTGAGCCTTTGGGGTACCAAAGACCAAGATTAGGACACCCTTTCAGGTATCTAAAGATACTCTTTACAGCGTGCAAATGTGATTCTTTAGGGTTAGCCTGAAACCTGGCACATAAACATGTTGCAAACATTATATCTGGTCGACTGGCAGTTAAGTACATCAGTGAACCAACCATACCTCTATAGTCAGTTATGTTAACTGGTTTGCCAGTTGGGTCAGAGTCCAAATTTAATGGTGCTGCAATAGGTGTGTTTTTCGATGGGATTGAATCATATTTGTATTTTCTTAACAAATCTCTGACATATTTTCCTTGGTTTATGAAAATTCCATTTTCAGTTTGCTTAATCTGAAGACCTAAGAAAAATGTTAATTCACCCATTAAACTCATCTCATACTCAGATGACATGATTTTAGAAAACTTTTTACACATTGCATCATCAGTTGAACCAAAAATAATGTCATCAACATAAATTTGTACCAATAAGATATTACCTCTTTCTTTCAAGATGAATAAGGTATTATCTATTGCACCTCTTTGAAAGCCATTTTTAAGAAGATGTTTAGTTAAAGTATCATACCAGGCTCTTGGGGCCTGTCTTAGACCATACAAAGCTTTGTTCAGTCTATAAACCCAATGAGGATGCTTCTCATCGATGAAACCTGGAGTCTGCTTAACATAAACTTCTTCTTCCAATGTTCCATTAAGGAACGCACTTTTGACATCCATCTGGAAGACCTTGAACTGCAGATGGGCTGCATAAGCCAGAAATATTCTGATGGCTTCAAGTCTTGCAACTGGAGCAAAAGTTTCATCAAAGTCAACGCCTTCTGCTTGACAATAACCTGGGCAACTAATCTGGCCTTGTTTCTTACAACATGGCCATCTTCATCCATCTTGTTTCGGTAGACCCATCTGGTACCAATGGGTTCTTTCTTTAACCCTGGTGGACAAGGAACAAGCTCCCAAATCTCAAACTGGACGAGCTCTTCTTGCATAGCTTCCACCCAGCTTGGGTCTGCCATAGCCTCGTCAATCTTCTTTGGTTCAATTAAAGATAAGAAAGTGACGTTTAAGCATTGCTCATTGGTGGCTCTTCTAGTCTGAACCCCACTATTTGGATCTCCCACAATCTGTTCAATTGGATGTGCTCGAGTCCATCTAGTGTATTGACTAGGCTGGTGCACAACAATATCAGTGCAAGTCACCTGGCGATCTTCTTCAGTTGCATTAGCTTCTGGAGGAGGATCAGTCCAAACTACTTCTACATCCTCATCAGAGTCAATGAGGTCACGATTTGCATCATGAAATTCTTCATTCAAAGGCATTTCTTGAAGAACTGGAGAAGTTAGAGTTTGAACTGGTGCTGATATTGGAGTGGCACGTACATCAGATCCAATCACCAATTCTCGTGGTAAGTTGAAATTGATAGAAGGATAAAATGATGTGTCACTGGTGCTTTTCTTCTTCTTAACTGGTTCCAATTTGTTGTAACTGGAAACATCTTTTGGTGAAACAACTGACTGATAAACTTGGTCAGTTTCACCAAAATTGATTGGAATGACTGGAGTAATATCAAGGCTTGGTCTCTTGTTGATTGCTTCAGTTGATTCATCGAATGTGACATGAATTGTCTCATGAACCTTTTGGAGTCTATAATTATAAACTCTAAAGGCCTTTCGAATATCTGAATAACCTAAAAATACCCCTTCATCAGCTTTTGCATCAAACTTTCCAAGCTGACTGGAATCGTTTAAGATATAAACTGGACAACCAAATACATGAAAGTATCCAATATTTGGTTTACGATTCCTGAGGACTTCATAGGCAGTCTTCTTATGTCTCTTGATGTAGACTGACCGGTTTTGGGTGTGACAAGCAGTTGCAACTGCTTCAGCCCAAAAACTGGTGGGAAGACCAGATTCAGATAGCATACTTCTGGCCGCTTCTATCAGTGTGCGATTCTTTCTTTCAAGATGAATAAGGTATTATCTATTGCACCTCTTTGAAAGCCATTTTTAAGAAGATGTTTAGTTAAAGTATCATACCAGGCTCTTGGGGCCTGTCTTAGACCATACAAAGCTTTGTTCAGTCTATAAACCCAATGAGGATGCTTCTCATCGATGAAACCTGGAGTCTGCTTAACATAAACTTCTTCTTCCAATGTTCCATTAAGGAACGCACTTTTGACATCCATCTGGAAGACCTTTCGAATATCTGAATAACCTAAAAATACCCCTTCATCAGCTTTTGCATCAAACTTTCCAAGCTGACTGGAATCGTTTAAGATATAAACTGGACAACCAAATACATGAAAGTATCCAATATTTGGTTTACGATTCCTGAGGACTTCATAGGCAGTCTTCTTATGTCTCTTGATGTAGACTGACCGGTTTTGGGTGTGACAAGCAGTTGCAACTGCTTCAGCCCAAAAACTGGTGGGAAGACCAGATTCAGATAGCATACTTCTGGCCGCTTCTATCAGTGTGCGATTCTTTCTTTCCACAACTCCATTTTGCTCTAGAGAGTGAACTGATGAGAAGTTTTGAGAGATGCCAGTGTCATTGCAAAATGTTTCAAGTACCTTATTTTGGAATTCAGTACCATTATCACTTCGCAACTGACAAACTTTTCGAGTGTACTTGAGCTCAATTCTTTTGATGAGAGAGATGATTTTAGCAGGTGCATCACTTTTGGATCTGAGGAATACCACCCAGTAGTATCTGGTGAATTCATCAACCACAACTAGAGTGTACTTCTTTCCAGCTCTAGTTTGAACATTCACTGGACCAAAGAGGTCCATATGTAGCATGTGAAGAGGTTCAGTGATGCTAAAATTTTGCCTAGTTTTGAAACTGGCCCTTTTCTGCTTGCCCATCTCACACCCTGGACATGGCTTTTCTTTATTAAAAGAAATCTGAGGTATCCCATCAACCAGTTGTTTGCGAGACAACTTGTTAATATTTTTAAAATTTAGATGGGATAATCTTTTATGCCATAGCCAGTTGGTGTCCTCATCAACCTTGGTATAGAAGCATTGCTCTTTTGGAGCTGGTTCCATATCCATGATGTACACATTCCCTTTTCTTGGTGCAACCATCACCACTTTCCAATCCTTGTTAAATATGGTGCCTTGTGCAATATCGAACAAAACTCTGAAGCCATCATCACAAAGTTGGCTGACACTGATCAGGTTGTATTTCAAACCATTCACAAATGCAACTCTTTTGAATTCGACTTGTCCATTATTGAGCACACCATATCCTTCAGTCTTTCCAGATTGATCATTACCAAACGTCACTGTCGGTCCATCTTGGACAGTGAACTCTTCAAGCAGGGGCTTACATCCGGTCATTGTCCGGCCAGCAGCGCTGTCCAGATACCAGATATTCTTCTTTCGATCGCCCTGCACAACCACAAAAATCATCAGTTATTTTTGTGAACCCATCTTTTCTTGATGGGTTCACTGGACTTCTCTACAGAAGTCACAGTAGATTGTTGTGGTGTTGAACCGGAGGCTGCATCTGGAGCTTTTTCACCAGCTCCAGGTGCAGGAGTAAAAACGATTGGTACTTGATACTTACTCCCCTTATTTTTACCAGATTTTGTCCAGATGGAACATTCTTTTGATTAGATTTTGAAGGGAGTGGTTTAATATTTTGTTTGAAAACTGGAGGTAATGAACCTCCTTCCAGATTTTTAATCCGGGCAGTACAACTCTGAACCTGTCTAGACAAAAGTTGGAGTTGACTTTCCAGATTAATCAAAATATTATTTTCATCAGGCAACTGAACCTTGGACCTTGGTTCAGCTGGAGTGTTAGTCTGTCGGGTCTTGGGCTCCTTAGACTTTTGAGGTAAAGGCTTGTTACCAGTGGCCTTTTTGACTGGAGCTTTAGCCTGTTTGGCTCCAGTTTTAACCTCAAAGGGGGTGGTCTCAATGGTTTCAGTTTCAACAGCTTCAGGTTGATCATAAGGTGTTTCAACCTTGAGAGCTGGAGGCAATGCATGAAGATCTGGTATGAGAGCTGCCATCTCCAGATCTCCAGATTTCCATGCATTCTTCTGGGCATCGATAGTTCTTGAAAATGCATCATAGTTTTTACCAGATGCTTTTACCCATGACTTGATAATCTTTTGTTCTTTTTCAAGATCAGAAAATAATTTTTGATTATCAAGTTCTAAAGCCTCAATCTTTAAAACTGACTCCTTGAGAGCCAACTGGACACTTTGTAAATCATTCAGTTGTGGTTTAACGTTGTTCAGTTCAATTAAGATAGTGTCAAGATATCTTTCACTATCAGCTCTTACAGTTTCCACATAAGCTAAATCACCACTTAATGATTCAGCCAGGTCCAGTTTAAGTTCAGGGTCAACCTGGTTATCATAGTCACATACCTTTTTCAAGATGATGTCCACCCATCTTCCAGTGATGACATCTTCTTTTGCCACATGCTGCTGCTGTTTATCTTCCAAGGCCATGAAACACATGTCCCTTTCCTCTTCTTCATCAACTGATGAGTCATCAGAGTACTCCCATTTTTCCTCAGTTTGTGCCATTAAGCACTGATCCTTTTCCTTTTCAATGGACAGGAGGGCAATCTGGGCCTTAAGCTTCTTGTATTTAGCTTTGTAGCTATCATCAGGCCGATTGAAATTTGGGACAGGGGGGCCAGTTTGGTTGTTCAACTGACTAGATCTGCATTCCTTCATAAAATGACCTTTCTTGCCACACTTATAGCATGTAAGATTGGTCTTATCCAGAGAGCTGGAAGCATTGTTGGGGCCATTAAATCTTTTAGATTTATGCTTAAACCTGTTAAAGGTTTTAACAATCATGGCTACCAGATCATCATCGTCAGTTTCATTACAACCATCACTGTTTTCAGTGGTTAGGCCAGAGTTCAAGAAACTGTTTAACATCTCCTTCATTGAGTGTGCCTGGACACTCTCTGCAGACATTAAGGCAGCATAAGGTCGCTCAGGTACACTAGCAACCTTGGAACTCTGGGCATGGTTCATGGCATCTTGCTCAGCCACCAGTCTTGTAGCATTGTTATCTTCAGTGAATCTGAAGGCTCCATAGAGCGATGCAAGAGTATGGCTGGTGCAAGGTTTTACCTTGTCTCAAGACAAGAACCATGTTTTCCCATTTGGAAGGAAGAATATCATAAAACTTCTCAAGAAGAATATCCTTATCCTTCTCTACACCCAAGCCTCTCAGCTGATTAATGAGGCTAGAAAATCTGGTGTATGTACCAGTTAGACTTTCATTGGGTAAGGCAAAGAAGGATTCATACTTCTTGTTCAAGGCAACTTTCCTGGTGACAATAGTGTCATCACCTCCTTCAAACTGAATAACTAATTCATCCCACATTGACTTGGCACTGGGGAACAACACAAGTGTTGGAATTAGATATTCAGGGACAGCTCCAAGGATCATGTTCTTGAGTCTGGTGTCCAGATCAACAAGTCTACGATCCACATCAGACCAATGGTCTTCGAGCTTTTCTCTTGAACCTCTTCTTCCAGTTGGATCAAGAAGAGGACTGACCCCAAGAGACATGGGTATATATGTCCATCCTTAAGGATTTTCAACATATACCTTTCAATCCCACCAAAATGCAAAAACATTCTAGCCTTCCATGTACCAAAAGTCTCACTGTTTCCATCGAATTTGGGAACAGAAGTGTTAGAATAATGTACATGGACGTGATTTGGGGCAGTAGGAGGAGGAGAGTTTGTATTAACATTTTGAAAAGGTTGTGCATTATTATTCAAGGGGGTTTCACCTGAACCAGAACCATTTCCACCTTCAGTAGTGTTCATCTTAGCAGATCTAGGCAAGTTTATTAGCCTTCTGCTCTGATACCACTTGTAAGTCCCAACTTGATAGATGGTACTACTGAAGACACCTCTATGTCGATGGTGGAGTTACTTTGCAATATATGCACTGAACTGGAGATGACCAGTTGCAGTGTGTATATACCAAGTTCTAGATAGATTACTTATTTAAATGACAATAAGTAAAGAACAATGCAATAATACAAATAACTTGTAAGATAACTTGATGAGACAATATGTAATTTTCAATGTGTAATTTATTTATTGATGTTAAATAAATTACAAGGTTGTTGCGGAACCAAGATAATACAAGAATGTAAATATCCTAACAACCTATCAAATACAATTGATCTACACTCGGAATTTCTCAAGACAATCGAAACACTTAAAGTTGTGAAATGTTCCTTTTAGCGATTGAGAGAATATTGCACAAGTTCACCAAGAATATTGCAGGTTTGCAAAGTGTGAATTCTATCGAAGTGTATTCGAAGAAGTAGTTCGAGAGAACTTGTTCGATAGAAGTAATATTCTTGTTTGTGCAATGACTTGTATTTATAGGCAAAGTTAACATTGGGATGTTAACTTTGGCCGTACAAATGTGGTTGAGATCATTTAAGGAATAGCATTTAATTACTTAAAAAGCAGTGTAAAGTCGCATGATAAAGCAACTTTACTCAACCACCTTTATGTACCTTTTTGCAATTAAATAATAAGATAAATCTTATTATCCAGGTAAAGGTACATAAAGCATAAAAGTCAATTCCTCGTAATCAGTGTAAAGCTTTGTAAGAGCTTTCCACTGATGGTCTCCAGTTTGTAACTAACTAGAATGTCAACTGGGCTTCGCTGCCATTGCCATTCTCTATCTTCCATTTGTTGTCTTCGACTTCAACTGGAATGATTCTTCAACTTGGTCAGTTCTCAACTGGAGGAAGTCTTCAGTTGCGTTGACTGTACGGTGCAACTGGACTTCAATATATTTCTCGACAAATCATCTAGGTCTCTAGTTTCACTGGACAGTTTCACTGGGTCTCCAGATGCAACTGGAGACTGGCCAGTTTACCAGGTAAAGGTACATAAAGCATAAAAGTCAATTCCTCGTAATCAGTGTAAAGCTTTGTAAGAGCTTTCCACTGATGGTCTCCAGTTTGTAACTAACTAGAATGTCAACTGGGCTTCGCTGCCATTGCCATTCTCTATCTTCCATTTGTTGTCTTCGACTTCAACTGGAATGATTCTTCAACTTGGTCAGTTCTCAACTGGAGGAAGTCTTCAGTTGCGTTGACTGTACGGTGCAACTGGACTTCAATATATTTCTCGACAAATCATCTAGGTCTCTAGTTTCACTGGACAGTTTCACTGGGTCTCCAGATGCAACTGGAGACTGGCCAGTTTACCAGGTGAACTGGTCCTAACAAAAATAAATAAACAAAAACAATTTTAATATTTAATTATTTAATTAATTAAATCGAACCAACCCTAAACCCCCTTCAAGTTTTGAACTTTGTAACTAATATATCACAAACCTGGCTCTGATACCACTGTTAGGATACATAACTATTATCAAGAACAATTACACGAGTACGCAGCGGAATAAATCATATGTAATATAATTAATTAACAAAGTAAAAGTGAATGTGTACCTTTTAGCTTAGCTTCCAATAAACAAATAATAATGATGATTATTATTATTTAGGGTTTAAAGTAAAACCCCTCTATGATTGCACACACGACACGTCGAACAATATCCAGAGATTGCTAGATCTTGAATCACCAAAAGCCTAAAGCTCCTAGCTTGCTTCTTTGCGATTAAACATAAGTGAGAAACAAAAATTTGTTTCAGTCGAACATGAACCCCAATTAATGCAAAGCTATTAAATATATATGTTCTATATGTATGGAACAAATCTAAGTATTTAGATGTAACATCCCAAACTTTTTAAGTTTGACTTATTGACTTGACCGTTAGTCAACGTTAGGTTCGTTAAGTTTATGTGCCCTATATGGGATTATGTGATTAAATGCTTATGTGTTTAATATGAAATGATTAAAGTATGTTTATTGAATGTAATTAAAGTAAACTCATGATAGATCTGTGTTTGTAAGTCGTTAAGTCTCCCGGTAGGTGAATTAAGCTAATAAAGTGAAGTTTAGAAGTCAAGGGATCTAAGTGTAAGATTGGAGTGGATGGCCAGGGGTTAAGGGGCAATTAGGCATCCCTAATTAACACAAATCTGATCATATGTGTGTGTGTGTGAGCCCTAGTGATGTGCTAAATCGAGTTTAAATTTTATCAACTAGAAATACCTAAAAACTCACTACTACACACTATCGGGCAGTGGACCCGATCGTATGCAATATAGTTAAGAGGTAAGTCCAGGTTCGTTCACGGGGATTGGTTGGATTAATTGTTTAGTAAAGGGGTTTGGAAAAAGGGTGGAACACTTTGACGATTAAATTGAAGTAAATTTAGATGACAAAATACTTGAAAATAAAGAAGAGCTCAAACAATAATAATAAGGATCATCCACCTTGACTTCACTAGACTTCTAACATGATTGCTTTCAAATAAGACCAAATTCGTTAGAGTTGACAAGATAACCGTGCAAAGATGAAATGCTCACGTGGTACCACCAACCGTTTCAAAACACGTTGACAAAATGACTCCTCTTATTTAAATGACATTCACTATCATACCATGAACTAGTGATAATTGCTCATAGACAAGCAACCGTTTCAAAACACGTTGACAAAATGACTCCTCTTATTTAAATGACATTCACTATCATACCATGAACTAGTGATAATTGCTCATAGACAAGCAACCGTTTCAAAACACGTTGACAAAATGACTCCTCTTATTTAAATGACATTCACTATCATACCATGAACTAGTGATAATTGCTCATAGACAAGCAACCGTTTCAAAACACGTTGACAAAATGACTCCTCTTATTTAAATGACATTCACTATCATACCATGAACTAGTGATAATTGCTCATAGACAAGCAACCGTTTGAAAATCACGTATGTAATCGACTAGTACCACTAACGAAGAACACACACGCAACCAATATCATAAAAATATATATAAAGGAATTAAATCATCAAGATCTCGACACAACGATAATTGAAATCAACTCTTTGAATTAAAACATAGCAATCACATCATTCGTCTAGTTACATCAAGGTGGATGATAATAGATCTAGCCAATCATGCTAAATTGAAATTGATAAAAGAAATAATAATAAAACATATTGTACCAATCGTTTGAGTAAATAGAAAATTGCAAGACAATAAGTAGATACGATCCAGATGGGTGCTCGTGAATCTTCAGTGGATCCGCCTAAGAAATCTTGCTTGGAAACCTGATAGAACCCTAATAGAGCAGCTCCTGGAAAGAATAAAGTTCTCAAAAACCCTAAGGAAAAATCTCCCAAAAAGTTCGTTTATAATGCAGAAACCTGGCCAGCTATTTATATGAAAGAGACGCGTAACGCCCGTTACGAATGGTAACGCCCGTTACGAACCATCGAAACCCATGACTGCCGTCACATTTGTGACGCCCGTTACATATCCATTGAAAAGCTTACGGCCGTAAGGAACCCGTTACAGTAACTCGCCAATTTGCAACCATAACATAAAAAAAAAATACAAAAACGAACTTTCAAAGAAACAAATAATTAAAAATAAAAAAAAAAAAAAAAAAAAAAAAAAATAAAAAAAAAAAAAAAAAAAAAAAAAAAAAAAAAAAAAAAAAAAAAAAAAAAAAAAAAAAAAAAAAAAAAAAAAAAAAAAAAAAAAAAAAAAAAAAAAAAAAAAAAAAAAAAAATAACGGTCGTCACCCTTGTGACGCCCGTTCAAACTTGACCTAGGTCCCTAACGCCCGTTACCCTTGTGACGGCCGTTAGGACCTCCAGAATACGTTTTCTTCATCTTTCACTTGGTTTCAACCGAATCTTTCTCCCGAGTCCTCCATAAGTCATCAAAATCGACCAATTCATCCGCATAATCATTTTCCAACCTGAAAACACTAAACATACCTCAAAGCATCGAAAGTTGGAAATAAAACTGTAAAAACGACGAATAAATGGTTCTAAATTCACGTGGGAAATGGTATAGAATATGACACATCAAATCCCCCCACACTTGAGCATTGCTTGCCCTCAAGCAAATCCGGAATTAAAGCATAAAGTAATCCTTGACAATGGAGCAAAATAAACAATGACGAGTATCAAAAAGAAGCCACACCAAGTATGTCAAATGACAAAAAGGTTGGGTGAAGCAGTTTTAATCTTAAATGAAAACCCGAAATGTTTGACAATACCTGAACAATCCGCAAGCCACGATAACACAACCAAGCACAAGTGAAACAACCGAACCTATCAAAATCATTCTACTCCAACAAACTTACTTTTGGGGTTGAATATATATGAAGAATCACTCATAGCACGGTCGTGATGTATGCTATTTTACCATAGGCTTGAACCGGGATCATAGCTCCACCGACGTGGCGTAAGCACCAAGCACATCATCAAAATAGGCATTAAGGTAGGTTGTATAGTTAAGCTAAGGTATGTATAAGGGACATTTACAATGATGAATATGTCTAAACATTAACACAATCCAAAACCAACCTCCATAATATGACCAAGTGACCTATTCTCATTCTTTAAAAACCGATCATCATCCATGTTTGCATTATCCTTTGCCATGGATTCCAAGATTTCAAAGCCCTCATTTGGTGTGATCTTGTTGAATCCACCCCCAAAGGCATAACCCAACTCACGCTTGGACTTCTTATCGAGCCCATCAAAGAATAGTTCAACATATTGCTCTCTAGTCATATTATGACCCGGGCAATTTCTCAACATCTCTTTAAATCGGATCCACGCATCAACAACATCTTCATCTTCGTCTTGGGCAAACGACCTTATCAAGTTTTCCAACTTTCTTTGGGTTCTAAGTGAGTAGAACTCACCAATAAAGGCTTGCTTAAGTTGGTCCCAAGTCGTAATGCAATTTTCCGGAAGGTCATTGAACCAATCAAGAGCATCCCCGGTAATAGACATTGGAAATGTCTCTAGTTTTACGGCATTCATTTGATTCTGCCCGTATTGGTATAACCTAGCCAACTTCTCAAATCTTTCTAAATGTTGATACGGATCCCACTTCCTCTTACCATCAAATTGTTGTTCCTCAATGCTCTTAAGATGATTACCCTTTAGGTTGAAGTCATGAGCAATTTGAGGAGGTCTAATAGGACTACCCCGGTTTGCAGGAATAGTGCGAACCCTTTCGCCATACCGTATATCATTTGGGTCCCTGTCTTCGTCTGCCATTTTCTCCTCTACCTTAACCTCAAGATCAAAAAATTCGTCCAAATTAAACCCCTCCTCGTCTGAATCAGGAGTGGGCTTAGCAATGGGTGAGAATGGTGGAGGTGTTGTGTTGTTAAACCTACGTCTTGTTGGTGTTCTCAACGGACTATTAAGTGGTAAACCAGAAGACCTCAAGTTCATCAACTAAAAAGTAGACCTGCAAAACACAACTAACCAAACACGTCAACTGCACCTGTGATAAGATAAGAAAAGAAAAACTAAACTATTAAAGCAAATAACTTCCTCACGCGTGAGGAAGGATCAAACCACCAAATTAACAACTAAAACAGCGTACAATCCCCGGCAGCGGCGCCAAAAACTTGATGTGCTAAATCGAGTTTAAATTTTATCAACTAGAAATACCTAAAAACTCACTACTACACACTATCGGGCAGTGGACCCGATCGTATGCAATATAGTTAAGAGGTAAGTCCAGGTTCGTTCACGGGGATTGGTTGGATTAATTGTTTAGTAAAGGGGTTTGGAAAAAGGGTGGA
The DNA here is from genome assembly GCA_034093135.1 of Erigeron breviscapus. NCBI lineage: Eukaryota > Viridiplantae > Streptophyta > Magnoliopsida > Asterales > Asteraceae > Erigeron > Erigeron breviscapus. Next base: position 156,764,425 of record CM067168.1, read on the forward strand.
ACACTTTGACGATTAAATTGAAGTAAATTTAGATGACAAAATACTTGAAAATAAAGAAGAGCTCAAACAATAATAATAAGGATCATCCACCTTGACTTCACTAGACTTCTAACATGATTGCTTTCAAATAAGACCAAATTCGTTTAGAGTTGACAAGATAACCGTGCAAAGATGAAATGCTCACGTGGTACCACCAACCGCTCACAAATCACCCAAACACCTAAGTTGCTAGTCTAATTACCCAAGCCGGTACCACCAAAGCCTAGACAACCTTACCAACAAATAGTTTGTTTGATCATCCAATTACCAATTATGCCTATGTGAATTAAAACGTGGTACCACCAACCGTTTCAAAACACGTTGACAAAATGACTCCTCTTATTTAAATGACATTCACTATCATACCATGAACTAGTGATAATTGCTCATAGACAAGCAACCGTTTGAAAATCACGTATGTAATCGACTAGTACCACTAACGAAGAACACACACGCAACCAATATCATAAAAATATATATAAAGGAATTAAATCATCAAGATCTCGACACAACGATAATTGAAATCAACTCTTTGAATTAAAACATAGCAATCACATCATTCGTCTAGTTACATCAAGGTGGATGATAATAGATCTAGCCAATCATGCTAAATTGAAATTGATAAAAGAAATAATAATAAAACATATTGTACCAATCGTTTGAGTAAATAGAAAATTGCAAGACAATAAGTAGATACGATCCAGATGGGTGCTCGTGAATCTTCAGTGGATCCGCCTAAGAAATCTTGCTTGGAAACCTGATAGAACCCTAATAGAGCAGCTCCTGGAAAGAATAAAGTTCTCAAAAACCCTAAGGAAAAATCTCCCAAAAAGTTCGTTTATAATGCAGAAACCTGGCCAGCTATTTATATGAAAGAGACGCGTAACGCCCGTTACGAATGGTAACGCCCGTTACGAACCATCGAAACCCATGACTGCCGTCACATTTGTGACGCCCGTTACATATCCATTGAAAAGCTTACGGCCGTAAGGAACCCGTTACAGTAACTCGCCAATTTGCAACCATAACGGTCGTCACCCTTGTGACGCCCGTTCAAACTTGACCTAGGTCCCTAACGCCCGTTACCCTTGTGACGGCCGTTAGGACCTCCAGAATACGTTTTCTTCATCTTTCACTTGGTTTCAACCGAATCTTTCTCCCGAGTCCTCCATAAGTCATCAAAATCGACCAATTCATCCGCATAATCATTTTCCAACCTGAAAACACTAAACATACCTCAAGCATCGAAAGTTGGAAATAAAACTGTAAAAACGACGAATAAATGGTTCTAAATTCACGTGGGAAATGGTATAGAATATGACACATCACCTAGCCAATCTCCCTCCCTCTCCAAGCAAAGTTCCATCAAGTTTCAATCGTTTCGTGCCGTTTCGATCAAGTTTTGTTTAGATCTTGAATCCCACATGTCAAGTGCAGGTAATATAGGTTAATCCCTTTGAAATCTGATCTTATGTGTCATACAAGTGAACTCAATTCAGGCCATAGGGTTTGGGTTGGGTTTATTAGTTAAATGTTTATCGATTTCATGTTTTCGGGTGATCAAACGATTGTTATATGTTAGCAAACGATTAAAGGATCAATTGATTGATTAAAGTCATCAAAAGTATCATTGAAAAGGTTAATAATAAGTCTCCAGGTCGGATTAAGGTTTGGGGTTCGAAGGGAATTCGTTTAAGGGTTGTAAAGTTGGGGTTTTTTGGTCGAACTGGCTAATATGCGGCGCACCAGAAGGGGGTGCGGCGCACATCGGCTCAGTTTGGGCTGGGTTTTCTGAAGGGAGCCCGATATGCGGCGCATGGATGCTCCATGCGACGCATATAGTGAGTTTGTGAAATATGCGGAGCATATGCAAACGCATGGAATCTTCTGACTTCTGAAAACATGAAATATGTGGCACATATATATTCCATGCGGCGCATATTCTGGATTTTTGGAAATATGCGGCGCATACTTTCCTCATGCGACGCATATTTGGTCTGAACAGTACTTAAGTCTTGTTTAGCTTATAGATCGATCTTATACTCGTTCTAGGTTGTCGGGAGCACTTAGCAAGCACTGTAAGACATACGTAACTCATTGTTAAGCAGTACCGAGGTAAGATAACATCTTTTGTCACCTGATGGTACAATAAAACACGTTTTCATAAGTTAAACTTCCCAAATGTTTATGAATGCTTAAAAGTAAGTTAAAGGGTGATTATGGGAGGTTGTTATGGGATATGTGGCTTATCATTTATGATGTATGGTATGCATTTGCAGGTTGCAAAGGTAAGATGTAAGTCTTTATGATATGAAATGTTGACATGATTATGTTATGCGATTATGAAATGATGATGTGCATATGTTATATGTTTGTATGCGTGGCTTGAACACCTAGTCACTAGACTTATGATTAGGATTGCCATGTTCACGTGCACGTTAAGGGCCCTAAAGTAAAAGATGAATTATGTGATTAGTTTAGGTGAAAGTGTAGCCTAAGCTAATATGATTAAGAAGTCTCGAGCATATGTAAAGTCTTGTGTTAAGCTTAACCCGTGTTAGCTCCAAGGAGCTAGTGCATACGTGGTCACGTGGTTTGGGAATCTAGATACCTCCCGTGGCATAGTTATGTTTGAGTATTCCGGGTGGAGTAACTAACCACCAATGCGTAAAGGCATAAACGGTTTATTCAGTTTGATAGACATTGTCTTTCCTTAACGACGCCGATAGACCAGCTTATGGTTTACCCATCATGTCGGGTGTGAGGACTCCATGTATGGTCTACGACCGCCTGCACACAAACCCCACATCCCTATGTAAGTGGCATAAGTCACTTAGCCTACGTCTAGGCAAAGATATAAAGTAAAGAAAGAAAGAAAAGAAAGAAGAGTTAGGCACTTTAGGTACATGATGATCCTATTGTGTTATGATAAGATATGTGTGCAATGATTTATATGTATGTGATATTAACACTAAAAGATGATTTTGTTAATATATAATATGGCAAATGTTTTCAATACTATGTTATCTTACTTAGCTAATTTTATTAGCTAACACTTGTTCTTTTGAAAATGTTGTGCCTTCAGGATAAGCAAGCTTGAGCTAGGAAAGGATTAGCTCGGTGAGATGGGTAGAAGTAATAAAGAAGATTAGCATTAGACATTGAGTGCTTAGACTTCACCTTTTGGCCTTATGTTTTTGGCTACTTATTTATGATTTATTATGCATGTAATAATGAATGACATTTATGTTGGTGCCATGACTTGGATTTCATTTTACTATTTTGATGATGCACGAAGGTAACACCATTTATGAAAAGTACCATCCGGTTACGGATGGGGCAGTTTTAAAGTGATCTATTTCCGCTACTTTTAAACGTCGTTTGGCAAAATTTTTGAAAATCCAGGTTTTTAAATGACGGGTGTTACATTAGATTTCGTTCTGATGGTGTATTCGACCGAGAATATATATTTTGAGTTAGTTGTTAGGGTAAAATTATTAGATATATATATAGGGTATGAATATATCTCTAATAACTTAACCTTCAAGCTAACATAATTTGATTTGGACTAGGATTCTTTTAATTAATAATTACATTTAATTATTAATTAATATTTAATAATTAATATATCATATTTATTAATTATTAATTAACATATCTAGTTAATAATGTCCAATATCATTTCTCTCAATTATGGTGATTATAAATATGTAGATACAATATGTACATATAACCGAATATCTAAGTGTTCATTATGTGTGACCCCGTAGGCTTAAACATTTTCTGGACATGCGTTTATATTAACGTGATCATATACCAAAAAAAGTTAAAAACCTTGCGTTATGTTTAATTTATGGGTTATATTGAGCAAATAGACTAAAAGTAAAAATTGGGCTTAGTATATATATTAGCTTGGGCTGAAATCTTGTTGCCCCAAATCCAAATGTTGCTCTGGGCTTAAGCCCAGCCTGCCCATAGCCAAGGCGCGCCGACACTAGCTATCGGTTTTTTCTGTTCAGACGTCATGCTCAACTTGTTCCAGGGTTTTTCTGGGAGATATTTATGGGACCATGATGTATCATGTGCTGGTATTATTGGTATTAAACACCGGCATAACATGGTGCGTGACAGCTTGGTTGGCATTTGTTCCGGGTCTGGGTTTCTGTTTGTAAAGAAGTTTACATTGCGCTTACCGGTGAAAAAGACAACCACTTACGCCAGCTGATATGTTGCTTTACTCATGGGAAGGAGGGCTTGATGTATGCATCGATTTGACAGGGTAATCGCCTTTGACGGACTAGTATGGTTGACTTTGTGTTTGGTCGTGTGGTAATTGAGGCTGCACAACGTAAATGCGACAAGTATGAGGCTAAGTGTGCTATTATTGGCTATGGGTTTATTCCATTTTTTTTCTTCTTTTCGAGAACTTGAGAAGGATGCAGTGACCTTGCTCAAGCGAATCCGAAAGTTCTCCATGACTCAAGACATTGGAGCACGTGCTGCTGCTCATATATTTAATAGGATTAGTTTTGCTATAGCTAGAGGAGTGGGCAGATAGTATCTCGGGTTCCCACTAATTTCTTGTAAATCCTATTAATTTCTAATGGAAGTGATGTTTTTATAAATAAAATAATAATAATAATAATAATAATAATAATAATACCTTACAAAATTTTATCAAAATTGGGTTAAGTACTTTTTTCATCCTTGTGGTTTTCGATTTTGCAGTTTTCATCATCGCCGTTAACTTTTGGCTAAAATCATCCCCGTGGTTTGCATTTTGTCTCTGCCGTTAAGCGGGTTCAATTCCCTGTGCTATCAATATTTTTTATCTATCAAGTAAAAAACCATTACTACTATGTCAACATGGCATAGGAGTTGGTGGCGATGTGTCAAGTAAAACGATATGAAAGCGACATGTAGGAAAAACGCTGACGTGGCGAGCTTAGAGAACGCCACGTGAACGCTTTCTGATAGGCTCATATAGAGATATAGAGATTCCTCACCCACCGTCCCCTTTTATTTGTTTACTAGCTAATTAACCCGGGTTCAATCCGGGTATTCTAAACAAGTTTCGTAAATACATGTCTATTATCGTAATGAAGCATGAACCGTAAGGTAAAAATGTCTATATTTCTAGTGGTAAATTATCAATGTTGCTATAATGTAAATAAAAGATTCAACCTTTACTACATCATTAAAAAAATGTTATTATACATTAGGCTTTAGTTTTAAAAACTTTCAGATGAAGGGACTAAAAATTAAAATTCAAAAGATGATGTCATAAATTAGTTAGATAAAAAATAAATAATTAATAACGAAAAAGTCTCATGATGCAAAATAAGATTTTCTTAAAAATATAGATGTTATCACAATTTAACTTTATTTATATAAGAGATACAAGTATCAATTTACCATATTATATTTACTTAAATAGCAAAAAAGAGAGTCAGGATTGTTATTTAGCATACTCCTCACGTGAGGGTGTTAACGGAGGTGGGTTGATGGTCAAATAGTCAAAGGACGAAACGTGAAGCTTTTCTTCCTATAAAGGACGATCCATGACGTTTTTGAAGCACAGGGACGAAACGTGACTATTTGAGTAAACCATAAGGACGATTCATGCCGTTTACTCTAGTTTTAATTTATTAAATATTCGTACCTTAGAATCACATGGAACTACCGTGCAACGTCGCTAGATTTATTTTAAAATACGCCATGTGCATTTTGCCAAAATAAATCTTTTGTGCCTTTACTAGTTTACTTTGTACTAGTACTCTAATGGATAAAGACTTTCAACACCTTATTATTGCAACCTCGGTACCAACATTAGCTTATTAAAAGTCTATCTACTAAATTGATGACTTTTTCTAAGGTTTCTTTGGATTAGACTCATGTAGTCATATCTATTGATAAACATACAAATTATCTTCATCTATTTTGTTCTAAAGGTGTTACTCGCGAATTTTGGGATACATTGTTTTAACTGTGTGTCTACGTTACAGATCATCAATTTAAACCCTTCGATGAGAAGTCTCTTATCATCGAGAGATATATAATTAATTTAATGGATTTGTTGAAGGAAATCTCGTAGAAATATAGGATTTAACTAGAATTGATATTCCTATAATGTCCTTTTGCTAATGACTGCGCGTGATTAACGTGCATAAAATAGTTATACTTTTATTATAAAGTGTAAATTACACTTTTGGTCCCTGAACTTGGCACGTTTTTCACTTTTAGTCACTAAACTTCAAAAATTGCAAATTATACACTAAACTTGTCACTTTTTTTCACTTTTGGTCACCGCGTCAACTTGTTGGTGCATGTTTCTCGGTGACAAAAGCATTCTAGATGTGTGATGTATATTTATATATATTCAAGTCTTGTAATTTATCTTGTAATTACCGTTTGTCAATAATATTACCTTGGCATATATTGTTAATCATATTGGGATCCATTTATGTTTATATGTTTGTTTATTATTTGTGTTTTACAGGTTCTAGACATTACATGTAAAGAGTCATTAAGTTAATATTGTTTCTGCGTTTAACAGCAGTTGAAATATTAACTTAATGTACTTCCAAATGGAAGTTAAGTTAATTGTGTTTCTGCGTATTAACAGCAGGAGAAACATTAACTTAATCAATACTTCCAATAGGTAATATAGACAATGTTGTTTCTGCGTATTTACAGCAGTAGAAACATTGTCGTAGCTAATGTTGGTTCTGCGTATATTTACAGCAGTATAAACATTGGCTGAGTTAATGTTGGTTCTGCGTCTTGACAGCAGTTGAAACAATAACTCAAATATTCCTAAGTGTTATTTGAGGGTTCTTGGGAACGAGCAAAATAGTTGCTTGTGGAAAGAACACTCAAATGGTCATTTGAGAGTTTCTGAGGAACAAGAAAAAGTTTGCTTGTTCATAAGAACTCTCAAATGGTTTGAGAATTTCTGTGGAAACAAGCAAAAGCATGCTTGTCCATAAGAACTCTCAAACAGTTTGTGTGTTCTGGGAAACACACAAACAGGCCAAAACCCTAATGGGCTTGACATGAGAACACTCAAATCTATTGGATTTGAGAGTTCTTGTCACTTGCCTATAAATAGAGGTGTATGTCATGCGTGTTCTCAACAAGAGTGTAGAGAGAGAAACGAGCAAAACCTAGAGAGAGAAAACCTAGAACACACACGGTTGATCTTGTGGGTGGTACTCGACTCACGCACGAACCGCAAACACACACCCGGTTTGGACGGCTCGTAGACTTAGATTACCACGTTGGTTGGTAAGGTTTGTCCGGAGAGCCGTTTCACTATAGTAACCAAATACGAGTGTTTATATTCACGCAAAAGATATATATATATATATATATATATATCATAAAAGGTAGATATAAAAACCGTGGGTTATCTCGAGAAATTCCGCACCTCGACATATCCTTAAGTCAATCTCGGTTCGGTAAGACCCGGGGGACTTACAACTGGTATCAGAGCCATAGGTTATCAACAACCTTGGTTCGAGATTGATCACGGTTTGGGTATCCCACTTTTTGCGTGTTCTTAGGTGGAGAAGTGTTTTCGGGTTCGTTTGAAATAAAGGTTCAAACTTGACACCAAAATAAGACATATCTCATTCCTAAGATCATTTTCTCAAGTTTTCATTGATCAAGGAACAATATCGGGTTCGGGATCTAAGAAATTGTGAGAAAAACCGTGTTTGCGTGTTCTTGGTACTGTACCATTTGCGTGTTTCTGGTACTGTACCATTTGCGTGTTTCAGTACAATCCCCAGATCTGCGTGTTTCTCAAATTTTGCGTGTTTGTTTGAGAGTTCTTGAGGTTTTGAGAGTTCTTGAGGCTTTGAGAGTTCTTAAAGTTTTGAGAGTTCTTGTGGTTTGCTTGTTTAGTACACTTTTGCTCGTTTCATTTGAGTGTTCCTGTTTTTGCGTGTTCTTGTGTATTTGAGTGTTTATAAGTTGAACCTCATTCACAATGGCAGCAAACTATCTTAACCAATTAATACTAATGGACCATGAGACCGGTAAGGGTAATTCACCACCTAAACTGATGATCATTGACCAATACTTTTCTTGGAAAGGTCGATTTGAATCTTTATGCAATTCACGGATATTAGAATGTGGACTTGTATGACTGAAGGATAGAGTGCCCCAACATATGAGGACAGTGGTGTTAACAAAGTATATGCTTACCAAGATATGACTGAATCTAATAAAAAATTGTATGAGGCAGAGAAAAAGGCACTATCATGTTTAAAAATGTCATTGCCACAAGAAATATTACATTTATTTAATGGATTCAATACATCAAAAGAACTTTGGTTAGCATTAAAAAATCATTGTGAAGGGGATGAAACACTTAAAAAGAATTGTAGAGACCTTCTAAAGTATCAGTATAATGTATTTAATGGGTTAAGAAGTGAAAACTTAGATCAACTAATTACAAGGTATTATCATTTGCTAGCAGAGTTGCAAGCATTTGAAGTTACCTATTCTGAGGAAGAAAAAGTCGAGAAATTTTTGAGTTCCTTGCCGGAAAAGTGGAGTAATTATATTACTACTTTGCAGGAAAAAGCAGATTTCTCTGATATGTCTTTGACTCAGATAGTTGTTAAGTTTAGGGGACAAGAAATGAAACTAAAAAGGAGGGAAGCAGGATATAATAATGCTCAGATTCCCGAGCTTTATTACGGTAGGCCTACGATCAATGTAAGTCCAGGTTCCCCTGAAGGAAGCACTAGGGCATTCCTGAGTAAAGATGTTGACTTACAAAAGATCTCGTTTGACTCTGAGGGGAACATATGTCTTGTTTCAAGTCAGAGGGATAATTTAGGCAATCGTGGATATCCTACCTCCAGTGCTAGTTCCACCGTGCCTATAAGTGTCAAATGTGCGGAAAGTCACTTATCCGTTCTTGCGTCATTTGTGACATCATATGAACAGTTTATCCAAGGAAAGGTTCAAGATCTGAGTCTTATAGAGGAAGACTATGAGCAGATTGATCCTTTAGACCTAGAAGAGATTGATTTACAACGGCAAATGGCCATGTTGACTCTTCGGACTAAACGGTTCTTAGCGAGAACAGGGCGAAAGGTTGTGGGTTCCAAGCTTGGCTTTGATAAGTCAAAAGTAAAGTGTTATAACTGCGAGGGTTTTGGACACTTTGCTAAGGAATGCCAGAGACCTAAGAAGGATGATCGGTCTATTGTGACTCGTCATAACTTCAATCAAGGTGGAATAGTACCTTCATCTTCAAACACCTCAAGACAAAAGTCATATAATGATGGGTCTAGTGGAAGCAAAAGCCCAGTTAATCAAAGTGATTCAAGAGCTTTGGTGATCCAACAACAAGACGGATCATATGACCGGAGTTCCAAAGTCAATGAAGAAGACGATGCATATCTTGCAGAAATTTACTCGGACACTGCTATTACCGATGATCTCGATGATTCCTTTCAAGATGATGAATATGTAGACAATGTTGATTATTCAATGATGAATGAAGATGATGAACTCCCTGAGGAAGATTACACCATGACAGTCGAAAATGATAATTATCATCAAGAAGATAATGAGGAAGATATGAGTGCCATTGAATTTACTCTTTTATCTGAAGACTCAAACGTTCATATTCGACAAGAGCAAGATTATCCTACAGAGACAGAACAATGCAAGGAGAAAATTCTTGACACGAGTATTCTTTTAGAGGATGATGAGATATTGGAGTCGGATGAAGATAAAGGCTGCCAGAAGGTGGAAATTCTTCAAAGACTCGGTACAGATGAACTTATTGATTTCATTTCTAATTTAGATGTACCTGAGCAACTTGTGGAGATTTCACTTCATGCATTGGTGAAAGTTTGTAAATTCACCAACATGCTATCATCAGAAGTTAACAATCTTCAGAATGGTGCAAGAGACACAAAGGCCTTACTCGATGATTCAGTCAATGATAGATCATATCTCAGGCAACAAGTTGCTATGTTGACCCAAAAGGAAGGAGAGTTGAAGGGTAAATCCAGCAGATCAAGGCAGTCTAATGACTCAAGTGACAGAGATGTTGAAGATATAGATGTTCAGTTGAGAAAGAGCAAGGGTAAACACATTGAAGAAAGATCAATGAGTGTTTCACCTAAAAAACTTTCTCAAGGGAACTCACCTGCACGGAGTGGAGTTCCTGGAAATTCTTCAGGTTATAGTGCTAAGGAGCAAGGAAAGCCAAGAAGTGTATCTCCTAAGAAACCTTCAAATGGTGGCCATGCTCGGAGCAAGACACCTAAGAGGAATCCCACTCCAAGACGAGGAGTCTTTAATCGTGTTGGTGAGGATGATGCATGTTTTTATGATCGCTTCACAGGAACGGTAAAGACTGGTCGTTCCTCAATGTTTCAAAAGCATAGTCCCAGGAGAAAGATTGAGCTATCTCCTGAGAGGGTGCCGAGAAACAGAAGACAGACTTCAAAATCCAGGACTCCCACTGAGAGTGATGGATATTGGACAAATGTCTCAGTGAAAGATAAGGACGGTAAATTCAAGTCTACAGAGGCTTGGGTACCGTTTCGCAACTAAGCGCTTATCTTTCGTGCGGAGGACACAGTTAAGGAGGACCATGCACTTTCGGTGATCGGTGACTGAGTCCTAGGCACATTTTTATTAGGTAACATATTGGGTTATCAAACGTTTATTGTATTTTCCTCATTATAAATCATTGTGCAAGTCCTATGTATGTTATTTATAATTTGTTTATAAAGGAACGTATTTGGGAAAAACGAGTATATATAAAGTGCTACTTTATTTTATGTTTGTTAATAAATCATTTGAGATAACATGATTATTCATATAATGGCTGTTATCCTATGATGAATATGCAAAGTTGATTTATTTATGATGGTTACACTAAGGCCTTTGATCGATCGCTTTTCGAGTTGCTAGTCCAGTTGGCTGGAATGAGTAATCCTTAGTCACCATTTCTCAAGAACCATTTTTATTCAGAAAAGGGGTTCTATTGCACGAGAGACAATGTTACTTAGGGTATCTGGTTTCCAGGGGGAGTTAGCTGTGTTCTTTGTGAACACTGAATAAATGTGTATTGTGATAAGGGTATAGTGTAAGCAAAGACTCTAATTTGAGTGTGTTTGGTACACCTTGAATTAGGTCTTACATGTAAATTGCTCGAAAGATTAAGTGAAATACTTAAGGTTTCGGTCAAAATAGGTCAAACGGAGTCACTGAGTTGATATATTTGACAGATATTTTGATTTGCAATTTACTTTAAATAATTGAATCGAACATACTTAATGTGTGAGCTAACATGATAAAGGCTTTGATTCTAATCTTAATTGGGAGAATCAGTCATAAATTATCTGTTATATATCGGTTTAAGTGTTTTCAAGTTCAATTATTTACCATTGAGATGAATACATGTGTTGTATGGATCTCATGAGTTTGCTGATGTGGTCACAGAATTATTTATCTTAAATGGGTGTGTGTCAACCATTAAGATAAAGGATCTCCAAAGTGTATGAAAATTGAGGTTATCCAGTCCGGAATGGAGAAAACTCAAGCTTAAAATGGAAGCAGATTATACTTACACATCAACAACTCAACAAAATTCAAACGGAGACGAAGATATGGATGGAGAGATTGTTTATCAAGTTATACAATCTTATGTCTTTATTTTTGTTGTATTTGAATTTAATTAACAACATTGTTGTGTCCAATGTTTGTTATTGTCAAATACTTAACAATGGTGCTGTGTAATTCATTAATTAGTGACATATTGGGTCTTAATTTAATGATCGTACATTGTAATTTTGTTCAAGTTGTGACATCTATCGAGAAATTCTTTATCGAGAAAAATACGATTACTTATGATACAAAAAAGGGAGATTTGTATCTGTCATATCGTGTTCGAGAAATTCTTTATCGAGAAAAATACGATTACTTATGATACAAAAAAGGGAGATTTGTATCTGTCATATCGTGTTCTCTAAAGAATTCTCTTCGCTAATCATATTGGGTTCGAGAAAATTCTTTGTGAATTTTCAAAGTGTTAATCAAGTTCGTGAAAGTTGACTTTTGGGAAGTCAAGGTTCACATGAATCAACAAGAAAAAATTAGGTTAAGTATGACATGCGTGTTTTCCAAATGAGCCTCATATGCGTGTTTTGCCAACTGGGCCACATATGCGTGAACTGGGCCACATATGCGTGTTCTGTTAATTGGGCTAACATATGCGTGTTATACTGATGGGCCTCATATGCGTGTTTTGCCAACTGGGCCACATATGCGTGTTTCTTTGACAGTATAGGGTTTTGCGTGTTGTTGCTAGTATATAAGGAGAAAATACGCATTTATTGATTAAGTTTAAGTCATTTGCGTGTTCCTTAGAAAACTCCCAACATTTGCGTGTTCCCTGTCTGTGCATTGTTCACATTTTTTCGATTCACAAGACTTGATTTTTGATGTTTAAAGACACAAGAAACACAATCATTAAAACTTTTCGAACAAAGGTAATCGATTAGCAAGATTTCTAAGTCCATCTTTCATGAATTATGGTCAAGTTTTAGGGTGTTTATTTTCGGTTATAAATTCACTAAATGGGACTCAATTAATGAAATGGATAAGGAAATGGAACCAATAAACGTTTAAATCGGACAAATACGAACCTAATCGTACCAGATTTAGAAGTTTTAGGGTTCAAAAACAACTGGTTAAGATCTAAGGGTGAAGTTTCTGGATATGCGTGTTCATAAGCAGTTTGCGTGTTCTTATGAACCCAGATAACTAAACGATTAGTCTTCCAGTTTTTGCGTGTTTGTGGTGACGTCATCATAAAGATCACGCATTTGACTGATATGCGTGTTCTTGAGTAAAATACACAATTTGCGTGTTTTGTCACCATTTGCGTGTTGTTACCTCATTTGCGTGTTTCATGACTTATAAATTTTTATAATAAAATTTTAAAAAGTAAAATATGAAACAAAACACGTATTATCTAGTCAAACCCAACACCATATGTGTGTATTGTCACCATATGTGTGTGTATAAGGAATTTGCTTGTTCTAGGACTTCGGAAAATTTTCAAAATGGGAAAATTATCAAATGAGTCAAATTAGAAAGTGCAAATTGCCTTATAATATTGAACTTTAAAAATTTAAGAAAAACAACTGGTTAAGATCTAAGGGTGAAGTTTCTGGATATGCGTGTTCATAAGCAGTTTGCGTGTTCTTATGAACCCAGATAACTAAACGATTAGTCTTCCAGTTTTTGCGTGTTTGTGGTGACGTCATCATAAAGATCACGCATTTGACTGATATGCGTGTTCTTGAGTAAAATACACAATTTGCGTGTTTTGTCACCATTTGCGTGTTGTTACCTCATTTGCGTGTTTCATGACTTATAAATTTTTATAATAAAATTTTAAAAAGTAAAATATGAAACAAAACACGTATTATCTAGTCAAACCCAACACCATATGTGTGTATTGTCACCATATGTGTGTGTATAAGGAATTTGCTTGTTCTAGGACTTCGGAAAATTTTCAAAATGGGAAAATTATCAAATGAGTCAAATTAGAAAGTGCAAATTGCCTTATAATATTGAACTTTAAAAATTTAAGAAAAACAAATGGTTTTAGTTAAATTTAGTAAAGTTCAAAGTGTCGTTTATTAAAACTAAATGTTTTAGAAGGTTATGAAACAAATGGTTTCGCGACCTTGGAAAACACAAAATGTTTTAATTTCGACGTGTTGATTCGATAAAATTGGTATTGTTTTAGAGGATTATGAAACAAAGGGTTTCAATATCTTGGAAAACACTAAGATTTTTATCGTTCAACTTGTTTGTCGATTGTTAAAGTTGATAACATTTTCAGAGCGATGAAACTAAGAGTTTCAGGGGCTTAGAAAATGTTAAGAGCTTTAAAGTTCGACTTTATTTGTTGTTGCTAACCGATTGTTTGGTTGTTGTTTGTATCTTTTTGCAGATGGCTGAGAGACAATTCCATAATAATCATAATTACTTGATTAACTTGGACGTCAATCAGGAGAATGCAACTGAGTTTGTTCAGATTTTGGAGTTCTTTCAACGATCCAGAATCAGAAGGGTTCTCACTGCCAACCCAGTGATTAGATTGACGTATCTTCGTCAATTCTGGGCATCTGCTAGATACATTGCTGGAGACAATCAGAGGATCGAAGCTACGGTGAATAATCAAGTCATCCAGTTTACTCCTCAGGATTTGATCCAGATACTTGGTTTGGGTACTGAAGCCCAAGAGGGAGGAGCAGATGGTCCCATTACATACCCACTGACACTACGATATGGAGTTTACAGAAGAATGGGTTATGTTGGTGATCCAAACCAGAACACTTTCACGAAGAACTGTATTTACGGGAAATGGAAGTTCTTTAGTCATGTGGTCATGGTTGCTCTTAGCAACAGGAAGTCAGGGTACGACAAGCTGAATGTCGAGACCCAGTCACAAGTTGTCTCCCTTGTGCTGAACAAGCCGTATAGCTTTTCTCGTTACTTCTTCAACGAGATTAGAAGGCAAATTGGTGCAGCTGCCAACGAGCGTTTCTTGATGTATCCTCGGTTTGTTATGATGATCATCAATGCTCGTCTGCCCAATCTACCACAGGTGGGTCCGGTTGAGCATGTAACTACTATGCCAAATCGTATATTCTAAAGATAGTTACAAGTATAGAGGTCTACTCCCACCTCCAGCTTGACCGACAGACAGACATCTTTTTGGTGCTGTCATCAATCCAGCATATGTTGCATCGAATAATGACGGATTTGCACACGATGGGTCTGATGTTGAAGGAAATGTTGCTGCAGCTCCACAACAAGTTCCTCAACCACCACCTGCAGCACACCAAGTACAACAACAACAACAGCAACAACAACCTCCCGTGCAACAACCCCCAGTACATGCTGAAGCTGTCGATGATCTGTTCTTTCAAGTAGAACAGGGTCAAGGTAATGCTGAAGATGCTGCGGAGGTTGCACAGCAAATGTTAGAACCTAACGATGTTATCAATCAGGTTCAACATTTTGACGCTCGTGCTGATCTAGAGGCAGAGATCGACGAGTTGTTCGAGGATCACGAGGCCGATGATGAGGCAAGTAGTGATTCTCATGCCACTGCGAGTGATCAAGATGAAGCTCCAGTGATGATGATGGTCAAGAGGACCCTCAAGAACGAGCACGCAGGCTCTTACAAGAACAACGTGTTGCTCAATCTGAAAGGGAACTAAAGGCTGATGCAGATTACCAGCCAGAGGAGGAGGATGAAGAAGATAGTTCGCCTTTACAGCTCAGGAGGAGGAAGAGAGCTGATGAAGGCACATCTGGCACACATAAGTCACCCAGACTTAGTGCAATGATGAGTGTGGCAGTTGAAGAGGGACCGAGGCATGTGTCTGAGCATGTGCAGAGTGATACTGAGGAGGTAACTGCTAGACCTAGGGGAGCAGGTAAGGGGTTGATGATGAGGTCACCGGTTGAGCCAACAAGTACAAGAATCAGACTGTCAGCAACGGGGTCTGCATTCACATCTTTCACCAGTGATGCCACAACATCAGTTCCACTTAGTACAGTTACACTTCCGGTTGTTGGAACTTCTGCAATCCAACAACCACATGCATCCACAATCAGACTGCCGGAGTCAAGACCGACTGTTCCACCGACTATCCCTCCTCGACCATCAGTGATGTCTTCCCAACCAAGCAGCTCACAAACCGATGATGATACTATATCAGGGTTGGAAAAGCAAATGGCTGAAATGAGAGCTTTGGTTGCTGGCCTGACAGAGAATCTGTCTAAGCAGGAAGAATCACATCGTCAGGAGCTTGAAGAGCTGAAGGCAAAGAATGCTCAGCTTCGAACAAGGCAGGATGCTCTACAATCGATCCAATCTGAAACTTCTGAGCACCTAAAGAAGATTGCTGACAGATTGGCACATCACAATGAAGTTATAAAGAGTCAGACTGCGGGTTTGACAAGCTTCGATGATGACTATGACCAGCTGAATGAGATTATTGGAAATCTAAAGTCTCAGGGGGAGATACAGCCAACCTGCAAGGATGATGCCCTCAGGAGGGAAAGTAGAGAGGACGAGGGAGATGATCCTAGCAGACCAAGAGAGACTTCAAGATTTCCAATGGGCACGAGGACTGCCATATCTCAGGGGGAGCAAAACCAACCTGGTGCTGCTGGTACCTCTCGAGCCCCCACAGCTGAAGATAAAGGAAAAGGGAAAGCTCCTGCCGATGCTTTCCCCTCACCAACTGGAGATGTAGGAGTTGGTGACCAGGAACGACCAACTGGAGATGTAGGAGTTGGTCATCAGGAGGAATCAGCATCTGATGATACTGATAGTCCACTTTCTGGAGGTGATGTTTTATCATCTGACTCTTCCGGCACTTTGACTCTGAAAAACGAGATCTTCATAAAGTTCGGACACGATGACGTGGCATATCAAAATGCAATGGCCGACATGATCAAGCCAAAGGATCCAGGATCTCGGGCTGATCAAGAAAGAGCTCGTAGACTTGCTGCAGGCAGAAGCAAGGAGTCACTGACAGAGTCTGATTCTGATTTTGAGAAGGAGACTCGTGTCAAAAGGAAGAAGAAGAGCAGAAGAAAGTAGACAACTTCTGAAGTTCCTGAAGAGGGTTTTTGGCCAGCACTTAGGATGACAAACGAAGACTTAAAGGTCACATCTAGATGCTAGTGTCAAGGGGGAGACTGTTGGTGCATGTTTCTCGGTGACAAAAGCATTCTAGATGTGTGATGTATATTTATATATATATTCAAGTCTTGTAATTTATCTTGTAATTACCGTTTGTCAATAATATTACCTTGGCATATATTTTTGATCATATTGGGATCCATTTATGTTTATATGTTTGTTTATTATTTGTGTTTTACAGGTTCTAGACATTACATGTAAAGAGTCATTAAGTTAATATTGTTTCTGCGTTTAACAGCAGTTGAAATATTAACTTAATGTACTTCCAAATGGAAGTTAAGTTAATTGTGTTTCTGCGTATTAACAGCAGGAGAAACATTAACTTAATCAATACTTCCAATAGGTAATATAGACAATGTTGTTTCTGCGTATTTATAGCAGTAGAAACATTGTCGTAGCTAATGTTGGTTCTGCGTATATTTACAGCAGTATAAACATTGGCTGAGTTAATGTTGGTTCTGCGTCTTGACAGCAGTTGAAACATTAACTCAAATATTCCTAAGTGTTATTTGAGGGTTCTTGGGAACGAGCAAAATAGTTGCTTGTGGAAAGAACACTCAAATGGTCATTTGAGAGTTTCTGTGGAACAAGCAAAAGTTTGCTTGTTCATAAGAACTCTCAAATGGTTTGAGAGTTTCTGTGGAAACAAGCAAAAGCATGCTTGTCCATAAGAACTCTCAAATAGTTTGTGTGTTCTGGGAAACACACAAACAGGTCAAAACCCTAATGGGCTTGACATGAGAACACTCAAATCCATTGGATTTGAGAGTTCTTGTCACTTGCCTATAAATAGAGGTGTATGTCATGCGTGTTCTCAACAAGAGTGTAGAGAGAGAAACGAGCAAAACCTAGAGAGAGAAAACCTAGAACACACACGGTTGATCTTGTGGGTGGTACTCGACTCACGCACGAACCGCAAACACACACCCGGTTTGGATGGCTCGTAGACTTAGATTACCACGTTGGTTGGTAAGGTTTGTCCGGAGAGCCGTTTCACTATAGTAACCAAATACGAGTGTTTATATTCACGCAAAAAGATATATATATATATATATATATATATATATATATATATATATATAAAATTATATATATATATATATATATATATATATCATAAAAGGTAGATATAAAAACCGTGGTTATCTCGAGGAATTCCGCACCTCGACATATCCTTAAGTCAATCTCGGTTCGGTAAGACCCGGGGGACTTACACAACTTTGTTACCTTTCCTCCGTTAACTTGCCCAGATTCGTTAGTTTTTTTTTCCAGTTTTCGTCCTTTTCATTTATTCCATTATTAAAAGTGATAATCGATGAAAAGTACATTCAAAACTCAATCCATTTATATGATTTATTACAAATTTATATAACACAAACAAAAATATTTACGGTTAAATCATAAGGCGTTATCGATTATTCAGAGAAAAAAAAATCTAGAACACGTTACTCCGGATAACCGTTACAATATCTTATTTTATTATAGTTTAGTAATAGTTAATAAAATGAATTAAGGAAAACTATATAAATTTATATAACACAAACAAAAATATTTACGGTTAAAGTAGAAATAAGAAGACTAAAAAATTCAAACAGAGGCACTAAAAAAAATCTAACTTTATAAATAAAAATTTCAACTAACAATTATTTCATCGTCGTTCAAAAAGAAAATCAATTATTTCATCTAATCAAACTATTTTATAATCAATAAAGTAGTAAACTATAAACATAAAAAAAACTGTTTCAAAACCCCTCACAAATGAATATGTATTTTCACTAATCGAACAAAACAATATCTAAGACCTGAAGTTAGGCCGATTATCACTTTTAATAATGGAATAAATGGAAAGGACGAAAAGTGAAAAAAAAACTAACGAATCTGGGCAAGTTAACGGAGGAAAGGTAACAAAGTTGACGCGGTGACCAAAAGTGAAAAAAAGTGGCAAGTTTAGTGTATAAATTGCAATTTTAAAGTTCAGGGACCAAAAGTGTAATTTACCCTATTATAAATTTTAGGGATAAATTTTTGATATGGAAGGTACAATAATTTATTAATTGCTCTATAAAGATTAAAATAAATTAATCTGTCACTAAATCCATGTCCGCGCGATGTGAAGGTAATGGTGGTAGCGGCAATGGTGTGGTGGTGGCGGTTTTGGCGTTTGTAATAGCGGAGACAGGTCGTGGTGACGACAAACAACCTAAACCCTATTAATGTCATACCTAATAACATGTGATTATAGTGTCCTCTAAAAACAATACCTCATGCATTATTATTATTACAAAACTTCACTTTATGGTATTCGGTAGTCACTTAAAGTAGCTCTTTTAAGCCTTTAGGGAAACAAAGCAAAACGATCGGTCCAACCATACTAAAATTTGTTAAAGTTGTTTGTTCATCAAACATGGGTTGTCATCCCGAGGGGATGAATGGTTGATTTAGGGATTTGTTGGCGATTCCCCGGAGGTATAAAGCATGGTGGTGCTTAACGCCATGTTATGTGAATGTGTTTGTGTTTGGGATTGATGGATGTTTTTGGTTATTTGTTGGCGATTCCCCGAAGGTAGGGTTCGTGCCTCTTTACGCCAATCAAATATAGTTGATGTATAGCCGATTATGATCGTGCTAATGAATAAGTTTTAGGTCTGACTGATCGTGTTGTGAATGTTCATGGAGGGATATTATCATATCCCGATATTTAGGGATGCTTCTGCCTGATCACTGTAGGCTGTGAGAGGCTTCGGGACGGAGAGTCACTGTCCCGCAGCATATTGGTATGTTGTTGATATGTGAGTATATTGTTGTAGGTCGCTGGAGCATCTCTTATAGAGAGGAGAGGATGTCCAGTACGTGTGTGTGTTTTCTGGAGAGGAGGAGATGATGAATTAGGGTTAGAACTCATCTATATATATAGGAATGTTTATCTTGGAGAATAAGTTTAGGGTTTGGAGAATATTCCTAATAATATGCCAGATCTGGGCATTTAGGACGAGATAAGAGCAAATCTCTTTAATTTAGGAGGAAGAGATTGAGATAATCTCTTCCATATTTAGATAAGGCTTACAGCGGGTACCTTCGTCACGCAGGTTCGGATCCGTCACGGAGGTCAGGTTCTGTCACGAAGGTTCGGTTTCGTCACGGAGGGTGACATATACCATCAAGCCCCCCAGTTTAATATGAGGAGCTGCAAAGGTCGTTATATTAAACTCTGAAAAACTTCTGCAACAAATTAACGCTTCCTTCGTATGACAAGTGCTTCGTACCGCTGGGAGGGTATATCATCAAGCCCCCCAGTACAAGGTGATTATGTAAATCACTGCGTTGGACTATTTCTGGCCACTTCGTCATTTTCCAAGGTAAATTCCTTAATTCCCAAAAGTCAATTTGTTACCCGCTTCTCAGGCACGTATCTCGAGGTGCTTATATCGACGGTTAGGGTTTTTTGTGGCCGTTGTATATCAACTCTCCTATCACATCGCTGCTTTTATCTTCCATTTGATCTGCTCCAACTGTTGTCTTCGATTTTTTAATTTTTATTATTATTATTATATTGTAAGTCTTCTTTCTTCGAAATAAGTTACCTTCCCCGTTTAGGCTATGGACTTCTTTTGTTGTCTTTGGTGGAGAGACCTGTTTTAATTTGTCAACATTCGAGGGATTAGAGTGTATCCCTTTGTTGCTGTTATAATACCCTAGGAATTTTCCTTCCTTTACTCCGAATGAGCATTTATTCGGATTGGGTTGATTGCTCGGAGGTTTCCGAAGGTCTCCCAAATGTTTTATAAGAGGTTTTCTTCGTCCCTACAATGTCATTCATGTAAATCTCCAAGTTTCTGCCAATCTGTGTGGCAAATGCTTTGTCAACCAGGCACCGATACGCAGCCCCTGCGTTCTTTAGCCCGGACAGCATCTTTCGGTAACAATAGGTCCCTTTACTTGTAAAAATCTATATTGTCTTCATCTTCTTCGGCCATCTGATCTTAATATGCACCTAGAAATCATTTCAGCTGGTGTTCTATCGAGGATTCTACTTTTCAATCTATCTCTGGCAAGGGATAGCAATCTTTGGGGCATGCTTTGTTTATATTAGTGAAATCAACACACATCTTCCACCCGCCATTTCCTTTTTTAACATTACAGGGTTTGCGATCCGTTTGTTGGGGGAGTTGGATTGGGTTTCGTAGTGAATTTGAAAAGATAAATGATTCAATAGCTCTATTTTTATGGGATGCATAATCGTGGGATAATGCCATGTAAAAACTTTATAATGTTTCGAAGGCTAAGTCCTCATCGGAAGAGAGAAAAATGGGTTTGTGCCAGAATAGGACCAAGACGTCTCATCTTTCACGACGCTCTATTCCTATTCGCAAGCACGTAAACTTGGCTGGTATTTACGAAGGATTTTGTTTTGTATAGGTTTCATAGTAATTTTCAGGGGGTGGTGATTGCTACTTAGGGTTTTATTCTTTTGAGTAGAGGCTACGTACCAGTAATCAATGAGATATTCATAGACTTTCCTCCTGAGATCTTCTATTACGATGGAAATGTGGTTGTCACCGGCTTCATGAGCTATGAATATCTATGTAGCATGATCCTTGTGCATTGTTATAGTTGTGTGTCATTCCGTAGGTTCTGAGGGTCAGCTGCTTTCCACCCTGGGTGATGCTTCGAAGCACGATCTTCGTTGCATAGTCTTTGACGCGGATGCACTAGTCGTTGCGAATCCTTTGGGGATGGCATACTCTTCGTTGTGAAGCCTTTGGCGTTGGCATACTCTTCGCCACGCAGTCTTAGGAACCCGTAATTGCTCATTTATACTAGAGTTGTGTCATATGTTTGTGAGACGTTTGCCAGCGGTCCTGGAATTGTGAAGTTGATTGGTCCTGTGGCCCGCGCTCCTGAACCTGCTTCGTTACTCGTCTCGAAGGGTCTCCAGAGTATGCTATCTTGAAATTAGCTGTCTATCATAGTAAATTTGTTAATGGTATAACTGTTATACCTGATCCTGGGCCTCCGCATTGTTGCGTGAGAAATCCCGGTACCTTTTCTTTGGCTTTTTGCTTATACATTCAATCTTTTATATGTCGAATGTTTTTTTTTTTTGCATACATATGTATGCGCGTACATTGGGGTGTCTGTTCAGGCGTCCCTGACAGCTTGTTCCCTCTTGGTAGCTTTTTGGTTTACTGAGGTGGCGACCCTCTATTTTATTTATATTGAGACAATGAGTCTTTTGAATAATGCATTATCCTTCATGGGACTTTTGCTTATTTTGAATAATTGAGGCAAATAGCCTTGTAATTTATGCAGAGTTTTATAGAACTTCCGCAAATTCAATCCTTTATAAAAGATTGATTCCAGGTCTTATCAACCGGACCCCGTTCGGGGATTTTTAACTAGTACGCTCCATTGCCATAGGCGATTCTGGAGTCTATATGGGCCTTCCCATATCGGTCCCAGCTTTCCTTGATATTACGTGATGATGGCGTTGTTTAGCCAAAGAACATAGTCGCCGGTTTTGAATGTAGTAGGATTGACTCTTTTGTTGTAGCCCCCTTTGGCTTTCTTTTCGAACATTGCATTTTCTCTTCATTCTTCTGATGGTTCTAGGTCAACTCTGAGTTCCTCCAAGTTTCCTTCAGTATTTAGCATTTTTTGTACCGATATCTGGAATTCAGCTAGTACCATGGCTTCGGTACCGAAGGCTATGCCGAACGGTGGTGCTTCGTTTCGGAGTTATTTTGTTTGCTCAGAGGACCAAGGGGAGTTCGTCTGCCCACCCCTTTGTAACGCGGCTTGTTTGGAGACTATGTATCATAGGTGATATATGTGTAAATACATGATGGAAGTTTCTCACCTTTGGGCATCTTATCTCGTGATTTTTTATGGCTAAAGCTAAGGCGTTCCCTTGGTGCGCCAAGATTAATCCTTGCGGTTCTCCCGAATATCTGCAGCTTCTTTGGAAAGGCTAGTATAAGTGTTTGGGGTTTATCACCTTTTGGTAGTTTAGATAACGGTTCTTAGTGGCGGAGGTTATTTATAAATCAGGATCTCCTTTGCGCGATCGACAAACGAAGTTACGTAGTCGGATTCTTCTTGTGAAATACCTTTGGTTTTTGAGCTCTGAGCAGGTGAAAATCTTAAGTGGATTTCTGAAGCTTTCAGGGAACCTTTAGGACCTTGAGTAACGGAAGGCCTACGGATGGGCCTTCGGAATCTAAGCTTTGTAAGCTCTGCGGGATCTGAGCCGCTGTTAGACCTTCAGATCTGAGCTGTAGAGGATCTGTGGATGGACCTTCGGGTCTGAGGCTATATAAGGTCTGCGGGATCTGAACTGTAGCTGAACCTTCGGATATAAGCTTCGGAAGGTCTGTGGATGAGCCTTCGGGTCTGAGACTATACAAGGTCTGCGTGATGTGAACTGTAGATGGACCTTTGGTAGCTTTTGCGGAACCTAAGCTGTAACTGGACTTTCGATCTGAGCTTCTGCGGAACCTAAGCTGTAACTGGACTTTCAGATCTGAGCTTCTGCGGAACCTAAGCTGTAACTAGACTTTCGGATCTTAGTCTCTGCGGAACCTAAGCTGTAACTGGACTTTCAGATCTGAGCTTCTGCGGAACCTAAGCTGTAACTGGACTTTCGGATCTGAGCTTCTGCGGAACCTAAGCTGTAACTAGACTTTCGGATCTTAGTCTCTGCGGAACCTAAGGTGTAACTGGACTTTCGGATCTTAGTTGCGGATGGGCCTTCGGGTCTGAGGCTTTTGTATGGCATTAAAGAGGTCTTCCCATCTAGAGGCTGTGTGTGGTAGCAAAAGGATCTTCAAGATATGGGGCAGACATCCCTCTCCAATCGTGATGTTTTTATCCCTCTCCAATCGTGATGTTTTTATACCCTATCTATGGAGATGTAGACTCTCTTTTTATACCCTATATTCGGGCCTTATTTTGTCTAGTCTTTGTAGGAGATGGCTT
Source organism: Erigeron breviscapus (assembly GCA_034093135.1). Taxonomy (NCBI): domain Eukaryota; kingdom Viridiplantae; phylum Streptophyta; class Magnoliopsida; order Asterales; family Asteraceae; genus Erigeron; species Erigeron breviscapus. The sequence continues at coordinate 156,788,216 of CM067168.1, forward strand.
TGCAACTGGTTACCCTTTGTAGCATAGCTCGTCAATGAAGCTGTGTAATAATGAGTCTTCAGGACCCACATGCTTCGTGACGCAACCGATTTGTGACGTTGCGTAGTGCTGGATCTTTATCCCGTCGTAGGGATATATCACCATGACCCGAATGTCATAAAAAGTATCAATGTCGTTAATGCTTTGTTGAGAAATTTAATCATGAGGAACATTAAGCATAGCTTGTAATATTTTCATAACTCAGGGTTGCATGAGGGGATCAAGGAGATGTCCTAATAAAAAGGTCTTTAAATCTGGCACGTGAGGTAATAGATAGGTCTTTCAACAGCCGGATGTCCAAACAGCAAGGATATTTTTGAATCTGGATCAAATCCCTAGATTATAGGGAAACAATTCTTATCCTCCTTATCTTCTGCGGGAGCCTTCGTTACAGAGCAGACTTTATTACGCAGAAGCCTTCGGGCCGTGGGGTGCTACTGTTCCTTTGCGTGATAGGTCCTTTAACAACTAGGTCCTCAACTTCGAGATGATCTTCAAATCTGGAGGCTGCGGGTCGCGACAGAGATGTTTTTTAAGAAAAGGATCTCCAAACTGAGAAGATCTTCAGATCTGATGGCTACGTGTCGCAGCAAAGATATTTTTAAGAAAAGGATCTCCAAACAGGGAGGAGATCTTCAGATCTGATGGCTGCGTGACATAGCGGATAAATCTTTTAAAAACATGGGGATCTCGAAACAAAGAGGCTGCGTAACGCAGCAGACATATATATATTATATATATAATATATATATATATGTATTTTAAAAGGGGATCTCCAAACAGGGGGGAGATCTTCAGATCTAGAGGTTGTGCTAAGTCACATGGAGGCACGGGACATATATTGTTTGGGTCCCACGGATGGCGCCAAATGTTTGTTCATCAAACATGGGTTGTCATCCCGAGGGGATGAATGGTTGATTTAGGGATTTGTTGGCGATTCCCCGGAGGTATAAAGCATGGTGGTGCTTAACGCCATGTTATGTGAATGTGTTTGTGTTTGGGATTGATGGATGTTTTTGGTTATTTGTTGGCGATTCCCCGAAGGTAGGGTTCGTGCCTCTTTACGCCAATCAAATATAGTTGATGTATAGCCGATTATGATCGTGCTAATGAATAAGTTTTAGGTCTGACTGATCGTGTTGTGAATGTTCATGGAGGGATATTATCATATCCCGATATTTAGGGATGCTTCTGCCTGATCACTGTAGGCTGTGAGAGGCTTCGGGACGGAGAGTCACTGTCTCGCAGCATATTGGTATGTTGTTGATATGTGAGTATATTGTTGTAGGTCGCTGGAGCATCTCTTATAGAGAGAAGAGGATGTCCAGTACGTGTGTGTGTTTTCTGGAGAGGAGGAGATGATGAATTAGGGTTAGAACTCATCTATATATATAGGGATGTTTATCTTGGAGAATAAGTTTAGGGTTTGGAGAATATTCCTAATAATATGCCAGATCTGGGCATTTAGGACGAGATAAGAGCAAATCTCTTTAATTTAGGAGGAAGAGATTGAGATAATCTCTTCCATATTTAGATAAGGCTTACAACGGGTACCTTCGTCACGCAGGTTCGGATCCGTCACGGAGGTCAGGTTCTGTCACGAAGGTTCGGTTTCGTCACGGAGGGTGACATATACCATCATTAACTATTGTCTTATGAGCATCTCACGTAATATGTGAGTCTTTTCTCCATCTTCCATCTTCCATCTTCCATCTAGTTAATCTAAAAAAGAATAACCTATACACTGCTTAAAGAAAAACCCCTAAGTCTTTCTTCCACCTTCTGTAAGAATACACTTTTCTCTCATAATGTTACAAAGGAGATGCTCAATAATTGTTACATTTTGGATGTCTAACTGAAAATGGTCTAAAGTGATCAACTATGACAATAAGAATAAGAAGTGACTTTCTAAAACAATGACAGTAAGAATAAAAAGTGATCTTCGAATAACTACATATTTTTTTGTGTAAAACTTTTGTTAAATAACCATACGACAAGGAATATGATAACAGTACACTCAATTACGATGTTTGTTACATTACCGTGTTCATTTCATTCTATAATTATTCTATGTAATCCAACTTACGATGTACCCCTTCGAATCACCATACGAAAGACATACAATACGAAGCACCTCCACGAGGGGCACAAGCCCGGAGGTACCTAGCTCGATCAACCAAAGGATTAACACAAATCCTTTCCAAAGATATTTATTAAAGATATACACTCTTGCCTAGTCCGGAATATTCTAGGATATCCTCCTAAGGAAACTAGATTGGATAAACATGGCAATAAGAGTTTGATTCAAAGAAAGAAAGGGTAAAACCCTAGCCTTCTCCTCCAAGAAACCTCCTCCTATAAAAGGAGGAGGACTTCTCCACGTACGATATGATCACATACGATCACGGATCGAACCAAAAACCCTAACTAAAGTCGAACACGATTCGACATTCATATCAACATATACTTACAACTCAAAGAACATCTCACGTCTTACATATCACACATAAACATATCAATCATATAAGTTTAGCACATGTAGAGAATATACCCCTAATTGTGCCTATCCATCGTTAAATCATACGTCTCAACATATCTTACTTAATCTCACGTCTTACATATCACACATAAACATATCAATCATATAAGTTTAGCACATGTAGAGAATATACCCCTAATTGTGCCTATCCATCGTTAAATCATACGTCTCAACATATCTTACTTAATCTCACGTCATGTTGTAATCCCACGTCTTAAATTACATGTACATCTTTCTCACATATTCTTATAATTATCTTAATCAACTTAATCTCACGTCATGTTGTAATCCCACGTCTTAAATTACATGTACATCTTTCTCACATATTATTATAATCATCGTAATAGTCAAAGTAAAATCCAAGTTATGGCACCAACATAAATGCCAACATTATTACATGAAACATAAGTCATAAATAAAGTAGCCAAAACAACGGCTAAAGGTGAAGTCTAAGCATCGGGAAACTAATGCTAATCTTCTTTATTCTTCTACCCATCTCACGAGCTAAAGTTTTCACTAGCTCAAACCTGCTTACCCTGAAGACACAACGATTTCATAAAAAACAAGTGTTAGCTAATAAATTAGCTAAGTAAGATACACACATTTTAACAAAACGTTCTTCATTTTACTTTCATAAAACTTCTTCGTATTTTATATATCAAAACATGATCACATTACATATCATCCACAAACATCGTAAGATAACTCCATCTTTACTTATTCCCACATCCCATCGCATACATTTCATATCAACATATACTTACAACTCAAAGAACATCTCACGTCTTACATATCACACATAAACATATCAATCATATAAGTTTAGCACATGTAGAGAATATACCCCTAATTGTGCCTATCCATCGTTAAATCATACGTCTCAACATATCTTACTTAATCTCACGTCATGTTGTAATCCCACGTCTTAAATTACATGTACATCTTTCTCACATATTCTTATAATTATCTTAATCAACTTAATCTCACGTCATATTGTAATCCCACGTCTTAAATTACATGTACATCTTTCTCACATATTCTTATAATTATCTTAATCAACTTAATCTCACGTCATATTGTAATCCCACGTCTTAAATTACATGTACATCTTTCTCACATATTCTTATAATTATCTTAATCAACTTAATCTCACGTCATATTGTAATCCCACGTCTTAAATTACATGTACATCTTTCTCACATATTCTTATAATTATCTTAATCAACTTAATCTCACGTCATATATCTTACGCACTAGCATCACTACTAGCACGATTTCCCACGTATTATCTTTTAGGAAAGGCAATGCCATCTCCATAGTATCCCGTTATGATTTTAACATTGGTGGTTAGTCACTCCACCCGGAAATACTAGTCCCACGTAACTATGCCGCAAGGAGCCACTCAAGCGACCACGTACGCACTATCTTTACAACTAGCACGGGTTAAGCTTAACACTTCCCACGTAAATCTCACGTATTTAGCTATAGCATTTCCTACGTATTTATATCTTTCTTACTTTTTACGCACTAACACTACTAGCACGATTTCCCACATATTATCTTTTAGGAAAGGCAATGCCATTTCCATAGTATCCCGTTATGATTTTAACATTGGTGGTTAGTCACTCCACCCGGAAATACTAGTCCCACGTAACTATGCCGCAAGGAGCCACTCAAGCGACCACGTACGCACTATCTTTACAACTAGCACGGGTTAAGCTTAACACTTCCCACGTAAATCTCACGTATTTAGCTATAGCATTTCCTACGTATTTATATCTTTCTTACTTTTTACGCACTAACACTAAGGTTAGAACGGTTTCCCACATCTCACATTACTTTAGGTATATTCATTACCTACTTAATCCCACATCTACTTTAACATTTAATCCCACTAACGTGCACAACTCATAGCAATTCCTACGTGTATCTAGTAAACTAGACATTTCATACTTAAGTCCCACATATAAGCCATCACATATCAATCATCAAAGCATATCAACGACATTATCAACTACACATATCATAATCATTTCATGGCAACATCATTATAGTCATCACACTACATATGCACATAACTACTTTACTTTAAACGTCATCATAACATAATCAACTACTCCAACATACATGCATTCCCATATAACCTCCCACATAACCCGGAACACCCAACACATAAGATAATCCGATTAAGAGGTTAATTATAGAAAACCACATTTTGTTGTGCCTCCATCGTGAGAAAAGTCATGTATCTTACCTCAATTGAGTCCACAACAACCTACAAATAACTTTACCGTGCTTGACACGTACTCCTGACAACCTATAATGAGTATATAATCAATAAACGAGGCTTTAATGGCTTATAGTACATATACGTGTCGCATGGACATTTATGCAACGCTATAAATATATTCCGTAAACAAACTAATTGATTGGCCGAAATCTTATCCACCAGAACAATATTTTATTTATTAGACTTTTGTTAGGTCAAGATTTACTGGACTCGCTCCAGACTCGACTACTGGAGCCTTACTGAAGATCTGTCCAGAAATGATAATTACTGGACCTACTCCAGACTTGGAAACTGGAGTCCCTCTAAAGATTTGTTCAGAAATAATGGAAGACCAGTGAGCAAATACTTGTATAGGAAATCTGGAGTATTCCAGATTAGCTCACTGGACTTCACCCCAGTCCAGATTTATTCTACTGAAGACATTCTTACTGAAGTCAAAGACTGAAGTCAGAATAAAGAAGACTGACAAATGGCGGAGTCCACTGGAAGTCTTACCAGATCTACGACTGGAGGATTGTCAGTGTTCTAGACCTTACAAGTCTGAACACTGATATCGATGAATTGACTTTTTGCCTTTACACACTTTCCAAAGAACATTCCACTTGTTCTTTACTAAAGTTTATACGTGTGTAAAGGTGGTTGGTTAAAAGGATAATAAGTCATTTGATGTGACTTTATCCTTGTACCTTAACCAATGCATTTAATGATCTTTTCGGTTCATTAAATGCATACAACCATATTTGTACGGCACAAATTCACTGGTGAATTTGTTTGCTATAAATACAAAGTCATTTCTTCGTTAAAATTACTTTTAGCATTAAAGGTGAATTTTTCTAAATACTCTCGATCTTAAACAGGGATACTTCACAACTTTAAGTATCTCGATCCAAAGAGTTTATTTGACAAATATAGATCATTTGTAATTCATAGGTTGTTAGGATACTTACATATTTGTATTATCTTGATTCCGCACAACCTTGTATTTTATTTAACATCATAAATAAAATACACTTGAAAAATTACATTGTGTTCCTCCTTTACTTTATTGCTTTTAGTCTTGTATTACTTTGTTTATATTCTTGCATTTATATTCAAGTAATACTAGTCCATTCTAGTGCTTATTAGACTTGTTGTATTTTACACTTCTGAGTTAACCATCGAGTTTGGGACTTACAATTGGTATCAGAGCAGAAGGCTAAGTATTGCCTAGATCTGTTTCTTTGATGGCCAACTCAGAAAATACTCAAGGAAATCTTAATTTTGGTCCTGATCCTAATGCTAATATTAATGATCAAAATAATGAACCACCTGTTAACACTAATCCACCACCTCCTCCTCCTACTCCTGCTTCTCCATATGTGCATGTGCACTATTCAAATAATCCTGTTCCTAAATTCAGTGGGAATAGCGATGAATTTGGTACGTGGAAGGCTAGGATGATATTGCATATCATTGGTATTGAGAGAAACATGATGAAAATTTTAAACGAAGGACCTTATGTCCCCACATCACCTCTAAATGCTCTTCTTGATCCAACTGGTTCTAGAAGAGGTCGGGAAAAGAGGGAGGAACATTGGTCTGAAGAGGAGAGGAGATTGGTAAATCTAGATACCCTTCTCAAAAACATGATCCTGGTCTTACGATAAGGTAAAACTCTGCACACACACACTCTTTCAACTTTATATGGAGCTTTCAGGTACACTGAAGAAAATCAAGCTCAGAGAGTTGTGGCAGAACAAGATGCATATAACCATGCCTCCAGTAGTTCCAATGTGGTTAGTCATACTGAACCACAAGGTACAGCACTGATATCTTTTGAGAATGTATTTTCTATGAAGAAGATGGTGTCTGAACTCATTGAATCTGGAGAATCCAGTCAAATCTCTCTAGACTGTGATGAAGCTGAAGATGATGACCTGGTTGCGATGATTGCTAAAATGTTTAACCGTTTCAAAGCAAGAGCAAATAGGCCATCTGGACAATTTACATCCAGTTCTTCAACTGATAAGACCAATTTGACATGCTTTAAGTGTGGAAAAAAGGTCATTTCATGAAAGATTGCAGGTCCAGTCAGTTTGTATCCCAGTCTGGTCCATTTAATTCAAATAAAAAGCCTGATGATAGCTATAAATTGAAATATAAAAAGCTTAAGGCTCAGATTGCTCTCATGGCACAACAAATGGAAAATAATAATAAGTGCATGATCGCAACAACTGAAGAGAAATGGGTTCCTTCTGATGATTCATCTGTTGATGAAGAAGAAGAAAGAGATTGCTGTTATATGGCTCTGGCAGACGAAGAGCACCTGGTGAAGGAAGATGTCACATCTGGACGATGGGTGGACATTGTTATCAAAAAGGTTAGTGATTATGATTCTGAAACTGACCAAGAATTAAAATTGGACATTGCTGAAGCTCTTAATTCTGATTTAATATTTGTTGAAACTGTTAGATCTGACTGTGTAAATGGTCTAGAAACAGATTTTTCTGAAATAACTGTTTTAAAATCAAAATTGAAGGAACTTCAAGACATTGAACTGGCATTTCAAGCCCAGGTTCTGGTAACTGAACAATTGATTCAAGAAAAACAATTTCCCACACAAAAACGTGCTTATTTAGATGGAAATACTCATGTTGCATCATTAATCCCAGTAATTGACCGTTTACCAGAGGGATTCAGGCCCGTTACTGTTTATGATGAGCCTGTAACTCCCAAGGCCAATATTTTCCCAGTTAAATCCCCAGAGGTTAAGACTGGAGCATTCCAGATGACTGCTCCAGTTAAAAAGGTTTATCGGAATAAATCTTTGCCTCAGACCAATCCCCTACCTAAGCCTAGAACTGGAAAGGCTCAGGTTTCATCTGATGAAAATGTTTTGTCAAGGTTAGAGAGCCAGATTCAACTACCAAACCTTTTGCAAAGAAAGATAAATTTATTTCTCCAGTTGAGAAAAAGAAAAAGGTTTCAAAACTATCAACCCTAGTGGTCTTTTCAACTAAGACCTCTGTTGAAGAAAGTAAACTGAACTGATAATATTTGGTGGATGTGCAGGGCGATCGAAAGAAATATATCTGGTATCTTGACAGTGCAGATGGCAGGACTATGACCGGATGTAAGACCCTGATGGAGGAATTCATCATTTCTGATGGACCCTCCATTACTTTTGGAAATGATGGTTGTGGAAAGACTGAGGGATACGGTGTTCTGAACAATGGACAAGTCAAGTTCAGACGTGTTGCATTTGTGAATGGTTTGAAATATAACCTGATCAGTGTAAGTCAACTGTGTGATGATGGCTATCAAGTTCTATTCAATATTGCTCAGGGTATCGTATTCAACAAGGACTGGAAGGTAGTGTTGATTGCTGCCAGAAAAGGGAATGTGTACGTGATGGATATGGAAAGCTCTCCTTCAGAGCAGTGTTTCTATACTCAAGCTGATGGAGACACAAACTGGTTATGGCATAAAAGGTTATCCCATTTAAATTTCAAAAATATTAATAAGTTGTCTAGAAAACAACTGGCAGATGGGATACCTTCAGTTTCCTTCAAAAAGGAAAGGCCATGTCCAGGATGTGAGATGGGAAAGCAGAAATGTACCAGTTTCAAGACCAGACAGAATTTCAGCATATCTGAACCTCTTCATATGCTTCATATGGACCTCTTTGGTCCAGTGAATGTTCAGACTCGTGCTGGTAAAAGATACACCCTGGTGATCGTAGATGCATTTTCCAGATATTGTTGGGTTATCTTTCTCAGGTCTAAAAGTGAAGCTGCTGCTGAAATCATCAGTCTTATCAAGCAAATTGAGCTCAAGTACACGCGAAAAGTGTGTCAGTTAAGAAGTGACAATGGAACAGAATTCCAGAATGCAACTCTGGAGTCATTATGTACTGACACTGGCATCTCCCAGAATTTCTCATCAGCCCGCTCTCCAGAGCAAAATGGAGTTGTGGAAAGGAAGAATCGAACGCTGATAGAAGCTGCCAGGAGTATGCTTGCTGAATCTGGTCTGTCTACCAGTTTCTGGGCTGAGGCAATTGCTACTGCCTGTCACACCCAGAACCGATCAGTGTACATCAAAAGACACAAAAAGACAGCCTATGAAGTCTTAAGAAATAGAAAACCAAATATTGGTTATTTTCACGTTTTTGAATGTCCAGTTTACATCCTGAACGACTCCAGTCAGTTAGGCAAATTTGATGCCAAAGCTGATGAAGGGTATTTCTTAGGCTATTCAGCCATTCGTAAGGCCTTCAGAGTCTACAACAAGAGACTGGAGAAGGTCCATGAGTCAATTCATGTCACATTTGATGAATCATTTGCTCCAGTGGCTAGACTTGAAGCGATCAGAATATTCTTAGCATTCGCTGCTCATCATCAGTTCAAGGTCTACCAGATGGATGTAAAGAGTGCATTTTTGAATGGAAAACTTGAAGAAGAAGTTTATGTCAGACAACCACCAGGTTTCGTTGATGAAAAGCATCCACATTGGGTATATCGTCTGGACAAAGCGCTGTATGGCCTCAGACAATCCCCACGTGCCTGGTATGATACTCTGACTAAACATTTATTGAAAAATGGTTTCAAACGAGGTGCAATTGACAATACCTTATTTATTCTTCATGAAAAAGGTAATCTGTTAATGGTACAAATTTATGTTGATGATATTATTTTTGGCTCTACTGATGATAAAATGTGCAAGAAATTTTCAAAAATAATGTCTACTGAATATGAAATGAGTTTGATGGGTGAATTAACATATTTCCTTGGACTCCAGATTAAACAGACCAGAGATGGTATTTTTATTAATCAGGAAAAATATGTGAGAGATCTTTTAAAGAAATATGATATGAACTCTTCACCATCTAAACCCACTCCAATTTCTGCACCATTAACACTGGACTCAGATCCAGATGGTAAACCAGTGAACACCACTGTCTATAAAGGCATGGTTGGTTCACTGATGTATTTAACTGCCAGTAGACCAGATATTATGTTTTGGCTCTACTGATGATAAAATGTGCAAGAAATTTTCAAAAATAATGTCTACTGAATATGAAATGAGTTTGATGGGTGAATTAACATATTTCCTTGGACTCCAGATTAAACAGACCAGAGATGGTATTTTTATTAATCAGGAAAAATATGTAGAGATCTTTTAAAGAAATATGATATGAACTCTTCACCATCTAAACCCACTCCAATTTCTGCACCATTAACACTGGACTCAGATCCAGATGGTAAACCAGTGAACACCACTGTCTATAAAGGCATGGTTGGTTCACTGATGTATTTAACTGCCAGTAGACCAGATATTATGTTTTTTGCTCTACTGATGATAAAATGTGCAAGAAATTTTCAAAAATAATGTCTACTGAATATGAAATGAGTTTGATGGGTGAATTAACATATTTCCTTGGACTCCAGATTAAACAGACCAGAGATGGTATTTTTATTAATCAGGAAAAATATGTGAGAGATCTTTTAAAGAAATATGATATGAACTCTTCACCATCTAAACCCACTCCAATTTCTGCACCATTAACACTGGACTCAACGAGGTGCAATTGACAATACCTTATTTATTCTTCATGAAAAAGGTAATCTGTTAATGGTACAAATTTATGTTGATGATATTATTTTTGGCTCTACTGATGATAAAATGTGCAAGAATTTTCAAAAATAATGTCTACTGAATATGAAATGAGTTTGATGGGTGAATTAACATATTTCCTTGGACTCCAGATTAAACAGACCAGAGATGGTATTTTTATTAATCAGGAAAAATATGTGAGAGATCTTTTAAAGAAATATGATATGAACTCTTCACCATCTAAACCCACTCCAATTTCTGCACCATTAACACTGGACTCAGATCCAGATGGTAAACCAGTGAACACCACTGTCTATAAAGGCATGGTTGGTTCACTGATGTATTTAACTGCCAGTAGACCAGATATTATGTTTTCAACATGTTTATGTGCCAGATATCAGTCTAATCCAAAAGACTCTCATATGCTTGCTATAAAGCGCATACTGAAGTACCTTAAGGGTGTCCCCATTTTGGGTCTTTGGTATCCCAAAGGCTCAGGCATGGATCTAATGGGTTATTCAGATTCAGATCATGCAGGTTGTAAGATAGAAAGGAAATCCACTACTGGTGGATGTCATTTCCTTGGTGGCAAACTGGTCAGCTGGACCAGTAAAAAGCAAACTTCAGTTTCATTGTCCACTGCTGAAGCTGAATACGTGTCTACAGCCAGTTGTTGTGCTCAGATACTCTGGATGAAGAACCAGTTGCTTGATTATGGTATTAAGTATTCAAAGACCCCAATCTTTTGTGATAATACCAGTTCCATTGCTATCTCGAACAATCCAGTCATGCACTCCAAGACGAAGCACATTGATCTCAGGTATCACTTCATTCGTGATAATATTGTGAAAGGCAACATTGAACTCCATTTTATTCCCTCTGACAAACAACTCGCTGACATTTTTACTAAACCTCTGGATGTCAAAACTTTTGAATATCTTGTTGGTGAGTTGGGAATGTTAAACCCTTAAATCTGGAACCTTGGTATTGAACGCCATTGTGTACTACTGAGGATCCTTGATTTAAAGATTTATAAATCTATGACTGCTTAGATATCGAACGCCATTGTGTACTACTGAGGATCCTTGATTTAAAGATTTATAAATCTATGACTGCTTAGATATCGAACGCCATTGTGTACTACTGAGGATCCTTGATTTAAAGATTTATAAATCTATGACTGCTTAGATATCGAACGCCATTGTGTACTACTGAGGATCCTTGATTTAAAGATTTATAAATCTATGACTGCTTAGATATCGAACGCCATTGTGTACTACTGAGGATCCTTGATTTAAAGATTTATAAATCTATGACTGCTTAGATATCGAACGCCATTGTGTACTACTGAGGATCCTTGATTTAAAGATTTATAAATCTATGACTGCTTAGATATCGAACGCCATTGTGTACTACTGAGGATCCTTGATTTAAAGATTTATAAATCTATGACTGCTTAGATATCGAACGCCATTGTGTACTACTGAGGATCCTTGATTTAAAGATTTATAAATCTATGACTGCTTAGATATCGAACGCCATTGTGTACTACTGAGGATCCTTGATTTAAAGATTTATAAATCTATGACTGCTTAGATATCGAACGCCATTGTGTACTACTGAGGATCCTTGATTTAAAGATTTATAAATCTATGACTGCTTAGATATCGAACGCCATTGTGTACTACTGAGGATCCTTGATTTAAAGATTTATAAATCTATGACTGCTTAGATATCGAACGCCATTGTGTACTACTGAGGATCCTTGATTTAAAGATTTATAAATCTATGACTGCTTAGATATCGAACGCCATTGTGTACTACTGAGGATCCTTGATTTAAAGATTTATAAATCTATGACTGCTTAGATATCGAACGCCATTGTGTACTACTGAGGATCCTTGATTTAAAGATTTATAAATCTATGACTGCTTAGATATCGAACGCCATTGTGTACTACTGAGGATCCTTGATTTAAAGATTTATAAATCTATGACTGCTTAGATATCGAACGCCATTGTGTACTACTGAGGATCCTTGATTTAAAGATTTATAAATCTATGACTGCTTAGATATCGAACGCCATTGTGTACTACTGAGGATCCTTGATTTAAAGATTTATAAATCTATGACTGCTTAGATATCGAACGCCATTGTGTACTACTGAGGATCCTTGATTTAAAGATTTATAAATCTATGACTGCTTAGATATCGAACGCCATTGTGTACTACTGAGGATCCTTGATTTAAAGATTTATAAATCTATGACTGCTTAGATATCGAACGCCATTGTGTACTACTGAGGATCCTTGATTTAAAGATTTATAAATCTATGACTGCTTAGATATCGAACGCCATTGTGTACTACTGAGGATCCTTGATTTAAAGATTTATAAATCTATGACTGCTTAGATATCGAACGCCATTGTGTACTACTGAGGATCCTTGATTTAAAGATTTATAAATCTATGACTGCTTAGATATCGAACGCCATTGTGTACTATAAGGATCTTTGATTAATAGATTTCTGGATCAACATTCCAGGGGGAAGACTTGAAAGATATTTTTGTTCTTAAAAATGTTTTAAGTTCAAGGGGAATTTATTAATTTATTTTCTCACTGGACAAAATTTTTCCAGAAAATATTACTGGTACCTTGTAAATGTGTCCCTCTCACTGGTAATTAGATAGGTTGAAGTGCATGTTTGAGGTGACTTTTGTCTCCTTGTAAATGTGTCCCTCTCATTTGTCTGTATTAGTTGACGTGCATGTTTGAGATTACCAGTCTCTTTCAAATGGTTTTCACTGGTACTTTACTGGAGTGTCCCTCTAGTGTACCATCAGTGCATGCATCACTGGACTAATCCACCAGTGATACTGGAGTGTCCAGTCAACCTCCAGATGCATTGATATGTCAGTCATAATATTTTTTTAAATACTTGGTCATTGTGCGTGCCACGTAAGCAAAATCTTTTGAAAAGATATTTATCTTATTATCCTACGTGGCATGTAAATTTTTCAAAGAAATGATGGTATTTTTACCTTGGGAAGACAAAAAGTGCAACTTGTTACTGTTTGTGGGCTGTAAACCGTCACACATTTATGTGTGATGTGATGTATTTAATGCGGATCTCAGAACCCGATCAAAATTATATTTGATAATTTCAAATTAACCGTTTGAGTTCCACATTCTCTCTTCTATATAAATACCCACTTTCACTTTCATAAGCATTTACTTCGAACATATTTACTCCCAAATCTTTCAAATTCCTTCATTTATTTCTTTTTCATTCAATTCACAATCATAAATCTCTCATATTGTAACACCCCAACAATGGCGGAATCATGGGATGTCGCGAAATAGCACATATGAGCATGGAAATTACATAGAGCAACGCTATATGAACCTCTATCACTTGTCAATAAGACATATAGTTGTTATTACAATTTCAACATACAAATAGAACAATATTTTAAACTAAATAACTCGTCCCAAATGGGAACATGCGGTCATAATCCAACGTGGATAAAGTCAATCAAGAAAATTGCCCAAAGATGCGCATATTCCTTGATCAGTCCAAAGCTAGCATCCAATTGTCCATGAATTATAACATTTTCTTGGTTACCTGAAAAGTGTACTAGCAAGTGTCAACACAAGGTTGGTGAGTTCGTAGGTATCAAATAATAACATCAATCATGATGATATATCAAGTACTGGTACAATAACATAGAGCAATAACAATACTTACTGTAAGCTTTTTGTGTTAGGCATATGTTCACACAACAATCATTTCTTCAAATACAATAATTAAACAAATATACCAACAAGTACCAATGATATCAATTCAACCCATCATTATCAACATCACACAAGGTTCCCTCCAAAACGGGGTGTGCACATATCAACATCATCAACAAATATCATTAACAACACCATTATCAATAAAAACATCAAACACAATAATCAATTCAAAGTAATGAGATCAATTCTCATAAACATTCACATAAGCAGTCATCTAAATATATATATATAAATATATATATAAACATATATATAAGTATATATATATATAAATACATTATATATAAGCACATATATATAATTATATATATATATAAATACTTATATATAAGCACATATATATAAGTATATATATATATAAATACATATATATAAGCACATATATATAATACACATATAAAAGTACACTTTTCAGCCCGAATCTCAATTGAGTAGGGTACTACGGAAACTCACCTGAAAGTAGAGAAAATCCAAGTACAGGTACAAGTACACGCACGTATAAGTTCACACGTGATTCAACGTTCAAGCTTATTCCAACCTAAGATAATCAAATATATTTTAGAAAGCTATGCTCTCTTTGAGAGGATTTTTAGTGTAGATGTAATGTGTTTCAAGACATATCCTTTTTACAGCATCTAATACTATATTATAAGAGTGTTCATGAATTTTTACAGATTTTTCTAATATTTCCATTTCGTTCAAAAGGTCACCTAAGTTCAGTTATTCGGTTTTCATCCAGATTCTGACCCTTTCAGAAAAATAACATTTTTGGGAGATAAGGAGACCAAATTAAACAAAACTTTGTTCCAGTCGTATTTTGTATACACGTAGTGCTTTCCAAAAAGTTAAGGTTCAACCTTTTTCGGCTTATAACGAATGAGATATGGTTTTTACAAAATAGGACTGTAACATTCTTTCAGAATCCGACCAGTTCTGTAAATCATCATTTTTGTCACTTTTCTGGGCAAAACCAAAAGAAACTTAATTCTTATAAAATTTGAGGGACACATAGAGGTTTCTAAAAATATAAAATTCATCTCCTAGATCGTTCAAATGAATTTTCTAGGATTTTTGCAAGATGACTGAAATTTCAGTCTTAACAACCCCTTGTTTTTGAATATAATTTCGACTTTGCATTTGTTTCATAACTTAACACTTTCCAAGACTTTAATAAGGATATAAATGAACATTTTGGTGGTATAAAGGCAGACCCCAAACCCTCCTGTGTGTTGGATCATCAAAAGTTATGTAAACGACTCAAAAATGACGTTTTCGTTACATAACCAACCGTTTCAACTTAACCACTACCTTACCCATCCCATACTAACATAACCTGGAAAATACATAAAAATATATATAGAAACATTACCTTACTACTGAGTTAAGAGGAATGATTTCAAGCCAATAAAACCCACACAATCAACTTCTATGACCTCCAAATACCCTTAAGCTTAACTTGATATTTTTTAAAGATGATGATCAATGATGAAACCCAGATTTTTATATGTTTATGGGTTTGTGTTTTCGTGAGTTTGCAGAGGAAAAAGAGAAAGGAAAGACTAAAAAAATATGATAGATATGCATATTTGTTTTGTAGTATATGCATGAAATTTCTTTAGGTACTTTCCTAGGTAGTTTCCTAGTTTGTTTAGTCAATTAAGTAGGCTTGGAGTGATATATGTGTTTTGTACGTGAATGAATGAATGAAAGAATGTGTGATATAGTATTTTATTTAGTTGGTGATTCATGCAAAACAATAGGAGGAAAGTTCCTGGAAGCTAACATTTAACTTTAGTTTAGGATTTTATATAGATATTTAGTTTAGTAGATATTTAGGATAATTAGTAGTATAATATATCCCCTAATTTACATACCTCTAATGTCTAATTATTTTACTAGTATTTATATTAATCGTACAATATTTCTAGCTAGTTGATTGATTCAAAAATTATTATAACAAACAAAAAGAATCACGGGTGTAAACCTTTTTATTAATTATCATACCAATAACTCCAAATCATGGATAAATAATTTCATATAAAATAAAGGTTGTGTCGGTTTTTGTCCTATTAATGGAATTATTAGATAACCACCGACACTATTTACCGTACATTATACTTAAGGTTTTGTATATACGTTTTTCCCTGTTAACACAGTTACTCAATTATCGTCTATAATATATTTTCCTTATCACATATGGGCCAATATCATGGTCTTGCAACA
This sequence comes from Erigeron breviscapus, assembly GCA_034093135.1. Lineage (NCBI taxonomy): Eukaryota > Viridiplantae > Streptophyta > Magnoliopsida > Asterales > Asteraceae > Erigeron > Erigeron breviscapus. The sequence continues at coordinate 156,804,703 of CM067168.1, forward strand.
TGGACTTAATTTAGAAATCCAATTATGACATTATAATTGGCCCAATTTACAGATAAATGAACACAATTAGGCCCAAAGTTTTCATTTATTAAAGTAGTTAATCAAATTACAAGTACAGTCAAATGGGTAAAAATTACGGATGTTACATTATTCCCCAGTTAAAAGGATTTCGTCCGCGAAATTCAGATTATATTAAGTAAAAACATACTTAGCTTGATTTATGTTTTGTCTTAGTGACAATTAATCGATACTAAAAGACATAATATCTCACATACGCATTTACACACATAATTTAAAAGCAATATACAAGGATTAGAATACCTAATCACGTTTACACAAATCAATACAAGTCAACATTTACGTTCAATAACGATTCATATAACGATTAATAACGTTTAATAACGTTGGGCTCAACAACCCACAACGTGAGTATAAAGATACCCATAACGTTAATAACGACACGACTTACATAATGAATAATGCGTCATATAACGGGGCGACTTACATATATTTCAAATGCGTCATATCACGGGGCGACTTACATATATTTCAAATGCGTCATATCAAGTCATCAAACCATCAATCCAACCAAAACTATACGTACATACACTTAGGAGGATTTTACTTTCAACGAGTCCTAGATGCTTATATATAGGGTCACCCGCATCCTTCCCACCACATCTAAAACCCTTTGAAGGCATAACCGACTTCCATGTATGTACGACTACCCTAAATAATCGCAATATCACCATCATATGCGTAAGCCATCAAACAATCATTCAAAACCATCCATAAATCAAACAATCGATCAGACAATCAATAAGCCGTCAATCAATTCAACCAAACAATCAACAAGCACGTATGTGTACATTTTTCATAACCAAAAGCATAATTAATTGAGTCACAAATCAATACGTAAATCGAACAATCAATCCAACCAAAACTATACGTACATACACTTAGGAGGATTCTACTTTCAACGAGTCTTAGATGCTTATATATAGGGTCACCCGCAGCCTTCCCACCACATCTAAAACCCTTTGAAGGCATAACCGACTTCCATGTATGTACGACTACCCTAAATAATCGCAATATCACCATCATATGCGTAAGCCATCAAACAATCATTCAAAACCATCCATAAATCAAACAATCGATCAGACAATCAATAAGCCGTCAATCAATTCAACCAAACAATCAACAAGCACGTATGTGTACATTTTTCATAACCAAAAGCATAATTAATTGAGCAACAAATCAATACGTAAATCGAACAATCAATCAAACGATTAATCAACATCAAACAAGTATGTACACATATAGTATAGACTACTTACACATCTATGGTATAGCATAGATAATTTGTCTGGACACAGGTAAGTCTGACTAAAACACTATACAAAATTCAAATCCACTTTATCTTTCATATTTGACCGTTAGAAATGGCTCCTTTTTAGACTATATAATAAGATAACAAGCCAGATCTCTCCATTCATATTAACTTAACATTTTCCTTCCCAAAAATCTATCCAAAACGATTACTTATACCCAAAAATGTTGAGCCCTTTCCTAATTGTGATTTACATAATTATCATAGCTTGGTTACTTACTGTGGCTCAACTTCCATTGGATGAGGCTTTTCAGTGGTTAGTCGCGTTCGTTCTTGGCGTGGTTCCATTACTCTTCGTAGCCACGTGGGTTTCTTTGTATGGTTTTTAAGTGTGCTATAGTTTTAGTTGTTGTATTTCTGTTTAAATAGTGTAATGAGCCTCGTTCAATTTGCACTGGTGATGAAATACAACTTTCTTTCTTTTTAACATGTTATGATATTTGAGTTGTAGACAACTATGTTATCTATTATAGACTCTTACTTAACTGCTCATTCTCTTATACTGTTTCTGTCGTGTAGGGAAATTCCCCAGTTAAAAGAATTTCCCTTAAATCATTCTAACTACTTGCAACGTGATTTAAAGACGACTACCAAATATTTTCTAACCGTCGCAGTAGTTATAATTTACTATAGTTTATGAACACTTGCCCGTTCTTCCAGATCACACTTCATCTATTATTCTCTATATAAGAAGGACACTTGTAGAGATGATAGACACACTAAAATTTCCTTCTCTCCTTTACATTTTTCTTGTGTGAAGCTATATTTCCACGCAATCTAATCGACCACCTCTATCAATTTTACTTTAGCTATGGCCACTCCCACACACGTTACTTTTGAACGTTCAATCGAGCTTTTGTCAAAGCAATTTGAACAACTTAACAGTACCGTAACATCACCTTCTACAGAACAAACCACCTTGTTTACATCCTTTGCATCCCAAATTGACCAAATTCATTTAAGTGCACCTTTTTTTTTTTGCAGCCGATAGGGCACTATTACGAGAATCTATTGATAACCAAACAAAACTCGAAGCAGAAACCAAAGAAATTAAAGGGTTGATGAATCAGCTTACTAATTTCTCACAATCTGAAGAAGCAATAGTTGAACCAACTGCTTCCAGGGGAAAAAGACCTATGTCACCGACTAGCCTTATTCTATGTCACAAAAATTTTGAAACACTACAGGGTGATTCTCAAGATGTGATCCTTCAAGAGATCATGGAACGAAAGAGAAAGCAAACGATGAAAGAAGAAGTTTCTCTTGAAGTTAGCCAAAGAACTACTACTTGCAGAAGCAGGAGAAACAGGTTCTGAGGTGCAAACACCAGCAAATCAACACGTCGACATATTGGAACTTGCTCAAAAACAAGAGACTGAGTTGAATGCCAAAATGGCTAAAAGTGAAGCAAGTCTAAGGAAATATCTACAGAAGACTATGGGAGAGGAAGACACCACTCTGAGAGGTGACGAAAATAGCAATCCTCCACTTTCTCAAAGACACGTGAAGAGGCCAAGAACTGTTGGTCCTCATCATAATTCTTAGCCTTTCAAATAATTCTGATTTTTCAAGTTTGAAGTTCTTTTGTCAAGATTACTATTATTCGGTTAGAGAAGATGGTACATATTTTTGGTTGATAATATTCAATCATTAAAGGTGATCTATGGTTCAAAGGAATTTATGTTAAAGCTAGTAGGTTCATTGGATGATAGATATTGAGATATGAACATCTCAGAAATCCATTATTTCATAAAAATTTTACATTTCTCGACACCTCCGTCGTAAATAGCACATATCCAGATAATATCTATTGTGACGGAGTAGATGGGGTTATAGAGGCGGCTCTAGATATCGCCTCAAACATAGCCTCAAACCGTGTTACCTTTTCCTGTAGCTCTAACACAGTGTCTTCAAGATCATGAATCCTGAAATGCGCTCCCGCCATCTCACTTTCCAGTGCGACTATCGTGCTACCCTGGTCTTCCACATGTGTCCGCAGTATGTTGGTTCTTTCTCTCAACTCAGCAATACATCTTTCTGCTCGGAGTGTGCGTAAGACCAAAGTAGGGACAGTGTCATGTAGGGGTTCCATAGTTAGTACAGGAATATTGGTCGAACCGATAGCTATTCTGAACTGGTTGGAGTTAAGGAGTCCTTCCTCTATTCTCCATTCTGCTAGGAATCTTGGTATTTCGTTTAGGTTGCTGGATCGCCGCAGCCGTCGAGCAGGTGGTTCATGATAGATAGGTCGAATACGTCGTGGCTGAGGGCGGTTAAACACCGGGTATCTAGGAGTTCGGAACCTTCGTAACAAAGATCGGGGTGGCCTTGAGGAACCTTCCCCTGATGAGTTTGGAATAGTAACAATAGGCATAGTGTCAGCAAGAACATTGGTAACGACAGTAGTGGAAATGATGTTTGATACAGGGACAAGTGCGTTATTATGTTCTTCTCCGGAATGATCGGTTTCCTCCATATGTAGGTCTTGTATATGTCGAGGGGAGTCGGGGGATTCAGGTGTAGGTGAAGTAATCCCTTCCTCATTGAATCCGGACATTATTCTTGAAGGTATATGTAAAGTATTTGAAACGTACCCGAATACTAGTAGCAGAAACGAAAGAGAAAGCAAACGATGAAAGAAGAAGTTTCTCTTGAAGTTAGCCAAAGAACTACTACTTGCAGAAGCAGGAGAAACAGGTTCTGAGGTGCAAACACCAGCAAATCAACACGTCGACATATTGGAACTTGCTCAAAAACAAGAGACTGAGTTGAATGCCAAAATGGCTAAAAGTGAAGCAAGTCTAAGGAAATATCTACAGAAGACTATGGGAGAGGAAGACACCACTCTGAGAGGTGACGAAAATAGCAATCCTCCACTTTCTCAAAGACACGTGAAGAGGCCAAGAACTGTTGGTTCCTCATCATAATTCTTAGCCTTTCAAATAATTCTGATTTTTCAAGTTTGAAGTTCTTTTGTCAAGATTACTATTATTCGGTTAGAGAAGATGGTACATATTTTTGGTTGATAATATTCAATCATTAAAGGTGATCTATGGTTCAAAGGAATTTATGTTAAAGCTAGTAGGTTCATTGGATGATAGATATTGAGATATGAACATCTCAGAAATCCATTATTTCATAAAAATTTTACATTTCTCGACACCTCCGTCGTAAATAGCACATATCCAGATAATATCTATTGTGACGGAGTAGATGGGGTTATAGAGGCGGCTCTAGATATCGCCTCAAACATAGCCTCAAACCGTGTTACCTTTTCCTGTAGCTCTAACACAGTGTCTTCAAGATCATGAATCCTGAAATGCGCTCCCGCCATCTCACTTTCCAGTGCGACTATCGTGCTACCCTGGTCTTCCACATGTGTCCGCAGTATGTTGGTTCTTTCTCTCAACTCAGCAATACATCTTTCTGCTCGGAGTGTGCGTAAGACCAAAGTAGGGACAGTGTCATGTAGGGGTTCCATAGTTAGTACAGGAATATTGGTCGAACCGATGGCTATTCTAAACTGGTTGGAGTTAAGGAGTCCTTCCTCTATTCTCCATTCTGCTAGGAATCTTGGTATTTCGTTTAGGTTGCTGGATCGCCGCAGCCGTCGAGCAGGTGGTTCATGATAGATAGGTCGAATACGTCGTGGCTGAGGGCGGTTAAACATCGGATATCTAGGAGTTCAAAACCTTCGTAACAAAGATCGGGGTGGCCTTGAGGAACCTTCCCCTGATGAGTTTGGAATAGTAACAATAGGCATAGTGTCAGCAAGAACATTGGTAACGACAGTAGTGGAAATGATGTTTGATACAGGGACAAGTGCGTTATTATGTTCTTCTCCGGAATGATCGGTTTCCTCCATATGTAGGTCTTGTATATGTCGAGGGGAGTCGGGGGATTCAGGTGTAGGTGAAGTAATCCCTTCCTCATTGAATCCGGACATTATTCTTGAAGGTATATGTAAAGTATTTGAAACGTACCCGAATACTAGTAGCAGAAACGAAAGAGATTGATATGATGTTTAAATCACCGGTCGAGAAAGCGATCACAATAAAGGAAACTTTCGAGTTTCTCAGCCTAAGAATCCTTCAACAGGTTTGCTTTGAACTAACCGAACAAGACTATTTTTATTTTCTCTCAGTCGTGTGTGTGTAAGTATGTGTTACTCTTATCTTGTTATATTTAACGAAGAGATATGACTCTATATTTATAGAATCATATTAGTTCAGACGTCGTGATCTCAAAGGTCATTTTTGAACAGTAGACATGGTCCACTTGATCACGGGCATATGAGTGCAACATATGTTATTAATCAACTTTTAAATAGATGTGATATTTGTAGTTGTAGACATCAAAATCTTTTGAGTGTACATGAATATCTCCAATAATTATGTTGTCATATATATAGATTGTGCAATATATATATTTATACCAAAGTTCTCGCATTCCAATTACTCGTTCTACTCCTGTTCATAGTCAGTACCCTATTATTGGTTTCATTAAATTATTCTGATAAAGTTATTCTACTTTATCTCATTCAATAATGCTAAATAATTGGCTTTATTGGCGAGGAGTTATTCTTTGTCGGCCATTTTGAAAAAAAATTATTTTCATTTGACGTCATTGCTTACATTATATAAGTGAATAGTACCTTTCAGTAAAATCATTTATTCTTACTCTAAGTATAAGGCCAATATAAGGTGAAATCTACGGCACTTGATTCCTGTATATAATCACTTAAGTTCATAATCTTCTACGACCATCCTGTTTGCTCTTATTCTAACCATTTCCTTGAACACATTCATCAAATTACTAACTTAAGCTCAATGTTCGTAAAAATGCCTCTTAACACACTAGATCTGTTAATATTTAATAAAGATATGACTCTCTATTTATAGAATCATATTAGTTCAGACGTCGTGATCTCAAAGGTCATTTTTGAACAGTAGACATGGTCCACTTGATCACGGGCATATGAGTGCAAGCATATGTTATTAATCAACTTTTAAATAGATGTGATATTTGTAGTTGTAGACATCAAAATCTTAGCTTTGAGAATTACCAACATGCATTTAAAGTATTCACCTACGTTTCATATATACTTTAAAGGTTCACATACGTTTCATATTGCACATAATTTCCTATCATGCATGCTATATATGAAGTTTTTCTTAGGTTATAGTCTAGGTCAATCCACCTAATTCTCTATAACCACGGCTCTGATACCATTCTGTAACACCCCAACAATGGCGGAATCATGGGATGTCGCGAAATAGCACATATGAGCATGGAAATTGTTGGATTTCGTCTGCCCAAGACACATATTAAGTTGACGTGGCTAGTACGTGATGATCCAAGTCGGGTCATACCCAATAACAAGCTAGACAAACACTTATGGTATTTATTTATATGATTTGATCTTTAAATAAATATCAATACTTGAAACATTTAGAAAGTGGGTTTCTAAATAATTACACTTGAGATATGTAAATAAATTATATGGATGATTTATTTTGAGAGAAATGTGAATATGTTTATTTGGCAAAATAAACACTTATATGTGTTGTGTATAATATATAACATGTTACATAAGGTATGTAACAAGTTACAAGACTTTTATATAAAATGTTTTATATAAAATACAAGTTTATAAAATTTTAGAAAAATGTTGATATAAAATGTTTTATATAAAATGTTTTATATAAAATGTTTTATATAAAATGTTTTATATAAAATGTTTTATATAAAATGTTTTATATAAAATGTTTTATATAAAATGTTTTATATAAAATGTTTTATATAAAATGTTTTATATAAAATGTTTTATATAAAATGTTTTATATAAAATGTTTTATATAAAATGTTTTATATAAAATGTTTTATATAAAATGTTTTATATAGACCACATAACTCTTTGTAAATATAAACATTCATGTTTTATATAAAATGTGTATACATGAAAATTTTATATAAAATGTGTAAATATAAACATTTATGTTTTATATAAAATGTTTTATATAAATGTTTTATATAAAATGTGTAAATATAAACATTTATGTTTTATATAAAATGTTTTATATAAAATGTTTTATATAAAATGTGTATATAAAATGTTTTATATAAAATGTTTTATATAAAATGTTTTATATAAAATGTTTTATATAAAATGTTTTATATAAAATGTTTTATATAAAATGTTTTATATAAAATGTTTTATATAAAATGTTTTATATAAAATGTTTTATATAAAATGTTTTATATAAAATGTTTTATATAAAATGTTTTATATAAAATGTTTTATATAAAATGTTTTATATAAAATGTTTTATATAAAATGTTTTATATAAAATGTTTTATATAAAATGTTTTATATAAAATGTTTTATATAAAATGTTTTATATAAAATGTTATATAAAATGTTTTATATAAAATGTTTTATATAAAATGTTTTATATAAAATGTTTTATATAAAATGTTTTATATAAAATGTTTTATATAAAATGTTTTATATAAAATGTTTTATATAAAATGTTTTATATAAAATGTTTTATATAAAATGTTTTATATAAAATGTTTTATATAAAATGTTTTATATAAAATGTTATATAAAATGTTTTATATAAAATGTTTTATATAAAATGTTTTATATAAAATGTTTTATATAAAATGTTTTATATAAAATGTTTTCTAACTTAAGCTCAATGTTCGTAAAAATGCCTCTTAACACACTAGATCTGTTAATATTTCATAATATCTCTAGTTATTGACCGGGTATGTATACAGGGTGTACCAGCGGCTAACCCTCCACCCAACCAACTCCCATTAAGCATATCAGTTCCTTATTATACTCTAAGCCAACATGTGCAATCCGTGATGCCATTAACTTGTTATAATACCGGGTAACCATAAAATAGTTGATCGGGCTCTTTTATGGTTGCCACAATGTTATACTAAGTTAATACCATAACTTCATTTTGCCCTAAATCATTAAACTATCACCAATCAACAATAACAATCCATCTCAACCACAATCAAGTTCATATCAATGCATAAGTTGACTATATTGTACTCACCACATATACTCAATTTCATTGTTTCACATTCTTTTCGTCCTACGAATATCACCAGTGTACACTTCTAGGATTTAATTCGTTCAAGTTCATTAAGTCCAAATTCACTATCCATAGAGTATTAAGTTCTAGTTTTATCGCATGCTATCTTTATCCTAACATCAAAATCTTAGCTTTGAGAATTACCAACATGCATTTAAAGTATTCACCTACGTTTCATATATACTTTAAAGGTTCACATACGTTTCATATTGCACATAATTTCCTATCATGCATGCTATATATGAAGTTTTTTCTTAGGTTATAGTCTAGGTCAATCCACCTAATTCTCTATAACCACGGCTCTGATACCATTCTGTAACACCCCAACAATGGCGGAATCATGGGATGTCGCGAAATAGCACATATGAGCATGGAAATTGTTGGATTTCGTCTGCCCAAGACACATATTAAGTTGACGTGGCTAGTACGTGATGATCCAAGTCGGGTCATACCCAATAACAAGCTAGACAAACACTTATGGTATTTATTTATATGATTTGATCTTTAAATAAATATCAATACTTGAAACATTTAGAAAGTGGGTTTCTAAATAATTACACTTGAGATATGTAAATAAATTATATGGATGATTTATTTTGAGAGAAATGTGAATATGTTTATTTGGCAAAATAAACACTTATATGTGTTGTGTATAATATATAACATGTTACATAAGGTATGTAACAAGTTACAAGACTTTTATATAAAATGTTTTATATAAAATACAAGTTTATAAAATTGGTGGAAAATGCCCATGTGATGGACCTAGGGGCCGCCCCCCCCCCCCATGTGCATTTTGATGTGTTGTTCAACATACAACACTTATAGTCTTGCATTGTTGACAACACACACTACACATTGAAACTATAACTTCTTACATGCATTTTGTAAGACAAGACTCTCTCATTCTCAACTAGCAACTTCTCTTGCTTTTTCTCTTGGTAATTTTCGGCATCAAGGAGGACAAAAGGGAAGGGTTTTCAAGTTCAAATCCTAGCATAGTTTGGGTGTTTGTTGATAGTTTGGGGTATACAAGCTTGAGGTTCTTCTAGGTTGAAGACTTGCCACTTCAAGATCATCATCTCCTTCATATCAACCTTCTCATAAGCTTGGAAGAAGGTAGTCTTCTAAAACACCCTATGGTTGTTGTTTTGTATGTATGTTATTCATATACATGGATCCTTATTGTTTGGGTTTTCTTTTATAAGTTAAACTTTGGTTTTTAACTATATATACATATTGAAAGGTTCAATTTTCCGCTGCGTTTTAATATTATAAGGATAATATTACTTTGATAAAAACCCAAAAATCCCAACAATGGCATCTAGAGCCGGTTATATGGATACATACATCAAAAGTTGATATTTTGTTTGGACAAAATCCAATGTTTTGGCCATTTTTGATTATGGCCGAAATTAATACACAAAAAAAGGAGGTTCCTTTTTTTTCTTGTGTATTTTAGTGTCACAACTTAGCCAAGAGACCTTGTGAATGTTTGTGATGTGTGGATGTGTTTGTATTTTATTTAATTATTCAATGGTTGTAATAGTTAAATAGGATTTTATTCATTCATTTGGTTATGTAATCTATTTATTTCATTTGGTATGTAATAAGTAGATTAGTTGCATTTTTTCTTATAAATGTAATCTCCAAGAAAGCATCAAAAGGTTTGGGGCTAAAGTTGGAGGCCTAATGAAGAGACCCGTAAGTTCTCACTGCGGCGCAGTGGGAGTATGTCAAACCCACTGCGGCGCAGTGGGGGATTAAGCAGCCGAAGACCAGTGAGTTCCCACTGCGGCGCAGTGAGAATGTATTAGACCCACTGCGGCGCAGTGGGTTATCAAAACAAAAAAGGGGGTGAAGAAAGACATTCAAAACACATCACAAAAGGTTACTTGAAGCATTTGGATGCAAGATCAAGTGGGAGCTCAACTAACACAAAATTTTGTGTTACTTTGTCCCTTAGGTTGAGACCTTTTGACCCACTTGTTTCGGCTAACAAGTGTGGTCAAAATAGTTGGCTAATGTTGTGCACTTATTATTATGTTTGTCATGTTTGTATGGTTGTTTATTATTTTGTCATGTGGATGCTTAAAAACCAACAAACTAAAAGACACACATAAAGATTAAAATTGGTTTTAATATTGACATTAACTTGGTAAATTAAAATGGGTTTTATTAAAAGTTAATTGTCACAATTATAAAAATGGATTTTATAAAAGAACCTTGAAATTTGGATTTCAAAATTCATTATGGTACATAGTTTTTAACTAGAATATAAAAACTCAAACGACCCTTTAAAAACAAGTTAAACGCCATCCTTTTATACAACACTTAATTATTTGGGAACTCTTTGTAGGATAAAGGTCACCTAACCACTAGTATAGATAAATTTACATGTGTATATAAGTAGGACAACTTGATTTGGAAGCCATGTGATTAGGGTCACCGAAGCATGGTAACCAAAGGCGTTGATGGGATTAAACATGCCAACTTAATATAAGATATTAAACCGGTCCCATACCACTAGAAATTGTAAAGTGTTGCAATTGTCAAACGTTGACTACCTTGTTAATTTGGATCATGGGATAAAGGTCACCTAACTACTTTGAGGGAACTTATAAGTTAAGGTAAATTTATTGTACTTATGGGATAAAGGTCACCTAACCATCATTTAAATATAACGTTGGATTCTAGATTTTAATTATTAATTGTCCATGAGACATAAAAGGGTATTAACAATTAAAATTTATATTTGATATCGAAAATACTAATAAAGGACTTTGTTAATTTTGTAGATGGCCGCTAACAATGCAATTAACCCCAACCCAAACGTCCATAATTTTTCACTAAGATCCATCCTTGAAAAGGATCGTCTAAACCAAAATAACTTTGTGGATTGGTTTCGTAACTTGAGAATTGTTCTCAGGCACGAAAAGAAATCCTATATTTTAGACGATCCTATTCCTGATGAGCCCGAAGAAACTGAAGTTGAAGCCTATAATGATTGGGTTAAGTATGTCGAGGACTCCGTGCAAGTTAGTTGCATAATGTTAGCGAGTATGACTCCCGAACTCCAAAAGGAGTTCGAAAACCATGGGGCCTACGACATGATTACCCAACTCAAGGAAATGTTCCAACAAAAGGCAAGGGTTGAGCGCTTCGAAACGGTTCGAGCACTTCATGCATGTCGCATGGATGATTCACAATCCGTCTCAACTTATGTTCTTAAAATGAAAAGCTATATTGATCGCCTCGAAAGGCTAAATTGTCCCGTTTCAAATGAGCTAGCTACGGATATGATCCTTAACTCATTATCTAAGAGATTTGAAACCTTTGTGTTAAATTATAACATGAACGGATGGGACAAGACCGTTTCCGAGCTCCATGGGATGCTCAAAACGGTCGAGGCTAGTATGGGAAGAAAAGTTCAACCCGTTCTCATGATCAATGAAGGCGGAAACAAAAGGGCTAACTCCGGACCCAAGGCAAATGTTGCTAAGGGAAAGGGTAACATCAAAAGGAATTTCAAAGGCAAAGGAAAGGGAAAAATGGATACTCCGAAAGCGAAGAAGCAAAAGGTTGCTGTCAATGACCCATGCTTTGAGTGTGGGGAGGTAGGACATTGGAAACGTAATTGTCCAACCTATCTCAAAGAGTTAAAAGCTAAGAGGGATGCAGGGCAAACCTCAGGTACAATATTTATGATATATATTGAGCTTAATACTGTTTTTTCTTACATATGGGTATTGGATACCGGATGTGGAACTCATATTTGTAATATGTTACAGGGGTTCAGAAGAAAGAAGCACATCAAGAAGGGAGACATTAGTCTCTTTATGGGCAATGGTGCATTGGTGCATGTTGAAGCCCAAGGAGACTATCTTTTGAAACTTCCAAATGGTTTGGAAATTGTATTGAACAATGTTTTGTATGCACCTAGTTTGACTAGGAGTATTATTTCTGTTTCCCGTTTAAGACATGTTGGATATGATTTTAATTTTGTTAACAATGATATCCATGTTTCTATGAATGATGTATTTTATTTTAAAGCTATGCCTTTAAATGGTATTTATGAATTAGTTCATGAAAACACAACATATGATAACTCAATGTACCAAGCTACCACCAAGAAACTTAAATTAGATTTAAGTGAAACCTATATTTGGCATTGTCGTCTTGGCCATATAAATAAGAATCGCATACTAACACTTCAAAAGAATGGTCTTTTGAAAACAAAATCAAATGATTCATTTAATGTATGTGAATCTTGTTTACAAGGCAAGATGACTAAAGCACCTTTCAAAGGCACTAATGAAAGGGCAAAAGATTTATTAGGTATCATACATTCGGATGTATGTGGTCCTTTTAAGCCAATGACTAGGAATGGTGAAAGATACTTCATTACATTCACCGATGACTATAGTCGTTACGGTTATGTATACTTATTAAAACATAAGAGTGAAGCTTTTGAAATGTTCAAAATTTTCAAGAATGAAGTAGAAAACCAACTCAGTAAGTCAATAAAAATTCTTCGTTCTGATAGAGGAGGTGAATACCTAAGTGATGCTTTTCAAGATCATCTTAGAAGTTGTGGGATTATCTCACAACTAACTCCACCTGGAACACCACAACATAATGGTGTGTCTGAAAGGAGGAATCGAACTCTATTAGATATGGTTCGCTCCATGATGAGTAAAAGCTCACTACCTCTATCATTTTGGGGATATGCCATAATCTCTGCTGCCCGAATTTTAAATATGGCTCCCACCAAGAAAGTGGAGAAAACACCTTTTGAAATATGGCATGGAAGAGTTCCATCTTTATCATATTTAAAGGTATGGGGTTGTGAGGCTTATGTAAGACATGATGCCTCAAACAAATTAGAGCCCCGATCCACTAAGTATATCTTTGTAGGATATCCCAAAGATGATTTGGGATATTATTTCTACAATCCTAATGAGCAAAATGTATTTGTTGCTCGAAAGGCTGAGTTCTTGGAAACTAAATTCCTTATGGAAGGAACTAGTTCCAGAACAGTGGAACTTGAAGAAGATCAAGAGCCACTAACAGATACATACTTGGGTGACACTAGCATTCAACAAAAGGATGTTGAAGATGATCAAAGGGTTGATCAAGACACACAAAACGTTCGTAGATCTGGTAGAGCTACTTATCCACCTGAGAGATATGGATTTCTCGTGGATGAATGCTACATGGTAGTTTCTGATGAACCTACCACCTACCATGATGCTATGTCCAAATCAGATTCGGACAAATGGCTAGAGGCCATGAACGCTGAGATGCAATCCATGTATGACAACCAAGTTTGGGAATTGGTTGTTGAACCTCCTAATTCCAAAGTAGTTGGAAGTAAATGGGTGTTCAAATTGAAACACGATATGCATGGAAACTTGCTTACTTATAAAGCTAGACTTGTAGCAAAAGGTTTCACTCAAACTCGAGGGGTCGACTATGATTAAACTTTTTCGCCTGTGGCAATGCTAAAGTCTATTAGGATATTATTTGCCATAGCCGCACATTATGACTATGAGATATGGCAAATGGATGTCAAAACCGCTTTTCTAAATGGATATCTTGAGGAAGATGTCTATATGGATCAGCCTGAAGGTTTTGTCGATCCAAAACATCCTAATAAAGTATGCAAGTTAAAGAAATCAATCTATGGATTGAAACAAGCATCAAGAAGCTGGAATCGTCGTTTTGATGAAGAAGTCAAGAAATTTGGCTTCATCAAAAACGCTGATGAAGCTTGTGTGTATAAGAAGGCTAGTGGGAGCATCATTACTTTTCTAGTATTATATGTCGATGACATCCTACTATTTGGAAATGACATCCCAACCTTGGAAGGTGTAAAAGCCTGGCTTGGAAGTTGCTTTTCCATTAAGGATCTTGGTGAAGCCGCCTATATTTTGGGAATAAGGATCTATATGGATAGATCAAGGCGCTTAATAGGTTTGAATCAAAGTGCATACATAGACAAAATCTTGAAAAGGTTCAAGATGGAAAACTCTAAGAAAGGTTTGGTACCTATTCAAAGAGGAACTATATTGAGTACTTCTCAATCACCTAGCTCAAAAGTTGAGCAAGAGAGAATGAGTGGAATCCCATATGCATCTGCTATAGGATCCATCATGTATGCTATGATATGCACGAGACCGGACGTGTCATGCGCTTTAAGCATGACAAGTAGATACCAGCAAAATCCAGGTGATAGTCATTGGATGGCTGTCAAATATATATTGAAATATCTTAGAAACACTAAAGATATGTTCTTAATATATGGATCTGGTGAGGAGGAACTCGTTGTAAAGGGTTACACGGATGCGAGTTTCCAAACTGATCGAGATGATTCTCGATCACAATCGGGGTACATATTCATTCTAAACGGAGGAGCTGTTTCATGGAAAAGCTCAAAGCAGGATGTGGTTGCATTGTCCACTACAGAGTCTGAATACATCGCCGCTTCTTTAGCAGCACAAGAAGCTGCATGGTTGAAGAAATTCATTGCCGATCTAGGGGTTGTTCCTTCCATTTAAGAACCCCTAGAAATTCTTTGTGATAACGAGGGCGCGATTGCTCAAATCAAGGAACCTCGTGCACATCAAAAGACTAGGCACATTGAGCGGAGATTCAACTACATAAGGGATGAAGTTGAAAAGGGAAAGATATGTATTCACAAAGTTCACACTGATCAAAATGTTGCGGATCCACTCACGAAGCTCCTTGAAAGGCCCAAGCATGAGAGACATACTTGTGCCATGGGACTTCGATATTCTAGTGATTGGATTTGATCTATTTTATGTATTTGGATATCGGAACACTTGTAGTTATTAACACATTTATATGAATATTGGTATTTTGCATTTAAATTGTGTTATGTTCCATTTTTGCATGTTTAAATCCATGAATAAGTTAATTATTCTAAATGTCCGTAGTCGATCATATTTGTGGGAACAAATATGAATGTAAGATTATTATGAACTTGGATTGGTAGATATTCAAAAGGTTTTGAATATAGAGCAAAGTGTTGCTACCAAGGTTCATAGATATTTGTGGGATACAAATATTGGACTGACCTGCAATCAAGCATTACTACATGGAATCTCTGTGATTGATCATAAGTAATCTTGAGTTAAAAGGCGAATATCATTGTATCCTCAGACCTGAGATACATATTGGGTCTTGATATTCACTGAATATTATACTTTGACTTAGCTCTTCGCTGTTCTGAAACATGGCAGTACATAAGACTAAGCTCAGGTATGATATAAGGTGATTGTGAAAGACGTATGTAGTCGAGATGGAATTTGTCCCTCTTATTCGTTGAGAGTTAGATGTCTAAGGCCTGTTACAAAGTTAAATCAATAGAGAATGATCACTCTGTGTCTCTAGGATTTAACATGACATCTGTGACAAAAGGATAAATGATCGATTCACCTAAATCATTTCAAGTAAGGGACTTGAAGAGGATGATGTTATTGAATGGCACTTCGTCATACGTATTAGGGGTAGCAAACCGTTGTTAGGCGGTATTTGCTGCTTGCGTCAATCTTCTATGAATCTTGTGCAAGTGGGAGATTGTTGGATTTCGTCTGCCCAAGACACATATTAAGTTGACGTGGCTAGTACGTGATGATCCAAGTCGGGTCATACCCAATAACAAGCTAGACAAACACTTATGGTATTTATTTATATGATTTGATCTTTAAATAAATATCAATACTTGAAACATTTAGAAAGTGGGTTTCTAAATAATTACACTTGAGATATGTAAATAAATTATATGGATGATTTATTTTGAGAGAAATGTGAATATGTTTATTTGGCAAAATAAACACTTATATGTGTTGTGTATAATATATAACATGTTACATAAGGTATGTAACAAGTTACAAGACTTTTATATAAAATACAAGTTTATAAAATTGGTGGAAAATGTCCATGTGATGGACCTAGGGGCCGGCCCCCCCCCCCCATGTGCATTTTGATGTGTTATTCAACATACAAATAGAACAATATTTTAAACTAAATAACTCGTCCCAAATGGGAACATGCGGTCATAATCCAACGTGGATAAAGTCAATCAAGAAAATTGCCCAAAGATGCGCATATTCCTTGATCAGTCCAAAGCTAGCATCCAATTGTCCATGAATTATAACATTTTCTTGGTTACCTGAAAAGTGTACTAGCAAGTGTCAACACAAGGTTGGTGAGTTCGTAGGTATCAAATAATAACATCAATCATGATGATATATCAAGTACTGGTACAATAACATAGAGCAACGCTAAATGAACCTCTATCACTTGTCAATAAGACATATAGTTGTTATTACAAATTCAACATACAAATAGAACAATATTTTAAACTAAATAACTCGTCCCAAATGGGAACATGCGGTCATAATCCAACGTGGATAAAGTCAATCAAGAAAATTGCCCAAAGATGCGCATATTCCTTGATCAGTCCAAAAGCTAGCATCCAATTGTCCATGAATTATAACATTTTCTTGGTTACCTGAAAAGTGTACTAGCAAGTGTCAACACAAGGTTGGTGAGTTCGTAGGTATCAAATAATAACATCAATTATGATGATATATCAAGTACTGGTACAATAACATAGAGCAACGCTATATGAACCTCTATCACTTGTCAATAAGACATATAGTTGTTATTACAATTTCAACATACAAATAGAACAATATTTTAAACTAAATAACTCGTCCCAAATGGGAACATGCGGTCATAATCCAACGTGGATAAAGTCAATCAAGAAAATTGCCCAAAGATGCGCATATTCCTTGATCAGTCCAAAAGCTAGCATCCAATTGTCCATGAATTATAACATTTTCTTGGTTACCTGAAAAGTGTACTAGCAAGTGTCAACACAAGGTTGGTGAGTTCGTAGGTATCAAATAATAACATCAATTATGATGATATATCAAGTACTGGTACAATAACATAGAGCAACGCTATATGAACCTCTATCACTTGTCAATAAGACATATAGTTGTTATTACAATTTCAACATACAAATAGAACAATATTTTAAACTAAATAACTCGTCCCAAATGGGAACATGCGGTCATAATCCAACGTGGATAAAGTCAATCAAGAAAATTGCCCAAAGATGCGCATATTCCTTGATCAGTCCAAAGCTAGCATCCAATTGTCCATGAATTATAACATTTTCTTGGTTACCTGAAAAGTGTACTAGCAAGTGTCAACACAAGGTTGGTGAGTTCGTAGGTATCAAATAATAACATCAATCATGATGATATATCAAGTACTGGTACAATAACATAGAGCAACGCTATATGAACCTCTATCACTTGTCAATAAGACATATAGTTGTTATTACAATTTCAACATACAAATAGAACAATATTTTAAACTAAATAACTCGTCCCAAATGGGAACATGCGGTCATAATCCAACGTGGATAAAGTCAATCAAGAAAATTGCCCAAAGATGCGCATATTCCTTGATCAGTCCAAAAGCTAGCATCCAATTGTCCATGAATTATAACATTTTCTTGGTTACCTGAAAAGTGTACTAGCAAGTGTCAACACAAGGTTGGTGAGTTCGTAGGTATCAAATAATAACATCAATCATGATGATATATCAAGTACTGGTACAATAACATAGAGCAATAACAATACTTACTGTAAGCTTTTTTGTGTTAGGCATATGTTCACACAACAATCATTTCTTCAAATACAATAATTAAACAAATATACCAACAAGTACCAATGATATCAATTCAACCCATCATTATCAACATCACACAAGGTTCCCTCCAAAACGGGGTGTGCACATCATCAAATATCGCACAAGGTTCCCTCCAAAACGGGTGTGCACATCATCAAATATCGCATAAGGTTCCCTCCAAAACGGGGTGCGCACATCATCAACATCATTATATCAAATATCATTAACAACACCATTATCAATAAAAACATCAAACACAATAATCAATTCAAAGTAATGAGATCAATTCTCATAAACATTCACATAAGCAGTCATCTAAATATATATATATAATATATATATATATAATATATATATATATAAGTATATATATATAAATACATATATATAAGCACATATATATAAGTACACATATA
Organism: Erigeron breviscapus; assembly: GCA_034093135.1. Classification (NCBI taxonomy): domain Eukaryota; kingdom Viridiplantae; phylum Streptophyta; class Magnoliopsida; order Asterales; family Asteraceae; genus Erigeron; species Erigeron breviscapus. Next base: position 156,823,356 of record CM067168.1, read on the forward strand.
AAAGTACACTTTTCAGCCCGAATCTCAATTGAGTAGGGTACTACGGAAACTCACCTGAAAGTAGAGAAAATCCAAGTACATGTACAAGTACACGCACGTATAAGTTCACACGTGATTCAACGTTCAAGCTTATTCCAACCTAAGATAATCAAATATATTTTAGAAAGCTATGCTCTCTTTGAGAGGATTTTTAGTGTAGATGTAATGTGTTTCAAGACATATCCTTTTTACAGCATCTAATACTATATTATAAGAGTGTTCATGAATTTTTACAGATTTTTCTAATATTCCATTTCGTTCAAAAGGTCACCTAAGTTCAGTTATTCGGTTTTCATCCAGATTCTGACCCTTTCAGGAAACAACATTTTTGGGAGATAAGGAGACCAAATGAAACAAAACTTTGTTCTAGTCGTATTTTGTATACACGTAGTGATTTCAAAAAGTTAAGGTTCAACCTTTTTCGGCTTATAACGAATGAGATATGGTTTTTACAAAACAGGACTGTAACATTCTTTCAGAATCCGACCAGTTCTGTAAATCATCATTTTTGTCACTTTTCTGGGCAAAACCAAAAGAAACTTAATTCTTATAAAATTTGAGGGACACATAGAGGTTTCTAAAAATATAAAATTTATCTCCTAGATCGTTCAAATGAATTTTCTAGGATTTTTGCAAGATGACTGAAATTTCAGTCTTAACAACCCCTTGTTTTTGGACATCAAAAGTGATGTAAACGACTCAAAAACGACATTTTCGTTACATAACCAACCGTTTCAACTTAACCACCTTACCATCCCATACTAACATAACCTGGAAAATACATAAAAATATATATAGAAACATTACCTTACTACTGAGTTAAGAGGAATGATTTCAAGCCAAAAACAAACCACAAATCAACTTCTATGACCTCCAAAACCCTTAATCATAACTTGATTTTTTTAAAGATGATGATCAATGATGAAACCCAGATTTTTATATGTTTATGGGTTTGTGTTTTCGTGAGTTTGCAGAGGAAAAAGAGAAAGGAAAGACTAAAAAAATATGATAGATATGCATATTTGTTTTGTAGTATATGCATGAAATTTCTTTAGGTACTTTCCTAGGTAGTTTCCTAGTTTGTTTAGTCAATTAAGTAGGCTTGGAGTGATATATGTGTTTTGTACGTGAATGAATGAATGAAAGAATGTGTGATATAGTATTTTATTTAGTTGGTGATTCATGCAAAACAATAGGAGGAAAGTTCCTGGAAGCGAACATTTAACTTTAGTTTAGGATTTTATATAGATATTTAGTTTAGTAGATATTTAGGATAATTAGTAGTATAATATATCCCCTAATTTACATACCTCTAATGTCTAATTATTTTACTAGTATTTATATTAATCGTACAATATTTCTAGCTAGTTGATTGATTCAAAAATTATTATAACAAACAAAAAGAATCACGGGTGTAAACCTTTTTATAATTATCATACCAATAACTCCAAATCATGGATAAATAATTTCATATAAAATAAAGGTTGTGTCGGTTTTTGTCCTATTAATGGAATTATTAGATAACCACCGACACTATTTACCGTACATTATACTTAAGGTTTTGTATATACGTTTTTCCCTGTTAACACAGTTACTCAATTATCGTCTATAATATATTTTCCTTATCACATATGGGCCAATATCATGGTCTTGCAACATGGACTTAATTCTAGAAATCCAATTATGACATTATAATTGGCCCAATTTACAGATAAATGAACACAATTAGGCCCAAAGTTTTCATTTATTAAAGTAGTTAATCAAATTACAAGTACAGTCAAATGGGTAAAAATTACGGATGTTACACATATTTACTTCAATTCATTAAATCTTCATCAAAACCCTAACTCTTCAATTTCATCTTCATATGCTCCTGTTCTAAATGTTGTTAAGGCACCCCATATCACCTTAGAGGCAAAGGCCATAAGGATTAATATGAACAATTGGTTGGCTAGACTCACTAGCACCACTCATGCTCCCACCTCTCTCATCGGACGACTGAATACTTTTTTCCTCAGTTGTCCACTCTATGGTGCTCTCACTCGTAATCCTGGTAAACTGTATCATGATTATTTCTGTGAATTCTGGTATTCTGCTGTGTATGTTGAAAACACTAAAACCATCAACTACACATTGCAACAAGGCACCAGATCGTTCACTCTCACTGTCGATTCTCTCAGAGATGTTCTTCAATTAAATTATTTGGCTGAGAATGAGATGGCAATTCCTCTCCCTACTGGTATCAATTTAAGGGATGTGTGCAGATTGATGGGGCACACTGAAATATTGGATGAACATGGCCAGTTATTAAGGAAAGGCACAATCTACATGAGCAAGCTGACAGACTCATGAAGATACTTTTTCACTCACCTTGTTGAGTGCTTAGGTGGCAGTTCTGGAGGATTAGATCAGATCAATCAAATGCAACTCCAGATTGCCTACTGTCTTTGGTTTGGCTATAGAGTCGATTTCGCCCAGATCTTCTTTGATGATTTGGTGGACCATCTAAAGGTGAAAGGTAGGAAACCACACATTCGTTTTCTTTCACTTGTATTTTTAAGAGCCCTAGGTGCTGAGTATGATTATGAAACAAATCATTTCTCTATGTGTGAATATCTGAGGGAATTAAGTTCCCTAAAATCAAGAGCTGGTGAGGTTGAAATTCCTGCAAATATGTTGAGTAATTTTGGAAATGATGCACCTGAAGAGCAAGAAGAGGCTCCAGGTAGGGGTCAGATTGTTGTAAGACCCACTGGAGTCGTTGATGTTGAAAATGTGCAACCAGTAACCCAGGTGGCTCCTGTCACTGGACCTAGAACTGCCAGACGTTTAAGAAGAGGTGGAGTTCAGGTCAATCCGAATAGAGCTGAAACAAGCCATCCTGGTGATATTATGAACATAGATGGGTCTCCTATTTTTGAGGAAGAAAATGTTGTTCAGATTGATGAGCAAGAAAATGTTGAGCAAGAAAAAAATATTGTACAAGATACTGAGCAGGTTGGGCAGGTGACTGATGAACAGGTAGAAAATGTTGCTCAGAATGTTGAGCAGGCTGGTCAACTGGACTTGAATGTAGAAGTTGGTGAACAGACTGGTGATCAGGCTGGTGATGAAACAATTGGTGAAACATTTGTCTGGGATGATGCTGATTCACCCATGTCAGAAGGTAATATCTTTGAAACTGACATGAGTTTTCTGGGTGAAGAAGTAGAAAATGTGGTTTCTTCTGTTATTGCTTCAGTCACTCAACCACTTACTGAAATGCCACCACCTCCACCAGAATAAAATATTCCACCACCAGAATCCGAAATGCCACCACCACCAGAATCCATTACTGCACCACCACCACCACCACATTCAATTCCACAAAACACTTCATATTTCAATCCTTCTTCAATCCAAATTTCACAAACTCAACCACCACCACTTGAATCTCCAATCGACTTCTCTGAACAACGTGTGCTGGACTCAACAGTTGTAACTACTGAAACTTCCACTGAAGGGGTCCAGACACAAGTACCGATGGTGACCAGATTGACTTCCACTCTTGATCCTCCCAGTGGTCCCTCCTCTTCTTCTTCAGCCGAGGTCCAAGACCTTTTAAGTAAGGTGGCGGACCTGGAGAGATCACTCCAGTCTTCATCCCAGGTTATTTCTGATTTCAAATCTTTATTGTCCAATAATCTAGCATCAGAAATGAATGTTTTTGCTGGGAATGAGAAGATAGTGTTTGAGAAGCTGGACGAGCTGGTACTGGCCACAAATAACAATTCTGAAAATATCAAAGTGGCAGTCCAGGGATTAGAAGCAAGGCTGGTTAGTTCTGTTCAGACTGCAGTGAAAGGTGAACTTGTTCAACCACTGGCAGGTCTGACAGAAGAAGTTCAGAAGTTGACTACCAGAATAAGTAGTTTGGAAAGTAGGCCAACACTTGATCAGAATACCGTTGTTAGCACTATCAGTGATGAGCGTGCTAAAAAGTTCAGACTTGGTATGTTGAAAGAAATATCTGAAGATATTTCTGGGTCTGTTCTTAGAACAATTCAAGATGGTTTGTTGCCACAAGTTGTGAAAATGATCGAAAATGAAATGCCAAAGCACTTGTCTTCAGAAATTGAATTTATCAAGAAGGAAGTGACGAAGCTAAGGCACACTGTGAATATCACAACTCCAACTGCTGGAAGAACTTTTGGTGAGACAGACAGGTATATGATTGAACAATTATGGAATGCCCACAAGTCTCAAACTGGTGGACATTCCAAGGGGGAAAAGTCGTCTGTTACAGAAGAAGGTTTGGTTAAGAAAAAGAAAGAAGTGGTTGCCAGTGCAATTGAAAAGGCCTTTGCTACTGAAAGCATTGTGCAACAAGAAAGAGTGACTGGTACTGATGCCAGTGCACAAGAAGCACAGAGGGCACTTGGCACTGAAGCATTGTGCAGGTTGAAGAGGCTGCTGGTACTGATGCCAGTGAGCCCCAGTTCGAAGCATTCCCAGATATCATAACTACTCAAAAGTCAGTAAAAAGAAAGCAACATGTGATATCTGGAGAAGAGACTGAGATTGCTGGAAGTTCATCAGAGTTTCCCACTGCTGATGATGACACCTCGAAGAGACTGGAGCAAGAATGTATAATGATAGAAATCTTCAAGAAAAATCAAAAGGATGAACTGCTGGCCCACCAAAGGGAGATGGCAAATATGGGGACTCTTGATTCATATAATGCTGGCAGATTAGGCATAAATATTGATGTTTACAAAAAGATGAAGGAAGACCCCAGAGTTCATCAATGTATGAATGCATTGGATGATGTACACATTCGCTCCAGGTACTCTGAAGAAGAACAAGTTTATGATGCAGTTACGTATGGTGTCAGTGTAGTGGAACTGATCAGACAGAGAACGGAGGAACTGGTGAACCTCCAGAGAAAGATTAGAAAGAATGCTGGTGCTCTGGAGATAGAGTACAGGAAGAAGATTAAAGGCTTGCCTAAACTTACTGCCAAACAGCTCAAAGCAATTAAAGATGCAGATCTGAGCACATTCATTCCTCTGGATACTTCACTCAAAATTAATCTTGAACAACTCCAGTCTGCCATGGAACGGCAGAGAGTATCCAAGGAAACTGAATATATGATCCAGATGGCTAAGCAGAAAGCCAAGTATGAAGATATGTTGAAATTCAGGGCTGATGCCAGAAGGATCATAGGTGCTGAAATCAAATTAGCTGAACACCATGAAGGCATGACCAGGTTTAATATAAAGTTGACCAGAGAGGGTAACTTTACTGATGAAAGGAAGAATGCATCAGTCCAAGCTTTTGGATGGACTGAACTGAAGGAGATAGGATTAACTTTCAAAGGAAAAACTGATTTGTCTCCTGATGTCAAGGCATTTATAAAGAGGATTGAAAAGGTTTGGAAAAGAATACAACAGATAGAAGTTGTTCTGGGTATGAGACCACCAGTTTCTGTTCCATCCTCTCCATCACCAAAGAGAAAGGCTTCTGAAGATGCTCCTGGACAGACGTCGAAAAGAAGGGCCTAACTCTTGTATCATTTGCTTATAATTTGTATTTAAATTCACAAAATTGTAACTTATTTTCTGTTGATGGCTGTAAATATAGTTGCATATTTTGATTCACAAAGTAAATGATCAGATTTAGTCTAAGTTAGAATTAAAAGATGAAACTGGAACACTGATGATCTATAAAGTGTTTCCCAGTAACAATAAATTTTTAGACTAAGTCAAAACAAGTGTTTTTCAAGTATACAAAGTTGTATAGATATAAGCTTGAAAAACCTTGCATTATTTCTAAACAAATAGGGAGAATTTGTTAGGTCCAGATTTACTGGACTCGCTCCAGACTCGACTACTGGAGCCTTACTGAAGATCTGTCCAGAAATGATAATTACTGGACCTACTCCAGACTTGGAAATTGGAGTCCCTCTGAAGATTTGTTCAGAAATAATGGAAGACCAGTGAGCAAATACTTGTATAGGAAATCTGGAGTATTCCAGATTAGCTCACTGGACTTCACCCCAGTCCAGATCTATTCTACTGAAGATATTCTTACTGAAGTCAAAGACTGAAGTCAGAATAAAGAAGACTGACAAATGGCGGAGTCCACTGGAAGTCTTACCAGATCTACGACTGGAGGATTGTCAGTGTTCTAGACCTTACAAGTCTGAACACTGATATCGAGGAATTGACTTTTTGCCTTTACACACTTTCCAAAGAACATTCCACTTGTTCTTTACTAAAGTTTATACGTGTGTAATGGTGGTTGGTTAAAAGGATAATAAGTCATTTGATGTGACTTTATCCTTGTACCTTAACCAATGCATTTAATGATCTTGTCGGTTCATTAAATGCATGCAACCATATTTGTACGGCACAAATTCACTGGTGAATTTGTTTGCCTATAAATACAAAGTCATTTCTTCGTTAAAATTACTTTTAGCATTAAAGGTGAATTTCTCTAAATACTCTAAACATAACAGTAATTACAATAAAGATCTAATTAACTTTTAGTCCATTGTAGGTTCTTTAGGGTTTTTTTTAGAATTGTGAGTAACAAGGAATGGTCTAGCACGGGTATTTATTTGTCAATTGGGCCAAGAGACATTACGGCCATAAAGAACTTGGTTTCGAGTTTGGGCCGAGCTAAAAGTATGGCATATGACTATTAGACCGACTTATATAATTACTATTAATTTAATAAATCTCTAGTACATATGCATACGTTTGTTATTTACACCATCTGGAAGATTAAATGCAAACTGCATCACATGATACTTTTACCAATTTCGTACATATATATTTATCACATATACATTGGCTATTTAACGGTCAGGCCTAAATACTTTTATCATAACAGTAATTACAATAAAGATCTAATTATTTTTTACGGCACAGATTGTAAGTTCTTTAGGGTTTTTTAGAATTGTGAGTAACAAGGAATGGTCTAGCACGGGTATTTATTTGTCAATTGGGCCAAGAGACATTACGGCCATAAAGAACTTGGTTTCGAGTTTGGGCCGAGCTAAAAGTATGGCATATGACTATTAGACCGACTTATATAATTACTATTAATTTAATAAATCTCTAGTACATATGCATACGTTTGTTATTTACACCATCTGGAAGATTAAATGCAAACTGCATCACATGATACTTTTACCAATTTCGTACATATATATTTATCACATATACATTGGCTATTTAACGGTCAGGCCTAAATACTTCTATCGGGAATACATATCGACATAACAAGCACAGGTTAACATATAACGTCACTTTAATAATTTCCTATAATCCTTCTTAAATATATTTATCATGGTCATATTAATCACATAATTCAGTCAAGGCACTTAAATTTGACAAAACCTAACGTTAATTAACTGAAAAGTCAACAAGTCAAACATGAAAAGTTCGGGATGTTACATCCCGAAGGGAATAAGAGCTCGCCTGAGTCCCCCACGAACCCCGCTAATAGGGTTCGCAGGGGAAAGGGTCAGTCCGTTAGGAGAAGTCGATCTGGACGTAACAATTGGCGAACCACCCTTTGTAAGGACGGAGACGCTGGACTTCATAGTGGTTAGATCCAGCTCTCCGTACAACATATTGCTAGGGAGACCTGCGATGCGCCGATTTGGAGATAATTGCTTCCACCATTCACTCCGTGATCAAGCACCTGACACCAGCAGGAGTAGGAACTGTCCATTCAGAATCCGGTCAAGCGAAGGTACACAAGGTTAAGAAAGCCCAAGAAACCACCAAGACCCCTGTAGACGTTGTAAAGGTACCAGACCATCAGGACAAGGTCATTGTCAACCCAGGATACCCGGACCAACCTATATCGATAGGAAAACAACTTCCCGAAGATCTGAAGAAGAAGTTGCTTAAGCTGCTACAATGAAACCTGAACGTATTCGCCTGGGAGTACTCAGACAGGACAGGGATACCTCGAATAATCGAGATCGAAGGGGAAAAGTTCATAACGGAGCATAGACTCAACGAAAGAAAAGACGCGACTCCCTTCCATCAGAAGAAACGAAGCCTGGCTGCTGAAAGAGACGAAGCTGCAAATAGAGAAGTAGAGGAGCTCGCTAAAGCCGGGATCGTACGGAAGTCAACGTACCCCATCTGGGTAGCAAATCCAGTCATGGTTAAGAAAAGTGATGGATGGTGGAGGATGTGTGTGGATTTTACAAACATCAACAAGGCTTGCCCAAAAGATTGCTACCCACTACCGGAAATAGATTGGAAGGTGGAATCGCTGACAGAGTACAAGTTGAAATGCTTTTTGGATGCTTACAAAGGGTATCACCAGATCCAGATGGCCAAGGGGGACGAAGAAAAGACAGCATTCTATACCAGCAGAGGGACTTACTGCTATCAGAAAATGCCCTTCGGACTAAAGAACGCCGGAGCAACCTACCAACGGGTGGTAGATAAAGTCTTCAAGAATCAAATTGGCCGGAACCTTGAGGCTTATGTCGATGATATGGTAATCAAGAGCAAAACAGAAGAAGACTTGTTAGAAGATATCTAGGAAACCTTCAACACATTACGCTCCATCAACATGAAGCTAAATCCAAAGAAATGTTCCTTCGGAGTCGAAGAAGGTAAGTTTCTTGGGTACTATATATCGGATAAGGGGATACAGGCTAACCCTTCGAAAGTGGACAAACTTTGTCAATTATCACCCCCAAAGACAATTAAGGAAGTCCAAAGCCTAAATGGAAAGCTCGCAGCCCTCAGTCGTTTTCTATCCAGGGGAGCAGATAAACAGCTCCCGTTTTTCAAAACACTCAAGGGATGTTTAGACAAAAAGGATTTTGTCTGGACGAAGGAGGCAAACGAAGCCTTTGAACAAATGAAAAAATATATAGCACAACTCCCTACCCTTACCTCGCCGATTCCAGGAGAAACTCTCTTTATGTACTTGGCAGCATCCTCCGAATGTGTAAGCGCAGTCCTCCTGGCAGAAAGAGAACGGAAACAAGTCCCTATCTATTTTGTCAGCCGAATCTTACAAGGATCCGAAGCTAATTACCCAGAACTAGAAAAACTGACCTTGGCTTTGGTACATGCAGCAAGAAGACTACGAAGGTACTTCCAAGCACACCCGATTGCAGTACTGACTGATAAACCCATAAGGCAAATCTTGCTCAAACCAGAAAAATCAGGAAGGGTAGCTAAATGGGCAATAGAGCTAGGGGAACATGATATTGAGTTCCGAAAAAGAAACGCAATTAAGGGACAAGTGCTAGCTGATTTCATAGCAGAAACACAAGGAAGTGATGAACCAGAAAAGTATGCCTCTTTAAATATCATGGAGAATGAAGGATGGGACGTCTGGAGGTTATGAGCGGGAATCATCCTCATTAGCCCAAAAGAAAAGGAATATACCTATGCTCTGAGGTTCGAATTCGACACAACGAATAACGAGGCAGAATACGAAGCTCTCTTAGCGGGGCTTCGTTTAGCGAAGGAAATGAAAATCAAGCGAATCCACACCTTCGTGGATTCCCAATTGGTAGCATGCCAAATTACTGGAGAATTCGAAGCTAAGCAAGAAACCATCAAGAAGTATTTGGCAAAAACCAAAGAGTTGATTGACTGCTTTAGCAGCTTCAAGATAGAGCACGTCCACCGTAATCAGAACAAGAAAGCCGATGCACTGAGCAAGTTAGCAAGCCTCACCTTTGAACACTTCGGCAAGAAGGTGCTCATTGAAGTATTAAAAGAAAAGTCAATCAATGAAAAGTATGTTGCCGATCTCATAAAAGAAGATGGGAAAAACTGGATGACACCGATATGTGAATACTTGATCAGCGGAATACTACCAGAAGATCCCAACGAAGCTCGGAAAATTAGAATCAAAGCACCTCAATATAAGATCACGGACGGATAATTATACAGAAAGTCCTTCGTGACACCCTGGCTAAGGTGTGTAGGTCCAAATCAAGCCTCGGTCATCCTCGAAGAGATACACGAAGGAATATGCGGAACTCACTCAGGAGCACGATCCGTGGCAACTAAAGCTATGCGCCTAGGATACTTCTGGCCGACAATGCATCAGGATGCCACGACATACATCCAAAAGTGTGAATCCTGCCAGATCCATTCGAACGTACCTAAGGCTCCGAAACAAGATATGATCTCAGTCACCTCAGCCTGGCCCTTCGTGCAGTGGGCAATAGACATAGTGGGACCACTTCCACAGGCCCCAGGAAAAGTTAAATTTCTCGTGGTAGCAGTTGATTACTTCACCAAATGGGTAGAAGCCAAACCCCTCGCCTCAATCAAAGGGAAAGCAATGGAAAAATTCGTTTGGGAACACATAGTGTGTAGGTTCGGAATGCCGCAAATCATCGTATCCGACAATGGAAAACAATTTGCGAAAGGAACGTTCCCAAAGTTTTGCGAAAGGTTAAAAATCAAGCAAAAATTTACCTCCGTATATCACCCTCAGGCAAACGGGCAGGTCGAATCAATAAACAGAGAGGTAGTGAAGGGAATGGAAAAGAGGCTAGGGAAAAAACACACTGGATGGGTAGATGAATTACCATTCGTCCTATGGGCACAACGAACCACACCCAAAACCATCAATGGCGAAACACCCTTCAGCCTGGCCTTCGGAACAGAAGCGGTTCTACCAGCAGAGATTCAGGTGTCAACTTGCCGAACATCCAAGGTAGACGAAGAAGAAAATGAAAAAGAACTGAGGGTAAACCTAGATTTGCTAGAAGAACGAAGAGACATAGCAGCAATAAGGGAAGCGACATACAAGAAGAGGCTTGAGAAATACTACAACAAGCGCACCAATCCAACTTCATTCAAGGTTGGCGATTATGTCCTTCGTCTGAACAGTGCAAGTTAGGTCAAGTACACAGGGAAAATGGGACCAACATGGGAAGGTCTGTACCAGGTTCAAGTAGCCTTCGGCAATGGATCATACAAGCTAACAACATTAGATGGCGAACCAGTGGACCACACATGGAACAGCTCCAATCTCCGAAAGTTTTATCAGTAAAACTGATTATTTTCTTTTTGTACCTAAGTGCTACGGGCACATAATAAATAGATAGAACTCACAATGTGAAAACTATCCCCTTTTCAGGATGAATAAAGTAATTGCAAAGAGCAATACATTTTTTTTATACGAAGGGTCGCTCCCTAACGTATTTTCTTTTACCACGATCGTTATCCAATAATTCACGAAGACGTATTTTTTCTGAACAAAACGCATGTTCAAGGGGACGCCCACATAGCGTACAATCAGAGACCTAAGGACACAGTCCTAGGATAACAATACGCACCAAATACAAAGACGTGGAATAACGAAGGGGGACCCTTCGCAACCACGCATTTAGAATAATAAGACATGGAACACCGAAGGGGGACCCTTCGGAACCATGCATATTTAAAAAAAAAAGGAAGAAGAACAACATAATACATCCATTAAAAATTTGTACAAAAGAAAAAACAAATTACAAGTACAATCTATTTTTCAGGGCATACATCGGAAACATTCTCCGAAGCAGCCGCCGTTTCCACTAAGCGTTTTGCAGCCTCAGGATCAGAAACCGTGGTTTGATAAATATGGGGAACAACCTCCTCCCTCCATCTCTTCAGCTGCTCCTGCAAAAATTGGATCTTCGACTGAGCAGTTTGCAGTTCCTCACACTTGTCGCTCCACACCTTCCTGACCCCATCAACATAAATATTATTCTCCGACAATCGCTTCTCGGAGTCATCAAGCTTTTTGGACAAATCATCAAAAACTCCCTCTGCCTCTTTCAGCTTCTCCTGATAACGTTTATTCGAACAACGCAAGGCAACAAAAGGGATAGACTTCTCCACTCATGGGACAAGTGGCGGATCTCATCACCGGCCCACTTAACATCGCCTTTCAAACGGGCCTCCCTGCCTTTCACTTCTATAAGCTCTCGACGGAGACGGGCCCATTCATACCTCAAATCACGATAAGACGCCTTATCGACTTCTGAATCAGAATCAGAGTCCGTAAAAACAACTGGATGTCTGCTCTTTCTAGCAGACCTTTTCCGGCGACCCTGAAAATAAGTCGGAGCCGGAGTTCCGCCGACTGATACGCCGGCGTGAGAAGATGAAGATTGATTTCCACCAGCAGTTCTTCTTGCTTTAGCACGAGCCATTTAAGATTTAGAAGAAATAAAGAAATTTGGAAATATCGATCGAAAAAAGAAGATGGTAAATTTGGAAATTGAAAAGACAAGATGGTAAATTTGGAAATTGAGAAAAAAGAAGATGGTAAATTTGGAAATTGAGAAAAAAGAAGATGGTAAATTTGGAAATTGAGAAAAAAGAAGATGGTAAATTTGGAAATTGAGAAAAAAGAAGATGGTAAATTTGGAAATTGAGAAAAAAGAAGATGGTAAATTTGGAAATTGAGAAAAAAGAAGATGGTAAATTTGGAAATTGAGAAAAAAGAAGATGGTAAATTTGGAAATTGAGAAAAAAGAAGATGGTAAATTTGGAAATTGAGAAAAAAGAAGATGGTAAATTTGGAAATTGAGAAAAAAGAAGATGGTAAATTTGGAAATTGAGAAAAAAGAAGATGAAATTTGGAAATATCGATCGAAAAAAGAAGATGGTAAATTTGGAAATGAAAACAAAGATATTTATTAAAGATATACACTCTTTGCCTAGTCCGGAATATTCTAGGATATCCTCCTAAGGAAACTAGATTGGATAAACATGGCAATAAGAGTTTGATTCAAATAAGGAAAGGGTAAAACCCTAGCCTTCTCCTCCAAGAAACCTCCTCCTATAAAAGGAGGAGGACTTCTCCACGTACGATATGATCACATACGATCACGGATCGAACCAAAAACCCTAACTAAAGTCGAACACGATTCGACATTCATATCAACAATCCTAGATTGGCGTAAAGGAGCACCGCTCCTACCTTCGGGGAATCGCCAACAAACATAAACTAAACCCCCTTTTTTACCCCCAATCCGCTTCATAAAGGTTGCGCGGTTCGGTGCACAATCACCAACCAACCAAACCGACTATCTTGTGACTTCAAATTACTATATGTCAATTAACATCTAATTTCCTATCTATTTTCTTCATTGAAAAAAAAAGCGCTCCAAGTCCACAATGTCTTTATGAATTCAACGTTTATTTGTAACTTAATTAGCAAAAAAGTTTTATTTCTAAAAAAAAAACCAAAACCAAACCAAAACTAATCTAAAATGAACTAAACCAAAAAAAAAAAAAAAAAAAAAAAAAAAAAAAAAAAAAAAAAAAAAAAAAAAAAAAAAAAAAAAATAGTAAAAAAAAAGGAAAACGCTAAATGATGCTCTTAGGGCTTCACTTAAAGTCCCTCACACGATTGTTTAACCCACGAGTGTAAAATAACAAGTCAAGTATGAACTAGATTGGACTAGTATTACTTTAAATACAAATGCAAGAATATAAATAAAGTAATAAAGACTTAAAGCAATATTTAAGCAAGTAAATAAATGGTGGAACACAAATGTAATTTTCAAGTGTATTTTATTTATTGATGTTAAATGATGAGGTGTGGTCCGATTTAGACCCACACTCGAACTATAAATATAATATGTAATATATGTCTAATTTAGACCCACACTCGAACTATAAAAATATATATATATATATATAAAGAAGCCTAGCAAAGGAGAGGCTTAAGCAAGGATTAACAAGGGAGAAGCTTAAGCAAGGTTGGACAAGAGAGACTGTAAGGAAGTCTTGGAGAGGCCTAGATAAGACAAGAAAAGGAAGTCTTGGAGAGACTTAGATAAGATAAGAAAAGAAAGCCTTGGAGTGAGGCCTAGGAAAGCTTAAGGCTAGGCAAGAGCTTGAGAGCCTTGGAGTGGGACCCAAGCGAGGCTTCATATAAGAAAAAAGAGATTTCAATTCTATCTTGGACTCTGCGAGCCTTAAGGCTAGACAGGAAAGTGGGAAGGCTCCTCAGGAAGGCTCTCCCCAGCAACGCTCTCCTCAGGAAGGCTCTCCTCAGAAAGGCTCTCCCCAGCAAGGCTCTCCCCAGCAAGGCTCTCCTCAGGAAGGCTCTCCTCAGGAAGGCTCTCCCCAGCAAGGCTCTCCCCAGCAAGGCTCTCCTCAGGAAGACTCTCCTCAGCAAGGCTCTCAGGAAGGCTCTCCCCAGCAAGGCTCTCCTCAGGAAGGCTCTCCTCAGAAAGGCTCTCCCCAGCAAGGCTCTCCCCAGCAAGGCTCTCCTCAGGAAGGCTCTCCTCAGGAAGGCTCTCCCCAGCAAGGCTCTCCCCAGCAAGGCTCTCCCCAGGAAGGCTCTCCCCAGGAAGTCTCTCCCCAGCAAGGCAAATAACTAGAAGTAATTATCTTCTTAATAATACAATTTTAAGGTTGTTATTGGGCTTCTATTGTTGTTAAGTAATTGCATTTAATTTTGGCCCATTTGGCCCATTCTATCTATTGGGCTCCCCAGCAAGGCTCTCCCCAGGAAGGCTCTCCTCAGGAAGGCTCTCCCCAGCAAGGCTCTCCCCAGGAAGACTCTCCCCAGGAAGACTCTCCTCAGGAAGGCTCTCCTTAGCAAGGCTCTCCTCAACAAGGCTCTCCTCAGGAAGGCTCTCCCCAGCAAGGCTCTCCTCAGGAAGGCTCTCCTCAAGAAGGCTCTCAGGAAGGCTCTCCTTAGGAAGGCTCTCCCTAGCAAGGCTCTCCTCAGGAAGGCTCTCCTCAGGAAGGCTCTCCCCAGCAAGGCTCTCCCCAGCAAGGCTCTCCTCAGAAGGCTCTCCAGGAAGGCTCTCCTCAGGAAGGCTCTCCCCAGCAAGGCTCTCCTCAGGAAGGCTCTCCTCAGAAAGGCTCTCCCCAGCAAGGCTCTCCCCAGGAAGGCTCTCCCAGGAAGGCTCTCCTCAGAAGGCTCTCCCCAGCAAGGCTCTCCTCAGAAAGGCTCTCCCCAGCAAGGCTCTCCCAGCAAGGCTCTCCTCAGGAAGGCTCTCATCAGGAAGTCTCTCCCCAGCAAGGCTCTCCTCAGGAAGGCTCTCCTCAGGAAGGCTCTCCTCAGGAAGGCTCTCCTCAGAAAGGCTCTCCCCAGAAAGGCTCTCCCCAGCAAGGCTCTCCTCAGGAAGGCTCTCCCCAACAAGGCAAATAACTAGAAGTAATTATCTTCTTAATAATACAATTTTAAGGTTAAGTTATTGGGCTTCTATTGTTGTTAAGTAATTGCATTTAATTTTGGCCCATTTGGCCCATTCTATCTATTGGGCTCCCCAGCAAGGCTCTCCCCAGGAAGGCTCTCCTCAGGAAGGCTCTCCCCAGCAAGGCTCTCCCCAGGAAGACTCTCCCCAGGAAGACTCTCCTCAGGAAGGCTCTCCTTAGCAAGGCTCCTCTCAGGAAGGCTCTCCTCAGGAAGGCTCTCCCCAGCAAGGCTCTCCTCAGGAAGGCTCTCCTTCACTAAAGCTTGGGAAGCCAAGGAGTGTACCATTCTTATACCTCGTATTGTACTTTTGGGTTTTAGGGCCAGGGCCCATAACTGATATGGCCCAAAATACGAGGTTTCCCTAATCTGAGGCCTATATATACTACCCATCAATACTTGTCAGAGGTTACAATTCATCTTCAGAAACATTCACATACATTCAATCATTTATAACACAAAATCATATAACATTAATATCCTCCAAAGATCGAAACATCTCTTTGGGAAAATCATCATTCACCTTAGGTTCGTCAAGAACTTAGTAGGTTTGCACTCTTCTGGCCCTAGTCAGTTAAGTTCTCACATGACTAGCATGGCCAACCCACCCATGAGTGGAGGTCAGGCATCCTTGCAATCAATGGCTAGCTCCTCTAAATTTGTGACTATCCAGGAGAGCCATTTGTTGGAATTGATAAGGCTAGCTGCCAAGGGCACTCAGCAGGTGCAAACACCGCCACCTCCTCCAACCGATTGGTTCTCTCAACTCTATGCTGCGTTAAGCAAGCTCCACCTCAACTAGCCCCACAAGCTTCTCCACAGCCTACAGGCATGGAGTCCATAATGAAGTTGTTGGTGGACGAGATGAAAAAGCAAAGGCCAGTCGAGCCTGCTCCTGAGCCAGTCAACCCAGCAAAAGAGTTGTTAAAAATGCTAAAAATGGCAGCGGGGGAGGATGTTGATGAGCAAGCAAGGGTGGCCACAGTGCCAAAATCTGCAACAAAGTCAAGGTTTTGTGACTGGGTGGAAAATTATGCCTTCCCAGACGGTCAGAAGGTTCCCACTATCGTCGGGACTTACGATGGTACTAGGGACCCAGAAGATCATCTCGCCCCCCCCCCCCCCCCCCCCCCCCCCCCCCCCCCCCCCCCCCCCCCCCCCCCCCCCCCCCCCCCCCCCCCCCCCCCCCCCCCCCCCCCCCCCCCCCCCCCCCCCCCCCCCCCCCCCCCCCCCCCCCCCCCCCCCCCCCCCCCCCCCCCCCCCCCCCCCCCCCCCCCCCCCCCCCCCCCCCCCCCCCCCCCCCCCCCCCCCCCCCCCCCCCCCCCCCCCCCCCCCCCCCCCCCCCCCCCCCCCCCCCCCCCCCCCCCCCCCCCCCCCCCCCCCCCCCCCCCCCCCCCCCCCCCCCCCCCCCCCCCCCCCCCCCCCCCCCCCCCCCCCCCCCCCCCCCCCCCCCCCCCCCCCCCCCCCCCCCCCCCCCCCCCCCCCCCCCCCCCCCCCCCCCCCCCCCCCCCCCCCCCCCCCCCCCCCCCCCCCCCCCCCCCCCCCCCCCCCCCCCCCCCCCCCCCCCCCCCCCCCCCCCCCCCCCCCCCCCCCCCCCCCCCCCCCCCCCCCCCCCCCCCCCCCCCCCCCCCCCCCCCCCCCCCCCCCCCCCCCCCCCCCCCCCCCCCCCCCCCCCCCCCCCCCCCCCCCCCCCCCCCCCCCCCCCCCCCCCCCCCCCCCCCCCCCCCCCCCCCCCCCCCCCCCCCCCCCCCCCCCCCCCCCCCCCCCCCCCCCCCCCCCCCCCCCCCCCCCCCCCCCCCCCCCCCCCCCCCCCCCCCCCCCCCCCCCCCCCCCCCCCCCCCCCCCCCCCCCCCCCCCCCCCCCCCCCCCCCCCCCCCCCCCCCCCCCCCCCCCCCCCCCCCCCCCCCCCCCCCCCCCCCCCCCCCCCCCCCCCCCCCCCCCCCCCCCCCCCCCCCCCCCCCCCCCCCCCCCCCCCCCCCCCCCCCCCCCCCCCCCCCCCCCCCCCCCCCCCCCCCCCCCCCCCCCCCCCCCCCCCCCCCCCCCCCCCCCCCCCCCCCCCCCCCCCCCCCCCCCCCCCCCCCCCCCCCCCCCCCCCCCCCCCCCCCCCCCCCCCCCCCCCCCCCCCCCCCCCCCCCCCCCCCCCCCCCCCCCCCCCCCCCCCCCCCCCCCCCCCCCCCCCCCCCCCCCCCCCCCCCCCCCCCCCCCCCCCCCCCCCCCCCCCCCCCCCCCCCCCCCCCCCCCCCCCCCCCCCCCCCCCCCCCCCCCCCCCCCCCCCCCCCCCCCCCCCCCCCCCCCCCCCCCCCCCCCCCCCCCCCCCCCCCCCCCCCCCCCCCCCCCCCCCCCCCCCCCCCCCCCCCCCCCCCCCCCCCCCCCCCCCCCCCCCCCCCCCCCCCCCCCCCCCCCCCCCCCCCCCCCCCCCCCCCCCCCCCCCCCCCCCCCCCCCCCCCCCCCCCCCCCCCCCCCCCCCCCCCCCCCCCCCCCCCCCCCCCCCCCCCCCCCCCCCCCCCCCCCCCCCCCCCCCCCCCCCCCCCCCCCCCCCCCCCCCCCCCCCCCCCCCCCCCCCCCCCCCCCCCCCCCCCCCCCCCCCCCCCCCCCCCCCCCCCCCCCCCCCCCCCCCCCCCCCCCCCCCCCCCCCCCCCCCCCCCCCCCCCCCCCCCCCCCCCCCCCCCCCCCCCCCCCCCCCCCCCCCCCCCCCCCCCCCCCCCCCCCCCCCCCCCCCCCCCCCCCCCCCCCCCCCCCCCCCCCCGCTACTTTCAAACCTCCCTCACCAATGGCCTTCAAGTCTGGGAAGAAGAACATGAATCAATATTGTCAATTCCATGAGGACCACGGACATGATACTAATGCATGTAGATAGCTAAAGTAGGAGATCAAGAGGGCATTGGATGAGGGGAAGCTTGAACACTTAGTCCCTGGAGCTAAGCAGGCAACGAAGACCTTTGCATGGCAAAGGAAGGTGGTGGAGGAGGATGATGATCCAGGAGAGGGCCATGTATACATGGTCCATGAATAAGACAAATGACAAAGACTCTAAGTTAGTATGGGTCCCAGCCTTCCTCCTTTGAGAATCATCCTTCCCCTTCTCTAAAGCATCTTGATCAAGCTACTTTGTCAAGAGTTATCACTTTATTTTTAAGTATTTCCATGTCATTTTACTTCAGCTATTGTTATGTTTGTTGGTCTGATCATGTATCCCAACCTTATCATTAATATCATCCTTTTTTCCAAAATAATTGGTCAACAAATTGTTGTAAGTATATTTTGGCTATGAGACAAGTTAGAAGGGTAATCCAAATGAAAAATTCCAGAAGTCAAATGCTAAGATGGAAGAAAGAATTCCTAGCCAACTTCTGACACGGATTATAAAAACCCAAGTACTTGTGATTGCAAGACAGACAAACCAAGTGCCTAAAGGCTAAGACATGCCTCATATGTATGAGTGGAAACTTCAAAAAGGACAAAAGCTACAAAGCAATCCCCAACTAACACTTAAAATGATTTTCATCTTCCTCACCCATGAGGATAGATACTTCTCACAGGAAAAAGATAGATAAATAAATACAAAATGAACATATAAGCTAAGCTTGGCTAGCGCTCAGAAAATTTTCATCCTCTAGATGGAAAGCTTAGTTAACACTTAGAAATTTTTCATTTTTTCTCATCTACCGGATGGGAGTAGAGTGGTTCTCACTGGGAATCAAGGCACGAATAAGACAAAGTCTCACCAAATGTGAGTCCCAAAGTGTAACAAGCCAAAACTGGGCCCGACTGAACACTAATAAAAATTTATTCATCTTTTTATTCATCGGATAAAAAAGGTTGGCACTTCTCATCGGGAAGTGAAATTTTTATTCATCTTTTTGTTCATCGGATAAAAAGGTAAGCACTTCTCATCGAGAAGTGATATTGATGAAGGGATAGCGAAGAAATTACTCCACCCACATCAATTGTACGTCTTATTCATTCATTGGATGATAAGATAAGCGTTTCCTATTGGGAAGCGGCGCGCATAAAATTTAGTCATCTTTTTATTCATCGAATAAAAAAGTAAACACTTCTCATCGGAAAGTGACAATACTCGCGAGTAATAAAGTTTTTTTTTAACACCCAAACGTGGGATAAAAACAAAAATGAAATAAAATTTCTTTTTGTTACATCACACTCACATGGAGGCTATCTCTTGGCATACCCACTTGAGAATCCAAGCAAAATATCCAATAGATAGCAAAGTGCATGAGATATATGCCAATATTAAATTCAAACACAAACAATCTGAAAGAAAGATTTAAATGAAAAAATTAAAAGAATGAGAAGAAAGTTTGAAGTTTGAATCCAAGTCTTTACGAGAAATCCTTACTTTCAAACTTGGGGGACTTGATGGGTTATGGTGATACTCACCAAAACAAACCCTAATTTATATATGTCGATGAGTTCTAATCGAAGCTAAGAATTGATGAGAATGCATATATTTCCAAAACATGTTAAGTAATGAGAGAGAATCGAGGGTTAGATAACCCAGAGACGGGAAAGGTAAGCCAAATCCCTAAATTATATGTTCTGTCGAGCCTCAGGAGACAACATGAAACTCGAAACCTCAAGTAGGAATCCAGCGAGCTTAGGACAGATAAGGAACTGTCGAAGCTTTGGAGAGGTCTTGGAGATCCTTCGGCTGGAAGTGGGTCCCACCCTTAGCGAAGCATGAAGGGAAGGAAAGAGGATCGAAGCTTAAAGCTGGGCAGGGCCCACAGCGAAGTCCCAACCTCCAATTCCTTTATAATTTGAATTGAGGCTTCACTAATGTTACATAAATATATATTTATTTAAGTCGAAGCCCTAGATCGAAGCTCTGGCAGATTTTCCTTAAAGAAGGCTGGACACCAGCGAGATTGAGAGAAAGAAAGTGGCGAGCTCTAGATAAACACAAAAGAGATGGAGGTTTGACAAGGTTCCAGCGGACCTTCAATGCTTTGAAGGGAATCCTAGCGAAGTGATTAGCGAAGCTTGACCTTGCCAAAGCTCTGTCGAGCCTTAGATAAAGACAAAATCGATCGAGCCTCTGAGTGGGCCCCAGGCGGACCTCCAGCGAACTATCAACCCTGCTAATCTCTAACGATGCTCGGATAAGGACAAAACAATGTTAAGGCTTGCGGGCCTCAGAGTGGGTCCCAGAGAGAGCCGGCGAGGCTTTAGCAAAGCAAAGAGGGCTTAAGAAAGGCAGCGAGCCTTACATTACATATATGATCCCTCCACTGCTCAGCTAGGTCAAGTCTAGGCACCCAAACTCATTAAGGCCCATAAATCAAGCAAGTGATTGGGCCTAAGCCCAATCGGTTCTACGTGACAAGAGCATAGGTTATCACAACCAAAGTATGAAAGCATATACAGAATTACATATGGATATTTAAATCTATATTATACAATATTTTATTTTACATATTTCTTATACTCGAGTGTCGAGGCAAGCTTAGAAAACTCCAAGGCTAATCGTCAAACTTAGAATCTAGGCTTCAGGAGAGGCTTAAGGAGGCTTAAGGAGAGGTGGCGAAGCATAGGAGTATTATTCCTTTATTTCTACATGAAAATGAGAAAGTACTATTACTAATTAATGCAAAGTCACGTGAACTATTGTCCTCGGGACTATCCTTTCCTCCAAACCTCATGTGAGGACTTAATTCTTTCTTGTGGCTAGAATCCACGTGAGCTAGTACATGTGGGAATAACATTACTAGTTTACTACCTTTAATATATACGATACATATATTTGTATCTAAGTAGCAAGGCTTACCAAGGGCCCACTTATTTAATCTTGAATGTCTAGGCTTGGATGTCTAAGCTTCGAAGGTAAAGAGTTTGAAACAAATGAATAAGTAAATAAAAGATGAAACAATGAAAAACTTAGAGTTCGAGTATAAGTTTTATCTAGAGAAAATACTTACACCCGAACTCGGGGGACTTGATGAGGTGTGGTCCGATTTAGACCCACACTCGAACTATAAAAAAATATATATATATAAAGAAGCCTAGCAAAGGAGAGGCTTAAGCAAGGATTAACAAGGGAGAGGCTTAAGCAAGGTTGGACAAGAGAGACTGTAAGGAAGTCTTGGAGAGGCCTAGATAAGACAAGAAAAGGAAGTCTTGGAGAGACTTAGATAAGATAAGAAAAGAAAGCCTTGGAGTGAGGCCCAGGAAAGCTTAAGGCTAGGCAAGAGCTTGAGAGCCTTGGAGTGGGACCCAAGCGAGGCTTCATATAAGACAAAAGAGATTTCAATTCTATCTTGGACTCTGCGAGGCTTAAGGCTAGACAGGAAAGTGGGAAGGCTCTCAGGAAGGCTCCTCAGGAAGGCTCTCCTCAGGAAGGCTCTCCCCAGCAAGGCTCTCCTCAGGAAGGCTCTCCTCAGAAAGGCTCTCCCCAGCAAGGCTCTCCCCAGCAAGGCTCTCCTCAGGAAGGCTCTCCTCAGGAAGGCTCTCCCCAACAAGGCTCTCCTCAAGAAGGCTCTCAGGAAGGCTCTCCTTAGGAAGGCTCTCCCTAGCAAGGCTCTCCTCAGGAAGGCTGTCCTCAGAAAGGCTCTCCCCAGCAAGGCTCTCCCCAGCAAGGCTCTCCTTAGGAAGGCTCTCCTAGGAAGGCTCTCCTCAGGAAGGCTCTCCTCAGAAAGGCTCTCCCCAGGAAGGCTCTCCCCAGCAAGGCTCTCCTCAGGAAGGCTCTCCCCAGCAAGGCTCTCCCCAGGAAGGCTCTCCCCAGAAGTCTCTCCCCAGCAAGGCTCTCCTTAGCAAGGCTCCTCTCAGGAAGGCTCTCCTCAGGAAGGCTCTCCCCAGCAAGGCTCTCCTCAGGAAGGCTCTCCTTCACTAAAGCTTGGGAAGCCAAGGAGTGTACCATTCTTATACCTCGTATTGTACTTTTGGGTTTTAGGGCCAGGGCCCATAACTGATATGGCCCAAAATACGAGGTTGCCCTAATCTGAGGCCTATATATACTACCCATCAATACTTGTCAGAGGTTACAATTCATCTTCAGAAACATTCACATACATTCAATACATTCAATCATTCATCAATCATTCATAACACAAAATCATATAACATTAATATCCTCCAAAGATCGAAACATCTCTTTGAGAAAATCATCATTCACCTTAGGTTCGTCAAGAACTTAGTAGGTTTGCACTCTTATATTGAGGAGATTTTGATGATTTTCATGGTTAACCCTTTTTTGTGATTGAGCTTAACATTCAATGCTCAAACATTAAACAAAATACAAGATTGTTGCGGAACCTAGATATTACAAGTATGTAACTATCTAAACAATCTTTGAATTACAAGTGATCTATACTTGCTAAATAATCTCCTTGGATCGATATACTTAAAGTTGTGAAGTATAACTATTATGATCGAGAGTATTTTAGCAAGTTCACCAAATTGCAAAAAGTAATTTGTACGAGGTATGTGACTTGGTATTTATAGGCAAATAAATTCAACAGTGAATTTATTATGCCGTACAAATATGGTTGCATGCATTTAAGGCAACTACTATAATTCCTTAAATGCATTGGTTAAAGTAGAAGGATAAAGTCATATTGATGTGACTTGTTATCCTTTTAACCAACCACCTTTGCACACGTATTGTACTTTTATCAATAGACAAATGGGTTGTCCGTGTAAAAGTGTGTAAAGGCAAAAGTCAATTCCTCGTAATCAGTGTTCAGACTTGTAAGGTCTAGAACATTGATAAAGCTCCAGTCAGGAGATCTGGTAAGACTGTCAGTGGGCTCCACTGCTTGTCAGTCTTCTTTCTTCAAACTTCAGTCTTTGACTTCAGTGAGAATGTCTTCAGTAGAAACGATCTTGACTGGAGTGAAGTCCAGTGAGCTAATCTGGTGGAATCCAAATTCCTGTACAAGTAAACAGCTCACTGGTCTTCTATTATTTCTGGATAAATCTTCAGTCACGCTCCAGTCTTCAAGTCTAGAGTGGGTCCAGTAAATTTGGACCTAACAAATTCCCCCTATTTGTTCAGAAATAATGCAAGGTTTTTCAAGCTTCTATCTATACAATTGTATGCTTGAAAAACACTTGAATTTGACTAAGTCTAAAAATTTAAGTTGCTGGAAAACACTTTATAGATCATCAGTGTTCCAGTATTTAATCTTTTAGTTCTAACTTAGACTTAATCTGATTACTTACTTGTGAATCAAAATATGTAACTATATTTACAGCCATCAACAGAAAATAAGTTACAATTTTGGGAAATAAATACAATACAAGTAAGTAGATAAAAAGTCAGGCCCTTCTCTTTGAAGTTTGTCCTGGTGCATCTTCAGTGGCCTTTCTTTTTGGTGAAGGTGAA
Organism: Erigeron breviscapus; assembly: GCA_034093135.1. Taxonomy (NCBI): domain Eukaryota; kingdom Viridiplantae; phylum Streptophyta; class Magnoliopsida; order Asterales; family Asteraceae; genus Erigeron; species Erigeron breviscapus. The sequence goes on from CM067168.1 coordinate 156,846,928, forward strand.
GCTTCTGGAGAGCGCATACCCAAAACAGTTTCCATTTGTTGCTTCTCTTCCAGACCTTCTCAATCCTTTTCAAAAATTCTTTGACATCTTGGGATATATCAGATTTCCCCCTGAATGTCAAGCAAATCTTCTTCAGTTCAGGCCATCCAAAACCTTGGACTGAAGTGTTCTTCCTTTCATCCACGAAGTTACATTCCCTGGTTAACTTCACTTGAAACTTAGACATGCTGTAACAACCCTACTTTTTAAATATTATATATGTGCTAGTTATGTTGCCTATGATCTCGCAAGCCATAGTTATACTTGAAACTAGTAGATAATGCCCCTAAATTAGCAATCTAAAGCTATTGTTCAATTCTAAATTTGATCTATAGAATACCATTGAACAAAAATTTCATTGAGGATTAATCAAGTCGTAAATGATAAAATGAGCCTCACAAGTTGAGATATCAATCAAAATTCTTATAAATGTCCAACAAAATCAATCACCAAACCAATTTAAGTAAATATGACATGAGAATAAAGATTTCTATCTCAAAGTATATTTATAAATTAATATGTACATAAAAGTGTTTAAATAACAATAAGAATATATATATGCTTAAAATAAATACAAGTTTATAAACAAAGGCTCATGTAACAAATTAAAAACACAAAAATATATACATACACACACCTATACACGACATATATACATATATACACATGCTAGAATAAACATTAACTTATACTACAAACTAACACATTTAACCTTACAAAACATATACATACCTACATCTAACAAATATATACATTATATATACAATTTATAAAAAAAAAAAAAGAACAAAAACCCTTCAAAACCCCTTAAGGCCCCCCCCCCCCATCACACCCACACTCATCCATTTGAAATTTTACATAACTCTTTCTAGTCTTGGAACTCTCACACTTCATACACTTCTCACACACTCTTCACATACTCATCTTTTCTCTCAAGAAAAACCTCTCCCCCTCCCTTTTTCTTCTTCTCATTTCGGCCCAAACAACAACAAAATAACACCAACAAAATCAAGTTAAACACTTGATAATAATAAGGATTAAGTTAGATTACTAAAGGGTTATATCAAGCAAGGGTTTAAGGATTGTTTTTGGGTTAGATTAAGGGTGGTTGGAGGCCTCAAGCATCACGAAATTTCTGCCCATTTTCTTCATCCAAAACCAAGTTCAAGAGGGTATAATCTTCATCCTTTTTACTAGATCTAATCTTGTTTTTGTTTATATTCAAAGGTTTTATCAAAAATTCATACTTTCTTCTTGTTTTCTTTGTAATATACACTTAATGAGGGAAAAGTTGATAGGATCTTTCTTTCCATGCTCATGCATGTCGAATCTAAGAAGAAAGATCCAAGGATTCAACAAGTTTAAGACCCAAAAGTGTTGTTATAGATTAGTAGCTTTTAAAGTGACTTTCTTGTTGATAGATCTATATGTTTTTGTATATTTTTGAAGAGTATATTCTGAGATTTTTCATTTAAAAGATGTTTTTATATTTTTGAATGTTAGATCTATAAAAGTTGATAGTAAAAAGTGTTGATTTGAATGCATGTATGCTAGATTTAAGAAAGTTGGATCTTTTGTTGGATTATGAGATGGATATGGACTTGTTATAAGTGAAAAATATGTTAATATTAATATTAATATTCTGGAAAAATTGATGAAATAACAAAGAGACAAAGCTTGGACCAAAACATGTTAAAATAAGCTAGAAATCATAAACCGAAAACACGCAAAAATGCATTTTGAGCACACACATGCACCATAATCTTATGACCAAGAAAATATGATAAACCTACTGGAAATAAGTTGATATAAAAGTATAAAACTCAGATCTATTGGTTCATGACAAGAATAAGCTCAAAAATCACCTTTTCGGGTCAAATAATCACTAACCGAAAGCACTAAATTGCACATATCACACCACCACCACTATCACGATTTTGGACACCAAAATATGATGAACGTTCTGGAAATAATGAAACAAGAATGAAAATCCACTTTGAAGCACTTTAATTGCTTAAGAAATGAGGCTAAAATCACTATTTCGGTAAACGATTTTTAATCATAAAACCCTCAAAATAAGCAAGACACAAGAGAGGTTGAATTGATATGAATTTATATTGATAAAAGTTTCCTAAAAGGCCTGAGATTTTTGACCAAAATGTTTAGTGATGATTTCTAAGAATTTCCATGAATTATTGAATTTAAATAGTAATTAAAAGACATAAAAATCCATAAATAAATTATGTAAATCAAGAATGAAGTTAAATCATCTTAACCATTGATAAAAATAACTAAAACCTACTGGAAAAAATAGTTAAAAGGCAAGAGACATGTGTTACATAATTTAAAGATAAATAGTTAAGTAAAAATAACTAATTAAATATTATTATTAAAATTAATGGAAAATACACAAATAAAAGTATAAAAACATGGAATTATAAATTAAGGAGCATATATATCAGAAGATAATTCAAATGAAATTATTCATAATTTATAAAGGCAATTATGACACTTAAAAGTATTTTTAAGGATTTATTTAGCAAATAAATCAATAAAGTGAATAAATAAATAATTAAATATTATTAAATTAAATATATAATTACAAATCAGAAAATATACATAAAATATTAATATTATAACACCACTAATGTCAAATATTATTACTAAGCAAAGTGAACAATGGAGATCACATAAATCAAAGCCAAACTACCGAAATTCCAATAAACGTACAAAACGTATAATGAGAAAACGACTCTTACCACCAAATCTCTTATAACCAAGTAATGAGAGCATCATAATGTACTTAAACTCCATAATCTAATAACAACCAAAGATGGGCAAGTCTACTAGTATACATCTCATGATCTAGCTCACTAGTTCATGTCACGCGAACTTACGCCGTGAATATATACGTTATGGTTTAGGCTTGCTTGAGGCGCAACAAATCTAAGCGAAGGAATCGCGTTTGATCAGCCCCTTTCACTCTCTAATCAAGTGAGTCATAGCCCCCTTTCAAACTCTTTTATTTGTTTTACTTGCGGGGTGAAAAGCATGATTAATTAAAATGACTTTCTCTTATGAAATGATTCTTGAAATAATGGAAATGATATGGGAATTATATTGTATGTTCAACGTGTTGTATGTTATATGATGAGCTTGAGTACTGTCAAACGATGGTCCCCTGTACACTACTATTAACTCATTTGAGGCCTGTAGTTAGAGGGTTGCGCAACTAGGATTCGTCCCCTCACTCACCAAGATGGCAGCGGGTTGACTGGCCGCCTGAGTGGCCGCCCTTATCTCCGGTCTGCCTAGGGGTGCTCTAATCTACTTTATATATCATTGGTCGTCTCCATGGCATGACCTTCATTATTGTTATTATTGCACGTGATTGACAGCATGTGCTTCTATTATCATATCTTCGGGACATATTATCATTATTATTATTTGGACGTGAAAGGGTCTTAGTAGTGGCTCAAGATCTATCTCATCAAATTATGTCATGGTAGTCTTACCATTGACCAAGTGTTATTGATATTATTCATGGTTGGTTATTATGGTTGAACATACGGTTTGGGTATGGACAATATGATGGAACTCTTGGAAATTTTATGACATGTTCTTTCTTGAATTGGATTAAATATATGCTGTGTTGTTAGCATAATCCTATGAACTCACTCAACTCTCGTAGTTGACACTTTTTCTTCATGCTTTTCAGGTCTAGGGCAGTAAGTTAGCATTTTGGACTGCCTCACGGATGATGTGTTTATTTGTTGCATGTTGGACTAGTAACGCAAACATTTGATCTTTGGATTATGAATTTGGTTGTGTAATGTTTATTAAACGTCAACTTGAACTTGTAACCCTTTTGAATTTGAATGGCATTTGAAACTTGATGTTGATGTTTTATACTTAAATCTTTTGTACCATGTCGTTCTGTGGCATCTCGTGTTTCCGCTATAGTCGGGGTGTTACACATGCCCTCATGATTTTCAGCAAGCATGATCTCAGCATCAATGATCTTTCTGACATCAGCCCTGAACTTCATCATTTCTTCATACTTGGCTTTTTGCCTTGCTATCTGGATCATGTATTCAGTTTCCCTTGACACTTTTTCTTGTTCCATGGCTTTCTGAACTTGAGCCCTATCAATTTTTCTAGTTGTGTCAAGTGGAATAAAAGTACTAATATCTGCATCCCTGGCTGCCTTGATCTGTCTGGCAGTGAGTTTGGGTAAACCCTTTATTTTCTTTCGATATTCAATCTCCAGGGCTGCAACATTTGTTCTGACCTTTTTCTGGAGATCTACCAGTGCATCCCTTCTCTTGGCAATCAAATCTAGAACACTTTCCCCATAGGTTTCAGAATCAAACTTCTGTTCTTCCACAGAGTATCTGGAACGAACATGTACATCGTCCATGGCATCAAGGCATTGATGGACTCTGGGATCATCCTTCATTCTTTTGTAAACATCAACATGGATGCCCAGTCTTCCAGCATTATAAGCATCTAGTGTGCCCATCGTTGCCATTTGATTTTTGTGTTCCAGGAGTTCATTAATTTGGCTTCTTTTGTAAATATCAATCATAATGCCCTCCTATTCCAGTCTCTTGGATCTTTCTTCATCAGCACTTGGGAACTCAACATCCTCTACTATCTCACTTCCAGATACCAAGTGTTCTTTTCTTTTCAGACTTTTCAATTCTGTTGGCATATCTGGAAATGCTTCAAACTGTGGCTCACTGGCATCAGTACCAGCAGCTTGTTCTTCGGCACAATGACTTCAGTGCCAAGTGCTTTCTGTGCACTGGCATCAGTACCAGTCACCTTTTCTTGTTGCTCACTAGCTTCAGTACCGAAAGCTTTTTCAATTGCACTAGCAACCACTTCTTTCTTTTTCTTCAGAATCAAACCTTCAGGAATAACCTCAGTGACAGCAGACTTTTCCCCTTGGAATGATCACCAGTTTGAGACTTGTGGGCATTCCATAACTGCTCAAGCATGTGTCTGTCTGAAGACCCAAATGTTCTTCCTGACACTGGAGTTATGACATTCACAGTCTTCCTTAACTCAGTCACTTCTTTCTTAATAATCTCAACTTCTTGAGGCAAGTGTTTTGGCATTTCAGTATTTATCATGTTGACCACTTGAGGCAATAACCCATCTTGAATATTTCTAAGTATTGACCCAGAAATTTCTGCAGTGATTTCTTTCAGCATCTCACCTCTAAATTTTCTGGTACATGCATCACTGATGTTGCTGATGACAGAATTCTGGTCAAGTGTTGGCCTGCTTTCCAGATTGCTAATTTTGGTGGTCAACTTCTGAATCTCTTCTGTCAGACCTGTCAGAGGCTGAACAATCTCGGCTTTCACTGTAGTCTGGATAGAATTTACCAGCTTCGTCTCCAAACCCTGGACTGCCACTTTAATATTTTCTGAATTTTTGTTTGTGGCCAGTACCAGCTCATTCAACTTCTCGAAGACCAACGTCTCATTTCCAGCAAATAGGTTCATTTCTGATGCAAGATTATTTGACAAAATTGATTTAAAATCAGAAACTACCTGAGAAGAAGACTGTAGTGATCTCTCCAGGTCCGCCACCTTATTTAAAAGGTCTTGGACCTCGGTTGAAGAAGAAGTGGAGAGACCACTGGGAGGAGCAAGTTCAGAAGTCATTCTGGTGACCAAAGGAACTTGTGTCTGGACTCCTTCAGTTGATGTTGCAGTTGTAATAACAGTTGAGTCCAGCACACGAGGTAATTCCAGTGGTGCTTCAAGAGGTGGAGGTTGATTTGGTGAAATCTGGATTGAACTTGGGTTGAAATAAGAAGTGTTTTGCGGAATTGAAGGTGGTGGAGGTGGTGGTGCATTCAAGAATTCTGGTGGTGGTGGCATATTAGTTTCTGGTGGTGGTGGTGGAACATTTAGTGATTCTGGAGGTGGTGGCATAAGGATTCTGGTGGTGGTGGCATATTAGTTTCTGGTGGTGGTGGCATATTAGTTTCTGGTGGTGGTGGCATATTAGTTCTGGTGGTGGTGGCATATTAGTTTCTGGTGGTGGTGGCATTTAGTGATTCTGAAGGTGGTGGAGGTGGTGGTGCATTCAAGAATTCTGGTGGTGGTGGCATATTAGTTTCTGGTGGTGGTGACATTTCTAATGTCTGCTCCACTTCGATAGTATCATCACCCAAGAAACTCATATCTGTATCAAAATTATTATTATCAGACATTGATGACTCAGCTTCATCCCAACCAATAATTTCACCAACTGTCTGATCACCAGCCTCTCTATTCAAATCAATCTGAGCATCCTGCTCAACATTCTCACTCTGTTCAACAATCAATGACCCATCTGCATTTATTATGTCACCAGCCGAAGAATGTGAGACTGGAATTACCAGAGGTGAGGCTCCAGTAACCCCAGTATGTGCAAGAGTTGTGTCAGAAATTTGGCTATGTTAAATTGATTGTGCTGACACGAACTCCACTGAGGGTTGGGCAGACCCCCTATTTTCTTCACCACTATCCCCTAAAAGAATATTGGAAGTGGTTGCTTGTGGGTTTTCCCTTATGACATCTCCAGAATCCTGTTGGGAGGATTCTGGATGGCTAGATTGGGTACTACGAGAAGCGACCGGAACTCCTCTTTTCCTAAGACGTCTGGTTGTAGTTCTTGGTCTAGTGGGAGGGTCTGGTGAAACAATATCAACATTTTGCTGAGGATCAGGAACCACCTGGGTAATAGGTGGAACCATTTCAGCAATGAGGTCTCCAGTAGGTCCCTCATTATTTTGAGGCCTGACTGGAGCCTCTTCTGACTCATCTGGTGATGATGCATCAGTTTCTTCCCTTTGAAAACTAGTGATCATGACCTGAGGAATATTTACCTCATTTGCAGAAGATTTAAGATTGGTCAGATCACGCATATATTCACATACTGAAAAATGAGTGGTTTCAAAATCGTACTGGTTACCCAGAGCTCTTTTAAAAATAAGTGAAAGAAAGCGAATATAAGGTACAAATGCTTTTCTACCTTTCACTTTAAGACGCTCTACCAGATCATCAAAGAAAATCTGGGCAAAATCCACTCTGTATCCGAACCAGAGACAGTAAGCAATCTGGAGATGTGTCTGATTTATCTGGTCAAGTCCTCCAGAGTTGCCTCCCTAACACTCAACTATGTGAGTTAAAAAGAATCTCCATGAGTCTGTCAGCTTACTCATGTAGATTGTTCCCTTCCTGGATAGCTGGCCATGCTCATCCAGGATATCTGTGTGTCCCATCAGTCTACACACTTCCCTTGTATTAATGCCAGAAGGTATTTTAATGGGCATCTCATTCTGTGAAAAATAATTCAATTCGAGAGCAGTTCAAAGAGAATCAACAGTTATAGCCAATGGTCTGGTGCCTTCACCAGCCTGTTCATGAACTTGTTCACCAGCCTCTACGTTCAAGTCTATTTGAGCCTCTTGCTCACCAGATACATGTTCACAGTCTGAACATCTTGTTCGACTTGCTCAACAACCTGCTCAATAATCTGGGCCGCATTTTCTATCTGTTCATTAGTCACCTGCCCAACAACCTCTACATTCTCTTCAGGTTCAAAAATCGTACTGGTTACCCAGAGCTCTTTTAAAAATAAGTGAAAGAAAGCGAATATAAGGTACAAATGCTTTTCTACCTTTCACTTTAAGACGCTCTACCAGATCATCAAAGAAAATCTGGGCAAAATCCACTCTGTATCCGAACCAGAGACAGTAAGCAATCTGGAGATGTGTCTGATTTATCTGGTCAAGTCCTCCAGAGTTGCCTCCCAAACACTCAACTATGTGAGTGAAAAAGAATCTCCATGAGTCTGTCAGCTTACTCATGTAGATTGTTCCCTTCCTGGATAGCTGGCCATGCTCATCCAGGATATCTGTGTGTCCCATCAGTCTACACACTTCCCTTGTATTAATGCCAGAAGGTATTTTAATGGGCATCTCATTCTGTGAAAAATAATTCAATTCGAGAGCAGTTCAAAGAGAATCAACAGTTATAGCCAATGGTCTGGTGCCTTCACCAGCCTGTTCATGAACTTGTTCACCAGCCTCTACGTTCAAGTCTATTTGAGCCTCTTGCTCACCAGATACATGTTCACAGTCTGAACATCTTGTTCGACTTGCTCAACAACCTGCTCAATAATCTGGGCCGCATTTTCTATCTGTTCATTAGTCACCTGCCCAACAACCTCTACATTCTCTTCAGGTTCAAAAATCGGAGACCCATCCAAATTCATTACATCACCAGGATGTCTTTCAGGATTCACCTGAACTCCAGCTCTCATCAGACGCCTGTTTGTTCTAGGTCGTCTGGAAGGTTCAACAATTTCTGGTCCTTGACCTTCAGGAGCAACTTGTCTAATGGGTTGTACAGCTTCTATTATCTGTACATCTTGGTCACCAGAGGGTCCTTCACCAACTTGACCTCTACCTGGAGCCACTTCAGCTTCTTCTCTTTGAAAGGAGAGCATGGACTGAGGAATATCAACCTCTTTCAGTGGAGATCTGAGGTTGGTCAGATCCCTCATATACTCACTCACAGAAAAGTGAGTAGTTTCAAAATCATACTGGTCTCCAAGAGCTCTTTTAAATATGAGTGAAAGAAAACGGATATAAGGAACAAAGGCTTTTCTACCTTTCACTCTAAGACGCTCTACCAGATCATCAAAAAGAATCTGAGCAAAATCCACTCTAAGTCCAAACCAGAGGCAGTAGGCAATCTGGAGATGGGTTTGATTTATCTGGTCTAACCCTCCAGAACTGCCTCCCAGACATTCAACAATGTGGGTGAAGAAGTATCTCCATGAGTCTGATAGTTTGCTCATGTAGATAGTTCCCTTCCTGGATAGCTGGCCATGCTCATCCATTATATCTGTGTGCCCCATCAGTCTGCACACTTCCCTTGTATTGATACCAGAAGGAAGTTCGATGGGCAACTCATTCTGTTCAAAATAATTCAATTGAAGAACAGACCTGAGTAGACTAGCAGTGAAACCCAAGGATCTGGTACCTTGCTTCAGAGAGTAAGTAATTGATGAAGTTTCATCATCATATTGTGCAGTGTACCAGAATTCACAGAGGTAATCGTGGTACATCCTCCCTGGATTTAATGTCAACGCACCATATAGTAGGCATGAGAGAAAAAATGTGTTTAATCTCCCAATAACAGATTGGGCATCATGAACACTGGAAAGTGAAAGTCTGGCCATCCAGTTGTTCATGTTTATTCTTATAGCTTTTGCCTCTAGAGTGATATGGGGTGCCTTGTCAACATTTTTAGTTGGATCATATTCAGCAGCGAGCAGATTTTTAAGAGATTTAGATTGTCTAGGTGCCATTATATGAAGAATAGATGAAGATGAAATTGAGTATTTAGGGTTTAGATGAAGATTTGATGAAAGAATGAATGGAAATGGAGTAAATATGAGAGATGATGATGATTGGAAAATGAATGAAGAAGTAAATGAAGGAATTTGAAAGATTTGGGAGTAAATATGTTCGAAGTAAATTCAAATGAAATTGAAAGTGGGTATTTATAGGAGAGAGAATGTGGAACTCAAACGGTTTAATTTGAAATTATCAAATAAAATTTGATCGGGTTCTGAGATCCGCATTAATTACATCACATCACACATAAATGTGTGACGGTTTACAGCCCACAAACAGTATCAAGTTGCTCTTTTTGACTTCTCAAGGTAAAAATACCATCACATCACACATAAATGTGTGACGGTTTACAGCCCACAAACAGTATCAAGTTGCTCTTTTTGACTTCTCAAGGTAAAAATACCATCATTACGTTGAAAAATTTACATGCCACGTAGGATTATAAGATAAATATCTTTAAAAAGTTTGCTTACGTGGCACGCACAATGACCAAGTATTAAAAAAAATATTATGACTTATTTCAGTGCATCTGGAGGTTGACTGGACACTCCAGTATCACTGGTGGATTAGTCCAGTGAAGTATGCACTGATGGTACACTGGAGGGACAATCCAGTAAAGTACCAGTGAAAACCATTTTGAAAGACTGGTAACCTCAAACATGCACGTCAACTAATACAGACAAATGAGAGGGACACATTTACAAGGAGACAAAAATCACCTCAAACACGCACTTCAATCTGTCCAATTACCAGTGAGAGGGACACATTTACAAAGCACCAGTAATATTTTCTGAAGAATTTGTCCAGTAAGAAAATAAATTAATAAATTCCCCTTGAACTTAAAACATTTTTAAGAACAAAAATATCTTTCAAGTCTTCCCCTGGAATGTTGATCCAGAAATCTATTTATGCAAAGATAGTACACAAAGGCGTTCAATATCTGAGTAGTCCCAGATTTAAGGGTTTAACATTCCCAACTCACCAACAAGATATTCAAAAGTTTTGACATCCAGAGGTTTAGTAAAAATGTCAGCGAGTTGTTTGTCAGTGAGAATAAAATGGAGTTCAATGTTGTTTTTCAAATATGATCACGAATGAAGTGATACCTGAGATCAATGTGCTTCGTTTTGGAGTGCATGACTGGATTGTTAGAGATAGCAATGGCACTGGTATTATCACAAAAGATTGGGGTCTTTGAGTACTTAATACCATAATCAAGCAACTGGTTCTTCATCCATAGTATCTGAGCACAACAACTGGCTGCAGACACGTATTCAGCTTCAGCAGTGGACAATGAAACTGAAGTTTGCTTCTTACTGGTCCAGCTGACCAGTTTGCCACCAAGGAAATGACATCCACCAGTAGTGGATTTCCTGTCTATCTTACAACCTGCATGATCTGAATCTGAATAACCCATTAGATCCATGCCTTAGCCTTTGGGATACCAAAGACCTAGACTGGGGACACCTTTAAGGTACTTCAGTATGCGCTTTACAGCAAGCATATGAGATTCCTTTGGATTAGACTGATATCTGGCACATAAACATGTTGAAAACATAATATCTGGTCTACTGGCAGTTAAATACATCAGTGAACCAACCATGCCTCTGTAGACAGTGGTGTTCACTGGTTTACCATCTGGATCGGAGTCCAGTGTCAGTGGTGCAGAAATTGGAGTTGGTTTAGATGGTGGAGAGTTCATATCATATTTCTTTAAAAGATCTCTAACATATTTTTCCTGATTAATAAAAATGCCATCTTTGTTTTGTTTAATCTGGAGTCCAAGAAAATATGTTAATTCACCCATCAAACTCATTTCATATTCAGTTGACATTATTTTCGAAAATTTCTTGCATATGTTTTCATCAGTAGACCCAAAAATAATATCACCAACATAAATTTGTACCATTAACAGATTACCTTTTTCATGAAGAATAAATAAGGTATTGTCAATTGCACCTCTTTTGAAACCATTTTTCAACAAATGTTTAGTCAGAGTGTCATACCAGGCACGTGGGGCTTGTCTGAGGCCATACAGCACTTTGTCCAGACGATATACCCAATGTGGATGCTTTTCATCAACGAAACCTGGTGGTTGTCTGACATAAACTTCTTCTTCAAGCTTTCCATTCAAGAAAGCACTCTTTACATCCATCTGGTAGACCTTGAACTGATGATAAGCAGCGAATGCTAAGAATATTCTGATCGCTTCAAGTCTAGCCACTGGAGCAAATGATTCATCAAAGTCAACATCTGACTGGCAGTAGCCTTGTGCTACCAGTCTGGCCTTGTTTTTGATTACGTGGCCATCTTCATCTACCTTGTTTCTGAAGACCCATCTTGTTCCAATTGGTTCTTTCTTTCCAACTGGGAAAGGAACCAGATACCAGACCTTGTTCCTTTCAAACTGGTGAAGCTCTTTTTGCATAGCAGTCACCCAACTTGGATCTTCCATAGCCTCGTCAATCTTCTTAGGTTCCATCAATGATAGAAAACTGACATATAAGCATTGATTACTGGAGGCTCTTCTGGTCTGAACTCCTCTACTGGAGTCACCTATGATCTGATCAATAGGATGAGCTTTTGTCCATCTGGAGTACTAACCAGGATTGTTACTGACAACAATATCAGTGCAAGAATTCAGTTGAGTCTCCTCTGGAGTTGCTTCAGGAGGAGGATCTTGCCAGACTACTTCAGCATCTTCATCTGAGTCATTTAAATCACGATTTGCATCATGAAATTCTTCATTTGAAGGCATTTCTTGAAGTACTGGTTCAGTTTGGAATTCTTCATAAGAAGACATTTCTGGTATATTCTCAACTGACACTGATACTGGGGGAGTAGTACGAACATCCGATCCAATATTAATTTCAGAGGGTAGTTTGAAAATAATAGAGGGATAGAAAGGAGTACTACTGTAGCGTTTCTTTTTCTGAACAGGTTCCAGATCAGGATGACTGGAAACTGTGTCTTCTGAATCTTTTTTATTGTAGTTGATAGGATCAGATTCACCGAAGACAATTGGAGTTAATGGGGGAGTGTCAAGGGCTGGCTTCTTGTTGATTGCAGCATTTGATTCATCAAATGTGACATGAATTGACTCATGGACCTTCTCCAGTCTCTTGTTGTAGACTCTGAAGGCCTTGCGAATGGCTGAATAGCCTAAGAAATACCCTTCATCAGCTTTGGCATCAAATTTTCCTAACTGACTGGAGTCGTTCAGGATGTAAACTGGACATCCAAAAACATGAAAATAACCAACATTTGGTTTTCTATTTCTTAAGACTTCATAGGCTGTCTTTTTGTGTCGTTTCACATACACTGACCGGTTCTGGGTGTGGCAAGCAGTAGCAATTGCTGCAGCCCAGAAACTGGTAGACAGACCAGATTTAGGAAGCATACTCCTGGCAGCTTCTATCAGCGTTCGATTCTTCCTTTCCACCACTCCATTCTGTTCTAGAGAGCGGGCTGATGAGAAGTTTTGGGAGATGCCAGTGTCAGTACAGAATGACTCCAGAGTTGCATTCTGGAATTTTGTTCCATTGTCACTTCTTAACTGACACACACCTTTCGACTGTACTTGAGCTCAATTTGCTTGATAAGACTGATGATTTCAGCAACAGCTTCACTTTTAGACCTCAGAAAGATCACCCAACAATATTTGGAGAATTCATCTACGATCACCAGGGTGTATCTTTTACCAGCACGAGTCTGAACGTTCACTGGACCAAAGAGGTCCATATGAAGCATATGAAGAGGTTCAGATATGCTGAAATTCTGTCTGGTCTTGAAACTGGTACGTTTCTGCTTACCCATCTCACATCCTGGACATAGCCTTTCCTTTTTGAAGGAAACTGAAGGTATCTCATCTGCAAGTTGTTTTCTGGACAACTTATTAATACTCTTGAAATTTAAATGGGATAACTTTTTGTGCCATAACCAGTTTGTGTCTTCATCAGCTTGAGTATAGAAACACTGTTCTGAAGGAGAGCTTTCCATATCCATCACGTACACATTCCCTTTTTTGGGAGCAATCAACACTACCTTCCAGTCCTTGTTGAATACGATACCCTGAGCAATATTGAATAGAACTTGATAGCCATCATCACACAGTTGGCTTACACTGATCAGGTTATATTTCAAACCATTCACAAATGCAACACGTCTGAACTTGACTTGTCCATTGTTTAGAACACCGTATCCCTCAGTCTTTCCACAACCATCATTTCCAAAAGTAATGCAGGGTCCATCAGAAATGGTGAACTCCTCCAGCAGGGTCTTACATCCGGTCATCGTCCTGCCAGCAGCACTGTCAAGATACCAGATATATTTCTTTCGATCGCCCTGCATACACACTAGATATTATCAGTTAGATTTGGGAACCCATCGACTGATGGGTTCGCTGGACCCTCCCTTATAGGTCCCTGGGGCAATCTGGTTTAGTTCACTTTCTTCAACAGTGGTCTTAGTTGAAAAGACCACTGGGGTTGATAGTTTTGAAACCTTTTTCTTTTTCTTAACTGGAGAAATAGATTTAACTTTCTTTGCAAAAGGTTTTGTATTTTGTCTAGGGCCAGATGAAGTACCCTCAATAAAGTTTAATCTTGCATTAAAAATTTGAAATTGACGAGTCAGTATTTGAATCTGGCTCTCTAACCTGGACAAAACATTTTCATCAGATGATACCTTAGCCTTTCCAGTCCTAGGCTTAGGTAGGGGATTGGTCTGAGGCAAAGGTTTATTCCGATAAACCTCTTTAACTGGAGCAGTCATCTGGAATGCTCCAGTCTTAACCTCTGGGGATTGAACCGGGAAAATATTGGCCTTAGGAGTTAGAGGCTCATCATAAACAGTGGTGGGCCTGAACCCCTCTGGTAATCGATCGATTACTGGTATTAATGATGCTACATGAGTATTTCCATCTAAATATGCACGTTTTTGAGCAGGAAATTGATTTACTCCAGCATCATATGGCTTTCTGGTTTCTAGCCATGATTTAATCACCAGTTTTTCTTTCTCTAAAATGACTTCAAGATCATGTTTTTCTTGAATCAATTGTTCAGTTACCAGAACCTGGGCTTGAAATGCCAGTTCAATGTCTTGAAGTTCTTTTAATTTTGATTTTAAGACAGTTATTTCAGAAAAATCTGTTTCTTGACCATTTACACAATCAGATCTAACAGTTTCTACAAATATCAAATCAGAATTAAGAGCTTCAGCAATGTCCAGTTTTAATTCTTGGTCAGTTGCAGTATCATAATCACTAACCTTTTTAATAACAATGTCCACCCATCGTCCAGATGTGACATCCTCCTTCACCAGGTGCTCTTCGTCTGCCAGAGCCATGTAACAGCAATCTCTTTCTTCTTCTTCATCAGCAGATGATTCATCAGAAGGAACCCACTTATCTTCAGTTGTTGCGATCATGCACTTATTATTGTTTTCAATTTGTTGTGCCATGAGAGCAATCTGGGACTTAAGCTTTTTATATTTCAATTTATAGCTATCATCAGGCTTATTATTTGAAGAAAATGGACCAGGCTTGGATACAAACTGGCTGGACCTGCAATCTTTCATGAAATGACCCTTTTTGCCACACTTAAAGCATGTCAAATTGGTCTTATTAGTTGAAGAACTGGATGCAAATTGTCCAGATGGCCTATTTGCTCTTGCTTTGAAACGGTTAAACGTTTTAGCAATCATTGCAATAAGGTCATCATCATCAGTTTCATCACAACAGTCTGGAGAGATTTGATTGGACTCTCCAGAATCCATGAGTTCAGACACCATCTTCTTCATAGAAAATACATTCTCAGAAGATATCAGTGCTGTACTTTGTGGTTCAGTATGACTAACCACATTAGGACTACTGGAGGCATGGTTATAAGCATCTTGTTCTGCCACCACTCTTTGAGCTTGATTTTCTTCAGTGTACCTGAAAGCTCCATAAAGAGTTGAGAGAGAGTGTGTGTCCAGAGTTTTACCTTGTCGTAAGACCAGGATCATGTGAGACCATTTGGTGGGCAGAATATCACAAAATTTCTCCAGAAGTATATCCTTGTCATTCTCAACCCCGAGACCTCTCAACTGGTTTATGATACTCATAAATCTGGTGTAAGTACCAGGGAGAGACTCGTTAGGTTGAGCAAAAAATGACTCATACCTCTTGTTTAAGGAGACCTTTCTGGTGACAATGGTGTCATCTCCTCCTTCATGTTGGTTTAAAAGTTCATCCCACACGTTTCTGCTTTCCCATCTCACATCCTGGACATGGCCTTTCCTTTTTGAAGGAAACTGAAGGTATCCCATCTGCCAGTTGTTTTCTAGGCAACTTATTAATATTTTTGAAATTTAAATGGGATCACCTTTTATACCATAACCAGTTTGTGTCTTCATCAGCTTGAGTATAGAAACACTGCTATGAACAATATTACCTTCCAGTCCTTGTTGAATACGATGACATGAACAATATTGAACAGAACTTGATAGCCATCATCACACAGTTGACTGACATTGATCAGGTTATATTTCAAACCATTCACATATGCAACTCGTCTGAATTTGACTTGTCCATTGTTCAGAACACCATACCCTTCAGTTTTTCCACAACCATCATTTCCAAAAGTAATGGAGGGTCCATCAGAAATTATGAACTCCTCCAGCAGGGTTTTACGTCCGGTCATTGTCCTGCCAGCTGCACTGTCAAGATACCAAGTATGTTTCTTTCGATCGCCCTGCACATCCACCAGATATATTAGTTAGATTTGGGAACCCATTGTGAGTCCCTCGACAGCTACTGATCGCTCTCGAGATCGTCTATTGTTATGTCGTGAGTGCGGAATCCTCACGAGATAACTAGTTTGATTAGTTATCGTATGTATTGCTAATTATATCAATATAATCGGCCTTATGTGATCTATCTTCGTTTTCTATAAGCTAGAAACGAACTTAGTCGCCTTTGGTGTGTGAGAAATGAACCGATTCCTCAATTTAGGGTTTCCATTCATTTATATATGTTTCTGATTGATATTGGGCCTGCTGGGCTTTGTTCTTACGAACTTAGCAGCCCAGCCCATATAACGAAGATTATCTTCGTTAGTTCCTAACGAATTATCTTCGTTAGTTCCTAACGAAGGTTATCTTCGTTAGTACTAAATACCATCAACATCTATGCTTAGTTATTTTCCAAGTACTTCATGTACAAGAAACCTAACATATATTATGTTTGTACTTGTATAACATACATAACAAACATCATATATAAACACATATATATAACACCAAAACATGTAATCGATCATTACTAAAACACTAAGTCCATAATCTATCAATTACACATATATAAATAAGACTAATCAAATCTAAGTTGCTGTTGTCACATCAACATGCATCAACAAACTCCCCCTTGACAGCAGCATCTTCGATTTCTTCAGTCTTCAAAAAATCTTCATCATCCATCAAATAACAATCGTCTGCTATTTGCATGGATATTTTCGTGTAAGCAGACTTGGAGAATCTTACGATATCGATCTTCTTCATTCTTCCAAAATGGTAAAAATGAACATTCAGTATCGTATAATTTTCTCTGATCATTTCTTGAGAAGTTAACCAACTGCATTGGATCATACATCCTTCTCAACAACATCTTCTTCTTTGAGTCTGCATACATCTTGGCTTCACCAGAATTTCGATCAATCTCCCAATTATCCATTTTATCCAAGACATCTTGTGCCCATTTCTTGGCAGGGACTTTGATCATACACTTGATATCACGTTGAATATACTCAATGCTTTTATCTGGCTTAACCACCTTCTTCTTTCGTCTTGGTTCAATATGAAACTTTGGTTTCTCAGAGTCTTTCATATTCGATCTCAACTTGAAATCTTCATGAAGATTCTTACCAACCACATCAGCAAGACCATAACCACTTGGATTGATAATCCTGTTATTTCCAAGTTCATGTAAGTCTTCTTCACACAAACTTCTGAAATGTCTCTCACGCCATGCTAGATACTGACAACCTTCTGGTCTTTTAAGAACGAACAACTTCAGTTCTTCATCATAGAACCAACTCCAGATTATTGTCTTATATCTTGCAGCATCTTTATCTGAGATGTGAGTCCAATACATGATGGGTTTCATAGTATCCCATGTGACTATATAATCATTAATTCTTTGCCCAGGCACAAGTCGATCAATCTCATGTAGTGGATCATCTTCTCTGAGAGGTACAGGATAATCATTTGGATCAAAAGGTCTTGTCAAGTTGATTTCCCAGTGGAAAGGAATCAAAGCATCATCAATCTTAGCATATACCACAAAGTTTAAAACTTTAGCAGAGCTACTAATTGAAGCTTGAAGCATTCTTTCCTTAACTTCTTTCCTCTTAATCTCTAACTCTTTTCTTTCTTCTAAAGATGGATCTTCAGAAGTTGAGTCCCAAACATCATCAAACCCATAAGGCTTCTTGAATATGTTTATATCCGGTTCAGGAACAAACTCACCCTCCTCAAGTTCATCACCATCAAAGAATAATTCTGCATCATCTGTATCATCTATTAAGATTACACAAAATGAACACCAGAATAAAATGAATAATCATGATAATAATAATAAAGATGAAATATAATTGCATTGAAATAAGATAGATTACATTCACATGTCGTAAACTTATTACATGCAACCTAATATACACTTTATCAATCTTTATCAAAATCATAAGTTGAAAATCAGAATCAGAATCAGAATCAGATTCCAAGGCTGTTTGCCTTTGAATCTGAAATTCTTTTCCTCTTTCAGTTTCTGCTTCTTGCTGTTTATCTAATAAGTTATCAAATACAGAATGAAAAGCATTTTCTTCGGTATTACAGTCATGTCCAAATTTTGCCTTAACTTCACGCTTTAATCGTTCAGTTTCAGCTTCAACTTGATCATCACTTAAATAATCAATCGATTTCGAAGAATTACCTGAGTCAAGTGCTTCAATAACTTCAGCCTCTCGAGGAGCACTTGATCCACCCGCACCAGAAGTACCAGTCTGGGTAGTATCTCTTCCTGTCTCCCCCTGAGTCTCAACACCTTTTCCTTTGTCAGAAACTGGGCGAGAATCACTCCTATTACCAGCATTATCAGCATCATCATCTTCATTCTGACGTCTTGGCTGAACTGCTGATAATCTGCAAACTTCTTCAGGAACATCTCCCCCTTGATTCTTGACCCAGTTTATTAAAAAGGTCAAAGTACCTCGAACATTCGTAAGATCAGACTCTAATGTATCAACACGAGCCTGAAGAACATCGATACGCCTAACTAGGGAGTAATCTGAAGGAATAGGAGGAAAAGTAGGCAATCTGGGCAAAATTGGTATGGCAGGAGGCAATAATGGACGCAACGTTACACTACCGGCAACAGAAGCAACCGGTGCTGTAGAGACAGCAGGAATAGCAGCAGCAGCTGCAGATACTGAAGTAGCCTCAGAAATTCGTGCACGCTTAGTTCTGCGATAAGTAAAAGGAGCATCCAGTGTCCTCTTAGGTCCAACAGTACTTGTATCTTCATGGATTGGACTTGATGCCATATCTCTATGTTCCAATTCTTCTTGATGCTGAAGTACAACTTCTTGTTCAGCACCATCATCCTGATTAACTTGAGAATCATGTTCATCATGAACGGATTGATCCGTATCAGAAAGAACAGGTGAAGAATGACATGCCTTACTCCGACGCTCTCGGCGTAAAGCACCAGGTACATCTTCTCGAGAAAAATGATATGAATGATCACTTCCTGAAACAGCAGGTACATCATGAGCCATCTTAGTTCGATGCTCATTACCAGAATCAGCAGCCACACTATCATATTCACCTGTGTCTGCTTCAACTACATCATCACCACCATCATTCCCACTATCAGAGTCATCAGAATCACCATCAGAACTATCATCTGAACTCTCTTCATCCTCATGATCAGAATTGTCTTCATCATCCACTAACATATCACCCTCAAAACGAGATCGATAATTTGGATTAATCAAATGACCAAACAGTGGTGGATCATGAAGACCAGCCACATTTCTAGTGTTAGCTTCTAAATCAGCAAATAAACGTAAAGGCCAAGCATGTGGTGCATAGCGAGGACCTTGATCAAATACCAAATCCGGACAAAAGTGTCTAACGATTGCCATAACAAAGCGAGGATATAAGAGAAATCTATTTTTCGCTTTGGCATTGATTTGACCAATAAACTCATGATAGAAGTATGTTGAAAAAGGATAAGGTCGATTATAGACCAAGGCAACCATCTGCGAAGAAATCTGAGCAGAAAGCTGATCAAATCCAGCCTTACGATTGCTCAGACTTACCAACAAAGCGTAAGCAAGATATCTCCAACGTCCTTGAAATCCACTTTTGTCAAAAGGAAGCTTTATTTGACCAACATATCCCATTCTTTGAAAACACCTACGAATAAGGTCAAAATCATAAGCTAAGTCTACTGCTTCGTCTGATTCTTCACCCAAATGCAGAATTTCACGAAGCATCGCAGCATTAAAATCAAAAGTGATTCCTTCGACAGTTGCCCGAACAAAACTACGACCATTAACGATGACCTGATGAGCAGTCCTCCAGAAGGTATCAATATACTGCCTAATCAGTCTAGGTGAATCACAGAATGCATAAGAAAGCCTAGAACGAGCAATAAAATCAAACATCTCATGATAGCGTTCACAATTATGCTGATCTGGATCAAGATTTAAGGCCAGATTGTGCTTCTTAACGAACTGACGTGGAGCAAGAGCCATTTCTGCAAAACAAATCATAATTTAAAAACAATTATAGGATTAAATGAATTGCAGGCTTAGATAAACTTAATCAATAATTTCATAAGTTGAGACTGTACGAAATTACTCTTTAAGTTCGTTAGTTAAGATTGTACGAAGATAGATTTTAAGTTCGTTAGGTAACAAAAAAACGAAAATAGACATTAAGTTCGTTGGGTAACAACAAACGAAGATAGCTTTGAAGCATAACTAAGTTCGTTTGTCACAAGAACTCCTAAATTCGTTAGTTGAAAGGAGAGTCTAAGTTCGTAAGCTCTGTTTGAGAACCTAAGTTCGTAGACAATAAACGAAAGCTAACTTCGTAGACATTCTGAACAGCAGTTGGTTCCAAAATCAAATATTTGATTTTAATAAAATTGATTAACACTTGTTTTGCCCGAAATTAGTTACAAAACATTTGTATCAATTAAATGAAGCATAACCCACTTCGATTTTACATACGAATTAAAGATCCAAAGGATTAAAATCAAAAACGAAATTAAACCCTAGAACCTAAAATATTTATAAAACTGATTGAGTTCATGTAAAAATTGGGCAAAAACAAGAATCAAGAATTGGGGATTTGTGAATGACGAAGCTAGATAGTATACCTGAATCACTTATTTCAACAAAAATCGAAACAACAAGCAGAGAATCAAGTGAAATCAAGTAATTTGATTGATGAAGATATAGGGGTTTATGCAGCTTAAATTCGTTTTTCTTTAATAATTCTGGCAATGAAAAAGAGAAAACGAATTAAGTGTATATATAGATAGATGGTTTAAAATGGGTCAAAACGGGTCGGTTAGAAGATCGGTCTAAAATAAGGGGAACGAAGTTAACCTTCGTAAACTCAAGTGGAACGAAGATAGAAGTTATCTTCGTTTAAAACCAAATAAAACGAAATTAGATGTGACGAAAATAAGTTCAATTTTCTGAAGAACAAGTCCAAACGAAGTTAAAGACTATCTTCGTAAGAACAACATTGGACTTAGAAAATTTTTCAAGATTCTTCATCACGAAACTTTCCACGATGCGACCCTTTGACCTAAACCTGTACATAGCAATAACTCGTTAAAAGCAACTTGTTCATGCCTTGTACCAAGAAGTACCACCATCTAAAATCATCATCATAATGTAAGTATTTTACAAACATTATAATCTTGAATAAAAACAAAACCCCAAGGTCTAAAAACAACCATCACCAAACTTGAAAATAATCAATGAACATATGAACAGCGTTACCAACCACGACCATGATACGGAGAGCATTTCGCTAATCATTGAGATGCTTGACGGCAAACCATCTTGAAACACTTAAGTCCCATATTAGATGCCGTCTACAAAACTAACAAAAAAATGAATAGTCCAAAAATCCAATGAAGGACTTTGTAAAGTTTCCGAAATCATGTCATAAGTCAAGGTACGAAAATCAAAAGAAACACGTATCAACACTGATTATTTTCACTAAATACATGAAATGTAAAGTAAATAAATACTCCAAAGACAGGTTCATGTATTCTTCCTTCACATGCTCATATTTGCATCACAATATTGTCATTTCACACCAAAAATCTTGTCTCCACGATATCATCAGTATGAATAACACTGTATTGTAACAAAGATCAGCACTCCAACTTTATCTTCTTATCCTGAACACTGCACACTTACCAAAAACTCATTAACGCATCAAGAGCAAAGGCATAATAATGCAGAAAATTCAAGCTAAAACACACAAAATTAGGGTTAACAATTACGAAATATTCAAGATTCTAACAAAAGATCAAGGGAGGTCATTCCATTGTCAAACCCTAAAATGTCACCAAGTTATTAATTAAATTCGTAACTTGTAACAACTTAAACTTGTGAGATTTCAAATAACTTTGACTTTTCACAGAAAACTTAAAAGATCATTTTCTAAACTTAAACAATTTAATGTCCATATCAGAAAATCTTCTTTTGTACTAATCACATAACCTCATCAAGAATCCAAATAAATGAATTCAGCAAAATATATACTGAACAGAATTTAAGTAGAATCTCTCGTGCAATAAGAACTTATGAAAATACTATTTTGACTCAATAAAATGAAAAAATAAATTAGAATAAAAATTACAGAACAAGAAACTAATCTAAACACAATTTATTCATTATTCACATGTACTTGTGTACTGCTGATCAGATCAGATTAGCATTTACATAAGCCTACTAGCGAGAAATAATTCTCTTATTATTAGTTATGAACAGTGATCCAAAAACGATTACCAATATGTTTGTCCTCTTAAACACTCGGTACTTCCAGTCTCCTTTTTGGTTTGTGGCACTTTCGTATTACTTGAGCCAAGGACAGTCACCATGTAACCTAGTAAGTTACTCATGCCACAATTTTAGTTTGCGAACTTATGTGCCCCATATTCAGATACACTCTCACAATCGAAACAACAAGCAGAGAATCAAGTGAAATCAAGTAATTTGATTGATGAAGATATAGGGGTTTATGCAGCTTAAATTCGTTTTTCTTTAATAATTCTGGCAATGAAAAAGAGAAAACGAATTAAGTGTATATATAGATAGATGGTTTAAAATGGGTCAAAACGGGTCGGTTAGAAGATCGGTCTAAAATAAGGGGAACGAAGTTAACCTTCGTAAACTCAAGTGGAACGAAGATAGAAGTTATCTTCGTTTAAAACCAAATAAAACGAAATTAGATGTGACGAAAATAAGTTCAATTTTCTGAAGAACAAGTCCAAACGAAGTTAAAGACTATCTTCGTAAGAACAACATTGGACTTAGAAAATTTTTCAAGATTCTTCATCACGAAACTTTCCACGATGCGACCCTTTGACCTAAACCTGTACATAGCAATAACTCGTTAAAAGCAACTTGTTCATGCCTTGTACCAAGAAGTACCACCATCTAAAATCATCATCATAATGTAAGTATTTTACAAACATTATAATCTTGAATAAAAACAAAACCCCAAGGTCTAAAAACAACCATCACCAAACTTGAAAATAATCAATGAACATATGAACAGCGTTACCAACCACGACCATGATACGGAGAGCATTTCGCTAATCATTGAGATGCTTGACGGCAAACCATCTTGAAACACTTAAGTCCCATATTAGATGCCGTCTACAAAACTAACAAAAAAATGAATAGTCCAAAAATCCAATGAAGGACTTTGTAAAGTTTCCGAAATCATGTCATAAGTCAAGGTACGAAAATCAAAAGAAACACGTATCAACACTGATTATTTTCACTAAATACATGAAATGTAAAGTAAATAAATACTCCAAAGACAGGTTCATGTATTCTTCCTTCACATGCTCATATTTGCATCACAATATTGTCATTTCACACCAAAAATCTTGTCTCCACGATATCATCAGTATGAATAACACTGTATTGTAACAAAGATCAGCACTCCAACTTTATCTTCTTATCCTGAACACTGCACACTTACCAAAAACTCATTAACGCATCAAGAGCAAAGGCATAATAATGCAGAAAATTCAAGCTAAAACACACAAAATTAGGGTTAACAATTACGAAATATTCAAGATTCTAACAAAAGATCAAGGGAGGTCATTCCATTGTCAAACCCTAAAATGTCACCAAGTTATTAATTAAATTCGTAACTTGTAACAACTTAAACTTGTGAGATTTCAAATAACTTTGACTTTTCACAGAAAACTTAAAAGATCATTTTCTAAACTTAAACAATTTAATGTCCATATCAGAAAATCTTCTTTTGTACTAATCACATAACCTCATCAAGAATCCAAATAAATGAATTCAGCAAAATATATACTGAACAGAATTTAAGTAGAATCTCTCGTGCAATAAGAACTTATGAAAATACTATTTTGACTCAATAAAATGAAAAAATAAATTAGAATAAAAATTACAGAACAAGAAACTA
>CM067168.1:156878638-156886755 GCA_034093135.1 Erigeron breviscapus
ACGATGCCAGAGGAGAGATTCAGACTCATTTGCCTTGCTCTGATGAATAAAGAACCCATCCTTCAGTTGATCCACCTGTAGTCCAAGGAAGAAAGTTAATTCCCCCATAGCACTCATTTCGAACTTAGCCTTCATGCTATGCTCAAATTCCTTGCACATAGTATCATCAGATGAACCAAAAATAATATCATCGACGTAAACCTGTACAAGCAAGTATTCCTTCCCTTTCCATTTGATAAACAACGTGCTGTCAATAGAACCTCTAGTAAAACCATTTTCATGCAGATGAGTAGACAGTTTTTCATACCATGAACGAGGAGCCTGATGTAAACCATATAGAGCCTTATCAAGACGATATACTCTATTAGGGAAGTCTGGATCCTCAAACCCTGGAGGTTGATCTACATACACTTCTTCTCTTATCTCCCCATACAAAAAGGCACTCTTTACGTCAAGTTGATACACCTTTATACCTTTATAACTAGCATATGCCAGAAATAATCGAATAGCTTCAAGTCTAGCTACTGGTGCAAATGTCTCATCGTAATCGAATCCTTCTTGTTGCTCAAAACCTCTAACCACCAACCGAGCCTTATTACGAGTGACTACACCTTTGTCATCCTTTTTACAACGAAAAACCCATCGCGTTGATAAAGGAGATTCACCCTGAGGTAAGTCAACTAACTTCCATACATCAAGCTTCCTAAACTGAGCCAATTCTTCTTGCATCGCCTCAACCCATGACGGATCTTTAAGAGCCATTCCAACATTTTTAGGCTCAACCTGAGAGATGAAGCAAAAGTACAAGTACCAAGTAATTGCCCCAGTATCCTTAATTTCAGCAAACATACTTGACAAATTTTTCCTATTCTGATTTCTCGTGCGAACAGAGGCAGAAGCATCACCAATGATTTGCTCTACTGGATGATCCTTGTTGACCCTTGTTTGAGAAACCGTATCGACTGTAAGATCATTTCCCAAGTTAGTCTGCACATGTTGCTCTGGAGTTTTAGGCTCCTCCTGATTTTCACCTTCCGTGTCGTCAGTATCATAGAAGGGAGTATCAGGTAGAGGTATATGTAAAGGATCAGTAGGATCTTTAGGAGCAGTCTCTAAGGTAGAATCTGCTTCTTTGGTCCCACTTGATTCTCCAGATTTAGAAGCAGGCTCAATGAATGGTGAGGAAACCGGAGAAGAAACAGGAACCGGCCCACCATCAAGTGGATCATGAAGAGTAACTACATCCTCCACAGTCGGAACACCTGTAAACGAAACAGGACCACGAAAAGAGGTGAAGACACCATCATAATCGAAGTCATTAGCAGGACCAACGTGTACAGCAGGTTTATGACTGACAATTACCACATTTGTACCAAAATTAACTTTGCCAGTTTTCTGATTGTACACACGCCGAATTGGTGTACTAGGTATATAACCTAAAAAGAAACCCTCCTCAGATTTAGGATCAAATTTTCCCTGAGGAAGTACTTTAAGAAAAGTACAAGGAACACCAAACGGCTCAACATTTTGTAAATTGGGCTTTGTGTTGTGCAAAAGTTCATAACAAGTTTTCTTGAACCGTTTAACTGTTAAAACCCGATTTAAAATGTGACAAGCTGTATTCACTGCCTCCCCCCAGAAAGTAACAGGAAGCCCTGAATCAGCAAGCATCGTCCTAGCTGTTTCTATCAATGTCCTGTTTTTCCTTTCAGCTACTCCATTCTGCTGTGGCTCATGCGGTGCACTGAATTGATGTTGAATACCCTTGGTCAAGCAGAAAACAGTAATAGTATTATTCTTGAACTCAGTGCCATTGTCACTCCTGATTCTCTTAACTTTAACTTCATGGACATTCTCAACTTGTCTAACAAAATCCATAAACCGGTTTGCGGTCTCGTCCTTTGTCTTCAAGAAAAATACCCATGAGTACCTTGAGTAATCATCAGTGATCACCAAACAGTAGGACATCCCCCCAATGCTTCTTACGTTCACAGGACCAAAGAGATCCATATGAAGTAGTTCGAATGGTTTGGATATAGTGTTGTGCACCTTTGGTTTATGAGGATTCTTGTGTTGCTTTCCTTTCAAACACGGTACACATTTATCTTCCATCCCAAACTTCTTAACTGGAACACCTTCAACTAATCCAAGACTAACAAGTTCATTCATCTTCCGAAAGTTAATATGTCCCATTCTACGATGCCAGAGGAGAGATTCAGACTCATTTGCCTTGCTCAACAAACAGAGGGGCTCCGTTGGATTATCAACACCTAAAACTAAGCCATAGATGTCTCTCTTCCTAGGAGCTCTGAGCATTATCCATTCTGCTGGAATAACGAAACCCGGCTTCAAGATGAATGCCTCCTTTTCTGTGAAATGAACATTGTTGCCCTTGTCACAGATCTGGGAGACACTCATTAGATTATGAGTAAGTTGTTCCACATAGTTTACTCTTTCAAGAGTAAGTTGTCCATTGACGACATCTCCTTGACCGGTGATGTTGCCGCCCTTGGATCCAGCAAAACTAACATACGACCCATTTATACCAGTATAATTGGACAAGAGTTTCCTGTCCCCTGTCATGTGCCTGGAGCATCCACTGTCAAGGTACCATAAATGAATTGGTGTCCTAGGAACTCCCTGCACATAAAATGAGAAAAATTAGTTTTCATTGGGGACCCAAACCTTCTTAGGTTTGGGTCGACCCTTCTCATCCCTGAGAATCAGTTCAGTCCAATATCCATTGCTCGAAGCCGTGGGTGAGACATGATTCTCGTTTCGTCTTCTCACTGGAGGAGACTTCTGACCTCTCGTCGGAGAAGGTCTAGGAGAATGAGGACCATAAGAAGGTCGAACACTCGAATGAATTTGGTCATAGAATGAATTCTGACTTCTAGGAGCAGAACGATCAGGTCGTGGAGGTGTTTGAAAACGATTTGAATTCCTATGAACATTTCCTGATGAACCTTTCAGTGGAGATTCACGTCGTTGAGGTATAGTAAACGGTTTTGGAGAAGATTGAACTTTAGCCTCATTAACCTGTTTATCATTACCCAACCCCCTTTTTCCTTCCGAGGTGGAAACCTTTGAAGGAGAACCTGATCTTCGAGGTCTATTTGGACATACACTATAAACATGACCCTTTTCATGACAAGCAAAGCAGGAGAGGACCTTGAACTTTTTGTTTGTATCTACCTTTTTATTGGTACCTACAGATTCATTGTTAGCACTAGTGTCCACTGACTTACTTGTTTTCCTTTGATCTTCTTTTTCAGAGTCTTGTTTAGTTGGTGATATCCTAGACCTTCTAGCACCATCTTTCTCATGTTTACCTATACTTGAAGATTTCTTAAGTGCAGGCATTAAGATGTGCTTTAAAACCTTAGTTGCTTCTTCATTAACGGCTAAGTTATCTTCAGATTTTCTATTCCTAGACTGCTTAGGTAATGGAGTGAGACGTTGCTGACTTAATTTCTTCATATCCTCAATAGCAACATCCCAGACTTTATCAATCCTCTTAGGGTCAATAGATTCTAATGGGAATTCTAACTCAGTATAGACCCTATTACTCTTATGAAGTGTAAAGTGTACAATACTGTCTTTCTGACCATTGGGAATAAACTGATTTAAAACAACACCTTTCAATTTCTCTTCCTTGTTAGGTTGAGAAGAAACTCCTTTAGACTCTTTTGTTCCCTCAGACATCTTTGCCTCAGGAATTGAGTCTTTTGGATTACTATCTACAACACTAGGTTGAAGTAGGATTTCAGGAAGATTAGGTTCAACAGAAGTATAGTTATTATTGAAAGGAGGAGGCACATCTTTATAAGAGATCTTAGCAGTGTCAAGACTCTTAGAGGAAGAATTCTCAAACTTTGACATATGCATTAAAAGCTCAGCATGTCTAGCAGAATCAGATTTAGCATTTAATTCCAAGATTTCTATCCTAGCATCAGCAAGTTCCTTTTCAATGGTAGCACACTTTCTAGCTAACAAGGAATAAGCTTCACTACTTACTCTTTCTATGGCCACAGACTGATTGACTTTATCTTTCATAGCTCTAATGTCAGACTCTAAGGATCTAATCTTGTCCTTGAAGAATTTTTCTTTATCATTTACAGTTAGACCCTTTTTAATTAATTTATCTCTTTCATCATGAGCAGCATTGACAACAGATTCTAATTTCTTAATTTGTTCATTCTTTTGTTCAAGTTCATCAAACATGCGATTAACAATTTTGCAAACATGAACAATAGTATGTAAAGAATAGGATACCTGTTGGTCTGCCTCTTTGCAATCTGCCATGTAAGCAACAAAATCATCCACAGTCATGTCAGCCGGAATCTCAAACTCTTGCATCTGCTCTTCAATTGTCTTTTCAACCTTTTCTGTAGCAGAATCATTTTTAACCTCAGCAGCTTTCACCTCTTCAGTAGCTTTCACTTCATCAAGGTTCTTGACATCTTCTAATTCATTGTCAGATTCGGAATCAGTATCATATACACCAGCAGCAACAAATTCCACATTCGAACTTTTAGTATTTTCATACAATTGCTCTTCACTGTGATAGACTGTGGTGTCCAAGAAGTCATCAGGAGAATCAACTATTTGAGCCATATCATCAAGAATTTCAGCCAAATAAGCGTTATTGTTCTCATCATGTGGAAGATTCCAAACATAAGAACCATCTGGTTGAACAGCTACTATAGCCTTGTCATTGCCATTGACATTTGCAGTAGGATCATCAGTCAACAAAAGAGCTCTAGTTGAATTTTGATTGAACGGACGATTACCACCTCTATCTTGACGTGTAGGAGTAACATTTGCCTCTCTCTTAGGCCGTTGACATTCTCTGGCAAAATGTCCAAACCCTTCACAGTTATAGCACTTCACCTTTGACTTGTCAAATCCCTGAGTACCTCCATTAAGCTGTCTGCCTGTTCTATTCATAAACTTTTGCACTCTCCTGGTGATCATTGCCAATTGCCATTTCAGATCCATTTCTTCAACATCATCTGGATCTATCTGGTCGTAATCTTCATCAATAAGTGTTGGATCTGTGATTCTTCCTGCAACAAAAGCTTCATGTGCAGCACACATAGCAGCAAATACATTCATCCTACCCTCAGCTGATTTCATATTCATAGGCATGGACTTGTAACCAGCAGAAGAAGATGTAATGTTTTCGAACTTCATCAAGTTCTTGACATCTTCTAATTCATTGTCAGATTCGGAATCAGTATCATATACACCAGCAGCAACAAATTCCACATTCGAACTTTTAGTATTTTCATACAATTGCTCTTCACTGTGATAGACTGTGGTGTCCAAGAAGTCATCAGGAGAATCAACTATTTGAGCCATATCATCAAGAATTTCAGCCAAATAAGCGTTATTGTTCTCATCATGTGGAAGATTCCAAACATAAGAACCATCTGGTTGAACAGCTACTATAGCCTTGTCATTGCCATTGACATTTGCAGTAGGATCATCAGTCAACAAAAGAGCTCTAGTTGAATTTTGATTGAACGGACGATTACCACCTCTATCTTGACGTGTAGGAGTAACATTTGCCTCTCTCTTAGGCCGTTGA
This sequence comes from Erigeron breviscapus, assembly GCA_034093135.1. NCBI lineage: Eukaryota > Viridiplantae > Streptophyta > Magnoliopsida > Asterales > Asteraceae > Erigeron > Erigeron breviscapus. Next base: position 156,884,232 of record CM067168.1, read on the forward strand.
CATTCTCTGGCAAAATGTCCAAACCCTTCACAGTTATAGCACTTCACCTTTGACTTGTCAAATCCCTGAGTACCTCCATTAAGCTGTCTGCCTGTTCTATTCATAAACTTTTGCACTCTCCTGGTGATCATTGCCAATTGCCATTTCAGATCCATTTCTTCAACATCATCTGGATCTATCTGGTCGTAATCTTCATCAATAAGTGCTGGATCTGTGATTCTTCCTGCAACAAAAGCTTCATGTGCAGCACACATAGCAGCAAATACATTCATCCTACCCTCAGCTGATTTCATATTCATAGGCATGGACTTGTAACCAGCAGAAGAAGATGTAATGTTTCCGAACTTCATATTTCCTGTCTTTACACCTTCATTAGCCCTTTTACCCCTGTTACCAGCATCAGTAGCCATGAATCCGGAAGAATCATCTCCATCCATTTGTGGACCACAATTGTCTGTCTCACCAGTATTACCAACTCCAGAAAAGAAAGCATTAATGTCTGCTGTTGGATTTTTCATAGTGGCATGATAGAGAGATGGATCTTGTGTGAAGTTATCTTGAAGATCCTTTGCCTTATCCTTCATTTCTCTGTTTCTTAGTGTGGATATCACTCCATCTATTCGAAGAGATGCATAATCAGCTCTTTCTTGTAATCCATGACGAAATTCTTTGTAAGCTTTCGGCAAACCATCCAAGAATTTATCCACTATCTCAGTAGGAGTGTATTTAAGATCAAAATAAGCTAATTCAGCAAGAAGATGTTGATACCTCAGAATAAGATCCTCAACTTGTTCATTCTTTGTAGCATTGAAGCAGTCAAATTGTTTCTTAAGCATTTTAATTCTATTTTGCTTCAATAGTGGATCACCTTCACAATGAGCTTCAATAGCATCGAACAGTTGCTTTGAAGTCTTGTATTCCTGTTTAGGAAACAAGTGCACCAACTCTTGAGGAATGCACATACGAAGTGTGGAAAGAGTCTTTACTTCAATGGCATAGTTAGCCTTTTCTTCACCCGTTAATTCTCCCACCTTGTACGTAGAAGTAACTCCATTCACAGTAAGAGTGGGCCATTCATAACCTTCAGTGATCATGAGCCACATGTTTAGGTCTTCTCGTTGAATAAAATCTTCAAATCGACCTCTCCACGCCCAGAAGTCAGCTAATGAAACTAACTTTGGTGGAGAATTAGTACGTCCTACAAGATGATCATGATAAACCAGAGAATTGAGGTATTGGGCAACAGCATTGTTGGTTGAAGATGAGGAAGCCATAAATGAAAATTACTGTTCAAACGAAGATAAGAGATGGAACGAAAATAGGTTAAATTCGTAAGAACAAGGTCTGAACGAAGATAGCTTAAGTTCGTAGACTATGGTTCTGAACGAAGATAGCTAAGTTCGTAGACTAAGGATCTGAACGAAGATAACTTAAGTTCGTAGACTAGGATTCTGAACGAAGATAGCTTAAGTTCGTAGACTATGGTTCTGAACGAAGATAGCTTAAGTTCGTAGACTATGGATTCTGAACGAAGATAGCTTAAGTTCGTAGACTATGGATTCTGAACGAAGATAGCTTAAGTTCGTAGACTATGGATTCTGAACGAAGATAGCTTAAGTTCGTAGACTAGGATTCTGAACGAAGATAGCTTAAGTTCGTAGACTATGGTTCTGAACGAAGATAGCTTAAGTTCGTAGACTATGGATTCTGAACGAAGATAGCTTAAGTTCGTAGACTATGGATTCTGAACGAAGATAGCTTAAGTTCGTAGACTATGGATTCTGAACGAAGATAGCTTAAGTTCGTAGACTAGGATTCTGAACGAAGATAGCTTAAGTTCGTAGACTATGGTTCTGAACGAAGATAGCTTAAGTTCGTAGACTATGGATTCTGAACGAAGATAGCTTAAGTTCGTAGACTATGGATTCTGAACGAAGATAGCTTAAGTTCGTAGACTATGGATTCTGAACGAAGATAGCTTAAGTTCGTAGACTAGGATTCTGAACGAAGATAGCTTAAGTTCGTAGACTATGGTTCTGAACGAAGATAGCTTAAGTTCGTAGACTATGGATTCTGAACGAAGATAGCTTAAGTTCGTAGACTATGGATTCTGAACGAAGATAGCTTAAGTTCGTAGACTATGGATTCTGAACGAAGATAGCTTAAGTTCGTAGACTAGGATTCTGAACGAAGATAGCTTAAGTTCGTAGACTATGGTTCTGAACGAAGATAGCTTAAGTTCGTAGACTATGGATTCTGAACGAAGATAGCTTAAGTTCGTAGACTATGGATTCTGAACGAAGATAGCTTAAGTTCGTAGACTATGGATTCTGAACGAAGATAGCTTAAGTTCGTAGACTAGGATTCTGAACGAAGATAGCTTAAGTTCGTAGAACAAGGTCTGAACGAAGATAGCTTAAGTTCGTAGACTATGGTTCTGAACGAAGATAGCTAAGTTCGTAGACTAAGGATCTGAACGAAGATAACTTAAGTTCGTAGACTAATCATTTGAACGAAGATAGCT
>CM067168.1:156887755-156895255 GCA_034093135.1 Erigeron breviscapus
GGAATAAGGATAAAGTCACATCAAATGACTTTGTATCCTTTTATCCAACCACCTTTACACGCATAAACTTTGGTAAAGAACAAGTGGATTGTTCTTTGGAAAGTGTGTAAAGGCAAAAGTCAATCCTCGATATCAGTATTCAGACTTGTAAGGTCTAGAACACTGACAATCCTCCAGTGTACAGATCTGGTAAGACTTCCAGTGGACTCCGCCATTTGTCAGTCTTCTTTATTCTGACTTCAGTCTTTGACTTCAGTGAGAATGTCTTCAGTAGAGTAGATCTGGACTGGGGTGAAGTCCAGTGAGCTAATCTGGAGAATATACTCCAGATTTCCTATACAAGTATTTGCTCACTGGTCTTCCATTATTTCTGGACAAATCTTCAGAAGGACTCCAGATTCCAAGTCTGGAGTAGGTCCAGTAGAACACGTTTCTGGACAGATCTTCAGTTAGGCTCCAGTAGTCGAGTCTGGAGCGAGTCCAGTAAATCTGGACCTAACACCTAATTCGTCCATAATTCTTAAAATTACCGACGGATTAGGGATGGGAATAAAATTTCCGTCGCTAATCTCTCACAACGCTAACATTGAACATTTTTAAATATTATTAAATATGTCTGTCGGAAATCCGTCGAGAAACGTTATATTTAGGGACAGATATTCGACGAACCAGATTCCATAGCTAATCTGTCCCTAGTCTGTTTCAAATAGGAACGGATTATTTGCCATAGCTAATCCGTCCCTAATCTGTCCCAAACTTTTTATAATGATTTATTTTTGTTTTCATCTACAATTCGTCGGTAAACCGTCAAAAATTAGGGACGGATTTTTTTACCGTTGAAAATCCGTCCTAATATGAGTTTTTCTAGTAGTGAACAATCCATCACCATATTGGATATACGTGCCGCTGTGTATATCTTCACCTCCGTGCGGACTGAACACCTCCCATTAATTGAACTGTTCACCGCGGTAAGTCGGTAACCATCCATCATCACAACCGTCGTTGCCCACTTAACACCTTCCATTTTTCTGGGTTTGATTGATTGGATTATGTAGGTGTGGAATTAAATAAGACAAAAACCTAGTGAAGGAAAAAGAGTACATAGTTTTTTCGATACGCTTGGGGATGCTGCCTCATTAAAAACCTTGCCAGGAAAAACCCAATGGGACAAAAACCTAGTGAAGGAAAAAGAGTACATAGTTTTTTCGATACGCTTGGGGATGCTGCCTCATTAAAAACCTTGCCAGGAAAAACCCAATGGGACAAAACCATGGCCAAGGGAAAAAGAGTGCAGCGCGTATCTTCTCCCCCTGATGATCACATCACTTGAGCTTCTTAAGTCATTAATATCACGAACAAGCTTCTGTTGATATACAACTTCAGTAGTTGAAAACATCCATGTTGCATTATCTTTATGTTGATTTGTCAATTCACTTATAATATATGATGAAGTTGATGTCACACTTATAATACAAATCCGTTTGTAGTCGATCATCCTGCATTATCAAAACAAACTAAAACTACTTTGATAGGTTAGTATAATGTAAAATTATACCTTTGATATCTTGAGGGTAATAAAACATATATTTACCCATTTTAATGTATTCTCATAAGATAAGATCTCTATCTTCTCAGCAAATTACAATATATCAGTGTATATATTACTAATATCTGAATGTTACTCAAATATGGTATTTTAAACCGAGAACTTTATCTCCATTCTTGAAGAAGAAAAGTGTTCATTATCAAAATCATATGACCATATATACAAACCATTTAAGTATAATCCATGAAAATACATCTTTATCAAGAATGTTTTCATACATCATATATCACCCTTAGTAACTATCTCATTGCTAAGATCTACCATATAGAAAATTGTCTTCTCGTAATCTTTCAAATATAGAAATTTCATAGAGATCTTTTATATTCACATATATTCAAGTTTTTATCTCAATGATATCCTTAGGAAAATATAATAAACATCATAGCATGAAGCTAAATATTAACCGAAGAGACTTTACCAAATGCACATTGTTATGTTGAAACATAACACTCCCGCTAATAATTACATTATTTGAACAATTGCCATTGACACAAACCAATATCAAAACCATCATTTTGATTTAATCGTAATTAATGCTTTGATATACTATACCTTTATTTTATCCTCGTGTTCAAATATTATTCTTTTGCATGTGGTTCATATATCACATTTAACCATTAAACATACATCATACATCTCATTTAAATATATCATGATACTTCACAAGTTAGGCCCAACCAACTTTATATTGAATGATGTATTATTTCATGTATCACCAGCAAAAATAATAGTACTTCTATAACACTTATAAACCAACATTGTGATCATTATTTTGAACATTAAAAGGGCATTTTCATCGTTAAGTGACCTCATAAGCATGAGCGTCATTTATCCATACAAAATATATTATCTTTATTTGCTTTCATGACGCACAATAGTTTCATCCTCGAGATTTCTTAATTTATAAACCAAGACAAACTTTGTCTGTAGTATCGCATGTATATTTTTGTACCTATTCAATCACCATTGGACACTCCCTCTGAGTTCCATTGATATTCCGATCATGATTATATCATATTCAAATCCGGATTTCTTTATAGAGTTTCATTGGGAAAACATAATAACTTATATGGTACTTTTCAATAGATATACTCTACGGTAAGACTTGTCCATATACCATATATGATCAAATAATATTTACGATCTTTTTAACATATGTTTTATGTTTTTTATATCACGAGATATGCGTCATTTTTATATTCATGCAATTTTTTTTTTTTTTTTTTTTTTTTTTTTTTTTTTTTTTTTTTTTTTTTTTTTTTTTTTTTTTTTTTTTTTTTTTTTTTTTTTTTTTTTTTTTTTTTTTTTTTTTTTTTTTTTTTTTTTTTTTTTTTTTTTTTTTTTTTTTTTTTTTTTTTTTTTTTTTTTTTTTTTTTTTTTTTTTTTTTTTTTTTTTTTTTTTTTTTTTTTTTTTTTTTTTTTTTTTTTTTTTTTTTTTTTTTTTTTTTTTTTTTTTTTTTTTTTTTTTTTTTTTTTTTTTTTTTTTTTTTTTTTTTTTTTTTTTTTTTTTTTTTTTTTTTTTTTTTTTTTTTTTTTTTTTTTTTTTTTTTTTTTTTTTTTTTTTTTTTTTTTTTTTTTTTTTTTTTTTTTTTTTTTTTTTTTTTTTTTTTTTTTTTTTTTTTTTTTTTTTTTTTTTTTTTTTTTTTTTTTTTTTTTTTTTTTTTTTTTTTTTTTTTTTTTTTTTTTTTTTTTTTTTTTTTTTTTTTTTTTTTTTTTTTTTTTTTTTTTTTTTTTTTTTTTTTTTTTTTTTTTTTTTTTTTTTTTTTTTTTTTTTTTTTTTTTTTTTTTTTTTTTTTTTTTTTTTTTTTTTTTTTTTTTTTTTTTTTTTTTTTTTTTTTTTTTTTTTTTTTTTTTTTTTTTTTTTTTTTTTTTTTTTTTTTTTTTTTTTTTTTTTTTTTTTTTTTTTTTTTTTTTTTTTTTTTTTTTTTTTTTTTTTTTTTTTTTTTTTTTTTTTTTTTTTTTTTTTTTTTTTTTTTTTTTTTTTTTTTTTTTTTTTTTTTTTTTTTTTTTTTTTTTTTTTTTTTTTTTTTTTTTTTTTTTTTTTTTTTTTTTTTTTTTTTTTTTTTTTTTTTTTTTTTTTTTTTTTTTTTTTTTTTTTTTTTTTTTTTTTTTTTTTTTTTTTTTTTTTTTTTTTTTTTTTTTCTCTATCTTCTCAGCAAATTACAATATATCAGTGTATATATTACTAATATCTGAATGTTACTCAAATATGGTATTTTAAACCGAGAACTTTATCTCCATTCTTGAAGAAGAAAAGTGTTCATTATCAAAATCATATGACCATATATACAAACCATTTAAGTATAATCCATGAAAATACATCTTTATCAAGAATGTTTTCATACATCATATATCACCCTTAGTAACTATCTCATTGCTAAGATCTACCATATAGAAAATTGTCTTCTCGTAATCTTTCAAATATAGAAATTTCATAGAGATCTTTTATATTCACATATATTCAAGTTTTTATCTCAATGATATCCTTAGGAAAATATAATAAACATCATAGCATGAAGCTAAATATTAACCGAAGAGACTTTACCAAATGCACATTGTTATGTTGAAACATAACACTCCCGCTAATAATTACATTATTTGAACAATTGCCATTGACACAAACCAATATCAAAACCATCATTTTGATTTAATCGTAATTAATGCTTTGATATACTATACCTTTATTTTATCCTCGTGTTCAAATATTATTCTTTTGCATGTGGTTCATATATCACATTTAACCATTAAACATACATCATACATCTCATTTAAATATATCATGATACTTCACAAGTTAGGCCCAACCAACTTTATATTGAATGATGTATTATTTCATGTATCACCAGCAAAAATAATAGTACTTCTATAACACTTATAAACCAACATTGTGATCATTATTTTGAACATTAAAAGGGCATTTTCATCGTTAAGTGACCTCATAAGCATGAGCGTCATTTATCCATACAAAATATATTATCTTTATTTGCTTTCATGACGCACAATAGTTTCATCCTCGAGATTTCTTAATTTATAAACCAAGACAAACTTTGTCTGTAGTATCGCATGTATATTTTTGTACCTATTCAATCACCATTGGACACTCCCTCTGAGTTCCATTGATATTCCGATCATGATTATATCATATTCAAATCCGGATTTCTTTATAGAGTTTCATTGGGAAAACATAATAACTTATATGGTACTTTTCAATAGATATACTCTACGGTAAGACTTGTCCATATACCATATATGATCAAATAATATTTACGATCTTTTTAACATATGTTTTATGTTTTTTTATATCACGAGATATGCGTCATGCATTTTATATCCCTCATGCAATCTCGATATCAAATGAGCCCTATTCATATATTCTTTAGACGCGAATAAAAATTTTCTCACATTGCCAGACTTTTAATTTATCAATAGTTGCTTCCACCATATATATATTTCTACACTTTCAAGTGCTTGGACTTCATGTCCCAAACTACTAGCGTCTTTTCATATTGGCCAATCATCTATATCATATCAATTTATGTGCATGCATGCTTTCAAGATCCTCACCATTAGTCATACACTTAGCGCTATCATATTCAATCAAACTCGACGTCGTTTTTATTTATTTTCGATTCCACAAGTCTCTAGACATGTCACAATTTATTGAGATCTCATTTGTTCCAGGTACCTGAGGTTTATTTAAAACCATCATGTCTAGTTACTCATCAATAATTATAATGGGGTCTTTCATACCTCGAATCTGACCATCTCAATTTCTTGCTCCTTTCTTTTGAGGATTTTTATTTGGAATCGACTTATCTACCATAGTTTAAATATGTGTAGACTCATTATCAATTGGAGCATTAGCAGCTGTTATATGTGATTTAATCACTATCTCTTTCTCGTCAGTTAACATGCTGGCAAATACTATATTTTGTGAATGAATTATCCCACAAACTTTAATATAATATTTATCGGTGTGAGGAACTTTGATAATTCATTTTTATTCATTTCAGCTGCTTTCCATTTTTTCCCTAATGTTGGGAACATCTCCCCCTAATGTTGGGAAAACTAAATCATATCAATGAGAAACGTAAGCCATAAACAAATCTTCCAATGATGGCTTTATTGAATACGTACACCTCTTTCATGTTTTAATGTGTGTCTATTTTCCCAACATTATTTCCAACATTCTTTGAAGTCTCATCTTTGTGCATTATGGTGGAGCAACTTAATTATATATTGCACATTCAAAACTCTAATATGAGACGTACTTGGTTTCTGACCATAAACCAAATTCAACGGGGAGGAAATACAATAAACAATTGGCATGATGCGAATTCATATATTCTCATGTTAAATAACATGGCCCCAAACTATAAGTTACTCATTTTGCTCTCAAATGATCATTATAAAACTAATCATTATTTCCAATACAAAATGGAACATGTTCTCAGTCTCATAACATGAGCAATTAATTACGCAAACTTCAAGTTGCGACTTTGATGACCATTTAGACGATGCATCGATTTAAAATACTAAATGATCTATATGGACGATGTATAGGCCTATATACATCTCCTCTGCATATGTTCCATTATTTTAAAGCATTCAACCCTTATTTAATTTGGCATATACTTTCTTATAGAGCAAATACTCACAATTTAAATAATCACTTTGAAGAATCTCTTCAATCTTCTACATATTTCGCATCACCATTCACCCGGGATGGTCTATCCGGTCATGCCAATTTATCAAATAATCTTGATTCATAAACCTCTAGTTTATGACAATATGTGCTTCAATTGCACTTGATATCGAACAAGAAAACGTAGTAAAATGACAAATTTTGCTAAACATGCATATGCCATTAACCATTAAATGAAGTTTCTCATAAGCATATAAAACCACATAACTTATAGATATATGCAAAACTCAAAATAATTCGAGTCATTTAAGATATATCGATCTTTCTTATATTTCATATACCTTCAATGCTTAGCAATCTTTATAATATTTAATATACACATATCTTTTCATTTATTCATGATCCTACATTTACACAAATGTAATTTTCATGACCATAAGTGACATTTCAATTTATATAATCTTGATTCATAAACCTCTAGTTTATGACAATATGTGCTTCAATTGCACTTGATATCGAACAAGAAAACGTAGTAAAATGACAAATTTTGCTAAACATGCATATGCCATTAACCATTAAATGAAGTTTCTCATAAGCATATAAAACCACATAACTTATAGATATATGCAAAACTCAAAATAATTCGAGTCATTTAAGATATATCGATCTTTCTTATATTTCATATACCTTCAATGCTTAGCAATCTTTATAATATTTAATATACACATATCTTTTCATTTATTCATGATCCTACATTTACACAAATGTAATTTTCATGACCATAAGTGACATTTCAATTTATTACTTTAATCATGTCACTGATCAAATAACCAAGATCCATAAAATATAAAAGATGGACATATATATATGCTTTAATATAAGTCATAATAAGTTAATTTGTCTTAACACTTTTGTTTCTCGTGACAAATTTAATTATATCAACTCCTCTAAAGTGCTTAAATAATTTAATATACTCAAATATAATGCATTGTCCTATAATTATATAAAATAAACATACAATTCTAAGTTGTACATATTTTGCGGTTAATCAATAAGCTAGCACAAATCATATTTAAGTGACATTGAGAAACTTTTCATATGATATCATAACTAAAAGTCTAAGGCCATGTAACGCATTTTGGAGTTTTAAATCACACATAATATCATCATTCATGATCGATAGTCAACACTTTAATTATACTTTTAGTGTACTTAATTTTTCAAGTCCATGTAAAATTTGTAAAGAAAA
>CM067168.1:156902755-156905255 GCA_034093135.1 Erigeron breviscapus
TTTTTTTTTTTTTTTTTTTTTTTTTTTTTTTTTTTTTTTTTTTTTTTTTTTTTTTTTTTTTTTTTTTTTTTTTTTTTTTTTTTTTTTTTTTTTTTTTTTTTTTTTTTTTTTTTTTTTTTTTTTTTTTTTTTTTTTTTTTTTTTTTTTTTTTTTTTTTTTTTTTTTTTTTTTTTTTTTTTTTTTTTTTTTTTTTTTTTTTTTTTTTTTTTTTTTTTTTTTTTTTTTTTTTTTTTTTTTTTTTTTTTTTTTTTTTTTTTTTTTTTTTTTTTTTTTTTTTTTTTTTTTTTTTTTTTTTTTAAATTTTTAGAATCACATCAAAATTGGAATTTGTAAGCATAGTGGATGATGTCAAATAGCCTTGTGATTTCGGATCGTAAACTCAAAATTTTGAAGTCTTCATGTTAATAACTTATTATAAGTAATATAAGTAATAGGAGTTGAAGAATTGAGAAAGAAAAACAGACAATTTATTAATGAGAAAACGATCAATCAAATAAGGTTATAATGTCTTTGTATTAATAAGCCAAGAGTTAGAGTTTAATTCTAAGTCTAATAAGGAAATTGAATCTATATACAATTAAAAAAACTAGTTTAATAAAATAAATAAATTAAAAGGACACGTGTCGATTAATGATTACGCCACGTGTACGCCACGTGTCGTTTCAAGAACATCGCAATCCTGTTTTAGTTTATTGGTAGATAAATTATAGATATAGATATATACATGTTAAAGAAAAGATACGATTACTATTTCGACTATATTTTGTGTTATATTTCGCAGTCAGTATTACCATATGATTAGTATTATATATCGTTATACTTTCATATATATATTGACAGTGAAAAAATAATGCTTATGAAACACGTACAATCGTTCCATGATACTCCCTCCGTCCCATATTAATTGTCCAATTTTGACTTATCAAGTCTTTTTCTTAAAACTTTGACCGTAAATATCTTTGTTTGTGTTATATAATAGTTGATGAAAGTTATATCAATGAAAAGTATATTGAAAACTCAATATGTCAATATATTTTATATGAAGTATTATATAATATGAACAAATATTTTTACGGTCAAAGTTGAAAGTAGAAGACTTGACAAGTCAAAATTAGACATTTAATATGGGACAGAGGGAGTATATGATAATAATAGAGCGTGTACGTAACATTAATATTTCCATGAAACAAAAAGCTAATATTAAAAAAGATAAAAATACATGAAAGACAAAAATAACATCATTTGACATAAATATTATATCGACATCATCATCTATACTATATTATAAAAGGAATAGTAATTTATTTTTAGAAGTGTTGAAAAATACGTAATACTTTCACTTAGCACCCCTTAAAATATTTTCACTTACACTACCCCCTTAACATTAATGATTAAATTACACTATCAATCCGTTATCTTTTAAAATATCTCCATTAAAACTTTACATCAATTATCTACACCACTCGACGCCTCATCTACCACCAACAGTCGCCCCCACCACCACATCGTCACCTCCACGACCACCGCCGCATTGCGCGGATAACGTGCTAGTATAGATTAAAAACAACTTTTGAAGGAAGCTTTTGGTAAGTAAAACTAACTATAATACTCCATTGTATGTTTGTAATCATGTATCTAGACTAATGAAAGTATTTTTGGGTCAAGATTTGAGCTAAAATGGATTTTTAATTAAATTAGGGTTTAATAATGATTTATTTAGGTTAAAATGATTTTGATGATGATTTGATGTAATAAAATGTGTTATGTAATGGGTTGGGATTAATTATGTTAGAAATTGGTTAATCATGATAAATTAATACAAGAGTAATCATCATCCTCATTATATCTTCATCATATCTAAATTTGAAGTTCCAAGGTTCAAGAAAACTCATTATCTAGGTCAAGATTCGGTTTTGACTTTTGAAGGAAGCTTTTGGTAAGTAAAACTAACTATAATACTCCATTGTATGTTTGTAATCATGTATCTAGACTAATGAAAGTATTTTTGGGTCAAGATTTGAGCTAAAATGGATTTTTAATTAAATTAGGGTTTAATAATGATTTATTTAGGTTAAAATGATTTTGATGATGATTTGATGTAATAAAATGTGTTATGTAATGGGTTGGGATTAATTATGTTAGAAATTGGTTTATCATGATAAATTAATACAAGAGTAATCATCATCCTCATTATATCTTCATCATATCTAAATTTGAAGTTCCAAGGTTCAAGAAAACTCATTATCTAGGTCAAGATTCGGTTTTGACTTTTGAAGGAAGCTTTTGGTAAGTAAAACTAACTATAATACTCCATTGTATGTTTGTAATCATGTATCTAGACTAATGAAAGTATTTTTGGGTCAAGATTTGAGCTAAAATGGATTTTTAATTAAATTAGGGTTTAATAATGATTTATTTAGGTTAAAATGATTTTGATGATGATTTGATGTAATAAAATGTGTTATGTAATGGGTTGGGATTAATTATGTTAGAAATTGGT
>CM067168.1:156910255-156952625 GCA_034093135.1 Erigeron breviscapus
ATTTACGCGCTTTACACGCAAACATACTTATTTATGCGCTTTACACGCAAGCATACTTATTTACGCGCTTTACACGCAAACATACTTATTTATGCGCTTTACACGCAAGCATACTTATTTACGCGCTTTACACGCAAGCATACTTATTTACGCGCTTTACACGCAAGCATACTTATTTACGCGCTTTACACGCAAGCATACTTATTTACGCGCTTTACACGCAAGCATACTTATTTACGCGCTTTACACGCAAGCATACTTATTTACGCGCTTTACACGCAAGCATACTTATTTACGCGCTTTACACGCAAGCATACTTATTTACGCGCTTTACACGCAAGCATACTTATTTACGCGCTTTACACGCAAGCATACTTATTTACGCGCTTTACACGCAAGCATACTTATTTACGCGCTTTACACGCAAGCATACTTATTTACGCGCTTTACACGCAAACATACTTATTTATGCGCTTTACACGCAAGCATACTTATTTACGCGCTTTACACGCAAACATACTTATTTATGCGCTTTACACGCAAGCATACTTATTTACGCGCTTTACACGCAAGCATACTTATTTACGCGCTTTACACGCAAGCATACTTATTTACGCGCTTTACACGCAAACATACTTATTTATGCGCTTTACACGCAAGCATACTTATTTATGCGCTTTACACGCAAGCATACTTATTTACGCGCTTTACACGCAAGCATACTTATTTACGCGCTTTACACGCAAACATACTTATTTATGCGCTTTACACGCAAGCATACTTATTTACGCGCTTTACACGCAAACATACTTATAATTTTGTTTCTCCATTACATCTTTCAATATATATAAATTTTGTCTATTATTATGTCATTTGTTATTGTAGAATTGGAAACAAGAAATGTTGGTACTTTGATCATTAAAGTAACAAAATATATAAGAATTTGACTTAAAGAGACAAGAAGAAACATTCTTTTGGACTAGACTAGTATAGTGAATGTACTCTCTACTTTTTTGTATTCTAACATTCTGATCATGCGTAATTTGTTTTTTTGTATTTTCAATTTATGATGATATACTTCAAAAATCATATGTTGGAATGTTATGTAGCTAAAATACTGTAATGTACGTGTAAATGGGCAACTGGCCATCTTTTGTAAATTGGAAGTTTTTGTAGTTGTTTCAAAACCTTTTCAATTAGTTAATTCGGGTTTAACCCAAAACCCAACCCGAACCATTTAACCCGAAACCCAAAACCCAAATCTTTATTCGGTTCGGTTTATGGGTCACATTTTGCATGACTCAAACCCGAATAACCCGACCCATATAACCCAACCGACACACCCTTACTAAAACATATATACAATTGACTACCATGTTATAATAAGGGGAGAGGGAGTGGGTGTCGGGGAACGCATTTGCCGATGTTACCGGTCGCCGCCACTTTGCCGAGAATGTGATTTTCGGTGATGAACACAGAAGTGGAAGAAAAAGGGGAGAGGAGAGAGAAGCGATTTGATTGGCTGAGCAAAAGCAAGTGGGTCCCCATTGTTTCTCTTTTCTTTTCTCTTTTTTCTTTTCTTCGTATATATATATAAAAAATGTTTGGAGGTTTTATATATACATATGATACATTACTAGAGCTATATCCCGTGTTAACACACGGATTGCTTATATAATTTTTGTTCTAATATTCTTGAAAGTCGTCATTTTCTAATTTAATATTTGTCCATGTATTAGTAAGAAGTTGTAATTTAATTTTACTATCCCGTGTTAACACACGGGTTGCCGCTATAATATTGTTTTTGATATTGTTGAAAGTCGGGATTGTTAATAAGAAATTTAATAATTATAAGTTTTGTTTACTTATGTTTTTGGTACATCGTACCGAATACATGGTACACCGTACCACTTCGTACCACCTCGTACCGAAATGAGCCTACCCCCTCCGTACCAAATTCGTCACACCTAGCGAATTACGTACCCAAACCGCGTACCCGTACCGAAGCGTACCGCGTTTTATGTGACTATGATTTAATTTTTAATATTTTAATTAAATGAATTCAAATTATATTTTTGATACGTAATTGATATGTAATAGATTAAATATAAGTACATATATATTTAATGAAAGTAAAATAGTTGAATGTTTTAACTAAAAAGATGATTAACATAAAAATGTGTTAGGTCCAGATTTAGTCCAGATTTACTGGACTCGCTCCAGACTCGACTATTGGAGCCTTACTGAAGATCTGTCCAGAAATGGTATATTACTGGACCTACTCCAGACTTGGAATCTGGAGTCCCTCTGAAGATTTGTCCAGAAATAATTGAAGACCAGTGAGCAAATACTTGTATAGGAAATCTGGAGTATTCTCCAGATGAGCTCACTGGACTTCACCCCAGTCCAGATCAACTCTACTGAAGACAATCTGACTGAAGTCAAAGACTGAAGTCTGAAGAAAGAAGACTTAATAAATGGCGGAGTCCACTGGAAAGTCTTACCAGATCTGTACACTGGAGGAGTGTCAGTGTTCTAGATCCTACAAGTCTGAACACTGATATCAAGGATTGACTTTTGCCTTTACACACTTTCCAAAGAACAATCCACTTGTTCTTTACCAAAGTATACGTGTGTAAAGATGGTTGGATAAAAGGATACACTTGCATTTGATGTGACTTTATCCTTATTCCTTATCCAATACATTTAATGTTCTTGTCGGATCATTAAATGTATGCAACCATATTTGTACGGCACAAAATTCACTGGTGAATTTTGTTGCCTATAAATACAAAGTCATTTCCTTGACATAAATACTTTTAAGCATTCATTTTGCATTGAAGTGAATTTGTCCAAATACTCTCGATCTTAAACTGGGATACTTCACAACTTTAAGTATCTCGATCCTAAAGAGTTATTTGACAAATATAGATCATTTGTAACTCAGAGGTTGTTAGGATAAATACTTAATTGTATTATCTTGATTCCGCAACAACCTTGTGTTTTATTTAACATCATAAATAAAATACCCATGAAAAATACATAATGTTCCACTTTATTTGTTTATTGCTTTAAGTCTTGTATTACTTTATTTATATAGTTGCATTTATATTAAAGTAATACTAGTCCAATCTAGTGCTTATTAGACTTGTTGTATTATACACTTTCATGGTTAACCATCGAACTTAAGGGACTCACAAAATGAATGAAAAAATTAAATATACTAATAAACATATAAATCTAAAAAAAGAGAAAAGAATTAAAAATGTTTCTTTCTCTCTCTTCTATTAATACTCCACTCAAACATATCTATTTTTAATTAATATTTACATACTCTTACACATACCAAATACACCTCAAAAAACATACAAATTTCATCATCAATGACATCAGATTTCCAATGTGGCATACCTCCTTTCGCGACACGTCATGTTTTATGACATCGTTCTTCACTCTCCTTTAGTATATATATATATATATAATATATATATATATATATAGTATATTATAAACATATTAGTATATATATAAAAAAGTTTATGTGAGAACCATTTGAATTGGAAGAAACATGAGAACTTTTAAATTATAACTTGATGTTCATATGTGAATGATATATGTGAACAAATTTGCTCACATATGAACAGATCAAATTATACTTGAAATTACATATGTTCACATGTGAATAGTTCTCATATGAACCTTACCCTTTATATATATATATATAGGGTAACATTCCAGTGAGAACACCTTTAAAATAAGAACACAGTAAGAACACTTAAAAACATCATTTTGATGCATTAAAAGTCCATAAAACTAACATAGTGTATAACTAATTATCATTATTTAAGTGTTTAACAACATATTGATTCGTCAAAATCGAACAAATCACGTTTTTGTTGGATGCATCCATTTTGATGAATATGCATCTAAGATGGATGCACAAAACAAAAAACATGATTTTCTCGATTTTGACAAATCAATGTGTTGTTAAACACTTAAATAATGATAATTAGTTATACACTATGTTAGTTTTATGGACTTTTAATGCATCAAAATGTAGTTTTTAAGTGTTCTCACCGTGTTCTTATTTTAAGTGTTCTTATTTGATTGTCCCCCTATATATATATATTATGTATATATATATATATATAATATTAATATAAATAATTATATATATATATATATATATATATATAGTCAAAAGTTAAAATGAGAACTACAAATTGTCGAAAATCACCTCCCCCTAATCTCTCTTGCAGTTACCACCATATAAGAGTTAATAAAATTCCCTCTTTTATTTCCATACAACCACAGGACTTTGAGTGAGTTAGATTTTTTTATTTAGTCAATAATATTCGTTACCTTTCATTCTGATATTATATAAAAAGCCCAATGTTTATGTTCCATACTTCCATGAACTATGAGTTTCTTTTAATTTCGGTTCTATAAAAAGCTAAATGACCAAATCGAGGGATCGTAATGGTGTTTCGACTTCCTCTGTTTGTCATGCAACAGAAGACTCATGATACACGCCGAACCTCATATGTAAATAGTCATAACACAAATGTACCATTCCAAACACATGTGAACCGACTAACATACAGATTTGTACACCATGTAGCATGCTTTTCCTTTATTTTCGGTTCTATGATGTTCATTCATTGATCCACCTTCTTTCCTCATAACAACATCACTTTCACACCTCTGATTATGTGAATGATTTAACAAATCACAAAAAACTGTTAACACGTGGGCTATATGCATTTACGCTAAATCAAAGGGAAACAAAGTTGTAACTCAATTACATAAACGTGTTACAATGCGGTACACATATGTTTAGACTAGACAGTAATACCACACATGATACATCCGGAGCCTCATTCATAAACAGTCATAAGTTTAACACATTTGTAACACATGAACACATGTGAGACGAGTCAAATACAAATGTGTACACCAAACTACACATGTGTTCATGGACTGCTATGACATATACAAACACAGGTGCACACCAACGGGACAAGTGTACTAGTTGTTTAAGAACAAAATAAACCAAATTACTCCAAGTTCACATAAAAACATGTGTACTAACTGTGTTGCATATCAAAAATCTACAAACCATAGTTTAAGAGCAAAAAATAGTAACTGATTAAAGAACACACATGTACAACCTGTTTGAAACTTAAAGGCTTTTTGACATTAATTAGGAAACGTATAACTCTAGTCCATTACATAAACGACCAACATCCATACAAAAAGACGATATTCGAAATTGTTATTAACTAAATTCCATACGTATCATTTGTTGATCACACTGAAAGCACGGATTTCTTTCTTCAATCTAGATTTTTGTTGATTAATATATAATATATTGTATTGAATCTTCATTAATGGCTTTTGATTAATTTGTAGCCGTCTAATTTGCTGGAAGTGATATATGTGTGTGTTTTTATATTATTTTTTTGATTTTTAGTCACCCTTGATGGTACTATATATTTGGCTTTTACTACCCGAAATACCTAATTGATCGTCCACTCTATTAAATGAATCCACTTATTTACATTAATGCCATTGTTTATTATAAACCATTGATTACTTTAATCTAACATACCAAATTAGTTCTCAAAATTCTCGACATTTTCTTAGTTTTCAAATATCTCCCCTCTATATATATATATAGGGGTTGGGTATTGTAAAACAAGTATTAAAGTAAAATAAATAGGACAAGATCTTGACCCTTAGATCATGGTTAAATTGATGCACGAAGATTCACGAAGCAATTGATGCACGGTGATTTTCATGATGCACGGTGATTTTCAGTGAAGAGAAACCTATTGTTTTATTTGTTTTACTTTAATACTTGTTTTATTTTACCTAAAACCTATATATATATATATATATATAAATATGTATAAGGAGAGATCCAGAGAGAAGGTCCTATGGGCCAATCAAAACGCGACATGTGTCAAAATAAAAAAAAACGCGCGGTGACATAATTGTAAATAAATTAAACTTTTGTGAAACGCGGCCAGCTTGGTCAGCTTGGGTTCTGGGTCAGCTTGGTCAGCTTGGGTTGGGTCAGCTTGGGTTGGGTCAGCTTGGGTTGGGTCAGCTTGGGTTGGGTTAGCTTGGGTTGGGTCAGCTTGGGTTGGGTCAGCTTGGGGTTGGGTCAGCTTGGGTTTGGGTTGGGTCAGCTTGGGTTGGGTTGGGTCAGCTTGGGTTTGGGTTGGGTCAGCTTGGGTTTGGGTTGGGTCAGCTTGGTTGGGTTGGGTCAGCTTGGGTTTGGGTTGGGTCAGCTTGGGGTTGGGTCAGCTTGGGGTTAGATCAGCTTGGGGTTGGGTTGGGTCAGCTTGGGGTTGGGTCAGCTTGGGTTTGAAGTCAAAAATATTTACAGATTTGCCACCGTGTTTTTTTTAAAAGCCACATGTCAACTTCTGGTTGGTTAGAAAAACCTTCTCCCTTATACCACCTTGTCATTTGATCACTCTCATATGTATATATATAATATATGGCTTTTGGATCTAGACTTCTGGAAAAGACGAGGCCAACTTAAAATATATTTAATATATTAATATAAATTTCTATTTTAGTCCCCATACTTTTATCTATAATCAGAATAATTTATATAGTTTGAAGTACTTTTATTTTTAACTCTTAAACTATGATTAAAGTTTTATTTCTTTGATATTTTTTTACTTTTTAATTTTCAGAAATGTTTATTTTGTTTATATGATTTTAAATTTTATGTATTAAATAAAAATACAATAAAAAAGATGAGGTGGAGATTTGAGGAAGTTTGGTAAAAGTGGCGTCAGTAATTTAGGAAAGTTTGGTGAAGTTTGAGAAAAATTGAGGTGAAAGGTTTTTATTAGAAAGTGATGAGGTAGAAATTTGGTATTAGTAAAACCACTCCCTTCCCCTAACGGTAACGAATTAATTACGTACAATCATAAAAACCTAATATCAATAGAAGGATTGGTGTTTATCAAAACTTGAGAATCTAAGATACGGAGTTAAATTTTTAGTGTAAACAAAAATACTTAAAAAGGTGGGAGACATAGTTTTTTACACAATGAATTTATTCTAAAATTAAATTTAGGTAGGTATATGATAATACATGACATTAAGAACAATTTTATTATTAAAAAAAATAAAAATACAATAATAGTAGTTACACATAATACGGGGGAAAATGTGTTTCTAGATCAACCCACATTAACTATTTTTAACCATTGGGTAATAGCCTAGTGGCCACCAGCCGCCACTTTCTAGGGGAGGTCTTGGGTTTGAGTCTTGTCAAAGCAAACTTGAGATAATCAGGGGATTATTAAAGTGGTTGAGATTAACCTGGACACTAGCCTGGCTGGGGGATTAGTGGGTACCAAATGGTACATGGAATCAGGAGTTTTCATCCAATTACCCTTTTTTTCACATTAACTATTTTTACAGTATATCAATTTGGAGTTAGTCTGTTTGGTCAAAACTATTGACTTTTAGGATAAAAATTAAAGTTTAAATCATGATATACGTAGGAAGTAGTTTAATATTGTTGAAGTAGTTTAAAATTACTAACACGTTACCTGCGCAATGCGGCGGTGGTCATGATGACGACGGTGTGGTGGTGGGGGCATCTATTGGTGGTGGAAGCGGCGTCGAGTGATATAAATAATTGATGTAAAAGTAATTGATGTAAAGCGTTAATGGAGATATTTAAAAAAATAAAGAACTGATTGTGTAACTTAAACATTAAGGGTGTTTTAGACAATTCTCCCATGTAACTTTCAAATGAGAACTATTCTTTATATAATATAATATAGATATAGATAATCTTTATATTAAATAAAAAAGAATAGTTAACATTTAAAAAAAAACTAATTTATTTGTCAATTTTAAATTCTTTCTTAGAGTTAAATTTATTTATTTTTTGGTTAATTTTCTTATGATGTTATAAACAATTTCCTTTTTATAAAGTTATTTTCATTTTTTCATTTTTTCAAGTTTTTTATATTTTTTTTAAAAACCTCTAATAACTTATACATGGTCTTATAAATTTTCATAATCTAAATAATTTTGTCATAACAGATTTTTAAATTATCAGCATATTATGCGGGTTAGTAAGTTAATTATATTTATTCAAAACATAAGGCATGCTACTCCGAGGTTATAATTACCGTTGGATTGTCGCAACTTCAGTGGCGAAGATACGTTTTTATTTTATTAATATGTACGGGTTGAACCCGAGGTTAATTAGCTAGTTTGCTGTTAAAATAAAATTATATTTATAATATAGGCATTCCAAAAAAAAAAAAAAAAAAAATAAAAAAAAATAACAATAATAATAATAATAATAATAATAATAATAATAGAAATTGTATACTTAAAATATTAAAAATGTGTTTAAGAGTAGTTTGAAGGTCTATCAAGTCCAAATTTAGTTATGAATATTTTTTTTTTTGAAAGGTGTGGATCATTTGCTCGCAACAGGGGATCTAGCTTACGTTGTCTTAACCGGGTCCGCGCTAGAGAGCCCTCTCACCCTCAATACCTAGTAGGAGGAGAAACCCCAACTAAACCGCCCGAAGGCACGACATTTAATTGGGATAAAACCTTGCCCCCTCTGCAGGACTCAAACCTGTTTCACTGGAGGACTTTATTTGTGAAATTCCTTTAAATGTCTTTCCCATGTCTCGAACTCGAGACCTCCAGCATGTAAAGCTGGTGCTCAACCACTAAGTTATAATGGGAAGTACATGACTCAAACCTGCTTCACTGAAGGACTTTATGGGAGAATGAAGTTATTTGCGTGGAAAATCACGTTTAAAGACATTCGGGGCTGAAATAGCGTCATATCGATCCGTCTATGTTACAACCCATAATGTAACCAAAAAAATAGATAAAACGTGGGTTTGCATAGATGGATGTCCAGCCCTCACATCAATGGTGGATCTAGAATTTGAAGTTAAGAGGGTCTTTTGAAAACTTTGATTCGATGGCTTGCTAGAGATAAAGAAAACGTATAGTACAGGTAAGGTCTGATTGGGTAAATAACAAAATATGCTTGATTTTATTATCTAATTGATAGTCAAATTTGGTAATTTTTTGTATACATTTCTCTATTACCATCTTTACCATGAAAGTGTTTGTGTATATCTTAAAGATTGATTGTTTACCCAACAAATAACTAATATGTATTAATCATTTTTCTTTGGTCAAGAAGATTGATTTTTATTAACAACTAGTACATTTTTTCCCGTATTTTACGTACTGATATAAATTTCTAATAAATAATCTAACAAAATCTCAATATATAAAACACTTTTTAGCAAAGAGCGGACATAACTTTTATAAAATTCTTGTAACCTTAAACATATAACTCGTGACGATTCGAGACATGCTAGTACTCCGTATGATTTAGCCTAAAAGTGTCCATTATTTATGTTGAGTGAAATTAACTTTTCAGTTTTATGAATCATTGCTAATGAAGGTGGTGCTTTTTGAATGTAAGCAATATTTATAAAAGAAACTACCAGTGAAGACTAATTAACGAGCTACCCAAAAGGGTGGAGCTGATCTTTTTCATAAACTAGGATACAATCATTACAATTTATTGAGATCATACTACACGAAAGAGATTAATACTCGATCAAAACGAAATGAAACAGAGTGTTTACGAATAATATATAACGTACTAGGAACAAAGTGAAAACAAATACGCAGCGAATATATTGAAACATGTAATTAACAAAGTGAAAGCAAGTACGTACGTAGTTAGAAATACTGGTAATATATCGATCTGTAGTTGCACCTCGATCGCCTTGGAACCTCGATCATTACAAACTGAAAAAGGAACGTGCGACATCAACAAGACCAAAAGCGTTTCCTGTTATTAAGTTAAATATCAGGCCAGCAACCATCTTGACACCCTTGGTACTCAGTATCTCCGTATAACTCGTCTCCTCAAGTTGGAACTTATACTTATCAGAAGGAAACCTTTCTTTTATAGTTTGATAGGGATCACTCAGCCCATTTTTTGCTTTCCAGTTATCATTGATCAATTTCATCACACATGAAACATGATAACAGTAATACCCGCACGAAGAACCATAAGCCCATCCATCAACCTTAGAAGAAAACTTCTTTTTCCCGCAATGCAAACACTTTGCAGTTGCCGCCTTCATTAGGTTCAACGTAAGCCCCTCTGCAGCTACTAAGGTCGGTTTATAACTTAAACAAGATGGGTGCACATTACGTTTTATAAATGCGCATGAACATCTATAGTGATACCCTTTGATTTTGATTCCACAAACGTCACATAATGAATTCTGCCCAGGTCCTCCACTTTTGTAAAACTTTAGAACACACTTGGTGGAAAACGGGTGTTTAATTGCGAGTTTAGGGTTCACACATTGTTCGTGAAGAAATAGGTTGCACTCACTTTTGGAACATGTGTAACTCGATCCAAAACCTACCTGATCACATTCCCCACAATAATATGGATGGTCGGCAAGCTTTTGTACAAATGAGTGTATATGCTTAGCATAAGACATCTCAATCTATGTATGATTCCTGTTTACATGTAACAAATCATTAATTAGTATACATATATATGATGAAAATCACTAGTGTTAACAATGGCTAAATCGTGAATAGTGATTATGTGTGTGTGAGAGAAAACTAGAGAGAGAAAGGGAGAAAGGAAATCTATATTCAAAAGGTTATAAAAGGTTAGTTACAAATGAAAGGAGAGGGGGTTTATATAGGTTTGACATTTGCATTAAACTCCCTCCCTAATTACAAACTAGTCCTTGTCTAATTACATTAACAACCTTACACATAAACAAGATTAGACATAAGGACAATTCTATATACATAATTACAAAACTTGCACTAACAAAATAATTAAAGCTAACAATCTCCCCCTTTAGTGCAGTTTTGTGAAGGTTCATCGTCTAGTCCTTTTCTTCTTTCTTTGTCTTCTGTTTCTTTTCTTGGTTGACGATTTGGGTTTGTCTTGATGAGTCCTTTGATCATTGAAGGCCCTTATCTAGTATTCACTGAACTTCTCTTTCCAGAGGCGCTTGGGAATGAAATGAAAATTTCGGATCAGATGGTCGGTTGGGGGTTCTATGATATGGATCTTTAAATAAACGTGATGAGCCCATTTGTTAAAAATCTTCAATGTTGAGTAGACTTTGTAGCTTTCTCTTTGAAGACGAAGACTTGGGTTTCTTGTAGAATGCGGAAGCTTGGTATGAAGTGGGAAGCATGTCTTGGTTCTTACTTTACAGTCTTTTATCATTTGTCTTTTGCTCCCCCTCAAACAAACAATTTTCTCAACAACAAACAATTAATCCAAAAATTGAATTTTCCTTTAAGCTCCCCCTCAAATTGAGCATAATCTACGGAGCAAATAATCAAACTATGCATTGTGCTCCCCCTCAAAAAGATAATCAATCTTTAGACTCTTCTCCCCCTCATGATGAACATGTGTACCGTGTTCATCATGCACAATGATTGATGACAATAACGGTAATGAAAGGTATAACTATGAAGTAACGTCTCAATTACACATGTTTTGAACGGGTTGTACACTGAAATGTGTACAAGCCAAATCACAACCGCCTACTTGGATCCAGACGTTGGAACCCATGTAAGGGTGGGTCCAACTGGATATATTTGAAGAGAGAAGTAGAAGGTTGTGCATAGTAAAACACTTTTTGCACACGAGGGTGAATGACTCGTGGTGCCAACTTAAACAACTCAGAGAGAGAGTATTTAATGGGAGTGTTTTTAGGTTTTGGTTTGGGTTTAGTATGAGAGAACCAGCCATATTGATCTCTATAACGAATGATTCCGGTGGTGGAATCCTTGAATATCTGGCAATGGCTGTTTATAGGCTTGAAGGGAGACCCGGTCTTGCGAGGTGTGTAATATGGGTTCATTTGATTGAGGGTTTGATGAGGTTTAGGTAGAAGAGTTTTTGTGTTGGTGAAGTGAGGTTCTTTTGAGAATTTGGGAGTGGTATGAGCTGGTTTGGAAGATGGTTGTGGTTGTTTATTGTTTTGGTGAGATGGTTTGGTGTTATGAAGATTTGTTTTGATTTTGGAGGAAGGGTGTTGCTTGGTATTGATTGATAATTTTGGGTAATTGTGGTTTGGTTGGGCATTAGAAGGAATGGATTTTGTTTTAGTTGGAGATGGAGTGGTTTGGTTGGGAAGAGGTGATTCTGGAGCATGAGATGAGGGAGGATTCACTGGGTGTGACTTGGTTGCAAGTTGAGTTTCCAATGACAAGGAATGAGCTTTAAGTTGTTGGATTAACTTGAAACATGTTTGCTCATTATTCCTCGAAGAAATGGACTTGTTTTGTAATTCACGATTGAGCTTCGAAAGTTGTTGTTGCAAAACAAGTTCTTTAACTTGGGTTTCGAGGTTGGTTACAATGAGCTCTTTGAGAGAAATATCCAACTCATTGGTTAAATTGAGAATCTTTGACTGCAAATGATCATTGTCTTTTTGAAGACTTTCCATGTTTGACAAAATGAGATCATTAGCAGGTTTGAGCTCTTTGTTCTCAGATTTGATTCGGTCAACTTCAGATTGAAGAATTTCCATGGCAGACAAACTGAAATTATTAGCAGATTTGAGCTCTTTGTTCTCAGATTTGAGTTGCTTAATTTCAAGTTGAAAACTGTTGTGTTGTGTCATGATTGTCTTAAATATTTCCACATTAACTTGTTTTTCCTCAAAAATAACCACTCCACATGGAAACGAACTGGTACAACACATACAAATGTGATTATCATGACGACGTATTTCTTCCCAACTTGGCTGTTCACCCATTAAAAAGTCTAACACCGTCTCAACAAACTCATTCGGTATAATAGTTGACATTTTACAGGGTTTCGGAAATGTAGTACTAAAACAGGGTTTCAGAAATTTAGTACTAAAACAGGGTTTTGGTAAATTTAGTACTAAAACCGGTTTTCAGAAAATGTGTACTAAATCCGGTTTTCAGAAAATGTATACAAAATCCGGGTTTCAGAAAATGTGTACTAAATCCGGGTTTCAGAAAATATGTACTAAATCCGGGTTTCAGAAAATGTGTACTAAATCCGGTATTCGTCTCGAAACTTGGACAGAATGACTTTTCACAAAGTTTGAAGAAATTAAGCACAAAAACCGGTTTTGATGTAAACCAGGTATTAAACAATAATAAAACCGGTTTTGAGGTTAAAATCTATACAAATACCGGTAATGGTAAAATGTATAGAAAATCCGGTTTTCGAGAAACGATTGAAGATTATGACGAGTTGGAAAAAGATGAAATTTAGTACAAATATCGGTTTTGGAGTAAACCAGGTATTTTCACACACAATGTTACTTAAAATCTCAAAGCTTCACAAAATCCGGTTTTCAGTAGAATCTTAACAAAAACCGGGATTTATAAAATTCTTTAAGAAATCCGGTTTTCGATGAAAAGATTGAAGATTATGACGAGTTGGAAAAAGATGAAATTTAGTACAAATATCGGTTTTGGTGTAAACCAGATATGTTAGAATATAACAATGAAAATTCAAAATTTTGTGAATTTGAAAACCGGAAGGAATACCGGTAGGAAAACCGGAAGGAAAACCGGTAGGAAAACCGGTTTTACAACAGAAATTCAAAGGAAATGAAAACCGGATTTCAGATCAGAAAACTAAAATTTCAATTTCAAGCCAAACGGTTTTGAATTGGGATTTGAAACTTCTTGTGGATGATTATAGGAAGGTAATGAGTGGAATAAAACTAAAAAGGAATAAACTTTAACATGTTAGGAGGGTAAAGATAGGATTTTTCGGTAAAGTTGGAAAAACACAATTTAGCACAAAATGAACAAAATCAAGCCATGGATCTAACACAAGATGTGATTTTGCTCTGATACCAATTGTTAACTAAGCTAAATCGTGAATAGTGATTATGTGTGTGTGAGAGAAAGCTAGAGAGAGAAAGGGAGAAAGGAAATCTATATTCAAAAGGTTATAAAAGGTTAGTTACAAATGAAAGGAGAGGGGGTTTATATAGGTTTGACATTTGCATTAAACCCCCTCCCTAATTACAAACTAGTCCTTGTCTAATTACATTAACAACCTTACACATAAACAAGATTAGACATAAGGACAATTCTATATACATAATTACAAAACTTGCACTAACAAAATAATTAAAGCTAACAATCTCCCCCTTTAGTGCAGTTTTGTGAAGGTTCATCGTCTAGTCCTTTTCTTCTTTCTTTGTCTTCTGTTTCTTTTCTTGGTTGACGATTTGGGTTTGTCTTGATGAGTCCTTTGATCATTGAAGGCCCTTATCTAGTATTCACTGAACTTCTCTTTCCAGAGGCGCTTGGGAATGAAATGAAATTTCGGATCAGATGGTCGGTTGGGGGTTCTATGATATGGATCTTTAAATAAACGTGATGAGCCCATTTGTTAAAAATCTTCAATGTTGAGTAGACTTTGTAGCTTTCTCTTTGAAGACGAAGACTTGGGTTTCTTGTAGAATGCGGAAGCTTGGTATGAAGTGGGAAGCATGTCTTGGTTCTTACTTTACAGTCTTTTATCATTTGTCTTTTGCTCCCCCTCAAACAAACAATTTTCTCAACAACAAACAATTAATCCAAAAATTGAATTTTCCTTTAAGCTCCCCCTCAAATTGAGCATAATCTACGGAGCAAATAATCAAACTATGCATTGTGCTCCCCCTCAAAAAGATAATCAATCTTTAGACTCTTCTCCCCCTCATGATGAACATGTGTACCGTGTTCATCATGCACAATGATTGATGACAATAACGGTAATGAAAGGTATAACTATGAAGTAACGTCTCAATTACACATGTTTTGAACGGGTTGTACACTGAAATGTGTACAAGCCAAATCACAACCGCCTACTTGGATCCAGACGTTGGAACCCATGTAAGGGTGGGTCCAACTGGATATATTTGAAGAGAGAAGTAGAAGGTTGTGCATAGTAAAACACTTTTTGCACACGAGGGTGAATGACTCGTGGTGCCAACTTAAACAACTCAGAGAGAGAGTATTTAATGGGAGTGTTTTTAGGTTTTGGTTTGGGTTTAGTATGAGAGAACCAGCCATATTGATCTCTATAACGAATGATTCCGGTGGTGGAATCCTTGAATATCTGGCAATGGCTGTTTATAGGCTTGAAGGGAGACCCGGTCTTGCGAGGTGTGTAATATGGGTTCATTTGTTTGAGGGTTTGATGAGGTTTAGGTAGAAGAGTTTTTGTGTTGGTGAAGTGAGGTTCTTTTGAGAATTTGGGAGTAGTATGAGCTGGTTTGGAAGATGGTTGTGGTTGTTTATTGTTTTGGTGAGATGGTTTGGTGTTATGAAGATTTGTTTTGATTTTGGAGGAAGGGTGTTGCTTGGTATTGGTTGATAATTTTGGGTAATTGTGGTTTGGTTGGGCATTAGAAGGAATGGATTTTGTTTTAGTTGGAGATGGAGTGGTTTGGTTGGGAAGAGGTGATTCTGGAGCATGAGATGAGGGAGGATTCACTGGGTGTGACTTGGTTGCAAGTTGAGTTTCCAATGACAAGGAATGAGCTTTAAGTTGTTGGATTAACTTGAAACATGTTTGCTCATTATTCCTCGAAGAAATGGACTTGTTTTGTAATTCACGATTGAGCTTCGAAAGTTGTTGTTGCAAAACAAGTTCTTTAACTTGGGTTTCGAGGTTGGTTACAATGAGCTCTTTGAGAGAAATATCCAACTCATTGGTTAAATTGAGAATCTTTGACTGCAAATGATCATTGTCTTTTTGAAGACTTTCCATGTTTGACAAAATGAGATCATTAGCAGGTTTGAGCTCTTTGTTCTCAGATTTGATTCGGTCAACTTCAGATTGAAGAATTTCCATGGCAGACAAACTGAAATTATTAGCAGATTTGAGCTCTTTGTTCTCAGATTTGAGTTGCTTAATTTCAAGTTGAAAACTGTTGTGTTGTGTCATGATTGTCTTAAATATTTCCACATTGACTTGTTTTTCCTCAAAAATAACCACTCCACATGGAAACGAACTGGTACAACACATACAAATGTGATTATCATGACGACGTATTTCTTCCCAACTTGGCTGTTCACCCATTAAAAAGTCTAACACCGTCTCAACAAACTCATTCGGTATAATAGTTGACATTTTACAGGGTTTCGGAAATGTAGTACTAAAACAGGGTTTCAGAAATTTAGTACTAAAACAGGTTTTCAGAAAATGTTTACAAAATCCGGTTTTCAGAAAATGTTTACAAAATCCGGTTTTCAGAAAATGTTTACAAAATCCGGTTTTCAGAAAATGTGTACTAAATCCGGGTTTCAGAAAATATGTTCTAAATCCGGGTTTCAGAAAATGTGTACTAAATCCGGTATTCGTCTCGAAACTTGGACAGAATGACTTTTCACAAAGTTTGAAGAAATTAAGCACAAAAACCGGTTTTGATGTAAACCAGGTATTAAACAATAATAAAACCGGTTTTGAGGTTAAAATCTATACAAATACCGGTAATGGTAAAATGTATAGAAAATCCGGTTTTCGAGGGAAACAACGGGTAGAGTTTCGACTTGAAAAGTGAAGAAATTACGAACAAATACCGGTTTTGGGATAAACCAGGTATTTTCACACACAATGTTACTTAAAATCTCAAAGCTTCACAAAATCCGGTTTTCAGTAGAATCTTAACAAAAACCGGGATTTATAAAATTCTTTAAGAAATCCGGTTTTCGATGAAAAGATTGAAGATTATGACGAGTTGGAAAAAGATGAAATTTAGTACAAATATCGGTTTTGGTGTAAACCAGGTATTTTCACACACAATGTTACTTAAAATCTCAAAGCTTCACAAAATCCGGTTTTCAGTAGAATCTTAACAAAAACCGGGATTTATAAAATTCTTTAAGAAATCCGGTTTTCGTAGAATCTTAACAAAAACCGGGATTTATAAAATTCTTTAAGAAATCCGGTTTTCAGAAAATGTTTACAAAACCGGTTTTCAGAAAATGTTTACAAAATCCGGTTTTCAGAAAATGTTTACAAAATCCGGTTTTCAGTAGAATCTTAACAAAAACCGGGATTTATAAAATTCTTTAAGAAATCCGGTTTTCAGTAGAATCTTAACAAAAACCGGGATTTATAAAATTCTTTAAGAAATCCGGTTTTCAAAGCTTCACAAAATCCGGTTTTCAGTAGAATCTTAACAAAAACCGGGATTTATAAAATTCTTTAAGAAATCCGGTTTTCAGTAGAATCTTAACAAAAACCGGGATTTATAAAATTCTTTAAGAAATCCGGTTTTCAGAAAATGTTTACAAAATCTCAAAGCTTCACAAAATCCGGTTTTCAGTAGAATCTTAACAAAAACCGGGATTTATAAAATTCTTTAAGAAATCCGGTTTTCGATGAAAAGATTCACAAAATCCGGTTTTCAGTAGAATCTTAACAAAAACCGGGATTTATAAAATTCTTTAAGAAATCCGGTTTTCAGTAGAATCTTAACAAAAACCGGGATTTATAAAATTCTTTAAGAAATCCGGTTTTCAGAAAATGTTTACAAAATCCGGTTTTCAGAAAAGCTTTACAAAATCCGGTTTTCAGTAGAATCTTAACAAAAACCGGGATTTATAAAATTCTTTAAGAAATCCGGTTTTCGATGAAAAGATTAAAAACCGGTTTTCAGAAAATGTTTACAAAATCCGGTTTTCAGAAAATGTATACAAAATCCGGTTTTCAGTAGAATCTTAACAAAAACCGGGATTTATAAAATTCTTTAAGAAATCCGGTTTTCATGAAAATGTTTACAAAATCCGGTTTTCAGAAAATGTTTACAAAATCCGGTTTTCAGTAGAATCTTAACAAAAACCGGGATTTATAAAATTCTTTAAGAAATCCGGTTTTCAGTAGAATCTTAACAAAAACCGGGATTTATAAAATTCTTTAAGAAATCCGGTTTTCAGAAAATGTTTACAAAATCCGGTTTTCAGAAAATGTTATACAAAATCCGGTTTTCAGAAAATGTTTACAAAATCCGGTTTTCAGAAAATGTTTACAAAATCCGGTTTTCAGAAAATGTTTACAAAATCCGGTTTTCAGAAAATGTTTACAAAATCCGGTTTTCAGAAAATGTTTACAAAATCCGGTTTTCAGAAAATGTTTACAAAATCCGGTTTTCAGAAAATGTTTACAAAATCCGGTTTTCAGAAAATGTTTACAAAATCCGGTTTTCACAAAAGCTTTACAAAATCCGGTTTTCAGTAGAATCTTAACAAAAACCGGGATTTATAAAATTCTTTAAGAAATCCGGTTTTCGATGAAAATGTTTACAAAATCCGGTTTTCAGAAAATGTTTACAAAATCCGGTTTTCAGAAAATGTTTACAAAATCCGGTTTTCAGAAAATGTTTACAAAATCCGGTTTTCAGAAAATGTTTACAAAATCCGGTTTTCAGAAAATGTTTACAAAATCCGGTTTTCAGAAAATGTTTACAAAATCCGGTTTCAGAAAAGCTTTACAAAATCCGGTTTTCAGTAGAATCTTAACAAAAACCGGGATTTATAAAATTCTTTAAGAAATCCGGTTTTCGATGAAAAACTAAAAAGGAATAAACTTTAACATGTTAGGAGGGTAAAGATAGGATTTTTCGGTAAAGTTGGAAAAACACAATTTAGCACAAAATGAACAAAATCAAGCCATGGATCTAACACAAGATGTGATTTTGCTCTGATACCAATTGTTAACTAAGCTAAATCGTGAATAGTGATTATGTGTGTGAGAGAGAAAGCTAGAGAGAGAAAGGGAGAAAGGAAATCTATATTCAAAAAGGTTATAAAAGGTTAGTTACAAATGAAAGGAGAGGGGGTTTATATAGGTTTGACATTTGCATTAAACCCCCTCCCTAATTACAAACTAGTCCTTGTCTAATTACATTAACAACCTTACACATAAACAAGATTAGACATAAGGACAATTCTATATACATAATTACAAAACTTGCACTAACAAAATATTTAAAGCTAACAACTAGCTAGCTAATAAAATAAAAAATTCATCTAATGTTTGAGCGTACCCAATGAGGAATACCTTGAATAGTGATTCTCTTTACAAGATGAAAGTATGCAACTATAATCAAATGGCGAAAAACTTGTATCAATTACTCAAAGAGTGTCCTGTTTTATGGTTCTCTTAAGGTAGTAAGCCGAGACGACCTTGACTTTTCAATTATCAAGCATACCAAACCGCAACATGTCAATTTATTAATGGCATTTTGTTTTCATTTCACAAGTGGTGCTAACCTTTTTTTTTTTTTTTTTAATGGTGTGAGTTACCTTGGGAAGTTTAGCATACGTTGTTGTAATTGAGTTCTCGCTAGAATGTACTCTTGTCGAATAAATCCCCAATTTAAACCTTTCGATAAGAAACACTATCACCTTGAAATATAATCTGGAGAGGAAACTCGCTTTGACCAGTCATAGGTGGAAATTACATACGTCTGACTATCTCAAATATGCTTAAGACTTGAGCTTGACCTTTTGTAAGGAAAGAATCTTCATATCATTAGACCATTTAGAGATCGTTACAAGTTGTGCTCACTAGCTACCTGTTTAACGTTCACATAGGGAGATGATTTTTATACTACATTTTTTACTTTCCTACTGCAAATAATTTATTATGACCTATTTGCCCTTTTCATTTATTTATCAATCTATCAATTATTCAATTACACTTTACCATATTTCACCCCTTTCTTACTATTTTTTCCTTAGCGATGAATGTGTCTGGGCTTAGAAGGGAAAATGTCGCAAGCCAATTCAATTTTGCCTTCTAATTGCTTATATTTCTCTAGTTCCTATATTAATAATTCAGAGATACAAGATAAATTTGAAAAAGTTAGAAAAACCTTTGCCAGATTGATTTAGCAATTAACTTCCCACACCGGCGGAAGCAGGTTCCACAATTTCAAGTTTCCTACAATGAGTTAGTACTTTTACGACCAACTAGATTACATGGTGAACAAATAAAAAGCACATAAATGTACCCCTGCCTCGAAGAACCTCTAGGTTTGTTCAAAGATCTATGATTTTCAATTAGATATTATCTTGTACCTTCCAATGGAGTACCATGAGACCCACCCAATTATTTTGAATTATCATGAGCAAAATCCTCATTTCAATCAGCTAAATTTTTTTAGAGCAATGATGGATCCTCTTAAAACATTAGCCTAATTATCCTCCTAATCATAAGATCAAGCTACATGGAAAAATCAAGGGGGGTGATAAAAAGAAGATAATGAGTGAATTACACATGTCAAAATTTTATGTATTAAGAGGATTATTAAGCTAATGTTTAGGAGGATAAATCATTTTCCATATTATTTAAATGAATGTGAGACATGCATTTTTGAGATGTTTTCTGTGCGGCAGGAATTTAACAAAAGAAAAAAGGATTAGGTTAAAAGAATTGAAAGGGCTACAAATTATTATTAAGGGCAAAAATGTCAAAATCAAATTTATTGTAGTAATTGAAGTAAAAGCTGTAGTAAGATAATCATTTGCCGTTCACATAATCACATGAGTCGTAATTAACCCGGTCATTCCAACGTATTCAATGCATTTTTATGTTTTAACACCAAAGTTGTTGCTCAATTATGGCTATAAATATGTGTCACGGGGACATAATTTAACAAACCTCTTAATTCATAGATAAATTGATTTTATAAACTAGCGACTGTTAAGATGTATTTGTATCAACTTTTATTTTTTATAACAAAAGGATTTTATTAAAAATCAACTAGCAAGAAGTTAAAGGTACAATTACAAAAATGATCTAGAAAATAATCCCTAGAATATAATCTATACGTATCCGAAACATTAACTAAAAATATTACAAATAAAATGAAAAAATCTCGTGCCGGCCAGTTATAATGACCTAAAATACGTATAAAAAAAAACCCCTTCTTCCCTCCTTTTGGGACATGCTTTGATAAGATAAGGGAAGACATTGTCAATATCTACTCCTAACAAGTAACAACCAACATTATTATAGGGCCATTACATTTATTTAAGTTTTGCTAGGCGCCTAGGCCCGACACTAGATTTGTAAAAACACCTATATCCCTAAATATATATATATTTTTATTTTTTTTTCTAGTTGTTTTACTAGGTATGATGAGTCGCAGACCACCGTTTTTAGATTTACATTATAATTTTCATTTTGCTAATAACAACCATTGGCCGGGGTTAGTCGTAAAAAATCACTGGTTACATTATAATTTGCATTTTGCTCTCAAAATATTCAAATGTACGTTTACTTTTTTGTATGTAATTTATAACTAGTATATATTAAACTATACCACTGAAAAGAAAATAGGATAACATTATAGAAGTTTGGTTTGAGCCATTTATACATGTAATAAATAAAAGGGCTAAGTACGCCGGAATGCAGTTAACTAATCCCAAAAAGTTATTGTGTGCACGAACTCTAGGTTTATTTTATTGTATTCAAGAAACCTGACTAAAAGGTTATAGTAACATCCAACCTGCTAATGGGTTACATGGAACCGGTTGCCTACACATACACACTCCACGTGGATGACAAGTTCCAAATCAACATCACAAACCCAGATTCTTCATCCTAGATTTTAAATTAACAAACCCAGATTTCATATAAGCCTCACAAATTCAAATATAATTTTCAAAAGTCTAAATCATAAACTCAATCTAACATCAATAAACCCATCAAACTCCATAAAATAAATCAAAGATTCACAACTTAGATCTATTCAAATAGTTTGTTTCATCTTTTTAATTAGAAAGGTGAATTTGTATTTACAGACATGAATAAAGCACCTGGACGTATCCAAGCACTATATCTCATCTCAACCAACCTGAAACAATAACTACAAACATCTCATCCTTCGAGCTAGACAATACAACCATGAATTCCTCCTGTATTACAATCAGAAAGACATTACTCCCCTCTATAATAGTGACCTCCAATAGTGCTATAAAACAAATAAAAAAAGAAATAGAATCCCTAGATCTAACAAGAAAAGAAATAGAGACGAAGAAGTGTAACACCCGTCATTTTAAAATATGGATTTTCAAAAACTTTTGCCTAACGGCGTTTAGAAATGCGGAAAACAGAATCATTAAAACATAACTAACCTTTAGCGGATAGTTCATTTATAAAAGTGGTGTTACAACATCATATCATTAAAATAGTATAAGATAATCCAGATTTGACA
Organism: Erigeron breviscapus; assembly: GCA_034093135.1. Taxonomy (NCBI): domain Eukaryota; kingdom Viridiplantae; phylum Streptophyta; class Magnoliopsida; order Asterales; family Asteraceae; genus Erigeron; species Erigeron breviscapus. The sequence goes on from CM067168.1 coordinate 156,932,548, forward strand.
CCAACATAAATGCCAACATAAACAATACCTAAGTCATATTAAAAGTAGCCAATCATCATTAAGGCTAACATAAATGACTAAGCGGGAAAACTAAATGTCTTCTTCATAGCAACTACCCGCCTCACCAAGCTAAGTCTTTCACTAGCTCAACCTGCTTAACCTGAGGGAACAACATTTTTTAAAAGAGCAAGTGTTAGCTTTAAAAGCTAAGTAAGATAACATGAGTTATAAAAACATTGCCATTTCATTTTATATTAACAAAAGCCTTTCATAATTGTTAATATCACTTAATCGTTAAAACACGTTAAGATCACCACATTTCTATGGTGTTTACCATATCATACATTAGCAACAAGGTCATTTCATCAACAATAAATAATCATACATAACTTAACACATTAGGATCCATCGTAGTCCTAATTGTGCCTAACATCATAAACTTTACTTCCTTTCTTACTTTTCTTTTCTTTACTTTACTTTCTTTTCTTTACTTTCTTTGCCTAAACATAGGCCACTTACTTAGGATGTGGGGTTGTGTGTAGGCGGCCATAAGACCTTACATGGAGTCCTCACACCCGACTTGATGGGTAGACCTTACGGTGGTCCATCGTCGTCGTTAAGGAAAGACAAAGTCGATCCAACTGAGTATACCGTTTGAACTTTGCGCGTGTAGTGGTTAGTTACTCCACCCGGATACACTCAAACATAACTATGCCACGGGGAGGTATCTAGATTCCCACACCACGTGACCACGTACACACTAGCTCCGAAGAACTAGCATGGGTTAAGCTTAGCACAAGACTTTATGTATGCTCGAGACTTCTTTATTATATTAGCTTAGGCTACACTTTCACCTAAACTAATCACATGTGTCTTTCTTTACTTTATATTAACTTAGGCTACACTTTCACCTAAACTAATCACATACATCTTTCTTTACTTTAGGGCCCTTAATCGTGCACGTGTCATGGCAAACCTATAAAAGTCTAGTGACTAGGTGTTCAAGCCATGCAATCAAACATAAGACATATAAGCATCAACATATCGTCATCACATATTAACATCACATCGTCAAATCATAAAAATCCGTATCAACATGTCACTCATATCATCATATCGTTATAGTAACATCGTATCATCATGTAATATTAGCATCATTTCATCTTAACATGAGAGCAACGCTTTATCATATCGTTTCATAATCATTTCGTCATATCACCATAGTAATGCGTCATCATATCATCAATTGCATTATAGCATCATATCATTTTGTTAACATAATATCTTATCATGTCAATATCATGTCAATTTATGTTTACATCATAGACATTTCATGTCATCACAAACTTTATTCCATCATATCAACATATCATAGCATAACATAACATAACATAACATAACATCATCTTTACGTATTTCATTTCATCATAGCATGCATAAGATTATCATTCATCATCAATGGCAACCATAATCAATCTCATAGTAACCTCCCATTCATTCCCGAATACATATAAACATACAAACATTCATTTGGGGAAGTTAACATATGAAAACTTATATTTTGTTGTCCCTCATGTGGTAAAAGATGTTATCTTACCTCGATGGAGTACTCAACAGTCACAATGTGTTTACCGTGCTTGACGAGTGTTCCCAACAACCTAGAACGAGTATAAGATCGATCTATAAGCTAAACAAGACTTAAGTACAAATCTGGGAAAATATGCACCGCATGGACTTTTTATGCACCGCATATTTCAAAAACCCAAAATATGCACCGCATGGAAATTCCATGCACCGCATATCGGGCTCCGATCAGCAAACCTGATTTTGAACTGCTCTTAAACGATTCCCATTCGATCTCAAACCCTAACCCCGACCTGGAGACATCAAATTGACCTCTTTTAAGACACAATTGATGATTTCAAACCATCAATTGATTCCTTGTTCCATTACAAACATAAACCACTTAATTGATCACCCGAATAACATGAAATCGGTAAACGTTTTGCATTATAACCCAACCCAAACCCCATAGCCTAGATCGGATTCACATATAAGACCCACAAGATCAGAAATCAAAGGAATATCACCTATATTACCTGTAGATGATCATAAGGATGAAAGATCTTAATCAAAACTTGCTCGAAACACCACGAAACGAATAGATCTTGGAGGGAATTGCCTTAAGAGAGGGGAGGGGCGGCTTGGGGGTTTTCTCACACGCATCAGACCTGGACAATGACAATTAGGGAAGCCTAATTATCATACAACCCCTGGCCATCCTTAATAAATTCCATCTTAAGCCCCTCGACTCTTTAAACGTTACTTTCTTGGCTTAACTTTCTCACCGGAACACTTAACGACTTAACGAGCACTTAACTTTCATAACTTTACTTTAATTACTTTCATTCAACATACTTTAATCATATTATATTAAACGCATAAGCATTTAATCACATAATCCCATTTAGGGCACATAAACTTAACGAACCTGTCGTTAACTAACGGAATAGTCAAATAGTCAAACTTGAAAAGTTTGGGATGTTACAAAGAGATTAAGAAAATAAAAAAAGAAATATGTGTTGATGTAGCAGCAAGAACACCACCGTATCACGCACCACCGTCGACCACCACCACGCACCACCGTCAACCACCACTATGAACCCCCGCCGACCACCACTAGGAACCCCCGTTGACCACCACTAGGCACCGGCCACATCCGATTACTAGCACGCATAACGAAATTTCCCATCATTTTGGGAGATCCCGATTTGAATGGACCACATATTTGAAGTTCTTGATCAGATTTCATGTTATTTAATTTGATAGGTTTTCATATAGATCTTGGTGGGGATTCATGTTATTTGAATGACCACAGATTCAAGAATCAAATCTGATGGGAGTATCAAGATGGGTTTGAAAGTGAAGAGGAATTAAAACGAGTAACAAGAACAAGAAATTAGGGAACATATAATTTGGGGATTTGTTTGGATCCAGATACATGTTGTTTTTGTCATATTATGAATATACATATATACATACATATATATTTACAGAGTACATATATGGGTAAAGTAGGTTTTTTTTTTAATTGAATAAAATCCAGCCAAGCATTCCACGTAAGTAGTCAACGGGTCAAAGTGAAAGTGGTGACCGGCTAACTTCTTACCCGGTAACTTTTGATTACTATGGGACTTTTAACAAGGATTGGAAAGTGGTGATGGTTGCACCAAGGAAGGGAAATGTGTACATCATGGATATGGAACCAGCTCCAAAAGAGCAGTGCTTCTATACCAAGGCTGGTGAGGACACCAACTGGCTGTGGCATAAAAGATTATCCCATCTTAATTTCAAAAATATTAACAAATTGTCTCGAAAACAATTGGTGGATGGGATACCACAGATTTCTTTCAATAAAGAAAAGCCATGTCCAGAGTGTGAGATGGGCAAGCAGAAAAGGGCCAGTTTCAAGATAAGGCAAAACTTTAGCATCACTGAACCTCTTCACATGCTTCATATGTATCTCTTTGGTCCAGTGAATGTTCAAACTAGAGCTGGAAAGAAGTACACACTAGTTGTGGTTGATGAATTCTCCAGAATTTGCTGGGTGGTATTCCTCAGATCCAAAAGTGATGCACCTCCTGAAATCATCTCTCTCATCAAAAGGATTGAGCTCAAGTACACTCAAAAAGTTTGTCAGTTACGAAGTGATAATGGTACTGAATTTCAAAATAAAGTACTTGAAACATTTTTTAATGACACTGGCATCTCTCAAAACTTCTCATCAGCACATTCTCCAGAGAAAAATGGAGTTGTGGAAAGAAAGAATCGCACACTGATAGAAGCTGCCAGAAGTATGCTATCTGAATCAGGTCTTTCCACCAGTTTTTTGGCTGAAGCAGTGGCAACAGCTTGTGTTAGGTCCAGATTTACTGGACTCGCTCCAGACTTGACGACTGGAGCGACACTGAAGATTTGTTCAGAATTAATGGAAGACAAGTGAGCAAATACTTGTATAGGAAATCTGGAATCCTCCAGATCAGCTCACTGGACTTCACCCCAGTCCAGATCTATTCTACTGAAGAGATTCTCACTGAAGTCAAAGACTGAAGTTAGAATAAAGAAGACTGACAAATGGCGGAGTCCACTGGAAGTCTTAACAGATCTACGACTGGAGCTTTGTCAGTGTTCTAGACCTTACAAGTCTGAACACTGATTACGAGGAATTAACTTTTTGCCTTTACACACTTTTCAAAGAACATTCCACTTGTCTTTACAAAAGTACTTACGTGTGTAAAGGTGGTTGGTTAAAAGGATAATTAGTCATATTGATGTGACTTTATCCTTGTACCTTAACCAATGCATTTAATGACCTTGTCGGTTCATTAAATGCATGCAACCATATTTGTACGGCACAAATTCACTGGTGAATTTGTTTGCCTATAAATACAAAGTCATTTCCTTGTTAAAATTACTTTTAGCAATTAAGGTGAATTTGTCTAAACACTCTCGATCGTAACAAGGATACTTCACAACTTTAAGTATCTCGATCTAAAGAGTTTATTTAGCAAATATAGATCATTTATAATTCATAGGTTGTTAGGATACTTACATATTTGTATTATCTTGATTCCGCACAACCTTGTATTTCATTTAACATCATAAATAAAATGCACTTGAAAAATTACATTGTGTTCCACCTTTACTTTAAGTATTGTATTACTTTGTTTATATATACTTGCATTTATATTCAAGTAATACTAGTCCAAATCTAGTGCATATTAAACTTGTTGTATTTTACACTATTGTGTTAAACCATCAAGTAAGGGACTTTACAATTGGTATCAGAGCACAAGGCTAAACAAACTTGCCTAGATCTACTTCTTTGATGGCCAACCTATAAAATACACAAGGAGGTTTTGGTCCTGATCCTAATATTAATGATCAAAATAATGAACCACCACCTGTCATTAACACTAATCCACCCCCTCCTCCTCCTACTCCTGCTTCTCCACATGTGCATGTGCACTATTCAAACAATCATGTTCCTAAATTCAGTGGGAATAGTGATGAATTTGGTACGTGGAAAGCTAGGATGATATTGCATATCACTGGAGTTGAGAAATATGATGAAAATTTTAAATGAAGGACCTTACGTCCCCACATCACCTTTCAATGCTCTTCTTGATCCAACTGGATCTAGAAGAGGCAGGGAAAGAGGGAGGAACATTGGTCTGAAGAGGAGAGGAGATTGGTAAATTTAGATAACCTTCTCAAAAACATGATCCTCGGGGCTGTTCCAGAAACCCTAATTCCCACACTAGTTCTTTTCCCCAGTGCTAAAACCATGTGGGACGAACTAGTGAACCCGTATGAAGGAGGAGATGAAACCATTGTCACCAGAAAAGTCTCCTTAAACAAGAGGTATGGGTCATTTTTTGCTCAGCCCAATGAGTCTCTCACTGGTACTTACACCAGATTTATGAGCATTATTAACCAGTTGAGAGGACTGGGGGTTGAGAAAGACAAGGATATACTTCTGGAGAAATTCTGTGATATTTTACCCACCAAATGGTCTCACATGATCCTGGTCTTAAGACAAGGTAAAACTCTGCATACTCACACTCTTTCAACTTTATATGGAGCTTTCAGATACACTGAAGAAAATCAAGCTCAGAGAGTTGTTGCAGAACAAGATGCCTATAACCATGTCTCCAGTAGTTCCAGTGTGGTTAGTCATACTGAACTACAAGGTTCAGCACTAATATCTTCTGAGAATGTATTTTCTATGAAGAAGATGGTGTCTGAATTCATGACCTGGTTGCAATGATTGCTAAAACGTTTAACCATTTCAAAGCAAGAGCAAATAGGCCATCTGGACAATTTGCATCCAGTTCTTCTACTGATAAGACCAATCTGACATGCTTTAAGTGTGGCAGAAAAGGTCATTTCATGAAAGATTGCAAGTCCAGTCAGTTTGTATCCTAGCCTGGTCCATTTACCTCTAATAAAAAGCCTGATGATAGCTATAAATCTAAATATAAAAAGCTTAAGGCTCAAATTGCTCTCATGGCACAACAAATGGAAAATAATAAATGCATGATTGCAACAACTGAAGAGAAATGGGTTCCCTCTGATGATTCATCTATTGATGAAGAAGAGGAAAGAGATTGTTGTTACATGGCTCTGGCAGACGAAGAGCATCTGGTGAAGGAAGATGTCACATCTGGAAGATCGGTGGACATTGTTATCAAAAAGGTCAGTGATTATGATGTTGAAACTGACATTGAACTAAAATTGGACATTGATGAAGCTCTTAATTCTGATTTAATCTTTGTTGAAACTGTTAGATCTGACTGTGTAAATGGTCTGGAAACTGATTTTTCTAAAATTACAGTGTTAAAATCAAAATTAAAGGAACTTCAAGATATTGAACTAGCATTTCAAGCCCAAGTTCTGGTAACTGAACAACTGATTCAAGAAAAATAAGATCTTGAAATCATTTTAGAAAAGGAAAAACTGGTTATTAAATCATGGCTTGAAACCAGAAAGCCATATGATGCTGGAGTAAATCAATTTCCCACTCAAAAACGTGCTTATTTAGATGGAAATACTCATGTTGCATCATTAATACCAGTAATTGATCGTTTACCAGAGGGATTCAGGCCCATTACCATTTATGATGAACCTGTAACTCCTAAGGCCAATATTTTCCCAGTTCAATCCCCAGAGGTTAAGACTGGAGCATTCCAGATGACTGCTCCAGTTAAAAAGGTTAATCGGAATAAACCTTTGCCTCAGCCTGCTTCTAAAGAACCCCAGGTTCAAAAGAAAAAGACCAGTTCCCTTCCTAAGCCTAAAGTCCAGTCAACTGGAAAGGTCAGGTGTCATCTGATGAAAGTATTTTGTTAAGGTTAGAGAGCCGGTTTCAATTACTGACTCGTCAATTTCAAAGTTGTAATGCAAGATTAAACAATTTTGAGGGTACTTCATCTGGCCCTAAACAAAATACCAAACCTTTTTCAAAGAAAGATAAATATATTTCTCCAGTTGAGAAAAAGAAAAAGGTTTCTAAACTATCAACCCTAGTGGTCTTTTCAACTAAGACTACTGTTGAAGAAAGTGAACTCAACCAGATACCTCCAGGGACCTATAAGGGAGGGTCCAGTGAACCCATCAGTCGATGGGTTCCCAAATCTAACTGATATATCTGGTAGATGTGCAGGGCGATCGAAAGAAGTTTATCTGGTATCTTGACAGTGCAGCTGGCAGGACAATGACCGGATGTAAGACCCTGCTGGAGGAGTTCATAATTTCTGATGGACCCTCCATTACTTTTGGAAATGATGGACAAGTCAAATTCAGACAAGTTGCATTTGTGAATGGTTTGAAATATAACCTGATCAGTGTCAGTCAACTGTGTGATGATGGCTATCAAGTTCTGTTCAATATTGCTCAGGGCATTGTATTTAACAAGGACTGGAAGGTAGTATTGATTGCTCCCAAAAGTGGGATTGTGTATGTAATGGATATGAAAAGCTCTCCTTCAGAGCAGTGTTTCTATACTCAAGCTGATGAAGACACAAACTGGTTATGGCATAAAAGGTTATCCCATTTAAATTTCAAAAATATAAATAAGTTGTCTAGAAAACAACTGGCAGATGGGATACCTTCAGTTTCCTTCAAAAAAGGAAAGGCCATGTCCAGGATGTGAGATGGGTAAGCAGAAACGTACCAGTTTCAAGACCAGACAGAATTTCAGCATATCTGAACCACTTCACATGCTTCATATGGACCTCTTCGGTCCAGTGAATGTTCAGACTCGTGCTGGTAAAAGATACACTCTGGTAATAGTCGATGAATTCTCCAGATATTGCTGGGTTATCTTTCTCAGGTCTAAAAATGAAGCTGCTGCTGAAATCATCAGTCTTATCAAGCAAATTGAGCTCAAGTATAATCGAAAGGTGTGTCAGCTAAGAAGTGACAATGGAACAGAATTCTAGAATGCAACTCTGGAGTCATTCTGTACTGACACTGGCATCTCCCAGAATTTCTCATCAGCCCGCTCTCCAGAACAGAATGGAGTGGTGGAAAGGAAGAATCGAACGCTGATAGAAGCTGCCAGGAGTATGCTTGCTGAATCTGGTCTTCCTACCAGTTTCTGGGCTGAAGCAATTGCAACTGCTTGCCACACCCATAATCGATCAGTGTATGTGAAGCGACACAAGAAGACATCCTATGAAATATTAAGAAAAAGGAAACCAAATATTGGTTATTTTCACGTTTTTGGATGTCCAGTGTATATCCTGAGCGACTCCAGTCAGTTAGGCAAATTTGATGCCAAAGCTGATGAAGGATATTTCTTAGGTTATTCAGCCATTCGCAAGGCCTTCAGAGTCTATAACAAGAGACTGGAGAAGGTCCATGAGTCAATACATGTCACATTTGATGAATCAAATGCCGCAATCAATAAAAAGCCAACCCTTGATACTCCCCCAGTAACTCCAATTGTCTTCTGTGAATCTGATCCTATCAACTATAATAAAGATTCTCCAGAAGAAGTTTCCAGTCATCCTGATCTGGAACCTGTTCAGACTAAGAAACCCTCCAATAGTACTCCATTCTATCCTTCAATTATTTTCAAGCTACCCTCTGAAGTTATTATTGGATCAGATGTTCGTACTACTCCCCCAGTATCAGTCCCAGTTGAGACTGAACCAGTACTTCAAGAAATGCCTTCAAATGAAGAATTTCATGATGCAAATCGTGATTTAAATGACTCAGATGAAAATGTTGAAGTAGTCTGGCAAGATCCTCCTCCTGAAGCAACACCAGAGGAGACTCAACTGAACTCTTGCACTGATATTGTTGTTTGTAACAATCCTGGTCAATACTCTAGATGGACAAAAGCTCATCCTATCGATCAGATCATAGGTGACTCCAGTAGAGGGGTTCTGATAGAAGAGCCTCCAGTGATCAATGCTTATATGTCAGTTTCTTATCACTGATAGAACCAAAGAAGATTGACGAGGCTATGGAAGATCCAAGCTGGGTGATAGCTATGCAAGAAGAGCTTCACCAGTTTGAAAGGAACAACGTTTGGTACCTGGTTCCTTTCCCAGTTGGAAAGAAAGAACCAATTGGAACAAAATGGGTCTTCAGAAATAAGGTAGATGAAGATGGCCACGTAATCAGAAACAAGGCCAGACTGGTAGCACAAGGGTACTGCCAGTCAGATGTCGACTTTGATGAATCATTTGCTCCAGTGGTTAGACTTGAAGCGATCGGATTATTCTTAGCATTTGCTGCTCATCATCAATTCAAGGTCTACCAGATGGACGTTAAAAGCGCATTTTTGAATGGAAAACTTGAAGAAGAAGTTTATGTCAGACAACCACCAGGTTTCATTGATGAAAAACATCACCACTGGGTATATCATCTGGACAAAGCACTTTATGGTCTCAGACAAGCTCCAAGTGCCTGGTATGATACTCTGACTAAACATTTATTGAAAAATGGTATTAAAAGAGGTGCAATTGACAATACCTTATTTATTTTTCATGAAAAAGGTAATCTTCTGATGGTACAAATTTATGTTGATGATATTTGTTAGGTCCAGATTTAGTCCAGACTTACTGGACTGGCTCCAGACTGGACTACTGGAACCTTACTTAGGTTTATTAAGAAACTTGTTTTGCTGGTCTCGCTCCAGACCCGACTACTGGAGCTCACTGAAGATCTGACCAGAAAACATATTCTACTGGACCTACTCCAGACTTGGAATCTGGAGTCCCTCTGAAGATTTGTCCAGAAATAATTGAAGACTAGTGAGCATTTACTTGTACAGGTAATCTGGAGCATTCTCCAGATTAGCTCACTGAAGACTTCACCCCAGTCCAGATCTACTCTACTGAAGACATTCTGACTGAAGTCAAAGACTGAAGTCTGAAGGAAGAAGACTTAACAAATGGCGGAGTCCACTGGAAAGTCTTACCAGATCTGCACACTGGAGGATTGTTAGTGTTCTAGATCCTGCAAGTCTGAACACTAATATCGAGGATTGACTTTAGCCTTTAACACACTTTCCAAAGAACAATCCACTTGTTCTTTAACAAAAGTATACGTGTGTTAAGGTGGTTGGATAATAGGATACACTTGCACATTGATGTGACTTTATCCTTATTCTTATCTAATACATTTAATGTTCTTGTCGGATCATTAAATGTATACAACCATATTTGTACGGCACAAATTCACTGGTGAATTTTGTTGTCTATAAATACTAAGTCATTCCTTGAACAAAAATACTTTTTAGCATACACCTTGCAAGAAAGTGAATTTGTCTAAAATACTCTCGATCTTAAACAGGGATACTTCACAACTTTAAGTATCTCGATCCTAAAGAGCTATTTGACAAATATAGATCATTTGTAATCATAGGTTGTTAGGATACTCACTTAATTGTGTTATCTTGATTCCGCAACAACCTTGTATTTTATTTAAACATCAATAAATGAAATACCCATGAAACATACATAATGGTCCACTTTATTTGTTTATTGCTTTAAGTCTTGTATTACTTTGTTTATATATCTTGCATCTTTATTTACAAGTAATACTAGTCCATATCTAGTGATTATTAGACTTGTTGTATTTTACACTTTCTATTGGTTAACCATCTCGTTAATTAAAGGGACTCACATTTGGTATCAGAGCAGAAGGCTAATCATTGCCTAGATCTGTTCTTGATGGCTAACCAAGAAAATACACAAGGTTTTAGTCTTGGTCCCGATCCTAATGTAAATTTGCATGATCAAAATGAACCACAAAACGTTAATAACACTAATCCTCCACCTCCTCCTCCTACTCCTGCTTCTCCACACGTGCATGTGCACTACTCGAATAATCCTGTTCCTAAATTCAGTGGGAACAGTGATGAATTTGGTACGTGGAAGGCTAGGATGGTTTTGCATGTCACTGGTATTGAGAGGAACATGATGAAGATCTTAAACGAAGGTCCATATGTACCTACATCACCTCTCAATCCACTTCTTGATCCTTCTGGATCTAGAAGGGGAAGGGAAAAGAGGGAGGAACATTGGTCTGAAGAGGAGAGGAGACTGGTGAATCTTGACACCCTCCTTAAAACATGATCCTCGGGGCTGTTCCAGAAACCCTCATTCCCACACTAGTTCTTTTTCCTAGTGCCAAAACCATGTGGGATGAGCTTCTTAACCAACATGAAGGAGGAGATGACACCATTGTCACCAGAAAGGTCTCCTTAAACAAGAGGTATGAGTCATTTTTTTTGCTCAACCTAACGAGTCTCTCACTGGTACTTACACCAGATTTATGAGTATCATAAACCAATTGAGAGGTCTTGGGGTTGAGAAGGACAAGGATATACTTCTGGAGAAATTTTGTGACATTCTGCCCACCAAATGGTCTCACATGATACTTGTTTTACGACAAGGTAAAACTCTGCACACACACACTCTCTCAACTCTATATGGAGCCTTCAGGTACACTGAAGAAAATCAAGCTCAGAGAGTGGTTGCAGAACAAGATGCTTTTAACCATGCCTCCAGTACTCCTAATGTGGTTAGTTATTCTGAACCACCAAGTACAGCACTGATATCTTCTGAGAATGTATTTTCTATGAAGAAGATGGTGTCTGAACTTATGGATTCTGGAGAGTCCAGTCAAATCTCTCCAGACTGTGATGAAACTGAAGATGATGACCTTATTGCAATGATTGCTAAAACGTTCAACCGTTTCAAAGCAAGAGCAAATAAGCCATCTGGACAATTTGCATCCAGTTCTTCCACTGACAAGACCAATTTGACATGCTTTAAGTGTGGCAAAAAGGGTCATTTCATGAAAGAGTGCAGGTCCAACCAGTTTGCATCCAAGCCTGGTCCATTCTCTTCTAATAATAAGCCTGATGATAGCTATAAAATGAAATATAAAAAGCTTAAGGCCCAAATTGCTCTCATGGCACAACAAATTGAAAACAATAATAAGTGCATGATTGCTACAACTGAAGAGAAGTGGGTTCCTTCTGATGACTCATCTGTTGATGAAGAAGAAGAAAGAGATTGCTGTTACATGGCTCTGGAAGTTGATGAGCACCTGGTGAAGGAAGATGTCACATCTGGACGATGGGTGGACATTGTTATTAAAAAGGTTAGTGATTATGATAATGCAACTGACCAAGAACTAAAACTGGACATAGCTGAAGCTTTAAATTCTGATTTAATTTTTGTAGAAACTGTTAGATCTGATTGTGTAAATGGTCTAGAAACAGATTCTTCTGAAATAAATGCTTTAAAATCAAAATTAAAAGAGCTTCAAGACATTGAACTGGCATTTCAAGCCCAGGTTCTGGTAACTGAACAATTGATTCAAGAAAAGCAAGATCTTGAGATCATTTTAGAGAAAGAAAAACTGGTAATAAAGTCATGGCTAGAAACTAAAAAGCCATATGATGCTTCAGTTAAACAATTTCCTGCTCAAAAACGTGCATATTTAGATGGAAATACTAATGTTGCATCATTAATACCAGTAATCGATCGATTACCAGAGGTGTTAAGGCCCACAACTGTTTATGATATGCCTGAAACACCCAAGACCAATTTAGACCCAGTTCAATCCCCAGAGGTTAAGACTGGAGCTGTCCAGATGACTGCTCCAGTTAAAAAGGTAAAGCAGAATAGACCTTTACCTCAGACCAATCCCTTACCAAAGCCTTTGACTGGAAAGGCTAAGGTATCATCTGAAGAAAATATTTTGTCCAGGATAGAGAGCCAGATTCAAATTCTAACTCGTCAATCACAAAGTTTTAATGCAAGATTAAACTTTCTTGAGGGTACTTCATCTGGCCCTAGACAAAATACAAAACCTTTTTCAAAGAAAGACAAATTTATTTCTCCAGTTGAGAAAAATGAAAAGGTTTTAAAACCATCAACCCCAGTGGTCTTCTCTTCTAAGACCACTGTTGAAGTAAGTGAACTAGACCAGATTGCCCCAGGGACCTATAAGGGAGGGTCCAGTGAACCCATCAGTCGATGGGTTCCCAAATCTAACTGATAAAATTCTGGTGTATGTGTAGGGCGATCGAAAGAAGCTTATCTGGTATCTTGACAGTGCAGCTGGCAGGACGATGACCGGATGTAAGACCCTACTGGAGGAGTTCACCATTTCTGATGGACCCTCCATCACATTTGGAAATGATGGTTGTGGAAAGACTGAGGGATATGGTGTTCTGAACAATGGACAAGTCAAGTTCAGACGAGTTGCATTTGTGAATGGTTTGAAATATAACTTGATCAGTGTAAGTCAACTGTGTGACGATGGCTATCAAGTCTTATTCAATGTTGCTCAGGGCATCGTATTCAACAAGGACTGGAAGGTAGTGTTGATTGCTCCCAGAAAAGGGAATGTGTACGTGATGGATATGGAAAGCTCTCCTTCAGAGCAGTGTTTCTATACTCAAGCTGATGAAGACACAAACTGGTTATGGCACAAAAGGTTATCCCATTTAAACTTCAAAAACATTAACAAGTTGTCCAGAAAACAACTTGCAGATGGGATACCTTCAGTCTCCTTCAAAAGGAAAGACCATGTCCAGGATGTGAGATGGGTAAGCAAAAGCGTACCAGTTTCAAGACCAGACAGAATTTCAGCATTACTGAACCTCTTCACATGCTTCATATGGACCTTTTTGGTCCAGTGAACGTTCAGACTCGTGCTGGTAAAAGATACACCCTGGTGATCATAGACGAGTTCTCCAGATATTGTTGGGTGATCTTTCTGAGGTCCAAAAGTGAAGCTGCTGCTGAAATCATCAGTCTTATCAAGCAAATTGAGCTCAAGTACAGTCGAAAAGTGTGTCAGTTAAGAAGTGACAATGGAACAGAATTCCAGAATGCAACTCTGGAGTCATTCTGTACTGACACTGGCATCTCCCAGAACTTCTCTTCAGCCCGCTCTCCAGAGCAAAATGGAGTTGTGGAAAGGAAAAATCGAACGCTGATAGAAGCTGCCAGGAGTATGCTTGTTGAATCTGGACTGTCTACCAGTTTCTGGGCGGAAGCAATTGCAACTGCTTGCCACACCCAGAATCGATCAGTGTACATTAAAAGACACAAAAAGACAGCCTATGAAGTCTTAAGAAATAGAAAACCAAACATTGGTTATTTTCACGTTTTTGGATGTCCAGTTTACATCCTGAACGACTCCAGTCAGCTAGGCAAATTTGATGCCAAAGCTGATGAAGACACAAACTGGTTATGGCATAAAAGGTTATCCCATTTAAACTTCAAAAACATTAACAAGTTGTCCAGAAAACAACTTGCAGATGGGATACCTTCAGTCTCCTTCAAAAAGGAAAGACCATGTCCAGGATGTGAGATGGGTAAGCAAAAGCGTACCAGTTTCAAGACCAGACAGAATTTCAGCATTACTGAACCTCTTCACATGCTTCATATGGACCTTTTTGGTCCAGTGAACGTTCAGACTCGTGCTGGTAAAAGATACACCCTGGTGATCATAGACGAGTTCTCCAGATATTGTTGGGTGATCTTTCTGAGGTCCAAAAGTGAAGCTGCTGCTGAAATCATCAGTCTTATCAAGCAAATTGAGCTCAAGTACAGTCGAAAAGTGTGTCAGTTAAGAAGTGACAATGGAACAGAATTCCAGAATGCAACTCTGGAGTCATTCTGTACTGACACTGGCATCTCCCAGAACTTCTCTTCAGCCCGCTCTCCAGAGCAAAATGGAGTTGTGGAAAGGAAAAATCGAACGCTGATAGAAGCTGCCAGGAGTATGCTTGTTGAATCTGGACTGTCTACCAGTTTCTGGGCGGAAGCAATTGCAACTGCTTGCCACACCCAGAATCGATCAGTGTACATTAAAAGACACAAAAAGACAGCCTATGAAGTCTTAAGAAATAGAAAACCAAACATTGGTTATTTTCACGTTTTTGGATGTCCAGTTTACATCCTGAACGACTCCAGTCAGCTAGGCAAATTTGATGCCAAAGCTGATGAAGGGTATTTCTTAGGCTATTCAGCCATTCGCAAGGCCTTCAGAGTCTATAACAAGAGACTGGAGAAGGTCCATGAGTCAATTCATGTAACATTTGATGAATCAAATGCATCAATCAACAAGAAGCTAGTCCCTGTTACTCCCCCAGTAACACCAATTGTCTTTTGTGAATCTGATCCTATAAACGACAAATTTGAAGATTCACCAGACACAGTTTCCAGTCATCCTGATCTGGAACCTGTTCAGAAAAAGAAACTCTCCAGTAGTACTCCATTCTATCCCTCTATTATTTTCAAACTACCCTCTGAAATTAATATTGGTTCAGATGTGCGTACTACTCCAGTATCAGTGTCAGTTGAGAATTTACCAGAAATGTCTTCTGGTGAAGAATTTCATGATGCAAATCGTGATTTAAATGACTCAGATGAAGATACTGAAGTAATTTGGCAAGACCCTCCTCCAGAATCAACTCCAGAGGAGACTCAACTGAATTCTTGCACTGATATTGTTGTCAGTAACAATCCTGGTCAGTACTCCAGATGGACAAAAGCTCACCCTATTGATCAGATCTTAGGTGACTCCAGTCGTGGTGTTCAGACCAGAAGAGCCTCCAGTAATCAATGCTTATACGTCAGTTTTCTATCTTTGATAGAACCTAAGAAGATTGACGAGGCTCTGGAAGATCCAAACTGGGTGACTGCTATGCAAGAAGAGCTTCACCAGTTTGAAAGGAACAAGGTCTGGTATCTGGTTCCTTTCCCAGTTGGAAAGAAAGAACCAATTGGAACAAGATGGGTCTTCAGAAACAAAGTAGATGAAGATGGCCACGTAATAAGAAACAAGGCCAGACTGGTAGCACAAGGCTACTGCCAGTCAGATGTCGACTTTGATGAATCTTTTGCTCCAGTGGCTAGACTTGAAGCGATCAGAATTTTCTTAGCATTCGCTGCTAATCATCAGTTCAAGGTCTACCAGATGGACGTAAAGAGTGCTTTCTTGAATGGGAAGCTTGAAGAAGAAGTTTACGTCAGACAACCTCCAGGTTTCGTTGATGACAAGCATCCACATTGGGTATATCGTCTGGACAAAGCGCTATATGGCCTCAGACAAGCCCCACGTGCCTGGTATGATACTCTGACTAAACATTTGTTGAAAAATGGTTTTAAACGAGGTGCAATTGACAATACCTTGTTCATTCTTCATGAGAAAGGTAATCTGTTAATGGTACAAATTTATGTTGATGATATAATTTTTGGGTCTACTGATGAAAACATGTGCCAGAAATTTTCTAAAATCATGTCCACTGAATATGAAATGAGTTTGATGGGTGAATTAACATATTTTCTTGGACTCCAGATTAAACAAAACAAAGATGGAATTTTTATTAATCAGGAAAAATATGTTAGAGATCTTTTAAAGAAATTCGATATGAATTCTTCACCATCTAAACCAACTCCAATTTCTGCACCACTGACACTGGACTCGGATCCAGATGGCAAACCAGTGAACACCACTGTCTTTAGAGGCATGGTTGGTTCACTGATGTATTTAACGGCCAGTAGACCAGATATTATGTTTTCAACATGTTTATGTGCCAGATATCAGTCTAATCCAAAGGAATCTCATATGCTCGCTGTAAAGCGCATACTGAAGTACCTTAAAGGTGCTCCAGTCTAGGTCTTTGGTACCCCAAAGGCTCTGGAATGGATCTAATGGGTTATTCAGATTCAGATCATGCAGGTTGTAAGATAGATAGGAAATCCACAACTGGTGGATGTCATTTCCTAGGTGGCAAACTGGTCAGCTGGACCAGTAAGAAGCAAACTTCAGTTTCATTATCCACTGCTGAAGCTGAATACGTGTCTGCAGCCAGTTGTTGTGCTCAGATACTCTGGATGAAGAGCCAGTTGCTTGATTATGGTATTAAATATTCAAAAACTCCAATCTTTTGTGATAATACCAGTGCCATCGCTATCTCCAACAATCCAGTCATGCACTCCAGAACCAAACACATCGATCTAAGGTACCATTTCATTCGCGATCATATTATGAAAAACAACATTGAACTCCATTTTATTCCCACTGACAAACAACTCGCTGACATTTTTACTAAACCACTGGATGTAAAAACTTTTGAATATCTTGTTGGTGAGTTGGGAATGTTAAACCCTTAAATCTGGAACCTTGGTATTGAACGCCATTGTGTACTACTAAGGATCTTTGATTTAAAGATTCAAAAATTTATTTCTGGATCAACATTCCAGGGAAGACTTGAAAAATATTTTCTCTTAAAAATGTTTAAGTTCAGGGGGAATTAATTTTCTCACTGGACAAATTCTTCAGAAAATATTACTGGTGCTTTGTAAATATGTCCCTCTCACTGGTAACTGGATAAGTTGAAGTGCGTGTTTGAGTTGACTTATGTCTTCTTGTAAATGTGTCCCTCTCATTTGTCTGTATTAGTTGACGTGCAAGTTTAAGGTTTCCAGTCTTCAAAATTGGTTGTTCACTGGTACTTTACTGGAGTGTCCCTCCAGTGTACCATCAGTACATGCTTCACTGGACTAATCCACCAGTGATACTGGACGGTCCTGTCAACCTCCAGATGCACTGAAATATGTCATAATATTTTCAAAATACTTGATCTTTGTATGTGCCACGTAAGCAAACTTTTTCAAAGATATTTATCTTATAAATCCTATGTGGCATAGATATTTTTCAAAACAATGATGGTCTTTTTACTTTGGGAAAACAAAAAGGTACAAGTTGGTTAGTTTTTGTGGGCGGTGAACCATCAACCATTTATGGGTGATGTGATACAATTAAATGCGGATCTCAAAACACGATCAAAAATGTTATTTGATAAATTCAAATTGAACGTTTGAAATCCACATTATCTCTCCTATATATACCCACTTTCACTTTCAACTTACATTTACTTCGAACATTTACTCCCAAATTCTCAAATTCCTTCATTAAATTTCTTCATTCAATTTCATTCTTAAATTTCTCATATTAACTGCTATTCATTAAATTCTTCATAAACCTTAAATATTCAATTTCAATTTCATCTTCTTCTATATATCAAATGGCTCCTAGACAATCAAATTCACCAAGAAATCTACTATCTGCCGAATATGCTCCGGCTGCTGATGTAGTTAGAGCACGTCATATCAACCTTGAAGCTAGGGCTTTAAGGATGAATATGAATAACTGGATGGCAAAACTCACGCTATCCAGTGTCCATGATCCACAATCTATAATTGGGAGATTAAACACCTTTTTTCTCTCATGTCCACTGTATGGTGCCCTAACTTTAAATCCAGAAAAGATGTATCACAATTATCTTTGTGAATTCTGGTATACAGCCGAATACAATGAGGCTAATTCTTGTATTGTTTACTCTCTTGAGCAAGGGACCAGACCCTTGACTCTTTCAGTACATTCTCTCAGAATGGCTCTTCAGTTAAATTATCTGGATGAGAATGAACTGGCAATGCCACTCCCTTCTGGTGTAAATTTCAGGGAGGTATGCAGATTAATGGGGCATACAGAGATAGTTGATGAAAATGGTCAGTTGTTGAGGAAAGGGACCATTTATATGAGTAGACTGACGGATTCGTGGAGATACTTCTTCACATACATCGTCGAGTGTCTTGGAGGCAGTTCTGGAGGATTGGATCAAATCAATCAAACACACCTCCAGATTGCCTATTGCTTATGGTTTGGGCTAAGGGTGGATTTCGCCCAAATATTCTTTGATGATCTGGTTGATCGTATAAAGGCGAAGGGGAGAAAGCCATTCGTGCCATATATTCGCTTTCTTTCCCTTATATTCAAAAATGCACTTGGAGAGGGGTATGACTTTGAAACTACTCATTTTTCAATGAGTGAGTATATGAGAGACCTGGCAAATTTAAAGTCCAGAGATGGAGAGGTAGATATTCCTCCAGCAATGCTGACACTTCAACGAATTGAAGAAAATGTGGCACCAGTAAGGGTACAAGTTGTTGATGTACCTACTGGTAGTGAAGAAGTTCAGGTTGTTGAAATGGTACAGCCTATTCAACAAGTGGCTCCAGTTGGTGGACCAGAAACAGTTGAGCTCTCCAGACGACCAAGATCACATAGGCGTCTAATGAGAGGTGGAGTTCAGGTAAACCCATTAACCCATCCTGGTGATATTATGAATATTGATGGGTCTCCCATCTTTGAAGAGAAAATATTGATCCTTCTGTACAATCTGAACAGAGAGTGGACACTGAAGTCCAGGCTGTTGTACGAGAAGAGGATATTGAAGTTGTTCAGACTGAAGAACAAGCTTCTGGTATGCAAGAGGCTGAACTGGATTTAAATATGGAAGCTGGTGAACAGATAGATGTGGTTGGTGCTTCTTTTTGGGACGAGGCTGACTCATTATCCTTTCTATTTTTTCTTCTTCAGATGATATACTCATTGATGAAGATTGTTGTGTAAACTGTAATGGTTGTATAAGCTTTCCTTTATCCTTTCGCCTTTCCATCTGCATAAAATAACTTGTTAATGTTTCTTGATAGCATATCTGCTATCCCATTATTATGTCCTTTAATATGTTCAAACTGTATAATATAACCATTTTCTTGTATAGTATTTTGTAAATTAACCCATCTTGTTCTATTTACTTTTTTACTTTGTTCGTTTTTAATAAACTTTACTATAGCTTCACAGTCTGTTCGAACTGTAAATTCTTTTTGTAAAAAGATTTTGAATTTTTCTAATGCATAAATTAATGCTTGTATTTCGAAATCTATGCTTGTCCAATTGTTTTTATTTTGAAAATTACCACTGGCATAAGCACATATTTTTTCTTCATTTTTAGGACTATATTTATTTGGTTTAGAAAGAAGAACAGCTCCCCATCCTTCTTTACATCCATCTGTTTCAATAATAATATAATCAGTAAGAAGTGGTAATTCTAATGGTTTAATATTTTTAACCGATTCTTTAATTTGTTTAACAATTTTAATATCTTCTGTATTAAAATGTCTTTT
>CM067168.1:156953625-157018346 GCA_034093135.1 Erigeron breviscapus
CCTAAACTCCTCCAGATCTTGTCGTGCCTTTAAACCGTCCTTCGTCTTGCCTTGCAAATTCAGTAGCGTCCCATAAACACTCTCACATACATTCTTTTCTATATGCATAACATCTAACTGATGACGAACAAGCAAATGCTTCCAGTACTCTAGTTCAAAAAAGATTGATTTTTTACGCCAAAATTTCGATCTCTCATCGATAGTTTCTTTTTTCTGTTTTGGCCTTCTCTGCTGACGTGGCATTTTCTTCTTTGATTTTTTATTCTTCAACCCCTCCAGATCACTTCCTTCTTTGCCTTTTTCTTCTCCCCCCATTTAGTCGTAAACCCTTCCAGATAGTCGTAAACTTCTTCACCCGATCTCGGTTTTTTCATCACACCGCTCTCTTGTTCATTATTGAAATCTTTTTTTCTTTTGCGAAAAGGATGTGTAAGTGGGAGGAATCTTCTATGCCCGAGGAAGCATACTTTTTTGGATTTTGGCAACCACTGTGAGTAGGTATCCTCTGAGCATACTGGACACGCGTTATAACCTTTGGTAACACACCCCGACAGGTCACCATACGCGGGAAAGTCATTTATAGTCCAAAGTAAGACTGCTTTTAGATTGAAGAACTGTTTCTTATAAGCATCATACGTCTTAACGCCAGGTTCCCACAACTATTTCAGATCTGCTATTAGTGGTGCCAAGAAACTTGATGTGTGAAATCTAGTTTAATAATTTATAACAAGATCTACCTCTTACTGACTACCACACACTTACGGGCAGTGTACCCGTTCGTATGTAATATAGTTAATTGGTAAGACCAGGATCGAACACAAGGACTGATGTTGTACTAAAAGTTGTGAAAACGTGAAACAAGTAAAAGTTTGGTTTGTGACCAAGTTGTCACTTCGCCTATCAGGAAACTAAGAAATTAACAAGTAAGTAAAATACTCAACCGGCGTCACTCGAGAGTATACGAAAAGATTTTTGTTGTAATCAAATGATTAAAAAGCCATCTATGTCGAATCCGCTACACAAGAAGTCTAGGTTGCATATGGTTAAGCTCAAAATTCTTTATATGTTGGTGATAATAATCGTGACAAGACAAAACACATTCGGCGTGCACTCCGTTTGTAAAATCGACTCAATCACCTAATCAACTCAATTTCTTGCAACAAGTGGTACCACCATCCTTATTACAATTCCTTGAACTAACTAGTTTGTTTGATTATTTAAATAACAATTTCATCTTTGTGAAAGAAACGTGGTACCACCATCCTTATTACAATTCCTTGAACTAACTAGTTTGTTTGATTATTTAAATAACAATTTCATCTTTGTGAAAGAAACGTGGTACCACCATCCTTATTACAATTCCTTGAACTAACTAGTTTGTTTGATTATTTAAATAACAATTTCATCTTTGTGAAAGAAACGTGGTACCACCATCCTTATTACAATTCCTTGAACTAACTAGTTTGTTTGATTATTTAAATAACAATTTCATCTTTGTGAAAGAAACGTGGTACCACCATCCTTATTACAATTCCTTGAACTAACTAGTTTGTTTGATTATTTAAATAACAATTTCATCTTTGTGAAAGAAACGTGGTACCACCATCCTTATTACAATTCCTTGAACTAACTAGTTTGTTTGATTATTTAAATAACAATTTCATCTTTGTGAAAGAAACGTGGTACCACCATCCTTATTACAATTCCTTGAACTAACTAGTTTGTTTGATTATTTAAATAACAATTTCATCTTTGTGAAAGAAACGTGGTACCACCATCCTTATTACAATTCCTTGAACTAACTAGTTTGTTTGATTATTTAAATAACAATTTCATCTTTGTGAAAGAAACGTGGTACCACCATCCTTATTACAATTCCTTGAACTAACTAGTTTGTTTGATTATTTAAATAACAATTTCATCTTTGTGAAAGAAACGTGGTACCACCATCCTTATTACAATTCCTTGAACTAACTAGTTTGTTTGATTATTTAAATAACAATTTCATCTTTGTGAAAGAAACGTGGTACCACCATCCTTATTACAATTCCTTGAACTAACTAGTTTGTTTGATTATTTAAATAACAATTTCATCTTTGTGAAAGAAACGTGGTACCACCATCCTTATTACAATTCCTTGAACTAACTAGTTTGTTTGATTATTTAAATAACAATTTCATCTTTGTGAAAGAAACGTGGTACCACCATCCTTATTACAATTCCTTGAACTAACTAGTTTGTTTGATTATTTAAATAACAATTTCATCTTTGTGAAAGAAACGTGGTACCACCATCCTTATTACAATTCCTTGAACTAACTAGTTTGTTTGATTATTTAAATAACAATTTCATCTTTGTGAAAGAAACGTGGTACCACCATCCTTATTACAATTCCTTGAACTAACTAGTTTGTTTGATTATTTAAATAACAATTTCATCTTTGTGAAAGAAACGTGGTACCACCATCCTTATTACAATTCCTTGAACTAACTAGTTTGTTTGATTATTTAAATAACAATTTCATCTTTGTGAAAGAAACGTGGTACCACCATCCTTATTACAATTCCTTGAACTAACTAGTTTGTTTGATTATTTAAATAACAATTTCATCTTTGTGAAAGAAACGTGGTACCACCATCCTTATTACAATTCCTTGAACTAACTAGTTTGTTTGATTATTTAAATAACAATTTCATCTTTGTGAAAGAAACGTGGTACCACCATCCTTATTACAATTCCTTGAACTAACTAGTTTGTTTGATTATTTAAATAACAATTTCATCTTTGTGAAAGAAACGTGGTACCACCATCCTTATTACAATTCCTTGAACTAACTAGTTTGTTTGATTATTTAAATAACAATTTCATCTTTGTGAAAGAAACGTGGTACCACCATCCTTATTACAATTCCTTGAACTAACTAGTTTGTTTGATTATTTAAATAACAATTTCATCTTTGTGATATCTCGCGCCGCGACTTGTCTTGATAGCTCGCGCCGCGAGTAAGTATGCTCGCGCCGCGACTTGTCTTGATAACTCGCGCCGCGAGGTTCTTCAGTCTTCGTTCATTCTGCTTCGTTTTCGACCATGCATCCAACGTTAGTGCATATGGACCATTCCTAAGTCGTTTTCAACCATTTATGAGCGATGTACCTACCGTGGACCTGAAACCACTCGCAAATACCATAAAGCACCACAAAACATGTATAAACGGCTGTAAATAGTGTACAAAACGTCCAAATAAGATGTGGGAAATATGTATATATTGAGACACATCAAACCTCCCCACACTTAAACCTTGCTTGCCCTCAAGCAAGTATGCACTTAAATTAAATCTCAATAACCAACGATTTACGATTCCTCAAAACAAAAATAGCTAAACGAGAAGTTTCTAGCCAAGCGGAGTTGAATACCAAAAGCAAATGCATTTAAAAACTAATGAGCAAAGTTTAAGACGAAATCAGAGAATTCGACTAATCTAAAGCAAAACCATCTTTTAGTTACAATTAGAATCCTACCTATGCTTGTGTTAACACCTCTTGAACAATTCTATTGTTCCAATTGACCTTAGGCTCGTTCTTAATAAGCTTATAATCCACTAGCAAGCTTCGCAATTATTATTAGCAACATAAGCAATATTCCACAATGATTACCGGTATATTTATCCATTTAAACACTCACGCCTTTGGTTTTCCAAACGGTTTTCATTATATAATACTTATGAGTCCCTTGACAAAACATACTCCTACGGTCTAGAATTGCGACTCTAACCACACATTAGGTGATCATACGAAAGTGCACTTTAAGCGTCCGGCCAGCGGTTCGCTACGGATACGTGAGTATCGTTAAGAGACATACGCCAGAACTCAAGGTTGGGTTGCATATCCAGAGACCATGCTCTAAACACTAACACATACGAGAACAAAATGTTTTATAATGTAGTACCCGTGAGTTTCTATGAGACCCGCATAGCGAATTTTCGGACAACTCATCCCAAGTTGGAAGCTTTAGGTGAGCTAGGTAAAACGAAGTTACCCCAAGGACCTACTTGTTCGAATCTCAAAGCCCACATTAGCACTAGACTATTGAAAATTGATTGCGCGTGTTCCCTCATGTGCCACCCGTTTGATGCCGAAGCACCCCAGACACCCCGATATAAAGACCCAACATAATGACTAGAACCACAACCTATAACATAAGAATTAAGGGCCGGAATCTGCTTTTGACAACAGCCGGGCGCAGACCATATGTTAAGTCAAATTACCACAAGTATATTTAATTCGTTTCAAGCACTTTATGCACACAATTTGGCAAAATTCAATTGGAAAACCTCAAGCGGTGCCTACCGATACATCATCTAATGAAGCTATCATTCACATTTGATTCATCATTAAGGTACAATTAGCAAGCAACCTAGATTATATTGAAGTTCGGAACAAGCCTATGACCCCTTGGAACGATGAAATGCCACAAGCACTAGAAAAGGAAAGCTAAAGGTAACTAATCTCTAGTTTTGTCCTAAATTAGCAAAATTCAAAGTCCTCATTTTTCGTCTTTGCACAAAACCTATAGCCTCAAAAATTTAAAAACATAACCAAAATGCTAGTTAAGGAAAGAAACTTCAAAATTTTTCATTTTTCCAATTTACCATCCCCCTCCCCACACTTAAGTTGTACATTGTCCTCAATGGACGAATAACTAAGGCGAATAATGGGAAAAAGGGAAAAATGCAAAATGTAGAAAGGAACAATGAAAAACCTCCGGGTGAAAGCGTGAAATCACCATTGCAAAGTTGAAGCAAAAATTCAAGTGGGTGCTGAACTGACTGCCAGCATAAACCCGCTTGCTTATTCAAAATTTCCAGACGCAATCTTCCAAAATTCAACTTGCAACTCAAAATATTCACCTGACAATCACCATCAACAAAAGAACAAACAAACTACATAGATCATAGTTAAAAAAAAAAAAAAAAAAAAAAAAAAAAAAAAAAAAAAAAAAAAAAAAAAAAAAAAAAAAAAAAAAAAAAAAAAAAAAAAAAAAAAAAAAAAAAAAAAAAAAAAAAAAAAAAAAAAAAAAAAAAAAAAAAAAAAAAAAAAAAAAAAAAAAAAAAAAAAAAAAAAAAAAAAAAAAAAAAAAAAAAAAAAAAAAAAAAAAAAAAAAAAAAAAAAAAAAAAAAAAAAAAAAAAAAAAAAAAAAAAAAAAAAAAAAAAAAAAAAAAAAAAAAAAAAAAAAAAAAAAAAAAAAAAAAAAAAAAAAAAAAAAAAAAAAAAAAAAAAAAAAAAAAAAAAAAAAAAAAAAAAAAAAAAAAAAAAAAAAAAAAAAAAAAAAAAAAAAAAAAAAAAAAAAAAAAAAAAAAAAAAAAAAAAAAAAAAAAAAAAAAAAAAAAAAAAAAAAAAAAAAAAAAAAAAAAAAAAAAAAAAAAAAAAAAAACAATCACCATCAACAAAAGAACAAACAAACTACATAGATCATAGTTAAAAAAAAAGAAATACAAGAAACAAAGAACAATTGTCTCATCGCCTACAAGGCGGAATTACAACCACATCGAAAGGAAATAAAGTGCAGTGTCTTAATAGTTGCGGAAAATATCAAGCAAACAAGAAAGATCAATCGTCCTCCATGTCATGGGAGGAAGGTACGCCATCTCCAGCATCAGGATCGGGTGGTCCGCCAAATATGCCCCTGTAAAAATCATAGCCAGGGCCCGAATAGCGCTCACCAGTAGTGTGCCTATATGACCCAAATTGGGGCATATCCTGAGCGCCTCCTGTGCTGCTACTAGCACCAGCTGTGCTTGAGCTTGGACCCGCCCAACCGTGATGTTGTGGTGGATGTTGCTGACCTGGATGCGGGCTGAAAAACCCGAAAGTGGTGTGGGCTGGCATGAAGATGGAAGGAGGACTATACGCCTGAGTAGGTGGAGGAGGAGGTGGAGAGTCCGGTCTGATCCAATGGTTAATGTAGGGGGACCAAGACTCGGCCTGGTAACCCAGGCGGTTCACCTGGCTCCACATTGTTCGCTGCCCATCCATCATCATATCTTGAGTGTCCTGGAGCTGCCTTTGATTTCCCAGGATCTCATCAAGCTTGCTTCCCCAACCTGAAAAATCATAAGAGGGATAAAGGTTAGGCTGCTGCTCCATCTGGGGTGGCGACTCCACCCTTTGTCTCTGTGCCGGCGGCTCCTGCTCGTCATCCGAATGTAATTCGCTTGCGTTCGTACTCCTTATCAACTTTGCCTTCTTCATTTCCGCGGTGTCAATCAGGGTGGTGTTCAAACAAAAAGTGATACCCGACCTACCCGCAGGTGTGTCGCAACCAAGCCTCTCCACCATCTGGGTCACAAAATGACCACACAAATATCTATGCTCCCGAGACTTGTACATGTGTCTCGCCAAAATATACGGGGCACACCCGAACCAACCTGAAGAAGGGAGCTCCTGAAACTGCCTAAGCAACCACAGATCATCAGAGGTGAGCTTATCGGTGGCATTTCCCCGATGGAGAAATGAATAGGTGATCATTCTGTGAAGAATCCTTAATCTCTTGGACCGAATGTCCGACACCTTGCTAACCCCCGAATAAAACCTGTCTTTCCCCGAAATGCTCATCCAGTATGCATCAAATGTCCAATCGTCCTCAAAATATGAGAGAGCAAATTGACTCCTGTTTATAAATGGATATACCTCCCCACCCTCGAACTCCGGAATCTGGAACATTCCACATAAGTACCCAAATTCGGCAACCGTACAGTGGCGTTGCTTACCTCCCAATCTGAAATGTATTACCCGATCCTCTATAGGATCCTGTATGGGGAGGTCTTGCACTTGGAGAGACGAGTAGAACTCTTGACACCACTCCTTCACCACCTCCTTTCTCAATTCAAAAATTCTATTCCACATTGGAATGCGGATCAACCGACCAGCCCTTTCGTCGTTAAACTCAGTTAAAAACCTCTGCTCAAAATAACCCGAGAGATCCGCCTCTCGAATCATCTCCCAATCCATGGTCCGGGGAGCGACCAATACATAATCCTGTATTTCACATAACCTGTTCAAGTAAGCCTGTCGCTCCCCTTTTGGAGCATTAGAGAACTTAAGCCATGGATGGGTTGTGGGTTTCAGTGACCTAACCATGCTGCTCTGTCTTGCAGACGGTGCCTTGTAGGATTCATCCACGTAGTCGAACTCATAATCCTGTGGCCACACATTGCCCTCATACCTCTGTGGTCCCTGTTGTCTCTGCAAAACAGCCAAGAACATACGTGATAAGTAAAGGTAGATGCTAAAGAGTGATTACGAAAAACTACGAAGTCGAAACTACAGAAACGGGTTCTGCACAGAAACTCGCGCCGCGCTCGCGCCGCGAGGACTTCTGCTCGCGCCGCGAGTTCGTTCTAGTTAAATTTTTTTTTTTTTTTTTTTTTTTTTTTTTTTTTTTTTTGAGTTTAATGAGTAATGTAACCACTAATTTAACTACAACTAACGAAAGAATGATTCAGTTTGAAAAACCCCCAATCTGGGCCGCATGAACCCTAATTAGGGTTTTCTAAATTCAAGCAAAATTAATCATCCCTAAGTACAATAAACAACAACAATAACCTATTTAAACAATTAACACTCATTAATTAAAAGAAATAAACAAAACCGAAGTATATGAAAATAAAATTAAAAAGGAAAAGAGAAGAGATACGTACCCTTGACATGATGGTGATGATGGAATGAGAATGAAGGAATGGAGATCTTAAAGATATGAAGAAAAGGAGCTCAAGACTAGTGTGTGTAGTGTTTATGTCGTGTGTGTGTGTGTAGGTTTTAGAGAGAAGGATAAGAAAAATAAGAATGGGAGAGAGAAGATGGGTAATCGTGCGTGTGTGTGTAGGTATCATTTTTGATTTCAATTAAAATAATAAATAAATAAAAGAAAAACTTACCTGGCTGAACACGCCTCGCGCCGCGACAAAAGCTCCTCGCGCCGCGACATTTCCGAATAACTCGCGCCGCGAGGTCTACTGCTCGCTCCCGCGAGGCTTCTGCTGCCGCGAGATTTGTCGCGCCGCGAATTTGCCAAGATCGCGCCGCGACCATCAGATCTCGCGCCGCGACCATTACAAGTAGCTCGCGCCGCGACCTTTCTTTCTCGCGCCCGCGAGAATTTGTTCTGACCACGATTTCGCCAAGATCGCGCCGCGAGCATTACGAAAAACTACGAAGTCGAAACTACAGAAACGGGTTCTGCACAGAAACTCGCGCCGCGAGGACTTCTGCTCGCGCCGCGAGTTCGTTCTAGTTAAATTTTTTTTTTTTTTTTTTTTTTTTTTTTTTTTTTTTTTTTTTATTTTTTTTTTTTTTTTTTTTTTATTTTTTTTTTTTTTTTTTTTTTTTAACACTAAGAACTCTTTTTGTATTCTTATGACTCTAGCTATTTTTTTTTTTTTTTTTTTTTTTTTTTTTTTTTTTTTTTTTTTTTTTTTTTTTTTTTTTTTTTTTTTTTTTTTTTTTTTTTTTTTTTTTTTTTTTTTTTTTTTTTTTTTTTTTTTTTTTTTTTTTTTTTTTTTTTTTTTTTTTTTTTTTTTTTTTTTTTTTTTTTTTTTTTTTTTTTTTTTTTTTTTTTTTTTTTTTTTTTTTTTTTTTTTTTTTTTTTTTTTTTTTTTTTTTTTTTTTTTTTTTTTTTTTTTTTTTTTTATTTTTTTTTTTTTTTTTTTTTTTTTTTTTTTTTTTTTTTTTTTTTTTTTTTTTTTTTTTTTTTTTGTTTTTTTTTTTTTTTTTTTTTTTTTTTTTGTTTTTTTTTTTTTTTTTTTTTTTTTTTTTTTTTTTTTTTTTTTTTTTTTTTTTTTTTTTTTTTTTTTTTTTTTTTTTTTTTTTTTTTTTTTTTTTTTTTTTTTTTTTTTTTTTTTTTTTTTTTTTTTTTTTTTTTTTTTTTTTTTTTTTTTTTTTTTTTTTTTTTTTTTTTTTTT
Source organism: Erigeron breviscapus (assembly GCA_034093135.1). Lineage (NCBI taxonomy): Eukaryota > Viridiplantae > Streptophyta > Magnoliopsida > Asterales > Asteraceae > Erigeron > Erigeron breviscapus. The sequence goes on from CM067168.1 coordinate 156,962,582, forward strand.
TTTTTTTTTTTTTTTTTTTTTTTTTTTTTTTTTTTTTTTTTTTTTTTTTTTTTTTTTTTTTTTTTTTTTTTTTTTTTTTTTTTTTTTTTTTTTTTTTTTTTTTTTTTTTTTTTTTTTTTTTTTTTTTTTTTTTTTTTTTTTTTTTTTTTTTTTTTTTTTTTTTTTTTTTTTTTTTTTTTTTTTTTTTTTTTTTTTTTTTTTTTTTTTTTTTTTTTTTTTTTTTTTTTTTTTTTTTTTTTTTTTTTTTTTTTTTTTTTTTTTTTTTTTTTTTTTTTTTTTTTTTTTTTTTTTTTTTTTTTTTTTTTTTTTTTTTTTTTTTTTTGTTTTTTTTTTTTTTTTTTTTTTTTTTTTTTTTTTTTTTTTTTTTTTTTTTTTTTTTTTTTTTTTGCCTCCCGTGGAGCGCTTTATTTATTTACGAGTCATTAGCTTGACTCGACCAAACCTCAAAGATTTACCCAGTTGGGGACTTTAACCCCCCTCCCCACACTTAGGTTGCTGGGAGTTCCATCCTTGACCGGTGGGAAGCAATCCTCTCTCATCTTTTCTCTAATCCAATCATTCGCTCGACCAAAGGCATCCACCTCCAACAACAACTCTTCCTTTTCTTTGCTTGACAAATTCGAGCATAGCTCTCTTGACAACTTCGTTTTACCATGAGAGACCGCCGACTTGACACGAGCGTACAATTTCCCGATCTTGGCACTTCGGCTACTTGTCGGTCTAGAATTTATCACTAGGGTTATCTTCCCATCACTTCCCTTCTTCTCTAAGTCATCATCCAACATTTCATCAAAAGGATAGTCACCAGAACTAACACAAACAGTCTCAGGAGAATCAACAACATTAGATGAAGAAAAAGAAAAAGTATTCGAGAATTCTACCGACTCATCCCCCGATCTTAATATAAGCTTGCCACGACCGACCTCAATGGTAGCATCGGCCGTAGCAAGAAATGGTCTTCCTAGAATAAGGGGTACGTTTAATGCTTCACCTACATCAATGATGACAAAGTCCACAGGAAAAACCAAACCACCCACTTCGACCAACACGTCTTCTAAAATACCCAAGGGTCTTATAATAGATTTGTCGGCCAATTGAATTTTCATGTTGACGGGTTTAGGTTTTCCTAAGTTCAGTTTAGCGTAAGTAGATGAAGGCATTATATCAATACTTGCACCTGAATCTGTCAATCCCTTTTTCACAGTTAAATCACCTATTTTGCAAGTAACAGTAAAACTACCTGGATCCTTACGCTTTTCGGGTAGCTTGCCCGTCACTGCCGCCGAACAAACATTCTCCAAGACTTTTGTCTCCACCTCAGCCAACTTTTTCTTGTTCATCAAGATTTGCTTCAAGCATTTTGCATATCCCGGCATTTGCACAATAGCATCCAAGAACGGAATGTTGATGTGCAACTTCCTTAGATCACTTATGAACCTATCCATTCTCTCCTTCATCTTTTCCTTAATCAATCTCTGTGGAAAAGGTATCTTTGGTTGGTACGGTTTCAACACGGGTTCCTTGACCGGTGTGGCTTTGGGAACCGGAGTGGTCACCATCGGCGGTGACTCCATTTCGATCTCTTCATCCAATTCCTCATCAATTTGCTCAACCTGCGGAGAACTGTCGGAAACGAAAGAATCATCACAAGGCGAGATAATTACCTTCCCGGACCGCGTGGTTATGGCATTAACGAATTCATTCCGGTGTTTTGGTGACTTGTACTTGTCGTCCCCGTTCTTCCATGACCCTCCTTGGCCTTGACTTGGATTTTGTTGGGTGTCGCTTGGAAGGTTACCTTGTTGCCTTTGATTGTTGCTCATTCTATCAATCCTCTTTTCCAAGTTTGAGATCAAAGCTTGGTTGTTTTTATTGCTAATGTCTATCTTGTCATGCAACCCCCCAATCTTTTCATTCAAAAGCTTAGAATAGTTTTCCATTGAAGCGTTTCGCTTTTCTTGAGCTTCCTCCCTCTTGTCTTGTTTATCGAGAAACTTGGCCATCATGGCCATGAGCGGCGATCCTTCATCTTGATTTTCCTCCTTCCTCGGAGGTGAGGGTGGTTGTTGTTGAGGCGCTCCATGAGTATCATCCTTTTGCCACCTACTTTGAAAATTACCACCACGATTGTTAGAATAAAAATTAGAAGGATTCGAGGAGTTACCTTGGTAGCGGCCTTGGTAGTTGCCACCACGTTGGAAGAGAGATTGATAATTTCCTTGGCGTTGGTTTTGCACAAAGTTCACATCTTCTTGTGCCATAGAATCACACTCATCGGGATGGTGTGGACCACCACAATGGAAACATCCCCCCGCCATGATCTTCACATCACGCTCAAGCCCACCAAAGTTGTTCTCCGCCATAGAAAACCTTTCATCCATTCGGTTTGAAAGTTTCCGAATTTCGGCAACTACCTCGGATGTTTCACCCTCATCGACTCTAGCCACTACCTTACGTGATCTCCTATCCCTATTCGACGGTCTAGAGACTTGAGCTTTTGCCATATCCTCAAACATCTTCCAAAGCTCACTTGAGGTCTTGTAGCTAATACTGCCCCCACAAGTCATTACCATCTTCTCGTAGTTCTCCCTATTCATTCCATCCAAAAATATCCCCACAATTTCGGTGTCACTCACCCCATGCCCGGGACATTCCCACAAGAGATCCTTCATCCTTAACCAGGCTTCAACTATCGACTCATCCTCGTCTTGTCTAAAAGAACGGATAACAAGCCTAAGCTCTCTTTCCCGATTAGCCGGAAAGAATCTATCTATAAAAGCTTCCTTAACCTCCCCCCAATTAGTCAAACTATCCGGCGCTAATCCTTTCAACCATTTGTGAGCCTCTCCCGTGAGAGACATAGGAAAAAGCGTCATCTTAACATTGTTGGCTTGGTTTTCCCCATAGTTGAATAGATTGCAAATCATCTCGAACTTGTCAAGATGCTCATGAGGGTCTCTTTTATGCCATCCATCAAAGCACAAATCCTTAACCATTTGTAAATGGTTACCTTTCACCGCGAAAGTGTCGATCTCGGGTGCACGGATGGCCGATCGGCGAGTTGTAGGTATGGTTCGAGGAAGGTCCTCGATTTTCATGTTGAAGAGATCGGGCGGATTATTTTGTTGACCGGCCATGTTGATGTCCGGTTTTGGCGATTCGGGTGGGGTTGGTGTTTTATCGGAAATGGGTTCTTCTTTTTCGGAAAAATACCCCCACTCGTTACTTCCCGACTCGTAGTAAGTCTCGTTAAGTATGTGGGTTTGGTAAGGAGTGGTGTTTATGAAAACTGGTTCGGATGATGATGGTTGTGACGTTTGTGTTTTGGTGCGCTTTTTAAGTTTTTCAGGGTTAGATGTGGCCTTGGCTAATGGTTTCCCAGAAGCTCGAGTGTTCATCCACTACCTGTAAATAGTCTGCGAACACAACACAACAAACAAAAACCTTAATAGCACCTGAGGTACAATCAAGCAAACTAAAATTAAATAAAGCAAGTAACTTTCCCGTGCAAGCACGAAAAAGGGTCGATTCACAGAGTCTCAACCTAAAGTACTTAAACCGCAGTCCCGGCAGCGGCGCCAAAAACTTGATGTGTGAAATCTAGTTTAATAATTTATAACAAGATCTACCTCTTACTGACTACCACACACTTACGGGCAGTGTACCCGTTCGTATGTAATATAGTTAATTGGTAAGACCAGGATCGAACACAAGGACTGATGTTGTACTAAAAGTTGTGAAAACGTGAAACAAGTAAAAGTTTGGTTTGTGACCAAGTTGTCACTTCGCCTATCAGGAAACTAAGAAATTAACAAGTAAGGTAAAATACTCAACCGGCGTCACTCGAGAGTATACGAAAAGATTTTTGTTGTAATCAAATGATTAAAAAGCCATCTATGTCGAATCCGCTACACAAGAAGTCTAGGTTGCATATGGTTAAGCTCAAAATTCTTTATATGTTGGTGATAATAATCGTGACAAGACAAAACACATTCGGCGTGCACTCCGTTTGTAAAATCGACTCAATCACCTAATCAACTCAATTTCTTGCAACAAGTGGTACCACCATCCTTATTACAATTCCTTGAACTAACTAGTTTGTTTGATTATTTAAATAACAATTTCATCTTTGTGAAAGAAACGTGGTACCACCATCCTTATTACAATTCCTTGAACTAACTAGTTTGTTTGATTATTTAAATAACAATTTCATCTTTGTGAAAGAAACGTGGTACCACCATCCTTATTACAATTCCTTGAACTAACTAGTTTGTTTGATTATTTAAATAACAATTTCATCTTTGTGAAAGAAACGTGGTACCACCATCCTTATTACAATTCCTTGAACTAACTAGTTTGTTTGATTATTTAAATAACAATTTCATCTTTGTGAAAGAAACGTGGTACCACCATCCTTATTACAATTCCTTGAACTAACTAGTTTGTTTGATTATTTAAATAACAATTTCATCTTTGTGAAAGAAACGTGGTACCACCATCCTTATTACAATTCCTTGAACTAACTAGTTTGTTTGATTATTTAAATAACAATTTCATCTTTGTGAAAGAAACGTGGTACCACCATCCTTATTACAATTCCTTGAACTAACTAGTTTGTTTGATTATTTAAATAACAATTTCATCTTTGTGAAAGAAACGTGGTACCACCATCCTTATTACAATTCCTTGAACTAACTAGTTTGTTTGATTATTTAAATAACAATTTCATCTTTGTGAAAGAAACGTGGTACCACCATCCTTATTACAATTCCTTGAACTAACTAGTTTGTTTGATTATTTAAATAACAATTTCATCTTTGTGAAAGAAACGTGGTACCACCATCCTTATTACAATTCCTTGAACTAACTAGTTTGTTTGATTATTTAAATAACAATTTCATCTTTGTGAAAGAAACGTGGTACCACCATCCTTATTACAATTCCTTGAACTAACTAGTTTGTTTGATTATTTAAATAACAATTTCATCTTTGTGAAAGAAACGTGGTACCACCATCCTTATTACAATTCCTTGAACTAACTAGTTTGTTTGATTATTTAAATAACAATTTCATCTTTGTGAAAGAAAAACACATTGTCAGCTCGAAATCGCGCCGCGAGTCCCATTCCTCGCGCCGCGACTGTCTTGATAACTCGCGCCGCGAGTAAGTATGCTCGCGCCGCGACTTGTCTTGATAACTCGCGCCGCGACTTGTCTTGATAACTCGCGCCGCGACTTGTCTTGATAACTCGCGCCGCGACTTGTCTTGATAGCTCGCGCCGCGAGTAAGTATGCTCGCGCCGCGACTTGTCTTGATAACTCGCGCCGCGAGGTTCTTCAGTCTTCGTTCATTCTGCTTCGTTTTCGACCATGCATCCAACGTTAGTGCATATGGACCATTCCTAAGTCGTTTTCAACCATTTATGAGCGATGTACCTACCGTGGACCTGAAACCACTCGCAAATACCATAAAGCACCACAAAACATGTATAAACGGCTGTAAATAGTGTACAAAACGTCCAAATAAGATGTGGGAAATATGTATATATTGAGACACATCAACATCAATACTGTTACCAGGTTGCCTTGGACCTGATATCAGTAGAGTCAACATCATGAACTTTCTTGACATACACAAATAAGAAGGCAGATTGTACGTTGCTAGGGTAACCGGCCAACAACTATACTTTGCACTTAATGACTTATGAGGGTTTATACCATCCGCGGACAAGGTTAATCTCAGATTCCTATCTTCCTTTCCAAATTCTTTCCACTTGTCGTCAACAAGCTTCCAAGATGGGGAATCACAAGGATGTCTTAGTTTGCCATCACTGACCCGACCTTGCGCGTGCCAAGTTAGGTCATGTGCGGTTTCTGGTGACGAGAACATTCTTCTAAATCTAGGAATGGGCGGAAAATACCAAACAACTTTTCTCGGCACTGTCTTGCTATTCTCCTTCCACCGAGAAGTGCCACAAGTTGGACATTGAGAAGCATCCTTGTGCTCATCCCAGAACAAGACACAATCATTCTCACAAGCATGATACTTAATGTATTCTATGCTTATTCCTTTCAGCAACTTCTTGGCCTCGTATATCGACTTAGGGATTGTATTATTTGAAGGCAAAACATCATTTAGCTCGCCCAATAAAGCATCAAAGCTTGTATCAGACCAGCCAAATTGACCCTTCAAAGCTTGGAATTTCAGCAATCCATTTAGTGCATTATACTTAGACCCTTCATACAGTGGCTTGTCGCATTCTTCGAGAAGTGACTTCAATAAGCTAGGTTCATTCTCTGCATATGTGAAGGCCTCATGTAGCATCTGCTTTGTGTAATCGAACTCGGGAGGTATAGACTCATTAGGGCATTGAGCTTCATCCTTAGATGAATTTTCTCCGTGGAAGGACCAAACACTATAATTCTCATCGAAACCGTGTTTAAACAGGTGATAACGCACGTTGGAGATGGAAGTGTGACACAAATTGATACAATTTACACAAGGACACGGAATGGCGTCGGAATTTGGGTTATTGCATTGTGCAAACTCTAAAAAGGCATTCACACCTTCCTCGTATGCGATTGATAATCTATCGGACAAAATCCAAGATTTATCCATAACCTAAAACAGAAAAAGATAACTACCTAGTAAAACAGAAAAAGATAACTACCTAGTAAAACAGAAAAAGATAACTACCTAGTAAAACAGAAAAAGATAACTACCTAGTAAAACAGAAAAAGATAACTACCTAGTAAAACAGAAAAAGATAACTACCTAGTAAAACAGAAAAAGATAACTACCTAGTAAAACAGAAAAAGATAACTACCTAGTAAAACAGAAAAAGATAACTACCTAGTAAAACAGAAAAAGATAACTACCTAGTAAAACAGAAAAAGATAACTACCTAGTAAAACAGAAAAAGATAACTACCTAGTAAAACAGAAAAAGATAACTACCTAGTAAAACAGAAAAAGATAACTACCTAGTAAAACAGAAAAAGATAACTACCTAGTAAAACAGAAAAAGATAACTACCTAGTAAAACAGAAAAAGATAACTACCTAGTAAAACAGAAAAAGATAACTACCTAGTAAAACAGAAAAAGATAACTACCTAGTAAAACAGAAAAAGATAACTACCTAGTAAAACAGAAAAAGATAACTACCTAGTAAAACAGAAAAAGATAACTACCTATAAAACAGAAAAAGATAACTACCTAGTAAAACAGAAAAAGATAACTACCTAGTAAAACAGAAAAAGATAACTACATTAAAACAGAAAACATTAAAACAGATAGATTATCAATCGCATACCTTTCAAAATTAGGGCTTTCACAAACACCAGGTTTAGGGCGGGGGAAGGTTTTGAGAGTTTTGAGAGGGGTTTTGAGAGTTTTGAAGGTTTTGGGAAATTTAGGGCGGGGGAAGGTTTTGGGAAATTTAGGGCGAGGGAAGGTTTTGGGAAATTTAGGGCGGGGGAAATTTAGGGCGAGGGAAGGTTTTGAAGGTTTTCAAAGGTTTTCAGAAATAAAGGCAGAGATGGTAAAAAAAACATAAGTAATGATGCCTAGGGAAACGTGCCAAAAAAACGATGACCCCTATTTAGGACGAAGCAAAACGAGCGTCATCTAGAAACCTAAATTTTAACAGATTATGACCCATATGTTATGACGCTTCTGAAAACGCGTCATCCCCCACAGTCAATTTACTCGTAATGACCCTTATTTTATGACTTCTCACTTTGCGCGTCATCTATTAGCGTGGGTCATAAAAAGCGGGTCAATGATAGCCCTGTTTCTAGTAGTGTATTAAATAGTTTAATTATTTATTGAAATAATTGAATTTATAACAAATCTAAATATATGGGATATATATATATATTATATATATTATATATATATATATATATCCCATATTAATATATATTATAATATATTATATATATATATGTGTGTGTGTGTGTGTGTGTGTGTGTGTGTGTGTGTGTGTGTTTTAATTTAAATCAAAAATCATAATACTCATATATATATTTTATATCTGTTTATAGATTATAAATTATAATTATTGATTAGTTTTTAGATTTGTGATGAATAGTTTTATATTACTGTTATATTGCATGAGTTTAATTGTTATATTACGTGGATTATTTATTGCATGTATCTTAATTGTATATTTGCATTAGGGCTAATGTATGCTTCAAAATATACTTTTAGAATAAAATATGGAAAAAAGAGTTGTGTTTTAAAATGTTATTTCTTTGAAAGATAAAGCACGTTGAGATTTAAAAATAAAATTTTGAAAAGCTCAAGATTTATTTTACGAATATTATAATTTTTTAATTATTTAAAGACATTCATTATGTTTTAATTAAGACACTAGTCTTGCCATGTTAGATATCTTAGTCGTTTAATGCATTGAAACATTAATTGCATTGGTTTTACGTAAATTAGAAGTTAGCGATGATTGAATAAATTTTTGTTGGATGAATTTAATATTAAAGTTTTAAAATAACAAATTTTTGTTGGATGAATTTAATATTAAAGTTTTAAAATAACTTAGGTTGTATTTGATAACGCAGAATCATTTAGTGCTGAATGATTCTAAAGTCTGAATGGTTAGCAATTTCTGAATGGATGTGTTTCTGAATGAAAATCGTATGTTTGATATCCTTTCTGAATAAGTATTCTGAATGACAAAAATTACCATATTAACCGTGTCTATGAATATTTATAACACTCGTAATACATAAAGAATAATAATAATAATACTATAAATATTAAAACAATAATATATTTACACTCATCTCAATTATTTTGGTCTGCTCGTACCATTTTAGGTTCATCCCAACTTAAAGATCTGCTTATACCATTTGAAATTGAAACATAAGGATGATCTTAACTACTTATATAATAGCAATAATATGAATATAGATGTGATATATATATATAAGAAAAAAATAAAAGATGGTAAATAACTTAACTAGTAATAATTATTGTTTACCTTTTTTTTGGTTTTTGTTTCTTTCATTGAGCAGCTAGTAACCAAATAAATAATTTGTGTTTGTTTGCAATATGGTTGAAGGAAGATAAATTGGCAGTGACGAGAGTGGGTAATGTGAGGAAGATGAAGGGATGAAGGAGGGGTAGTGGGGTAAAACTCCTCACTGAATGGTTTAGATAAGTTTTTTAGGTGGAACCATTCAGCATACATTTTGTTTCTCGTTCAGTGTTCAGATGTCAAATCAAACACAATGAATGCTGACCGATTTAGCATTAAGTGCTGAACCATTCTATTCAGATGCAATCAAACACAGCCTTAGAATTCACATATTAAATGATATGCATTAACTAGTAAGTTAAAAAAGTGATAAAATGTTAGATTTAAACATTAAAAGTTGAAAATGAATTGTGTTTTAAAACACATGTAAAAACTTTTTACTTTAATTTAAGTCCATTAATAATAACTAGCATGGTACCCGCGCAATGTGGCGGCGAGCCGGCGATGACGGTGGTGTGATGGCGGCGACGGATGGTGACGGTGGTGGCGGCATCAATTGGTGTAGGTAAAGGTTTTGATTTAAAGGGGGTTAGTAGAGATATTTTATAATATAATGGACTAATGATGTAATTTAATATTAAGGGTTGATGGTGATTTAATTCATTAAGGGTATTTTGGTCAATTCACATGTCTCAATTTTTTTAAACTTTCAACATGGGGCTATAATTTTTATATGGTAGTATAGAAGTATAGATAATATATATAGGGGTTGAGTATTGTAAAACAAGTATTAAAGTAAAACAAATAAGACAAGATCTTGACCCTTAGATCATGGTTAAATTGATGCACGAAGATTCACGAAGCAATTGATGCACGATGATTTTCATGATGCACGGTGATTTCAGTAAAGAGAAACCTACTGTTTTATTTGTTTTACTTTAATAGTTGTTTTATTTTACCTAAAACCATATAATATAACAAGTCCTTCTCACTGTTATAAGCCCAGTAAACTATGCCCAATTTAAAGTCAGCCCATCTAACAAAGTTACAGTAACATACGTTTTAACAAAGGTTGATGAAATTATTGCATCTGCTTTACCCTTATATATCTATCGATTAGTCTTACTACCCATATGATACACGGAACGATTATTTAAATCTTATGATTGATTTTGTTTTTTTTTAAATAATATTTAAGCATGCTGCATCACATGCATTTGGGGTAACCATTGATTCAAAAAAATTGTGCACTAGGGTTTCGTAAGTACCAATACGGTATATGAATCAAGAGATTTTCATCGATCTCCTTTTTTATGTAATTAATATTATTATTGAATGGCTTGGAATCAAGATGTTTTCATCAATCCTTTGTTTTTTTGTATAATTAATATTATTGAATGGAATAAGATCAAGAAGTTTTCATCAATCTACCATTTTTTATATAATTAATATTATATTGAATGGTGTCACCAACAATAAACTTGTATTAGTGACTGGTTCTCAGTAAGCCGAGACGACCTTGACTTTTCAATTATCAAGCATACCAAACCGCAACATGTCAATTTATTAATGGCATTTTGTTTTCATTTCACAAGTTGTGCTTACTAGCTATATGTTCAACGTTCACATGCGTCATAATAAACTCAGTCATTCAGACGTTTTCATCAAAGGGCTTTTCCCATGGAGTGAGGAGTTATGGGGAAGCCTTTTATTTTCTATTATTTATTGTTTCTATTATAAAAAAAAAAAATCGTTTATCTATACTATATTATAAAGCAAATAAGGTTTCAACTTTCAATTTCAACAATGTATACATAATAATGCATGATGTACCATACATCAATGCCCCACAACTTTCAACTTTCAACTTTCAACTTTCAACTTTCATTTTCATCTCTCTCCTCAAATCTCAACCACTCATTTTTTCTCTCTCTTCCATAAATCATTTTATTCCTCTAATTCATTCAAAATGTTTTATCTCAAAAACCGTACATCGATAAATTATAAAAATTATATGGGTGTTCTTAAAATTTCATGCTCTTTCATTAGAGATGTCATTCGATACTTTCGACGAATTTTTAAATCCGAGGGCGGAGCCCGTACGGCTAAGGCATTTGACTATCACACTCTATGACCTATCACCCCCGTCATCTCACCGCCGCAACGCGCGGATACTTTCTCTCGTATTAATAATATGAATAACATTTATAAAAAATAAAATAAATACATAATTTCATTACATAACAAACATAAAATACTTCTATTATATAATTAAAGCATAATAATCACATTATATTAAATGGAAAATTTAGACATACAATTACAAGAACGAATAACAACTAAATAAAACTTATAACTTATTTGTAAATCCTATAATACTCTAGGGGGTTAAAGTAGAAACTTGTTAAATATAATAAAGACAAAAAAGGCATCCCATCTTCTTCTCCACTCCAATAAGAAAAAAACGCAGGTATCTTCAACAAAACAAAAAAAATGCAGGACCTAACTTCTTCTTTTCTTTCTCTCTTTCACTATATCTATCTTATATGTATATACACAAAGTGCCACATGGTAGATAAGAGCAGCTTCAACGTCTATTTTGGCCTCGAGACAAGCGAAGAGTTGGGCGTCCGAAATGGGACGGCGGGAAACTTTTTTTTGCCCGTAACGCCCCGGGGGCAGTGTAGCAGGGGTTCCCGAGGTGTTACAGGGGCGTTCCCTGCACTTTTTGGCCGTCCATTCGAGATGTAACGCCTCACTCCCATTAGCCTAAATTGATAGATTTTATAAAGAGTTAAATGCAAGAATGGTCCCTGTGATTTGTCAGTTTTTGCAAAGGCAGTCCCTCTCTTGAATTTTTAGCAACGATGGTCCTTGAAGACATGTTTCAGTTGCAACGGCAGTCCCTCTCTAACGGATCCGTTAAATAATGTCGTTAAGTTTCCCATGTGAGTAGCACGTGAGGGGTATTAATGTCTTTCTACCTACACAAACCTAGAGATGTTCAAAACTATCCATATCCGAACCTGTTATCTGAAAATATGATCTTGTTTTCTTCGAAAAGTCGGATATCCTATATTTCAGACTTAAATTCGGATAGTGACTTTTGAAAAAGTTTAAGAATTTTAATATTTTTTTTTTCTTAAATCCAAAAATATCCGAAAATGTCAAAAAACATCGAAAAATATTATTTTCAATATCCGAAAATATTCTAAACTTTACGAAAACATGAAACTTAGTCTTAATACGAAAATATCTAGGATATTTTTTTTTCTTCTGAAATTCGGATATCCGAAAACTTCGAGTATCCAAAATTTTGAATATGTTCGGATATTGAAATCCTTTATCCGAAATTTTGGGGGAATATCCAAGTTTCAGCTATCCAATTTTTAATTATTCGAACTTTCGCATTGTGAATTTCAATATTCAAACTTTTCGAAATATTCTTGGATATTTTCGAATGCCCGAGATTTTCAAAAATCATTATCCGGATCCGAAATTCAGGATATCCGAAGTTCGAATAACTGACTTTTCAGATAAAATCAAATCAAATTTTTAGATTACAGGGTCGGATACGAATACTTCTAAACACCCTGTTTTTTTGTAGGTAAAAGGACATTGATACCCCTCACGTGCTACTCACATTGAAAACTTAACGGCACTAATTAACGGATCCGTTAGAGAGGGACTGCCATTGCAAGTGAAACATGTCTTCAGGGACCACCGTTACTAAAAAATCAAGAGAGGGACTGCCGTTGCAAAAAGCGACAAACCACTGGGACCGTTCTTGCATTTAACTCTTTTATAAACTAGCGACTGCTAACTTGCTAAGTTATAGTATTTGTATCAAGTTAGTGTCCCTCTAAATAAATATGACTAATATAAATTTATATAATGACCTTTTGAATGTAGATTGAGGCCAAAAACAATGCTTTTGGATTTTGGTAAAGTTCCTATCGCCCTCCTTTTGGGACATGCTCTAATAAGATATGGGAAGACATTGTCAATATCTACTCCTAACAGGTAACTACCAACATTATTAGGGTGCATGGAGTGCCCCGGTGACCGGTACCTAAGGGAACACTGCCTCGTAGTACTGGTATCGGTTGGGTGGGGAGTGAGGCGGGGAGGCCCACATCCAACAGTTCAATCCTCTCCTTCTTCTTTCTTTCTTTTTCTTTCTTTCCTCCATTTTCTTAGCTTTCTGCTTGTTTTTTTTCTTAGCTTTCCGCTTCTTTCTTTCTTTCTTTTCTTCTTTGTAATATTTTGTATCACAAACACACACATATTACATATAAATCATGGCAAACATGACCCTTTTTGATGTTAAAATGGCGATGCAAAACCACATGCTCAACGACGCCAGACACCGATCTGAAGTAAACAATGTGATTCAGAGCGTTACTGACAACAAGGCGGCTTACATAGCTGAAATCGAACGAATTGAAGCTCCCGATCGGATTCGTAGCGCCGCTGAAAATGAGTATGTTGTATATCTTCGAGGGAAGATCGATTGGCTTAATCAGATTATTTTCCAGCTTTCCGCCGCCTCTTCCACGTTGACAGCAACGCTAGACCACGCGGAATTCTGGCAAGGCAGTGTTAGTGGTGGTCGGCATGTGGATTATCATACTGACCCGGGGGAGGAGTACGTATATCCTCAACCCGACGACGCTGTCGGGTCTCCTGAACCCTATCGATACATTCATTGTAACGACGGCGACAATACTGTGGACTCGGACTATTCCGAGTGTTAGGATTATGTAATTTTTTTATGATTTTAGTAATATTATGTAATGTTTTTCTATGATTTTAGTAATGTTATCTAATGTTTTATGGTTTTAGTAATATTTTTATTTTTTAATTTAAATAAAAGTTTTAATTATTATGAATAAAAATAAATAGAAAATAAATAAATAGAAAAGGGGTGAGGAGGGCGGGGAGGTATTCCTTGCAATTAGGGAGCGGGCGGGGAGGAGGAGAAAAAGCGGGGAGGGGGTGAGGCACTCCCCCACCCTTCCACCCTTAGATGGGGGGAGTGCCTCACCACCCCTCCCCGCCTCCCCGCTTTTTCTTCTCCTCCTCGCCCGCTCCCTAATTGCAAGGAGTGTTTCCCCGCTCCTCCCCACCATTTTATATTTAATTTATTTTCTATTTATTTTTAATCAAATAATAAATTAAAACACATAAATTAAAAATACAACTAAAAATACAACTAGAACACATAAACTATTATTCAAACACACAAATAACAAAAACATATAAACTAGGGCATCGGCCATCCGTATCTCGTACAAATCTCGCGTTTCTGCGCCAACACCATCTCCAACATCGGCCCGGTGAGGTGATCGTGTGACCTGATGACGAAGTCCATATCGTTCTGCCGCTGTTGACTTTGGACCATACGTGTCATCTCCTCCTCCCGTACTTTCCTAGCCTCCTCCGCCGCCATATAACTATCCATCATTGCCTTCTGAATCTGAAGCTTCTCCTCCCGAGCTCGCTTTTTATCTTCATTGTCGCATTTCAACTCCGCGATCATCTTCAAGAATTCTTAAGATGTGGTGGAGGCGGATGTAGCCGGCTGCTAGCGGCGACACGGGTCTAGCAGGCCGTGGTGGTGCATCAACGTCGTTCCCACCTTCTTCTTCTTGATCACACTGGTCCTCGTTCAAGTCAATATGGATCGACGCCTCCCCGGATGAACGGACATTGAGATTTGATCCTTCCGTTCGTGCCCTTTTGCTCCCCGAATCCTCCATCCCCTCCAAGGTAAGAACTTCTGCCCATTTGGGCGCGTTTTTCAAGACATTCCACGCCTCTATAATTGGAAACCCGGACCTATTATTGTATTTTCGCATGTAAACTGCCACGGCCGACTTAAACACATCCTCGTCGTTTTGGCCACTCAACATCTTACACTTCTTAACATTATAAATACCACAAAAACCCGAAACCTTATGCTTCAAATCCTTCCATTTCGACCGAATCATTTCCGGGCTACGGTTCGAATCACGCTTCAAGTGTTTTTCCATCTCATGCTTCACCTTCCTCTAAAACGAGTTGCCCGTTTGGGCGTTTCCGGTGTACGGATCCTCGGAAACGTTTAACCAACCTTTTGCCAAACACGCCTCCTCATCTTCCCCCAATTTCGACACTCTCTTTTTCCTTTAACCGGGACTTGGGTTTCCGGTATTGCTTCTTCTTCTTCCTCCTCGGCCTCTTCTTCTTCTTCTTCTTCTTCTTCTTCTTCTTCTTCTTATTCTACATCTTTTTCGACATCTTCGTGTTGTTGTGATGAACCACCCGCAAATTGCGAAAACTCGGGTAGACTTTCATTCACATATTGCGAAAACCCGGTAGTATCGAAAAACGCGGGATCCATCTGACTCAAGAAATCATCAGCGGGCTGCGGTCTGTAAACATTTTCGGTGGTGTTTTGTGGCAGAGGAGGTGGCATTGAATCTCGATTGTTTGGGGACGGTGGGTTTTTGCGACGTTTGGAAAGTTGAGCGAACGTAGGATCTTTACGTTTTGGATTCCCCCTCCCTCGATTCATTTTTGTATTTTATGTAATTGTTGTTTGATTGTTAAGTTTGAAACAAAGAAAAGAAAGAAAAAAAAACGGCAGTGTATGTGAAGAAAGAAAGAAAAAAGAAGAAAGAAGAAATAAGGGAGAGGAGAGAGAGAGAGAGAAGTAACGTTACATGTGGGCCCCTCTGTTTTATTTTTTTTTTTATGTGTAACGGTCGTTATTTTGCGAGAGGGAGCCAGGGACAGCAGTCTCGATTTCGAACACCGCCCAACCGGTACCGGTACCACGGGGCGTTGTTCCCTTAGGTACCGGACCGGTACCGATTAGGTGCCTATGCACTTCGTCCACCCTTATAGACCCATATCATTTAAGCTTTGCTAGCCCAACACTATTTGTAATAACACCAAACTAGTGGCGGATCTAGGAATCCGTCATTGGGTATGCACTTTCCGATATAAAATTTTAATTCTTTTATTTTCCACTTGGGTATTTCAGTGAGTTTTCACTTTTCAGTACTATTTGAATGAACTGAACAAATACAAATGAGACCTTGTTTACGTTCATTTGTTTAACTTAACAAATGGTTCACGAGGAAAGAAACAAACATATATGAACTAAAACAAACAAATGTAAGCAAACACACATAAACAACAAATTAACTAATTTGTAACTATAAATTTTACGATGTATATTAAACATTACAAAATGATAATAGTAAAATCAATAGAAAAAGTTTATAAATAGTTCAAAAGAGAGAGTTTGAATGTTAGACAAATATACATGACTAACAAAAGTTTACGAACAAACTACCAAACATTCATGAACATGATGAATACGATTTATATTCATTTTTGTTCATTTAATTTTAACGAACGAAATTTTTTGTGTTCAAGTTTGCTCATACGAACTTTTCGATTTGTCGACTTGTTAGAAAGTTTACAACCCTAAATTTAAGCTAAATGTTTTTTTAAAAAAACTAAATAATTAGGTAATCTCATAAGTCATTATCAACATTGTGAGAACTAAATAACTTCATAAAATCTGTTAACATGTCATGAAAAGGAAAGTTAGTGTCATAATCACTACTAGAAAATCTGGATATACCCACGGATTTTCCCATGACGAAAAATCCGTGAGAAAATTTCCCACGGATTACCCACGATTTTGGGTCAAAATTAAATAGTCAAAACATCTTCATTTTGCCACAGATTTCCCACGGAATACCCACAAAATTATATCCATGGGAAAATCGTGGGAAATCCAAAGAAAATAAAAAACAATTTCCCACGGATTTCCCACAAAACATGCACTCGTGGGAAATCTATGGAAAATCCATAGGAAATACTGTGTATATTCTGTGGATAATCCGTGGGAAATATTTCCCACAGATTACCTACAGATAAATCTAAGCCGTGGGAAATCTGTGGGAAACACTTCCCACAGATTACACACGGATGAATCAATTCCGTGGGTAATCCGTGGCAAATACTTTGAAAAATGGTGTTGTGTTATCCGTGGGTAAATCGTGGGAAATATTTCCCACAGATTACCAACAGATGCATTGAAACCGTGGGAAATATGTGGGAAACATTTCACAAATTACCCACAGATTTATAAATCCGAAGGAAATCCGTGGGAAATTCATAAGAAGTATTTTGTAAATAATGTTTTGGTTTATCCGTGGGAAATCCATGAGAAGATATTCTATAAATTTCCCACAGATTATTATATTTCCAGGGTGATCAATGGGAAATTTGTCGGAAATTCAAATAATTGATCATTTTGTTTAGTGTATATACTATATAAATGTACATTGTATGTAAGTATATGTATTTAACACTCAAACAAATACATACGTACACACTCACACAATTATATATATATACATACACATACATATGTATGTATGTATGTATGTATGTATGTATGTATGCATGTATACATCGGGTACGTTGCAACACTACACCAAAAATGGGTTGTTACGACGCTTTCTCAGGGACACTTTTATTATTGCATGCTAATAAACACATATTATAGGACACTTTATAGTTTTGTCATATTATGTAATAACTTATATCATTTAATATGTAAGTCCTAACATGGTAGTTTAATAAACACTTGATTGTTAGGGGTTTTATTATGTTAGTATCTAACAATACCTAAATGCATCTCCTTCGCCCACGCGAAAGATTTCTATGCCAGCCAGGAATAACGGCTCTGTTATGAAATCAAGCGGTAGACAGACTCATTTGGTCGGTATTCCCTAATAACTGGTTTTAGGAGATTAGGGTCCCCTTATATTCTCTACTATAACACTTGATATGTAAGTCCTATTAAAGTTAGTTTATAAGACACTTATTTGGAAGGGTCATATTATGTTGGTATATAATGCAACACTTGTTATATAGGTTGTAATAATATAGTAAGTTTATAGAACACTTTATATCTAAGAAACATTAAATTAAGCATTATGGGACACTTTATATCGAATGAACCAATTGGGCTTTCAACCTTGCTTGTCGTCTCATGTTGGCCTAATAGAGCCAATATGTTTCTACATTCATTTAGGCCTAATGGGCCAAATATGTCTATATGTTTTTTTATTTGGGCCTATTGGGCCAAAATATTTTCATCAACTGTATAAATGGGCCAAATGGGTCGTGTGTGTTTGTCTTTCACTCGAATGGGCCAATTGGGCTTTAAAGCTCGCTTCTTATCTCATGTAGGCTTAATAAACCCAATATGTTTCTCAATCATTCGTTTGGGCCTAACAGGTCAAATATGTATATATGTATAATCGTTTGGGCCTATTGGGCCAAAATAGGTTCATCATTTGTATAAATATGCCAAATGGGTTGTATACAATCATCTAATAAAGGGTACTTATTTGGTTTGGTTTCAAATATGATAATGGTTATTCGATTTTTATTTGGCCTGGGAAACCGGATTTATGGATACCCAAACCAAACTACCTTAAAAAAGAGTTTAGTGTATTAATTTGGTTGGGTTACGACCTGAATAAATTGAAATCGAGGTTGAGTCACAACCCATTTATGGGATGGGTTAACAAATGAGTCGTTTTCATGTTTGATACTTATGTTAGCGTCATGTCTAACTTTTAAAACACAATATGACACCGCTTACTAAATCTAATACACATTGACCCCCCGTTGTGATATTCGGCAAATGCAACACCCGTTGTGATATTCGATCCGCACCTGTAAAAAAAAACATATACGTGTTGTATATATATATTTTTTTAAGAAAATGATAATGACAGCCATAAGAGTTGTCATTAGTAGCTTATTACACTCATAAAAATTAGTACTTTATACATTAAAACCACCCCCTGAATTTTCACATAATAAAGGACAAATTTTAATACCCAAATAGTTAATACTGACAACCCTTAGAACTGTGATTAATAAAATCCATTTTTTAAAGGATGACTAAGTACATTAAAAATAAAAATTCAATTATTTAACTATTGAATTAATAAAATGGAGGGATTTAAAGTGGAATAGTTCAATATCTTTCATAAAAGATTTCCAATCTTTGTGTTTTGAAAATACTGATTATAGAAGAATTTGCAGTTTAAGTATTTTCAAAAGATGTATTAAAATTGACATGA
Organism: Erigeron breviscapus; assembly: GCA_034093135.1. Taxonomy (NCBI): domain Eukaryota; kingdom Viridiplantae; phylum Streptophyta; class Magnoliopsida; order Asterales; family Asteraceae; genus Erigeron; species Erigeron breviscapus. The sequence goes on from CM067168.1 coordinate 156,981,743, forward strand.
TTTTTTTCCAAATTTAGAAACAAAAGGATAAAGTTAAAAAATAAAACAATTGCAGATCTCCCCCAATTGACATGGTCTTTTAACCTTATTCCAAAACAATTGCTATCTACTAACTATTAACTCGTTGTTTAAAAAAATAAATAAACTCGTTATCAAATAATTTTATAGAGATAGAGGTGTCTCCGGTTAGCCATATCTGGGACTAACAATAAAATGTATACATATATAACTTGTATCATATATACATTCACTACATAACATTAAAATATTTATTATAAACTAATTGATTAAAATATAGTAAAATTTACTTAACAAATATAATATAATGAAATAATATATCTTTTAATAAACAGCAATTATTATTATAAATACTGAAATTGAAAATAAAATTGAAATTGAAACCCCTTCAAATATCCCTCTATTTTTTCTTCCAAAAAGTTAAACCCCGTTCATATCCCTCCAATTTTTTCTAAAAAATTTTGAAACCAAATACTTTTTTTGCAAAAAAATTAAAACCCTTTCATATATCCCTCCTTTTTTTTAGAACTATCCTTATATTTTATTGGGACACTCTCACCCTCTCATATTTCTTCTTCATCATTCGAACCGTCGGCCGGAAAAAAGTCATCAAAAACTCACCGTCGATCAATGAACCCGCCACCACCATCAGCAACCCCAAAGAATCCAACACCTAATCTAAATGTTTTAGCTTTTATTGTTTAAATCCATTTCTAAACAGTAAACACATATTTTCGTTTATTATAGATCTTAACTCCATGGGATAGAGAAACTTCTGGAGATCAAGTTTTACAGGTTTTTAATTTTAATTTATTTATAATAGATCTAACAGTTTTAGGCTCTTTTTTTTTAGATCTAAAGCTTTCTGACTTTAATTGTTTTTTTTTTATTGATTTCGTTGTTGTCGATTGTGTAGATTTATGGATTTTGGAAGCGCTTGTAGCCCGTATACAAGCCAAACGGCTGGACCTCCCAATGAAGAGGTTCGTTATTCAGTCTTACTATGTTAATTGTTATATTGAAATTGTTGTGTAACGATTTTTATAACTGTATATCGTATATGCTTTTTATCCTGCAACAGTTTAAATGTGTGCTTTTGCTCATCTTAAACAATAGCTATTAGATAGAAGGAACATTTGGGTAAAGTTTTGTTTGATCGCGATAAGATTAGGTAACGATTCATTCTTTGTTTACAGCTTTCATAGATGTCTCCTGATCTATAATAAATATCCACTACTTAGTTTTGTTGCTAATACCCTCGACAAGAATATGGGTATGAATTATGGTGTTTTGTTGCTTAGTTTTTATGTATGTTAGTATTCAGTATATAGGTGAAGAATGTGTATGTTATCGGGGGCAAAATTTGTTGTGCATTTATTGAGATGTTTGATTGATAGTATTTTAAACTTGTCAGAAATCGAGAGTGGAGAAAAAATGTATATGCTATCCGCGGGAAATATTTGTTATGCTAGTATTTCCAAAAATGTAACTAAGGATTTGATCAAACGGGTAATGGATTATGCTATTGTAAGAATTCAATCCTTATTTTAGCATGGTTCGTAATTGCAACTATCAAGTGTAGAAAAAATCTGTGAGTATTTTGTCATGCTTGGCTGAGTGTCACTCTATTGTTGTTTGTTGTCTACATGTTATACATTGTGCCAATGCTTTTAATGTGTGCTTTTGGTCATGTACCAAGTAAAATTGGGTATCTCATGGTCATGTATTTACGTTTCGGGTTCGATCCAGGTTAAGTAACGTGCTTGGTTGAATGCTAAAAACCCGAGACGCCACTTCTGTTAACATGGATTGTAACATCTCAGATATTGATAACATTACACTGCTATATATTTATAGCATCACAACTGATCCAAAAAACAAGGTAGGATGGTTTAAACTTACAGTAGCAGGTATGAGCCATGGCAAAAATATATATCTATTTCATTAATTAGATTGTTAAAATTTGTGTTAGTTTTTTGCATAGCAAACTTACAGTTTAGCAGGTATATGAGCCATGACAAAAATATATATCTATTTCAATAATGGGATAACCGCAGGTTACATGTTCAATTGCTCATATGTCATTTTTTGTATTGGTGAATTTGTTATTATATCTACTTATATAATTTATATCAATATCTATGTTAATATGTAAGAGTCTTATTATTTGTAGGTACAAATTTTGACCCAAACTGTGAAAAAGATGCAGGAAACACATGAGACACAACAAAGGGATGACGAGATGAAAACGCGTGAAGAAAAGCAAAAAAAGGAGCTAGAAGATTTGAAAGCAAAAGGTGAAGCCGAAACAAAAGAAATGAAAGCGACCATCGCCGTTATGATGAAGTTATTACCCGATATGACGCTTCCGACTTAAACCTCAAGACTTATGAAAGACCATTTAGTTTAAATGTTTTTCAAAACTTGTAACTTCGAAATGATGTGTATGAATATATTCGTTGACGGATTTACTTTGATTTTTAGATACCTGGATTATTATGCTATTTAATAAATTTAGTCTCGATTAATTACTTTTATAGTTGAATTGGTGTATTTTATATATACAAGGTATAGTTGGAATAATAAAACAAAAAAAATATTTTTAAATAAAATGGCATTTGCGGGAAATCTGTGGGAAAAAATGGTTTATATCCATGGGAATATCGTGGAAAAACAACTCGTGGAAAATCTGTGGGAAACTAATCCGTTAGAAATCCATGGGAAACAATTCAAAGAAATCCGTGGGAAATCAATGAAAATTTGTTGAAAATCTGTGGGAAACATTCCAAATAAATCCATGGGAAACAACGTCCGTGGGAAATCTATGGGAAATAAAATTCGTGGAAATTCAGTGGGAAAGTAAAATCCGTGGGAAATATTTCCTACGAATTTATGCTCGTGGTAAGATCGTGGGAAATATTTAGGTGGTCGTGAGAAAATCCGTGGGAAAACATTTCCCACGCCCCTTTTAATGACGGCCATAATCCGTGGGAAATCCGTGGGAAAACAACCATTTCCCACGGATTTGGCCGTGGGAATACGCCAGTTTTCTAGTAGTGAATCCTTTTTTAATCGAAAGTCAAAACTATCAAAACTTCTAAATAATCTTATTTAAACATAACACTCGTATATTACTATATATTTATATCTATACTCCCTTATAAAGAAAATCACCTCTCCTCCATTTTTTAACTTTCAGCATTTGAAATACCTAAATTACCCTTCTTCTTTATTTATCTATACTTCTTTATAAAGCAAATAATCCCTCCCTCATTTTTTAACTTTCAGCCTTTGAAATACCTAAATTACTCTTTTGTTTATTTATCTATATCTATACTCCCTTATAAAGCAAATCAACCCTCCCCTCGTTTTTCAACTTTCAGCCTTTGAAATACCTAAATTACTCTTCTTCTTTGTTTACTAATTTAAATATCTCCACCTAATATACCAATAATACTCTTAATGAAATTAATTACTTTTACGTTACCCCCGTTTAAATCAATTACTTTTAAATTAATAACCACATTGCTACTTCACCGTTATCACTGCTACCGGTGTCACTCGTCTTCGCCGTCGCCGTTACTTACCGCCGCATTGCGCGGGTAACCTTCTAGTACCTTATAAAGCAAATCCTCTTTTTTTCTCCTTAAACTTTCTGCCTTTAAAAAGACGAAATACCCTTATTTCTATAACTATCCTTATAACTCACACCATGAAATACTTACATTACCCGTTACTAACACCTACCTTTTTTTCCTTTTGTTCTATACGCTTTCTCCTCCTCCCTCCCTCCTTCCCCAATCTATATCCATAATCTATAATACCTAAAAAAGTAAATCTCCATTTTTTTAGTTAAATTTTAAGTCTTTGATATGGAAACATACGTTTTTCATCAACTACACTACCTTTTTACATACCTTAACGTCACCATCACCCGTCGCCGCTTTGCGCGGGTACCCCTCTCGTATATACTAAAAACTAATATAAAATATAAAAGTGTATATGTACAATGTATAACACATTTTTATTTTTATCAATTCTCACTTAATCCCCTAAAGTTTCTATCTTTTAATTTTACCCGCATCAAAGTTTTCGTTTGAGTTCTTATCAAACAACTTTCACACATTACAGTTTTACTTTTCAATATTTGGTTTTGATTATTTTCATCCTTTTTTATATATAACGTTTTTAATATATAATACTTTTTCATCATTTACGTCTTACGTTCATGTACTATTTAAAGCAAGACATTATACTATATCACCGTCATCAAAAGTGTCATTATTTCCATTAATATAGTTATGGTTTATGTTTTTATACATCTTATTATCTTTTTACGTTATATTTATTCTTGTTACGTGTTTAGTTACCTTTTTTAAAATATTTTGTTTCGGGGATATTCACTTGGGTCCAAAACGTTATTGTTGGGATTTTATTAACCGAATAACATAAAATGGGTCGGTTGACAAAATTAAATTTTCAAACATTTAATTAAACATCTTATTAAATCAGAGTAAATAGCGGAAGCGTGTTAATAACTATTAAATCACATATTTAATATCCCTTGCCGAAATATACATGCATGCAATATAAGTAACTTAAATAAATACAAACTAACCTCGTTACGGTAGTAGAGATTCCTCATTGAGATAGAAGATTCCGGAAACAAAGTAGAAACCCTCCAAGAGTGCGTACACGAACAATGTCTCAACCAAAGATCTGCTAGGCACCTTTAAGCTTATGACCGCAACGAACCGAAACGCTTGAATCAACCCTAGTCGAATTCGATTTCCCTTAAGAGGGTTTAGTCGAATTCGAAATCCTTTCAAAGGAGGGGATTTCGAAACCCTACCAAAACCACAAAAGGCAAGAAACCTTTTGCAAAAACTAATTTAGGGTTTGACCTAAAACCCTAAATAATTAAACCTATATTTTTTTGGGGTTTTGTGTTTTTCTTTTGACGAGTTCGACCCACACAAAATGGTAGAAAGACACTTCACATTTTGTATGTGTTTTTAGGGTGATTGAAAGCATGAATTAAATGAGGGGTTTCATGGGGAATTTATAGGCTAAGTTTTCTAATAAGATTAGGAAACTAAAAACCTAAATTCTCTTAGGAATTTCGAACACCACCACCTAGAACCTTCTAGGTTCGGCCCCTAGGGGCTTTTGGTGGGTCGGATCGGACTTTCCTAACTTTAATTAACCTTTAATTAATTATGGACTATTAACTAATTAATTATCCAACCCGTTAACTCATTTAACTACTTTTAATTAATAAGTTATTTATCCAATTAATTAAAGGTAACTTTAATTGACTTCTAAAAATAACGGTTTGTCGGTTTATCTATTTATCTCAATTAAACTCTGTTAATTCTATAAACGTATAGTTTAATTAAAACTATTTAATTAAATGCGTAAATGATCAATATCATTCCGTAACTTTATGGTTAAACATTATAGATGTTCTATTGTGTATGACCCTACGGGCTCAAAGATCCGAAGACATATGGTTAGTTAGGTTTACGAAAGTTCACACAATTTCAACAGTTATCGTGTAAAAAACGTGTTTTGCGACAACGTGTGGGTATCAAAACTAGTTTTTACTAAGTGTGATGATTGATAATTTTCTTTAGTTTTACACTAATAAAAATATTTTAAGATGTTATAATGTATAATATTAAGAAACACATTCGGTGGTGTATGACTAAAAAAATGATGTATTGGTCACCTTTCTTTTATTGATAATGGTTGTCAGTAAAAATTAATTAATTTAATACATTATGATTTTGCAGTCGAAAAGCTTTTTTTAATAAATAAATATTGTTTTATACGTATGTAACTGTAACACCCCATCTTTAAAAAGGTAAATAAAATTAACCATTTTTATAGTTTTGACATTAAAATAATTTTCTAGTATTTACATTTTGTTTGAAGGTTAAATTAGTTGGAACTTTAGTTTCTAGCGGGTATTATACCCTTAAAATTTGAAAAAAAACGTGGCACGGGGAAGAAAATCCCAACCACTTTCTCTTGTGACTCGTACTCCATTTCATCAAACAACTTCCACCATTTCCTCCCATTCTATTTTCTAGTGTGTGAATTCCATATCTAATTTCAAGAATCCTCTAGTAACCTACAAGATTATTAGCAAATTTCAATTGGATTTTTGGGTGCATTTGTGGTGAGGGTGTTGAATTCCATAAAAGAGAAAGGAAGGAAAAATTGTGATTCTAACCTATCTCTAGTTAATTTCTTCAATTGAGGTATTAGATTCATGCATTTATTAACCTAAATTTATCATGAGAATTAGGATTTTTCGTAATATGTAATTTGAGGGTTTTTGTATTAGATTGATTTTTGAGGTGAAATTATTGATAGCTAATTTCATTGTAAACTTCTTTAAATTAAAATTATTTAGTATATAATTGCTTACATATGTTCATATGACTATATAATTGTTTACAAATGTTCGTATGACTATTTATATACATTTGATTACCACTTATCTCATGAAAACATCCATTTACAAAAAACTCGCATGCATGTGATCGACTTGCATACATATTCTCATAGCACTATTAATGCACATGTGATCATAGAATCTATGTCTCCACATAATTGTATAACGGATGATAATATATGTTTTTACATAATTATAAAATCCATAATTACACCTAAATATTTTAGAAGACAATAAAAAACAATCACCATGTAAAGAATAATCAATAATTAAGCTTGATTTAAAAATTTTCTAAAAGTCCCTATAAATTTTAGGGTTCTTAAAATAACTTTTCATTAAGGTTGTATTACCATAGTTTAACAAAGTGTAAGAATAACTATGGACCATTGGATGTAATAGATTAAGACTAGTTTTGAAAAGATTACGTATCTAATGTTATGGGTCGTTTTTAAGGCTAAAAATGTCGATTACATTTACTATTTAAAGGCATCCTTGTAATTGCAATTAATAAACTAGAATTATGTTTACGCAATGCGGCGGTGGGGTAGTGGTGGCGGCGACGGGTGGCGTAGGTGCTGGCGATAGATGGCGGCGGTAGTGTCGGCAGCGGTGGCGCTGACGGGGGTGGGGCGGTAGTGGGGTTGCGATGGTGGTGAATGTAAAAGTAATTGATATTAAAGATGGTAGTTAAGTTATTTTAAGGGTTGAGAGATCTATATTGTAAATGATATTATTAAAGATATTATAGATAAACTAGGGGGGATGTTTAAATTAGTGAATAATTAAGAGGGGTATTTTTGTTTTTTCAAAGGCTGAAAGTTTAAGAAAAAAAGGGAAGTCATTTGCTTTATTAGATAGGATAGAAATTGAGAGGGGTATTTTTGGTTTTCAAAGGGTGAAAGTTTAAGAAAAAAAAGGAAATCATTTGCTTTATTAGATACTATAGAAGTATAGATAATTGTAATAGTCGAAATGCAAAAATCACTGTAAGGGTATATTTGGCAAAAATAGTTCTAGCTTTAAGCAAAACTGTTAAACTATTAAATTTTAGAGGTGTTTGGTTAGGTAGCTATAGCTGCAACTTCAATATATATTTGTGGTAATTTTTAAAATATAAAAGCTCAATCTAACTAAAAGTTGTTACCTCAAGTAGCGTTTTATTTTGGAGTTTTTTCATACAAATAAAGCTAAAACTAATTGCATCCAAACGAAACTTTTAACACAATAAAATCTTATTGTTCAATATTAAAAGCTAAAGCTCTACCAAAATTTTTAAAAACTCTTGCCATACATGCCCTCGAGCTAAGCCACTAATGTCGTAAAATTGGGATGATATCAAAAACTAAAAGACCAATTCATTACCCCTCGTTGGTTACTACAACTTGCAGGCAGGCAATGCAAGTGTGGAGCAGTTTCATTTTGTTGAATATTCATATCCGTGGGCCATTCTAAAAACGTACATGTATATATATATATATATGTTCGGTTTGGGGATCTTATTGATCCTTCATCATTAAAAAGATAATTAGAGAAGTGTGAGGGTGGAGAAAGATAGAAGAGGAAGAAAATTGGAGAAAGGGGGAATGGGAGGTACAAAAGTAGAGGGGGGATCATCCTCTTCTTCTGCTACTGCTGCTGCTAATCGTAGGGATCCATATGAAGTTTTGAATGTTTCAAAACAAGCTTCTGATCAAGATATCAAATCTGCTTACAGAAAACTTGCCCTCAAGTTAGTTATTCACTTTCAACTACTTTTAATTTTATTTACTTGTGCCTCTTCTAATTAATCAGTTGTTAATAGGTATCACCCCGATAAGAATGCTGATAATCCTGTAGCCTCGGAACTATTTAAGGAGGTTGCATATTCTTATAACATTTTATCTGATCCCGAGAAAAGAAAGATATATGATAATTCAGGGTTTGCGGTACGTAATTTTCAGCTATTGTTAACTTTTGTTGTGGTCCTAATAGTTTACTTTAATATTTATATATGTAATCGATCTGTTTTCTATTCATTTGATAATTAGGCTGTTGATGCTGATGGCAAACAAGTGAAAATTGATTTAGCTAAAATTGGAATAGTTAATACAGTGTTTGCAGCAATATTCAGGTAACTTTTAATTGAACCTTTCACAATTTAGATTCATTTTGATGCATATGGTTATGCTCTTTTATTTACCTTTTCATATTTTAGTAAGCTTGGGGTTCCTATTAAGACAACTATTTCCGCCAATGTTCTTGAAGATGCTTTGCGAGGGAGCCGTCACTGTCAAACCCCTTCCGCTAGGATCACCAGCGAGTGGAAAGGTGCACTTATAACTTTTCAAAAAGTTCGTTTAAAGGTGTCAACTTTGGCCCATCTAATTATTGAGGGGCCAATACGCGTTATGTTTTCATCTAATGAGTCAAACAGATAAATTTTTTGTAAAACGGTTTATATTTGATCCATTTTTTATTTTATTTTTTTCAAATGGAAATGGGTTGAAAGTCAGCCATAGATTAGTTTTTGGCTTTTTGCGTCAAACTTATCAAGTCATTTTGTTCAAATAATGAGATTATTACTATGGAAGTGATAAACGTACAGCCAATATTGAAAATGATTCGGCAAGAGTTGATGTGAATGTTGAGGATGTGGTAATGGAAGAAAGAGCAGAGGGTGTGAATGTTGAGAATGTTGATTCATCTACCACCATGTACAAGTTTTATAACTGACTGTACAAGTCAGTAATGCATACTGGTGGTAGATATATCAAATTTTGTGGTACAGATATCACCTCCCTTATTATTAGGATAATATGATCTTTATATAATATTATAATCATAACAAGAAGTCTATCCGGTCAATCCAACCCATCCCATTTCAACTAAACTTACACGACTCTATTCTAATTAAACTGTTAGCTGACCCGTCCATTTTGCCACGTGAACATTTTATATTTATCTACTCCATTAGCTAATCAACCCTCATATTATGAGGGCAGCGGAATATAATTAAATTCAAATGATAATTCAAATCTTATACTTTTAACTCCAAAATGGTATTATAGTAATCAATTTTGATCTACAAATTTGTTACTCATTTCAGTAATATCCTTCCATGATTTATCTACTAAGATATTTAAAGTCATAATATCTTGAAATAAGTTTTCATTTTCTTTTTTTGCCACTTTTAAATTTTTTGGATGATGTCATAAAAATATCAAGATTATATATTCAGCAGTCTTTTTTAAGGTAAAATGACATGATCACAAATTTGTTTATTAATATATAAGAGATTGGCTTTACGAAATTTATCTACAGGTAGGGAAACAGTCTGCTGACTTTTATGATGTCATTGTTAACGAGGAACAAGCTAAAGCAGGGATAGTAGTTAGAGTTACTACAGGGGCCCAAAACAAACTTAAGGTAGAGTACTTATTTACTTTCTTTTTTCTTTTTCTTTTCCCTTTACTATTATGAGAAAAGTAAACGACAAAAGGACAAGATAGGAACGGTGTGATTAGACCATTCGTAACCGTTCATTTTTTCACCTACATTTTTTTCTGTCACGTCAGCATCACCTTCTCTTTCCTTTCACCTACTATTTTTCTCCTTAACCATTCACCTACCATTCAGACCACATTTTTATTTAATTAAAAAAACAACTAATTTTAGTTAAAAATAAAAGAAATTATAATAATAATCTATATAAAACCATTATATTAATAAAAAAATAAACTTAACAAAATTTGATGCATTATATATACATATACAGATTATATATAATAAAAATATTAAATGTATAAAATACAAAGTATATAACAGCATAGAAAATTATTGAGTGAAACCAAGACATAAATATAAGAACATAATAAAAAAAACGTAATATAATAAAATAATAATAACAATAATAGTATAAAAAAAACTACCAATGTGTTGAACAAGTATAAAAGTTTTTTTTTTTCTCTACCTACAATCCAAACTTTGAACAAATGAGAAATTAAAAATTGAAAAAAATAAATAGATAGGAGCTTAAATAATGAGGTGCATTTAATGCCAGTCAACCATTTCAACAGAAACAAAAAATTTCATCCGGTGATCACTTTAACCGAGCGAACTTCACCGAACAATTTCACCGAGCCATCGTAACAGTTCACTTGCTTTCACTCCACTTTCACCGACCTCAGTTCACCTACTCTTAACATTGGTCTTATAGTTGACGAAAATGTAACAATCCTTCTAATATTTATTGTGCATTTTAATATTTCAGTTACTGTATTTTGAGCAAGACAATGGTGGGGGCTATAACCTGGCATTGCAGGTACCATATATTCTTGATATTCACTTATCTTTAAAGGATTCAGATAAATTATTTTATCAGTAATGTTACAATTATAACTGTTAACAAACTGGTAGCGCTAACATGTGACCATATGAGCTCATAGACGAAGGCTGCAAGTCACATGTTAAAATCTTGTCAAAATAGGTGGAAAAACTATATCTTGTGATCCATGTGTGAGCATAGTGAGTCACCGGGCATGAGTTTTATGCGGTGTGCGCTCTGGGTACCAAGACGATACATGAGACCTGAGGCTTCTCACCCGTTTAACTTTTTCCCCCCAATAATAACGGTTAGTTAAGATGGCATTGCTATATCATATATGGATAACGATAAATCAATATAACTTATATGCTTAAAAATCAACTTAATCATAGAATGATAGCATGTGGAAGAATCAAGGGGTAAAATTAAGAAAAAGACTTAGTGAAATCTACGTGTCAAATTCTTAAGATTTTAGTTTGATTTTTAAACATATGAGTTAGGTTGATTTATCTTTTTAATTAAAATAATATATATAATATAATTTATTCTATTATCTATATATATATATATATATAGGTTTTAGGTAAAATAAAACAAGTATTAAAGTAAAACAAATAAAACAATAGGTTTCTTTTCACTGAAAATCACCGTGCATCATGAAAATTATCGTGCATCAATTGTTTCGTGAATCTTCGTGCATCAATTTAACCATGATCTAAGGGTCAAGATCTTGTCTTATTTGTTTTACTTTAATACTTGTTTTACAATACCCAACCTCTCTCTCTCTCTCTCTCTATATATATATATATATGTGTGTGTGTGTGTGTGTGTGTGCGCGCGCGCGCGCGCGCACGCTACAATGCTACTATGCATTTCATATTCACGTTAGGGGTGAGATTGGGTCGGTTTTGGTCGGTTTTGCCCTAAAACCGAAACCCAAACCGAAACATTCGGTTTTTGAAAACCAAAAACCATTGGAGTCGGTTTTTTGGTTCGGTTTGGTCGGTTTCGGTTTTTTTTTTTTTGTCTTTTTTTTTTTTTTTTGTTAAAATGAATGATAAGTTAAATAAATTGCATATATGTAGTGTCAATATATATAGTCTTAAGTATATTGGCACTATATATATAAAGTAGTATATTTATATCAATGTGTTTACATGGTTACGTAAAGTCTATCATAATATAAATATGTCTGATGTGCAGGTTTATCTATCCTTGCATCTTTTGAGAACATGCCTGCAAAACTTTTTTTTTTTTGAAAGGTGAATTTCGCTTGAAACTTCGTGTCGCGATTCGATAGCGAGAGGTCTAGCATACGTTGTTTTAACCGGGTCCGCGCTAGAGAGCTCCCTCGAAGTAGAAATGCCTATTTCAAATACCCAATGGGGGGAAAACCCCCTACTAATCCGCCCGAAAGCACGACGATTAATAGGGGTAAACCCTGCCCCCTCAGACTTGAACTTGGGTATACCCAAGCCAAGCCCTCATAGAAGGACTACCTATATCTCAAAGTTGGTGGAATGGAGATTCGAACCTGAGACCTATAGGTCACCAAGGGAACTCCAAACCACTACACCAACTCATCATTGATACATGCCTGCAAAACTAACAAAGCATTAATGTATAACTCATTGATTGTTGATACCATGTATTATCTCTAGTAAAATTTTAAATCGTAAGCAGTAACGAACTTCCAACGTGGCTGCAACAACAAAAGTGTAAGACTATATATTGATTTACAAATATATATATAAAAGACTAAATATATAAACTACAACACAAAATATTAAAGAAAATAGAAAATATATAGTTTTCGGTTCGGTTCGGTTTTGGGGTCGGTTTTTGCACATGAAACCGAAACCCGAACCAATCCGTTCGGTTTTTAGAAAACTAAAACCAAACCGATTGGTTTGGTTCGGTTTTTTCGGTTTTTGGTTTCTGGTTCGGTTTTTGCTCACCCCTAAATTTCACGTTACAATTTAAAAATGGCATTGCTAACGGTTAGTTTTCATGTAATTGCAATATGCTATATTATCATAATTAATTCATGACAATTTATATTACGATGAAGCATGGTTGGATTAAGTGGTTAACACCGGCATAGGGTGTTAGATTTTGTTTTATGTTACAATTTATAATATGGCATTAATTAACAGTATTTCAAATGATGGCTAGAATGATGTCATTTGTCGATTAGGGTTTCTAGTTGAGGTTTCTATATGACATTGTGATTGATGAGGTCACTGAAACTCTGAAAGTATATATACAACGACATATGAAGCTTGAAATAAGAAGTCCACCAAAATGATTTTTGTGGTAATGAATGTATGTTATATGTTTGTTATAACTACGATAGTCATTCGATAGAACATGAATAAATATATATGTGCAGGAAGACAGTGAGAAGACAGGGAAGGTGACATCTGCAGGGATGTATTTCTTGCATTTTCAAGTATATAGAATGGATTCAAGTGTCTATGCGGTATGCTTAATTCCATGTCCTATATATTTTTATCTTATCTTCTCCCAACAAATTAGTTGTAACTTGTAACACTTAATGTTCTCGGATGTCTCATAAAATTAGTTACTCGTATAACATTTAAAATGCGTCTAGAAGATCTGCTTATATCGATTTGGTTAATGATGGATCATTACAAGAAAGCCCATATCTAAGTGGACTGGTCAATGTGTCAAAACATAACTAATTCTCAGATTATGTATCATTAAAGAGGCTCTAAATAATGCATCTGACAGTAGTTGTGATTACGGGCAGTTAGCAATGGCTAAGCACCCAAAAACTGCTTTGTTTAAAAGATTGGAAGGTTTCCAGCCATGTGAGATCTCCGAAATAAAAGATGGGACCCACACATTTGCTGTATATGGTTTGTAATTTTCTCCCTAACGTCAATTCCCTTTCTTTAAGTAACAGTACGTTGACAGTTCCCCAATCCAGAAATATGTGTAATTTAGAATATCTTTTCTTGTAGGTGATAATTTTTTCAAGCATGCATCTTACACGATTGAAGCTGTTTGTGCGGCGACATATAAGAGCTCAACCAATGAGCTCAAGGATATTGAAGAAAAAATTTTAAAAAAGAGAACGGATGTACGCCAATTTGAAACCGAGTATAGAAAGGTAATGTAGTAAATTAACTTCGAAATATGTCTATTCTGTAAATGATCATTTTATATTCGATGTTAATGCTCGTAGTCTTATTCTTAATTTATCTTTTTCAAGGCTTTGGCACAAAACCAAGAAGTGACCAGTAGATACACCCAGGAAAAGCAGAATGTAAGTACACCAGTATGATTTATTAAGAAGCAAATAGAAGCATGCATGCATTATTTAATATTAATCCAGATGAAGATTAAAAAAGTCTAACATACAAATAAACTAGAAAGGTTATTGTAGTAAATTTATTTCGACATGTATGTCTATCCTGTAAATGATTTTATACTTTATGTTAATGTTTGCATTCATATTTGTTAAATGAGTTACGAGTCGAGTCAAATTACTGCCAAAAGGGGGAAAAAAACGAGACAACTCTTACGAATCAATTCAAGCTATAATAATGACCCAATAATTCTTATATTTATGGTTATATATTTATATTATATATGTATTTTTGATCCTTTTAGTATGAATTTGAGATAATTGTAAGTTTATGACTTAAAAGTATCAAATATGTATTAATATTTTAGTAATTGTATTAAGATAATCAATTTTCTAAATATGTCACATGTATAATTATATTATAATATGTTATATATGTAAATATCCTGACTCTTGCGATTCGAGTCACGATTCTAGTTACGAGTCAAAAAACAGTCGATTCAAAAAACACGAGTTAGACAACTATGAATTATATTCTTGAATGATCTTTCGCAGGAGGCTTTGGCACAATACCAAGAAGTGACCAATAGATACATCGATGAAAGAAGTGTATACACCACGTCCCATATGATTTATTAAGAGCCAAATAGATCGAAGCATGATTTATTTAAGATTAATCCAAATGAAGAATAAAAAATATAACATACAAATATACTAGAAAGATTCAACAAACGACCTCTTGTTCTCTTTGCCATTAAAAATGTCTGGGATATGGTTTTTTTTATATTCAACTCTTGATAAACCATTTTGTATCTGCGAAACACAGGTGGACGAGCTTCTAAAACTACGAGACAACATCCAATCATCTTTCACGTTTAATAAGACGGTAATTTCTGGGAGTAAAGTCAGTAATCGAGGTCATAATTCCGAAGATGTCTCCCCATTAAAAAAGCTACTTTGTGGAGGAAGAAGAAAAATTGGAGGACATATGCCGAGATTGGAAGGAAAGAAGGTTAAAGTGAAAGCTTATTGCCTATATAAACCCAATCCTTCTCAGATTAGAGTTCCAGTTGTTGAGATCGATCTATGGATACATACATACATATATATATATATATATATATATATATTATATATATATATATATATAAGTATGCATGTATATATATATGGTGTGGTGAAAGGTTTCTTCTTCACTTTTTTGTGTTCATAATAATTTCTGTAGGTGATTGTTATTTGATCACCTTTAATTCTGTAATAATTTCTTAATATTAATAAAAGAAGCATCTAATTAATCTGCTGACTGCCATATTGTGTTTTAGTTATACTAGAATGGTATCACGGATGCGAGAATTTAGAACTCTGTTTATATATACTAGTCTTCATCCCCGTCCAATGGACGGGTAGTCTCAAAATATATATATCAAAGGGAATCAAAATGATAACATGTGTTAGATGATGATTTAACATGTGTTGAGTTCAAATCTTCAACATGAACCAACATTGTCTTCTTTTCATCTAACAAAATATATGTCATATTCTAAATTTAAAAAAGAAAGATGTAAATAGCGAGCAAAATAAATTTAAAAGAAAACATTTTGTAGAAGAAGAAGTCATGATCAACCTACAATTGACAAAAAAATAATTAAAAGAGTTGAAAAATAACAATAACATAACAATTCAATATCAAATAATGAACAAACATGAACAAAATACCAAAAATTAAATTAAAATGATATAAAAAAACGTATGTTTCTTTTGTTGAAAAGCTATATGACCATGATTTTTTTTAAAATGAAAGGAGGGGAATGATGAAAAATGATTAATAAATTTAGATGGAAAATGATTAAAAAAATTATTTATGTTGTATATATAATAACTTCTTGTGAGAGTTTTAAGGATATTATATATCTTTAAAATTTAAAAAGATTTGTTTTGATAGGAAAAGATTTATGATAGATTTTAAATGTAATTATCTATTTAATAGGCAAAAAAGAAAAAAAAATCTAGAAAAAAAGGAGAGGGCTAGATTAATTAGGAGGAAGAATTAGGCCTAAAAAGGGGGGATTAGGGGTGCTAAGTGTACCCTCAACCTCCTTTTTTAGTTATAATACTAGTCTTCAGGCCCGTCTATTGGACGGGTAGTCTCAAAATATATATAATCAAAGTTTAAAAACTTGAAAGATGTTAAATAAAAGCTAAATAAAATTCAGATAGATAAAGTACAATATGTATCAAATTCCATTAAATTTGCAAAAAGTTCAACTATACAAAATACATTCAGCATTCATATTTCAAAAAAAATATTATATATGAAGGACATAATAAAATTATTGTCTCACCAATCACCTTTTTATGAAGAAAAAAAAGGAAAATTACTGTTTTATATTAAATGTTTCACTTTAGTCATCCATTTTTTATTTTGTTAAAATGGGATGCAACATTTCACATTTTTATCACTTTAGTCACCCACCTTTTATTTTTGCTAAAATGAGATGCCAACATTTCACCTTTTTTTTACCACTTTAGTTACTATCTTTTAATTTTGTTAAAACAATTACTAATATTAATCCATTTTATGTTTTTAACAAAATTTGATGCAGTCGGGCATGCAGTAAACCCACACGACCCAGGCCCAACTCAAGAAGACAACTCTATAAGAAGATATTGCTGGAATCTATTTTAATTTAATATTAGTATTTATTAAACATTATTTGGGTTTCTTTTACTAGGATATTTTAGTTTCCTTTACCTGTATTATTTCCTACGTTAGTGGCGTAGGGTAGTCTATATATTATTGGGTTTTCTCATTGAAGAACTCAGTTTCAGTTTTGGTATTTTATTGAATAACTTGTGTTCTTAGAACCTTTGAGTTCAATTATGGTCTTTGATTTAATCTTTTAGCATCGAGCCATTTAATTGCGTTTCTTCCTGCATCAGGTGGTATCAGAGTTATGGTTCATCAAATGGCTCGTTGTGGAAGTGGGTATCTTTATCGTAGAATCGCCGACATAGGCAACGATGTAGGTGCTTCGGATCTGCTTAACCGTGAGGTTGAGCAGTGTAACATCCGTGAGTTTTGACCGTTTGACTTTACGTGCAATCTGACTAACAATTTAAGTTAATAAAATATTTGGGTCGTTTTGTGATTAAATGACAATGTGGTATGTTCGTCGGGTCGGTAATATGTTTTAATCGGTGTTTAAATGCCTAACGTTTTGTAATTTGGCTTGGGAAGAGAAACGGGTCGACCCGTGGGTGATCCACGACCCACCAGCCCCCCTTGACCCATTTCCCTCCCCTTATCTCTTCACTTTCACCACACATTTCCTTTTTCTCTTCTCTTTTCTCTCTAAGTAAAAAGCAAGACCAACCCATCTCATTTCTTCTCTTCTCTAGCATCTTTTGGTATTTTGGGCTTAGATTAACTCGAGAATCATTGTCATCTTCATCTCATTATCGTCTAAGCAAAGGATTTCATTTCTTAGTTCAAGGTTTTACCCATTTTGACCCAATTCGGGTTCTAGCTCGGAAAGGAAGTTTTGGTAAGTCTAATTCATCCCATTTACTTCTATTTATGTTAGTTTACTCGTTTCTAGTCATCTCGTACATTTACAAGTTCTAAATTGCCTTAAAATGAGTTTTGGGTTAATTAGGGTTTAATTAGGGTTTGATCGATTTTGAGAATTTGATGATGTTATGGATGGAAATATGGGTTTGGGCAAGTGTATTTAGGTGTTTGAAGGTCAAATGTAACATCAAAATGAGTCCTTTAATCTTGCAATGCGATTTAGGGTTTTGGGTTCTTGTTTTTCTGCATAAAATGCTCCTGGTCGTATTGCTGCCCAGTAAGGGGCGTAACCTACGGCCCTATGGGGCGTAAGTTACGGCCCATAGGGGCGTAGCTTACGCCAGTTGTAATTTTCTGATTTTCTTGTTTGACCTAGTTGACTTCCAGAACCCTAATAACATATCGGGCTTCGATCTAAATCACTTCTTAACTTATTTAACAATGATTAAGAGTACTAGAAGTCACCATATGTCGAGAATCACTTTGGAAACCTAATTAGGGTTTGATCGATTTTGAGAATTTGATGATGTTATGGATGGAAATATGGGTTTGGGCAAGTGTATTTAGGTGTTGGACGTGAAGTGATCATTGGACGACAGTAACTTGACTTTGTATCAAACTTAACTTCTTTGCCGATCAGGTGAGTTTCGTAGTTCCCTACTCGCTTGAGATTCGGGCTGGAAAGTGTAGGTTTGACGTGTTTACTTGCATTTGTAGATTAATTGATTGTTTGTTTAGATTGTTGGATTGAGGTGACGGTTCATTTCGTTTGGTTGACTTGGTTTATGTTTGGTTAAGTATTCCATTAATATTAGGATAGACGTACATACATGGAAGTCGGTTATGCCTTCAATGGGTTTTAGATGTGGTGGGAAGGCTGCGGGTGACCTATATATAAGCATCTGGGACTCGAAGAAAGTAGAATCCTCTTAAGTGTATGTACGTATAGAATTGGTGTTGATATTGATTGTTGGCTCCTGTTTGTCGAATATTGATTGTTTGTTTAGATTGTTGGATTGAGGTGACGGTTCATTTCGTTTGGTTGACTTGGTTTATGTTTGGTTAAGTATTCCATTAATATTAGGATAGACGTACATACATGGAAGTCGGTTATGCCTTCAATGGGTTTTAGATGTGGTGGGAAGGCTGCGGGTGATCCTATATATAAGCATCTGGGACTCGAAGAAAGTAGAATCCTCTTAAGTGTATGTACGTATAGAATTGGTGTTGATATTGATTGTTGGCTCCTGTTTGTCGAATATTGATTGTCGGTTCATGTTCATCGTATTGTGATTGTTGAGTTATGATTGATGCATTTTCGATTGATTGTAAGCATGCATACATAGTACATAATCCCTCGGTTGAGGACTCAAACATCCTAGTGTATAGATGTATACACTTATCCTGTGAGATGTTGGTGACATGACATCCGGGTATATAGACATATATACGCCGATGATTTTGAGATGCAGCCTGTGTCATTGCTATGACAGGCGGGTATCGTTGCATATGTGACTGAGTTCACACGCACCCCCAAACTATGGGAAACGTGAGCGGGAACGTACGCACCCCTTTTGTATGGGAAACGTGTGCGAGGTCGTTCGCTCCCCGGGGAACTGGTACACTTTTGGTGATTGTTGAGAGACACATGATATACACTCATGCATTATTTGATCATGCCGCATTCACATATACTTTATGCATCCTTATTGCTTCGCATACTCATTGATGTTGGTATTACTTATGCATAATCGTGACACGCATCCCTCATTCTTGTTGATACACTATTGGCTTGTTATGTGACGAGATTACTATCGGTTTACCTATTTGCTTGACTTTGTGCCTTATAAAGGCTACTTGTAAGACATTACTTACTCTTCCTTATGCATATTGTGATTGCTGACGATGGTTCCTTGTGATCCATTACTACGAACTCACCAACCTTGTGTTGACTATGCTTAGTACACTTTTCAGGTAATCAGGTTAATCCAGGACGTGGAGTTTGATTGTTTGCTTGCTGATGAACCCGGACTTGGACTTATATGGATCAAGGATCCATTTGCCTTCTTTTGCATTGTACTTAGGACCGTTAGCCATCTTTTGATGTTCATTTGTTAACTTCATTGGTTACTTGCTCCTTATGTATTTTGGTACTTGTTTATCTTATTGTATGGATTCACTGAATCCTTTATTTGCATTTAGTTCATGTTCTACATTAATCCCACCTTGTGCTATATGATTTCCGTGATATCCTGAGCCTTGGCTTGGGGTGTTACAAGCAGCCCCTACGACTCGTGTGGCTTACCCCTAGATTGGGAGCGGTTGAGCGAGTTGAACGACAACAACACCTAGTCCCTGGATGGAGACTAGTATCATCGTCGATATGGAAGGAAACGGAACCGGTTAAAACCGTCTGGGACCAGTTAACTGGGGATGAAGAGCATCCTTCTAATGGCGACATTATCGTGTATGATGAATACGGGGACGAGGATTGGTATTCTCTATTTATTCATGTTAAAAGTGGTGATGGATTGGGTGGAGACGGCATTGAGATGGCTACTCGTGGTGATTTGTCAAATTTGGAGGTTTCCATATTTGAATCGCTAATCATGGAAAGTGTGAATTTTGATTTACTTAAGGAGGTACAACATGTGGAAATAAATAATGGGCTTTTTCTATTTAGTCTAAACAAAAAGCCTTTATGGAAGACTACAAGACGCTTGGCTTCACTGCAAATTTTTGTCAACGTGTTTACCAAATTTTGGCAGTGGGCTCGATTACACTTCAATATTCCATTCGATCCAGGTGGTATAGGTTTCGAGCCGGATGAGTTAGCCCATAAAGTTAAGTTGCTTAGGAGCGTGATGACAATAATAATAAATGAGAATCGGGTTGATGTTCCGTTTGATCCGGGTGGTTTTGGTCCAGAGGCAAAACTCGAGGACGAGTTTTTTCAAAGAGGGAGAGAATGATGCAGTAAACCCACACGACCCAGACCCAACTCAAGAAGACAACTCTATAAGAAGATATTGCTGGAATCTATTTTAATTTAATATTAGTATTTGATTTAGACATTATTTGGGTTTCTTTTACTAGGATATTTTAGTTTCCTTTACCTGTATTATTTCCTTCTTTAGTGGCGTAGGGTAGTCTATATATTATTGGGTTTTCTCATTGAAAAACTCAGTTTCAGTTTTGCTATTTTATTGAAGAACTTGTGTTCTTAGAACCTTTGAGTTCAATTATGGTCTTTGATTTAATCTTTTAAAATTGAGCCATTTGATTGCGCTTCTTCCTGCATCACATTACCTACCCACTTTGACATAAGATCGGTACCTATTTTAATTTTAACGTATTTACAATCTTAATTTCAACGATTTTGATGGCAATAATGCTAAAAAAAAGAAAGAAAAAATAAACAAGATGCATACAGAAAATCACAGTAATATCCAGAAGCGACTTAATAAGCCCCTGATATACCATGGCCCCCAAAAACAAGCCCACTCAAATTTTCTTATCTTCACTATGAGGTTTGTTTATATTTTGTGTATTTCAAATTGTTTTTGATGCATTGTTTGCAGATTTTCTATTAGTAATTTTTAAAAGGGGCAATCTCTCTTCAAGTTAACTTCTTTTGAATCATGGTGTGAAGATTTTCTGGAAGTTTTCTTCATTTAACATGTCCTTTTATTAATAATAAGTTTGTTTGAAACATCGCGTGAAACATTATTTTTATTGATTTCAAACTGATATAATGGAAAAAGTTTTTTAATAGACTTTTAAAAGCCCCAAAATTGATCTAGCCTAGTTAAGCCGATGCAAGTAATACCCATGGCCATTTACATTCATTCATTACTTAAAAGTTAATATTTAAAAGGTATTTGATTCCTCGAGTAACCCATTGAGCTTGATGAAGAGTTACCCATTGAGAATATTTTGGATGGATTTAAAAAAAAATTAGGTTAAAAATGCAAGAGGCAGGGAGATAACTAGATAGATCCAATAATGGGTGTTGACTGTCATCTTACGTTTTGATAACGTGGCAAAAATAATTGTTTCAAGTGACATGACTAGAGGTGCAAGAAGCGGTTAACCGATTTCGGTTATTAATTTTAATAACCGGTTTCGGTTATTTTTTTAAACAGTAATAACCGGTTACGGTTAACTTGTACCGGTTAATAACCGGTTTCTAGGTTTTAAAACTGGAACCTATCTAACCGATTTTGATTAATAATAACCGGTTAACCGATACCGGTTAACCTATTCGGTTTTTTTAACCGTCCATTATAATATTGAGAAAGTGGTGAACAATGGGGAAAAACAATCATTTCCGACAAGTCTGAGCGACGAACCCATATTCCAAAAAAACCCATATTCCAAATAAACATCATTTTCTAAACACAAAACAAAATTCATCATCCCAAATCTCAAAAACAACCAAAAATTGATGTTGGATCTGATGAAAGAAGCATTAATCTATATATAGTATAGATATATTGAAAGCTTACGAAATCATCTGATGGTGCGATCTTTCCGGTTATATATCAGTGTATGTATATAATATGATTGATATTGATATATATATATATATATAATATGTATATAATATGTGATTAACCGGTTATTATTTGGAATAATTAACCGGTTATAGGTTAACCGGTTAATAATCGGTTTTGGTTTTGAAAAGAGTAATCGGTTAGTAACCGACGGTTTCTGGTAACCTATAATCGGTTTTTACTATTCCGATTACTAACCGGTTTCGGTTACCGGTTACAAATCGGTTCGGTTCGGTTAATCGGTTTTTTCTTGCACCTCTAGACATGACAATCCACGTGGAAGCTCAGATGGACTTGTTGTAGGTTTACCCAATTGCGTCTTTGTGTACAAGAATACGTAGTATCACTCTTCAACATTTTTCACAATGTGGGTGATTAATATAACAAGTTATCTAAAGGTTGCATTCCATTGTAATAAAAAGTAAAAGGTGGATAACTAAAGTGATTAAAATAAAAAAATAAAAAAGGTGAAAGATAGAATGTCATTTTAATAAAAATAAAAAGTGAGTGACTAAAATGGTAAATTGATGAAATATTAACTCTAAATGAGTGATGTTTTTTCAAGAGAAGAAGGAAAGAAAGAAATATGGAAGGAAATGATTAATCCTCCTAACTAAATAGTTTAAAAATCCTCTTAATCATGAGATGATGACATGTGAAAAATCAGGGGGCAAGATTACGAAAGAGAATTAGTGGATACCACATGTCACCTTCTTATAATTTTAGATTTTTAAGTTAATCTTTAGGAGGATTTATCATTTTTCAAATATAAAAAAGGAAGAGGTTTTGATGGGCTTTCGTAATATATAAGGAGGCCTACCACTGTCATAATAAGCCCAACAAAGATTACCCAGATTGAATGAAGCCCATCTACAAACACAAACCCTAGCTGCTATGCTTATTATGACTTTATTTATATAAACCCCTATTTAATCCCATCTGCCTCCCACCACCCTTTGTATCCAACGTTTTCGATGATCTTTCTTAACAAGCACCAAAACAAACTATTATGTCTTTGTTTGTTTGATGCTATTTCTTTGTTCTTTTCATCTTGATATACATATATATATATAATATGTATATAATATGTGATTAACCGGTTATTATTTGGAATAATTAACCGGTTATAGGTTAATTATATAATGTTTTTATATATATATATATATATATATATATATATATATATATATATATATATATATATATATATATATATATATATATATATATATATATATATATATATATATATATATATATATATATATATATATATATATATATATATATATATATATATATATATATATATATATATATATATATATATATATATATATATATATATATATATATATATATATATATATATATATATATATATATATATATATATATATATATATATATATATATATATATATATATATATATATATATATATATATATATATATATATATATATATATATATATATATATATATATATATATATATATATATATATATATATATATATATATATATATATATATATATATATATATATATATATATATATATATATATATATATATATATATATATATATATATATATATATATATATATATATATATATATATATATATATATATATATATATATATATATATATATATATATATATATATATATATATATATATATATATATATATATATATATATATATATATATATATATATATATATATATATATATATATATATATATATATATATATATATATATATATATATATATATATATATATATATATATATATATATATATATATATATATATATATATATATATATATATATATATATATATATATATATATATATATATATATATATATATATATATATATATATATATATATATATATATATATATATATATATATATATATATATATATATATATATATATATATATATATATATATATATATATATATATATATATATATATATATATATATATATATATATATATATATATATATATATATATATATATATATATATATATATATATATATATATATATATATATATATATATATATATATATATATATATATATATATATATATATATATATATATATATATATATATATATATATATATATATATATATATATATATATATATATATATATATATATATATATATATATATATATATATATATATATATATATATATATATATATATATATATATATATATATATATATATATATATATATATATATATATATATATATATATATATATATATATATATATATATATATATATATATATATATATATATATATATATATATATATATATATATATATATATATATATATATATATATATATATATATATATATATATATATATATATATATATATATATATATATATATATATATATATATATATATATATATATATATATATATATATATATATATATATATATATATATATATATATATATATATATATATATATATATATATATATATATATATATATATATATATATATATATATATATATATATATATATATATATATATATATATATATATATATATATATATATATATATATATATATATATATATATATATATATATATATATATATATATATATATATATATATATATATATATATATATATATATATATATATATATATATATATATATATATATATATATATATATATATATATATATATATATATATATATATATATATATATATATATATATATATATATATATATATATATATATATATATATATATATATATATATATATATATATATATATATATATATATATATATATATATATATATATATATATATATATATATATATATATATATATATATATATATATATATATATATATATATATATATATATATATATATATATATATATATATATATATATATATATATATATATATAATATTTATGGTGATGCTGTGATGAATATGCCAATTATTTATGTCTGGACTTATGAGATATAATAATGTCTATGAAATGATGTGCATACTTCTGAGCTCAAGTTATTTTATTTTTTCTTAACAAGCACCAAAACAAACTATTATGTCTTTGTTTGTTTGATGCTATTTCTTTGTTCTTTTCATCATACGGTAATAACATATGTTTTAACAAACCTTAGATCATATTATTGATTGCATCTGTTTTACCCTCTTCTTATTATTATTCATATACATATAAAAAGGAGATATAACTGATGCATATAGCTAATACATAGTAAGGCTTACCAACGCATTGCATTCATATAAATTGCTTTCGTGTCAAATGGTCCTTCCTATATTCATATATATCCAGTTTTTTTTTTTTCAATTTTTTTTTTGTAATAAGTAAATCGGCAAATGATGAAATATCAGTTTTATGCTTAACATACTGATTTAACCGTGGTGACTAACAACTCCGCTTATTATCTGATGCCAATTTATCTCAATAAATTTTTTATTTAGTTTTTAAATTAATTTAGTTTTATTATTGTTATTATGATATGGAAAGCAAATGATGCAATTAATTTAATCTTATACTACACACTGAATGAATACTTCGATGTAGAAAATAACTCTCTCAATTATTTTCTGATGCTTTTCTTGTTTGTGAAAATTTTACTTTAAGTTAATTTAATTTTTTTTTAAATGATTTTTTTGGAAAAAAGATTTATCAATGATGAGATATCAGCAGACGGGCGGTCTGAAATGATGCCATGTTGATTGTCTGCCTAATTTCCATTTTTATGGATTCACATCTGAGATTCTGTTTTTATTTTTATGGATTTGGTTAATTGTGGGCAGTGTTTAGTGATAGTGATAATATTTATGGTGATGCTGTGATGAATATGCTAATTATTTATGTCTGGACTTATGAGATATAATAATGTCTATGAAATGATGTGCATACTTCTGAGCTCAAGTTATTTTATTTTTTTTAGAGGAAAAGATTAATTTTTGTGCAAATTCTTTCAATCTGGTGCAAAATATGATTGTTGCTTTTAAAGAGTAGTGACCATTGGACTATAATCTCAATGGGCTGAACTTTGTTACTTGTAAATGATGTCTCATGTTGAACAAATGAGATGGATAAAAGAGATAGACACAACCCCATCTTGTTATAATAAAAGCAAGAAACAAATACAATCAAAGCTAATATATATAGAAATCAATCAAGTAAATCTTGTTAAACAATGTCAACCACTAAACTTAAGTATTGAAGATTATAAGTAATTTTACATTCAATAGAAACAATTTCTTTTATGAAGGATCAGATTATGACGAGGAAAGTGAGTTAAAATGATGGTTAATGGGCGTATGTCTGAGGATAATTGAGGGGAGTTAAAAGAACGTCAATACTAGCTTAAGTGTGTAAAAAGTTAATACGAGTATATAAATTTGGTGCAAACATTAAAAAAAACTTATTCTACAATGTTTAGTTTGCATCAGAATGGTGAAAAATTTAATGCCTATATTGGATATTTGGACATGCCTTTGTTAGCTTGATCTCATATCTGTTGTGATTTTTCCTCTACAATTATTAGCCTTTTCAATAAATGAAATAACAAACATCAAATATTGCATAAAAATCAGGAGTATATGATGTGTTCGCGGACCGGTTTGGTCCGGTTTTGACTAAATTTCAAATTAAACCGGCATTTTCGGTTTTAACATATATTAAACCAAATCAGACCAAGTATCTTGTTAAACCGAACTAGACCAAACCATGTGAGCCGGTCCGGTTTAGCCGGTTTGACGGTTTTACATTCTTATTTCTCTTTCTTTTATTTCTATATAATCTTGTGTATATTTGTAAAGATTTGTGACAAGAAATCATAACGAACACTTAAAATTAGAACATTTATCACATTATTAGAACACAATACATGACATTCATCATATAATATTTTTCATATAGATCCCACATAATTTAATTTGTAAGAGAATGTTTAATTTCTCCAAAAACATACAAGGTCGAAGCAAAATATTTACATAAAATATATTATATCCATTGTAGTACCAATACATTATCGTAAAATATATGTGTATTTTTCCTCTTTTTTAAACGGCTAAATATTATCAAATATTATGTACATATATACCTTTTGGTCCGGTCCGGCTTATGACGGTTTTTTATTTTTTTAAACCGTAACCGGACCAATGAACTCGGTTTTTTAAAACATAAACTGTCGGACCATACTTTAACAACTCAATCCGACCAAACCAATCCATATACTTCGGTTTGGTCTGGTTTTGACGGTTTGATTAACACCCTTACATGATGGTACATTTGACTAATCATGTATTCATATGAGGTAATTTGATCATCATGACTGGAGTGTCTTTGTAAGGGTTTTTCTTACTTGCGCAAAAACGAACCGGATGTAAGCTGTCTTAAGGATGGTGGTAGTCATGCATAGCCATCTACCAATAATATATACTTCCATATCATTTCATGCCTAACTCATGTCTAGTCACGTCTAGCCCATGACAACTATGACTCCTCATACCTCAAATAATTAAAAAATTTTATTTTTACTATTCATAAATATATTTAATTTAAACAACTAATAAAACATAATTCATTCATTTAAAAAATACATAAAATTCTTGAAAAAAAACATAAAACTGATAAAAAAAATACATAATAATTAATAAAAATAGTAATCACTAGTCATTTTTGTCGATGCAACATATAAAACGTAATTCATTCATTTAAATAAAAATAGAAATCCGATTCATAACACTTAAAAAAAAATTACATAATACTAATAAAAATAGGATTCTAACTTCACCCGATGCAAGTTGTTGAATGGCCGAAATGCATTTTCGTAGGGCCGTGAAACTTTTTTCCCCCTTCGCATCTTGGCCCTCTTGAAACCATTCGAAATTCGCTTCAATATCGTTCATAATTTTTAAATTCAAGCTTTTATTCATACGGAACCTAAGGCGAAAAATATGGTCGGGAAACTTTGGTTCTTCTATGAAATAGTCATCCATTAGAGTTTGATGAGCCTTTTCACGAAAACGGGTGACGGCCTCTCGAGGAGTAAAGGACGAGCAAGCCGTGTCTTCAATGGCATCGTTAATGGCTAAAAGTTGACATGGTAGTACCCGTAGAAAACAATAGCTCGGACGAGGATTCAGGTAGTATTACCTTCACTTCGGATGAGGAAGAAGATGATGAAGACATGTTAATGAAAATGTAATGAAAGTGTTGTAGTGATTTTTTTATTTGAGTGAAAGAAATTGTTATTGTTGGTTGAATCGAGAAGTGTTATTTAAATAAGGAGAAAAGGAATTTTTTTTTTCTTTTTAAAAAAAGCTTTCAATAGTCACTTTTGACCAAAAATGTTCCATCCCAACGATCATATGTTCACCCCGACCTTCCATGCCTCAGCGGCAATATATGTTGATTTCCTCCATGCCTTGCCTCGTGGTATTCTCTCAGTTTGGTGGTGGTTACTATGGAAGAACATAAACGAAGCATCATTCTCATCCCAGCACGAAACAAGCGAGGTCATTTTTCAGTCTACTTTGTCGCTTTTATTTTTATGGTTATCTTCTCGTTGTAATAAATTTAGCTTTGTGTGGCCACTATGGCAAATTAGTCCATCTTATTTGATGTAATATCCCTCATCTTCGGCGCCTTGCCGAAATTTATAATAAATAATATTTTTGCTGTTCAAAAAAAATATAAATTGTTTTCTTTTGTTTTTATAAATATAGGGGTTAATATCACAAATGGCCCCTGTGGTTGTCGAAATTAGCATTTTGCACCCTGTGCTCGGTTATTGTCACTAGGTGCCCCTGTAGTTGCATTTTTGTATCACCAGTCACCCCTCCCTCTAACGTCCGTCTAATTTGCCTGTTAATTAGACGGACGTTAGAGGGAGGGGTGACTGGTGATACAAAAATGCAACTACAGGGGCACCTAGTGACAATAACCGAGCACAGGGTGCAAAATGCTAATTTCGACAACCACAGGGGCTATTTGTCATATTAACCCTAAATATAGACTCAAAGTTCTTATTCCATGTTATTAATCAAACTTTTTTTCTTTCTTTTGTTTTTTGTTTTTGTAAAGTTATAAATAGACTCAAAGATAATTACTAAGCTTAAGTCCACTCTATACATTGAAAGCATAACTTTTCTTTCCTACTTTTGTCATTTTTGTCATATTTGACTTCTCTTTATTAGTTATTTCTTCCGTTCCATTAGAAGTATCTTAGCTTTAAATTAGACATATCAAACATTTTTTTTTAATATATTGGTAATTTTTTTTTTGAAAACTGATATCCAAGCTGACAGTATGCTAGAGGTTAGAACCCGAAGGCACACCTGGAGACCAAGAGTGCGATAACACGGCGTGCACGCGTCCGAAGAGGTAATTTTAAATAACATTGTTTTGAAAAAAATTAAATAACACTAAAAAAAATGAAAAATAAAAATTTGTTACTATAAAATTATTCTGGAAGTTTGGTACATGGTAAAACAATGTTAATGCAATGAGATTTGGCATTCTAAACTGTAATTGACATCCTAAGTTTTCCTACCTGACTAGATTCGTTTGGCAATATTCCAAACCAACAGGTCTGGCAATCCATCGCCAAGATGCAAGAGCAGCCAAACTGCATCGTTTCCTCAAGTGTGTACATAGGTTTTTTATATCAATATTTAGTAAATACAATTTTAAAAAATAAGAAATGAACATACGAAGAATAAAGATGTAAATTCTAACTTGTTTAATAAAAACTCCCAGCCTTGGTAAGCATTTGGGGTATAATGTCTACAGTTAAATCAAGTAAAAAAAAAGTCAAAATTGGAGCTGCTGTCAGTTGTATAAACCGGAAAAAAAAAGACGACCCTAAACTTCAAAATTATCATGTACAGACAGACAGCTCTCTCTATCTATCTCTCGCTCTCTCTTTTGAGGCAAAGTATTTACAACTACAATGAAACAAGAACAACGCAAAGAAACTTTCGCTTTCTTCACCTAGTCCTCAACCGTCTCAATCTCTCCCATCATAATCCTGTTGCTAACCACGTTGAAACCTAAAGCCGTAGGGCTAACCTTTTTTCCTTTCTTTCCTTTCTTCTTGCCTGCCCCCTTGGCAGGACCACCATCTGCGGTCACCACCACTGCCGCTTTACTACTACCCAAATCAGAACCCCATATTCCATCATCTACTGCATTAAAATCTCTACTTGATTTTTCATCATCCCCGCTTTGAAAGGCGATATCAAGGACATCTGAAGGCAAAAAATCTTTGTAGTTGAGGAACTTCTCTATGAATTGATGGTTAGGATCATAAGAGCCAAGATTCTCCTTCAACAGCATCTCTGCTTCTGATCTGGATTGCTTCAAGCAGAACTCCAGAAAACTTGTATCTAATGCCATTAAATGTATCACTTAGCAATCATATAATGAGATTTGTGCACCAAACAATGCAAACGGATATATATATATATATATAATTCTTGGTGGAGTCAAATTTTTGGGGTTTGGTGATACCTTTGGATCCAAGAAGCCTGACACACTCACTCTTGCACCAATTTCTGAAGTCCATGGCCTCTGCAAAATCACACACAATTACTATTCGAGCTTTGCGAATAATGTGGTAATATGGTTTCCATGAACAGCTGGTAGAAGGTACAAGCAAAGAATATAACTTTACCTGAATGTTTAGCCAATGCATCCTTTTTCCCCTTCAATGCAGGAGATGAGGAAAGTGATGCTTCAGCAGGCCTGCCACCCACAGACTTCTGACGACTTGGAATTGCTTTTCCAGGAGTGCTCTTACCCCAACTGCCTTGATTTGCAAGTTGAGGAAAATCAGACCTGCACACATCAAAGGATAATGCTTAGAAACCACATCCAAATAGTTCAAAAGCCATAATCAATTTGGTCAAAAAAAAATATGTTTTGGAATAAGTAAATAGTAAAATACAATTAATAACAATGCAGAGCAATATGAAACTCAGTCAAACATCTGAAGATATGGTTAAAACATCTGAAACCTTGAAAATCTTTCATGGGGAATGCAAAGACACCACCTTTTCAGATTTTAAATTTTTAATAGCTTTTGAAATGTGTTTCAAACCATACTGATGAAAGAATGGAAATTTTATTAAAATATCCAACTTTGCAAGGATTTTGCAGTTTTAAATAAGACTGGCCACAAGAAACACACTAACAACTAGACCATCATAATAAGTATAAGGAATCTTATAAAGATGAGGATAGAAGGGCATACGGTTTCGCTTCTTCCTTGGGATGATCTAACGGACCCCAAAACAGATCATCATCAACCTTGTTTTTTGATTGAGATGAACCATGTGACATGCCCTGGATCGGAGATGCTGCCTTGGCTGGCGATGAGGCATAAGACGACCAGGAAGGACCATTTCCACGGATGGACTGAGCAGGTGAAGATTTTGGTGCTGGCACTGGCATTTGAGAAGCAACCTTTTTCTCTTGTTCCTTGAGAATGTCTCTCAAGGAGGTATGTCTCGGAACCTTCCCTGAATCAGTAGTCCAAGCTGGGGCAGGTGAAGAAGATGCAGTCTCCCCTTTCCAGACCATAAAATCTCCAAATGAGGGACCAGAAGGAACAGCCAGTAATATATCCTTCTCCTGACGTGAACTTTTGTCTTTCTCGACCGGACTTGAACTAACAGTGACTTCAGCAGCAGCAGGCGCGGAAACCTTAGCAACAGCAGCCTTAGCTTTTGCAGACTTTTTGCGACTCTTCTTTGACTCTTTAGCATCAATAAAGCTACCTTCTTCAACCAAATCAGATCGAGAACCTACCATGGATGTCAGCACACGGTCAGAAGTTGTTGAATTTTTTTCACTAGATTTCACAGGCACTTCTCCAGGCAAAAGTTCATGCAACTGGCTCTTGCTCTGCTGCTGAATCTGGACCTCAGAAGTGGGCAAATCTTTCTTAGTGTCCATGAGCTTCTGGTCTGAGTTACCAACAACACCAGCCCAAGGGGTAGAGGATATACTCGTTGACCCTAGAGATGCTGTAATTTCAGCAACAATCATATCTGCCCGGGACTCTGCCTGAGCCAGTGCCCTTCGCTGCTCCTCCTGCTGTATTTCTAACAATGACTTTGGCTTAAAGCCAGGAGCAGGCTTCCAAGCTCGTTGGGCAGTTTGAACTTGCGTGTTATCTTGTTGGTTAACATCACCAAGCATAGTTGCAGACTCTTCATTAACTACAGCAGATTTGGTCTCTACCGTTTCATCATCGTCGACCTTGATGGCTTCAATTTCTGATGGCTTTGGTTGCTGCTTTTTAGATGTTGTCTTGGCCAAGTCAGAAGATTGTGATTTGGAAGACTTCTGTTTCTTTGACTTCTTCTCAGCAGCTTTTTTAACCTCACGAGCTTCAACAAGTTTTGTTTCTTTTGGACCACATACTTCGTTATGTGATTTGCTTTGATCCTTTGACATCTCAACAGGTTTTGCTTCTTTTAGACCGCATATTTCATTAGGTGATTCGCGTTGATCCTTTGACCTCTCATTGACATCAGCTGGTGGCTCCTCAAAATTAACGTGACTTTCAGGCTCTAACACTTCAACCTCAAACAAAGGTTTTTCATGACGTTCCGTGGACTCACAAATTTGTGCAGCATTGGAAATAGGTGCCATCACATTTTCATCTGTCCTATTATCAATCTGGTCATGTACATCAGCATCAATGTGGTGAACAAACTCATCACGCCCCTTTTGTTGCATTGCATTATCCATCAATTGATGGGGTAGATGTACAGAATCTTGAGGACCAACTGTAGGCATCTGATTAATCTTAGTAGCCGCCATATCATGTATATTAGGAACTTGATTATGTAATCCTATTTGCAATATCTCATGTGGGGGAAACCCTGCAGCATTCCCAACAGGTAACCCGGGGGTCAGCATCGGCCCACATGTCTGCTGGGCAAAACGTTGTAGAGAGTGCTGTTCCGTAAGGACTTGAGAGAGAAGTTGCTGGCGCATTATCTGCTGCTGCTGTTGCTGCAACTGCTCCTGCTTTTGTTGCTGCAGCTGCTGCAACAAGTACTCATCCAATACTGACAGCTGTTGTGTAGATGTGGGAGCCTGAGGTTTCATCTGTGACATGTGTTGATGCTGTTGCAACAAATTTATTATTTGATCTTGAGGGAGCCCAGAAGCTAGAAGCCTTTCAGGAGTTAGTATACCAGATGAATTATCAAAACCCTGAGCGCGTATATTTGCCAGGGTGGGAGGTAGATTCTGTGGTTGCAGCCTTTGTTGGATGCCATAGCCTGTCTGAAGAGGGAACTGTTTACCATGAAGCATGTCTAACTTATCCTGATGTGGGTCCAACACTGGCCCACCTTGAACAGGGAAATTTGACCAACTATTCACGGTAGGCGTAGACCTATCAGATAGACCTTGGAGAAGAGACATGAACTCAGGATTTGAAGCATTTGTGGGTAAAGGTTGCTGACGAAGATAATCGGCGACGGCTGACAGTACGTTTGACTGTGGAATTGAAGGATCCTGAAGAATATCGGGTTTAGGACCACTCCCTGACCAAAGTGAGTAGGGGTTTGACAATGATTTTTGCCTTTCAAGCTGCATTAACTTGGCTAACTGGAACAAGTTATCTCCACTCTCTGTTCCTTTAACTGGAACGGAGCTAGAGTTACCAAAATACCCCTGCATACCTTCAGACGTACCAAACTTATCCAATGGACCACCACTCATATTACCAGACATGAGGGACTCGATGAACCTATTCTCAGCCTCAGTTGAGCCATGTTGAAATCTTGGATCAGTTTTCATCATCGGATTCTCACTTAAGCCTACTTGAACCTTGTTACTACCACCAAGAAAATTAGGCATGCTGGGCTCATCATTGACTTCAATTTGTTTAGCAGCACTAAATCCAGGAGGTGGCCTTGCCTTGGCACGCAGATGAGGCATAACATCACCAAGTAATGCAAATGGTGAGTCTGGTGGTGTATTTGCAAGACGTACAAGCAAATCTATCCCAAAGTACCCAGCCTCAAACCATCCAATGATATCACTGCCAGTAAAAGGGCCTTGAATTGCACCTTGAGGATCTTTGTAGAAAAGGACCAAGTCTTCAGGTGATGGCTGAGAGGCTCTTCTTGTTTCTTCTCTATCCAATATTCCGGGTGGTTGCCTTTTAATAACTGGACTAGTTAAATTGCTACTCCATTCATTAGATGTATCCTCTTGGGGGTGTGACCATGACCTCATCTCGGTGGAAATATCCCTCGTGTCAACTGAGTTTTGTTGTGCACGTTGTCCAATCGATAATGATCGCCAAGCCCCCCCTGCAGGGTGACCTGGCACTCTTGATTCTCTAATATTTACTCTCTCTTCATTCCTTACATGAGAACCACTGTCCCCTGTTGCTGCGAACACAAAAGTTACTCTAAGAATGACACATACAGTGTTAAATCATAACATAAGCAATGCAGAGTAGGAAAACCTATTTACAGCATACTTAATTTGTTTTTATCTTTTTACAGCGGGGAATCTTAGAAATCGAAACACTTCAGCTTTTTAACTATCAACATAGATGTTCAAAGACATTAAGCAATGTAAAAACAATGTCACCTGGCCGTTAGAATCTAACTGTTTGACCTATGAATCAATATCAAAAGCATGTACAAATACAAATACCATGAAATTTGGATTTTAAACGAATAAATGACAGATGACCTTAGCATAAACTTCAAACTTCGGTGCACCTGCTTCTTAATGGTCATGAGAAAGGCTCTCAAAATAAACTAGCTAATATTACCTTTAAAACCATCAAAAGTCTCGTCTTTATGATTATCAGAAGCAAGCGGTAGATCTTCTCTACTCCCTGCTCAAAGAGATCACATCCAACAATTATATCACAGATTCACAACTATATTTACTTAACTTTAATGAACAAGGCCGGTACCAAGTTTGGGTCTTCTTGACTGACTATCGCCCATAGATCCATCTTTGGTGATTTGAGGAGCACCGCTACTTAGGATGTCCCCTTTGTCAATCCCATTCAATATGAACTGCCAAATATAAAATTATATACTAATTAACTATTTATTTCTATTAAATAATTTTAACCATGTTGATATTATACATGTAAAACCTACCAATTCTTCCGAGGTAGGTGAAATAAGTGCAAGAGGCTCCAGTGCCTCCTCCTGCGTAAGTGAAGGCACTTGCCCAACACCATCTAGCATCCTTCCTTTCAAATCAGTTACTTTGTACACATCAAGTAGTTTTGCCCTGGTATATCTCAGAGGTGACATGTCATCATGCCACCTGTCACCCACGTCCGTAAAGGACCCTGCAGACTGCAAATGAGTAGACTTGTTATTCATAGGGCTACCACCAGGTGCTCCCCTTCCGCGACCAAGAGAAAAAGTTGGATTATGATTTTCCCCACGTCCACGACCATGGGTAAACATTGCATTTAGTTGTTCTATTGTAATTCCACCGGGTGCTGTATGATTTCCGTGACATTTCGAGCTCCGGCTTGGGGTGTTACAGAAGCCAAGCAGAAAAAAGGAGGAATTGCTCTTCTTGTGGAGGATGATCAATGGCTACATCTCACTGATGATGAGACTGAGGAGCTGTCTGTAAATGTTTGCTTCATGACAAAGATCAAAAGGTCAACAGAGTTGGATGAAGGTTCTTCTACTGATGAAGATGATGAGGTAGTCTCGTACACTGATAATTCTGTTTTCATTTCTTATGATTAGTTTAACACCTTTCAAGGTAAATGGACAAAAGCTTTAAAAGATAAAAAGTCTTTGCAAAAATTAGTGTCAACTCTAACAAGTGATTTAAATTTAAAAAAAGTCATTTTACATGAAATTTCAAACAAATATGAGTCACTTCAAAAGGAGTTTGATGATTTAAAAGCAGACAAAGATTTTTTTCCATCTACCTTGGTATCTCAGTTGCATCTTGGAAAAAAAGAACTTGAGACCAAAGTTCTTGAAATGACTTCGACCATCAAGGAAATGCAACTTGAGAAAACTGGAGAGATGCTTAGAGCAAAAGCCTTGGCCGATGATCTTGCCATTTTAACCTAGAAATTGAATGAACCAACCCAAGATTTCAAAGAATTTGAAGATCGAATTTCTGATCTGAATCATGTTTGTTTTCTTAAAGATGTTCACTATACACAACTTGATAAAAGGAATGATGAACTGAAAAAGGAAAATTGAGTTTTATCAAGAAAAGTTGTATAAGATCAGTC
>CM067168.1:157019346-157050743 GCA_034093135.1 Erigeron breviscapus
GATGCAGGTGCGCCGCACCTACCCATTGGTGCGCCGCATATCGGGCTTTTGACTGAAATCCATTTTTCATTTTGGGCTGTGGTGCGTCGCACCACCCTCCTGGTGCGTCGCACCTGGAGTGTCGACCAGAAACCTAAATTTTGTTCTTTGATCAAACGAATTCCATACGAACCCATACCCCAAATCCAACCTGGGGACTTAAAATTAATCCTTTTAATTGCACTTTCATCAACTTAAACCATCCTATTAATCCCTTAATCCTTTACATCATAAATCAATCATTAAAACACCCGAATAACATGAATTCGATAAACGTTTGATCAAATAACCCAACCCAAACCCTATGGACTAGATTATAACTCATCTATGACTCATAAGATCAGAATTCAAAGATAATATTACCTATATTACCTGTAGATGACTTAGAGGATCCAAGATCTAATCAAAACTTGATCAATACGGCACGAATCAATTGAATCTTGAGGGAAACTTGTCTTGGGGATTGAGGGGATCGGTTGAGAGGTTTCACACACACAAGAGCAGGTGTTTTATGACAATTAGGGCTGCCTAATTGCTCCCTAACCCCTGGCCACCAAACTCAAACTTACACTTAAGACCCCTCAACTCTTCAACTTAACGTTCTTAGCTTAACTTTCTACCGGGAGTCTTAACATACTAACAAGCACTTTATAACTTAACTTTACTTTCATTAATCAACATATTTGTCATTTCATATTAAATGTCTAAGCATTTAATCACATAATCCCATATAGGGCACATAAACATAATAGACTTAACGTTAACTAACGGAAAGTCAAATAGTCAAACATAAAACGTTTGGGATGTTACACAAACAACTAAGCATTACGTCCTAAGATGGTTTTACGATTTAATCTCAAAAAGCTTTCTCTCGAACTGCTTATTAATCGCCTAATTAGATCTCTCTATCATAAACGATTAACACATTCAAACGAGTTTAATTGCTTCAAATCCCTATCGCTAGTTTCTCTCGAACTCCAACGATTTTAGATCAATTAAAGACCGATTAATCATTTCATTAACCAATTAGCAATCAAATAGATTTCTCTCGAACTTCTATAAGGAATTACCAATCAATCAATATACAAGATTAAAAACAATATTGAAAACTCAATTAAATATAGATCTTCGATTAAACATAAAACCTTGTTCAAGAATTGTGAATAACAAAATAACAATCCTACGACATGTTTACGTATCCAAGTGGGTGCAAAGAGATTTAACTACTCATAGTAACCAAGAAAACACAAATAATAATAAAAGAAATCATATTGTACCGATAATCTTGATGAATTCGGAAAGCAATAATGAATCCTTGAATAAAAATTGATATTCTTGAACAAATGGATGATAGGAGAATGACCTACAAAAGCCTCCCCTTCGTTTTTGATGTTTTTAGGGTTTTGAAATGCTAAAATATGAATAATACCCGTCCAAATGGAATAAAAGATAGTATATATATAAAAACAGCGACTAACGGCCGTTACAGATGTCTAACGGCCGTTACACGGGTCATCTAACAAATCTGTGCACTTTTGGTCCTTTTTCTAACGCCCGTTAGAATTTTGTTACACCATCAGTCCTTCAGTTACTAACGGCAGTTAAGGTTTGTTCTAACGCCAGTTAGCGAGCAGATGTAATTCCAAATCCCTTTTAACGGCAGTTAAGGTTTGTTTAACGGGAGTTAAGCTCTGAAACTCACGAATTCTTCATTTTAACATCCTTTTTCGTCATGTCTTTCACCAATAACTTCCACGAACATCACTTCAACCTATCTTAAGTCGTTTATGGCCATTTTAATCCATCTTGCATGTTATAAACCTGAAACCACTAACACATACCATAAAGCATCGAATATACATGCAAATGCCTAACAATTACGCATAAAACGCCTAAAAATCATGTGGGAAATAAGTATATATTTAGTCACATCAACTTCACAAGAGTAGCCTATTCTGGATAAATACCATCTTCTAGGTAATATCCCTTTTGAAACTGCTGGCCATTAACCGAAAACTCTACTTTAGGAGCCCTGTCTTGAAGCAAATCGTCGAACAAATCTGATTCGTTTAGGACGTTGATGAGCGTCCATTTTGTGATAAAAAAACCCTTATCGAAAGGCTTCATTTCAATGTCTAAATGAGTTAATATTCCGGAACTATCGGTACTTAATGGAGTCGTATGTTTACGCAGGTTCACGGAAGATACGAGAGAGGGTAAATGACATCAAGTGACTCAAGAAGGAAGCCTATGAAGTTACAAGACACAAGGAGGTGATTCGGGAGCCGAACGAATAAGTACGAACTGCAGCAGGAGCTACCAGCACCACTGGCAGCCGGGCCAGCGACGCTGGGTGTGAGGGAGCGGCGCTATTGACTTTCCAGCGCCGCTGGCAAGTCAATAGCGCCGCTCCCTCACACCCAGCGCCGCTGGCAAGTCAATAGCGCCGCTCCCTCACACCCAGCGCCGCTGGCCCAGTCCCAGCGCCGCTGGCAAGCCCAGCCAGCGCCGCTGGGCGGCCCAGATCAGCAACCGACTTAAATCACTATTTAAGTCGAACTAACCCTCAAAACCCTAAGAGAGAGCCGATTCAGCAGCCCTAGCCGCCCAGATCAAACCCTAGGTCGTAGTTGCAGATTTCCAGAAGGTTTTGGAGCTTCTAACACCTTCCGATCTTCATCCTCGGTCTAGATCTACTTTTCTATTTTACTTTCTTTTGGTAAACAATGTCTTTCATCTTTTCAGACTTTGTTATTCCTTTAATAATGTCCGGCTAAATCTGAATACTTGTTTGGATCAATGTGATCATGTAAACGTTTATTGTTTTACTTTATTTGTTAGAATCTGTTGGAGTGTGTTTTA
Organism: Erigeron breviscapus; assembly: GCA_034093135.1. Taxonomy (NCBI): domain Eukaryota; kingdom Viridiplantae; phylum Streptophyta; class Magnoliopsida; order Asterales; family Asteraceae; genus Erigeron; species Erigeron breviscapus. The sequence continues at coordinate 157,022,248 of CM067168.1, forward strand.
CTGTTTATCGTAGATCCATGTTTTATTAGTTCTTCATATTATTATTGGTTTCATATCTGAATATATTAGTTTAATTCTGATGGTTGTCTATGATCATACACTAGAACTAATATGCTTAGGATGGAAAACACTAGTCGGTCTATAACTAGTTGTAAAAGGTGATTCACTTGTAACCGAGGGATCCAGAACCGTAGTAATTAGAACAAATTGAACATGATGCTTAACAATGTCAGACGCGATCCTTTGACTTGGAAACGAGCACTGTGGTCACCGGAGATAATTATTATCTGGTCATGGCTTAAGAGCCGGGTAACTAAAAGATGAATTAGTAACACAAACTTTAGGTCAATAATGCTTAAACAATGAATCTAACGAGAATTTGTTTATAGCTTAGTGTGAGTCTAGCGACAGCACTAGTAATTAGGCAAAGTGAATCTAACGAGAATCTGAGCCGTGATTAAGTTTTCAACAGTCTAGAAAGTAGGTAGAATAGTATTTGGTCGTACCATGAGATCGGAGATGCCAAACAAGTATTTTAATTTAATTACTGTTATTTGTTTTTTCAAACTATTTTCAGACTAAGCCTCTCGCTGAATAAGCGGTTGCGGCTTTTATTTACTTTTATTTGCATTAGTATAATAGGAAATCGTGACAACCCCACAACCGCTAGAATTACACATATTACTAGATTAGGTAAAGCAACGCGTCCCTGCGAACGATCATGTTCTTATCACTAAACTGTACTACATCTGATCGGGTCCCCTGTCCGTTAAGGTGTGTGTGTGTTTTTGAGATAATAACTTGTACAACATTTTTATAAATTTAAACACTCAAACAACAAACCATCAGACGTTGATGTCTTTTTTTGAACCAACAGGGCGAAAGTAAGCATGCCAGATCCACAAATCATATGAAGCAACCGCTTCAAGCATGATTGTTGGATGTCCCTTGTCGCCTCGCGTGTACTGCCTTTGCCATGCCACTGGACAGTTCCTCCAACCCCAATGCATGCAATCTATGCTACCAAGCATACTCGGGAAACCATGAACCTCAGCATGTTTAGCAGTTAACCGTTCGATATCTGCTTCTGTTGGCCTTATCAAGTACTCGTCGCGATACAAGTGTATCACACACTTACAGAACTGGTCTAAACACTGGTAGCCCGTATCTTGCGCCATTTGCAAGTACTCATCTAAAGCATCAGCCTTAAAGCTATACGCTAACTAGCGTATGGCAGAAGTGCATTTCTGGAAAATGTTAAAACCGGGACGACCAGTAGCATCTGTCGCGCCTTTGTGGACGAACTGAAAGTGTTTCGGTAGCGGTTCAATGTTGTCAAAGGAGTTTTTATCTCGCGCTATGCGCAGAAACATTTCCTTTCGCATTCGAAACCTTCTACGAAACATGTCGGGTGGGTCAGTTGGTTCAGGCGCAAAGTAATGATCGTATAAAAGCTTTGCGGCACCGACGTGATCTCGCCGGATCACCCTTCTAGTAAACTTGGGTCTTGAAGAACTTGACGCTTCTTGGCTTTGATTTTCTTCTTCATCAAAGATAACGTCAAGACAGGCGCCTATGGCTTCGGATTGAAAACCGCATTCAATTGCGTAACAGCTGATTGATTGATTCGTAATCGTTTGATTCGTAATCGTCGCTAGAGGATGATGATGATGAACTAGACATTTTTAGTAGTGGTGTGTAATTGAAATGTTTTGAAAGTGATAGAAATGGGTATGTTTAGATTGTTGTATTTTAAAATGGTAGTGTAAATGAGGTATAAATAGGAGTATGAAAATAAATAAAAAAACAAAAGAAACAACCAACTAGCCGTTGGTTATGATTTTGAATACAAAAATTGTTTTTTTTTTTGCAACGGCTAACCTTCAAATCGGGCCCCACACCAACATAAGCCGCACGTCTAGTTATGGAATAAATACCTTGGACGCGACGAAGGACGCAGCCGTGCTAATGGCGTCCTCCCGCTCCTGTACATCGGACGCGGGGAGGACGCGAGTATAAGGACCGGCCTTAGTGGCTGATAATAACAATTAGAACAAAATGCATTTTTGGTCCCTGTGTTATCATACCATTTGCAATCTTGGTCCAAACATTTGCAAAGTGGCGATTCTGGTGCCACAAATGGAAAAGTTTCGCAATTTTGGTCCATTTTTAACTTTCCGTCCATATGCCTCCGTTATCCGACCCACGTGCGGGGTAGATTCGTCCTTTCAATGTTTTTGGACCAGATTTGCAACAAAAAAACAAAAACCCCACCCATTTATAAACCCCTTTTTCCCCCAAATTTCTTAACCACTAAAAGAAATTTGGGGGAAAAAGGGGTTTATAAATGGGTGGGGTTTTTGTTTTTTTGTTGCAAATCTGGTCCAAAAGCATTGAAAGGACGAATCTACCCCGCACGTGACACGCACGTGGGTCGGATAACGGAGGCATACGGACGGAAAGTTAAAAATGGACCAAAATTGCGAAACTTTTCCATTTGTGGCACCAGAATCGCCACTTTGCAAATGTTTGGACCAAGATTGCAAATGGTATGATAACACAGGGACCAAAAATGCATTTCGTTCTAACAATTAAGTGTCTAGATTGTTGATGTTGCACCATATATATTACTCGTACTTCACACATCATAGCTATGCAATAATGAAAGAACAAAAGTACAAAATTAGCTGATATATATATATAATTAAATATCCTGATCTACATATAAGTCTACATTTTAATGGCTTAAAATTTTTGAATGGCACTACTATTACATATAAGTTTATATATATAATTCCAACTATGACTGGCAAATCATGTCTTAACAGGTTTGGTGTGCACAAAATTCTCAGATTTCAAACATGAAAACGACTCATTTAACACTTGTCTTTGATGATTTGAGCATGACAGTTATTCGTTTTATGTATCAAAAAAGTTAAATGTTGAACTTTAAAATATTAAAAACAATTATTTTTAAAAATAGAAAAAATTACATAATAACAGTTACTCAATTGCAAGCCTTAATTCCAACCTTTTTAAAATTTAATAGCTACTACTACTACTTGAGAAGTTAAGATCATAAAATATATAGAAGATGTATACATATGCATTTAAATTCATGTGCTTACTATATATATATGAGATCATACAAAGCCACCTGACAGTCATTATCTGACATCTCTCTTTCACCATTAAAAATTGAAAGAGAAAACTCAAATTAAAGAAGCGATGGCTTCTTGTCACCGGAGGAATCATCCCAATCCTTGTTATTTTGAACCGAATTCACACCACCAAACGAAACACCGGCAGCTGCAGCTACATTTAACCCACTTCCCCCAATTGTATTTAGAAACGCCGAGTAGCCACTACTGGAACCACCGGTTCCTAGTCCAAGAAAATCAAGGGTGGTGGGTGCCGGTGGTCCCATTAGTAAATGATCTCCTAGGCTTCTAGTATTATTGTTGTCATTCATTTCTTGTTTGGTTTGTAGATTACTCCATTGCCCAATCCCAGCTTCTTGGTAGTGATCCATGGAGGAAGGCGCCTGTGGTTGTGTTAGTCCCAAAGCATATAAAAATGAGGTGTTGGATGAAGTTGCACCCATTTGAGCCGCCTTTTGTAGCAATGCCGTTGCGGAAAGTGCTGGTTGAGGTGCTGCTTGTACATACTGATGCCGTTGGTGTTGTAATGTGTGATCATGTGATGGGTATAACGATGCTGACGACGTTGTGGAGCGATACAATGAAGACGACAACGAAAGTGACATTGGCTCGAGAATTGGATTCCTACTATCGCCTCCAGTAACATTACATATCACATTAGAGTAAGCCGATGGAGATGATTGAGACGATTGCAAGACAGACGACGATGCAAATATACTAGCGAATACGCCTGTATTGTTGTTACCACTAGTTGCTGATCCTCCACCGCTTGCTGTGGCCTCCGCCTCAACTGTCGGATGTTGTAAAATCCCAATCGCCTTTTCCGGCATATCTGTAACAAAATAAAAGAATATATAAACGGATACATAGATGAGATAAAAATCTAAAAATGAACAAAGTTATACTTATAACAAATATACTTCTCTATAAAGTATGATATTGAAGTACTTGATAACTGGAATCTAATAAAAAAGCTATGAGTGTAAACTTTGCTACAAGCTAAAAGTAAAGGGAAAGCAATTAAGAACAATCATAGAGTCCTTTTTTCATCCATAAAATCTCTCTTTTTTAATTACACTTTGGCTTCGTCTTCGATATATCTGTGAACTTTCCTTTAATTAATGGACTACTACTACCAACTCTCACATTCACACACAAAAGTTAAAAGAACTGAAATTAAAAAATACACACAGTAAAAGACAAATACTTAACAACAAAACAAATTGATTCCAGTGGATACACAAGGATAAGCAACTTAAATTTTGAAAAAGCACATAAAAGCAACTCCAATTAATATAACAAAAAAAACAAACCTGAGCTGTGAACGGATTGAACCGGAGATAGTACACCGGTGGACGGAGTTAACGGTGACGGTGGCGGACTACACGACGGCGGAAGCACCACCGACTCCTTTTTCTCACTTTCAGCAATAAGTCTAGCATGCTGGTCAGCAATCGTAGTTGGCACGTTTTGAGGAGGTTGATGAGATCTCGCGCTCTCTTGTGCTAACGCATCACAAAACGCTCTATGTGTGATAAAACTATCCCGCCTTCATTATCAAAAAATAAATGATAATAAAATAAGATCATTAGGTAATTATATTCTCACAATTATGAAATGTGTTATGAAATTAGAACAAGAACAAAAAAAAATATATTTGTACCTAGAAAACAAGGTGCCACAATCACATCTATATTCTTTAGTCCCACATGTTTTCATATGTGCTTTCCAATCAGATTGAACAGCGTATTTCTTAGAACACCGTTCACACTTCCATTTCTTTTCGCCGTGTTTTCTTGAAAAGTGCTTTTTAATACCGGTGAGATCACCCAGGGCTCTCGACGGATCATGATGGATACATGTTTTTTCCGGACAAACGTAAACACGTTTCCGTATTTCTTTACCGTCTCTTTGTTTTAACTTCCACGGTAAATTATGTCCACGACGATGAAGCTGTAAATTTTGGTCTCGCTGAAATCCTTTGTTACAGATCTCGCATACAAATCGGTTTGTTGCCAGTAGTGCTGTTGGTGATAACGCGATTACTTCAGCTTCTGGATCTACAAAATATAATTTAATTTAATAACTTATATGTGTGTATATATATATATATATATATATATATATATATATATATATATATATATATATATATATATATCAACACATAAGGAAAAGGAGATGGATAAATATATTACCAGGCATTCCAGGAAGATTTCGCCTTTTCTTCAAAGGTTGTTGTTGTTGTGTATCATCATGTGTTGCTGTTGTAGTTTCATCAACTAAATTTGTGGAAACCGCCATTGAAGAAGAAGAATTGATGTCAGGATCAACCATATATATATATATGAAGTTAGAGCCAAAGATAATAATATATCAAAATTGAGATGAAATCTCAGCTAAATAAGTAGCAGTTCATTATTTCTTCATCACCCACCAATAAACAAGTCTTTATGTTTTTTGTTTTTTTATTATTGACTATCTATAATAAGCCTATAATTAAATACTATGCAATTACAAACTAAATAGTCAAACAATTATGACCGGAGTATGTAGGATAAGGCGGCAATCTTCTTCTTCTTTTATATATATAAGATATAGATAGTCAGATAGATATACGGAGATAGATAGAGATATTGTAATAGTAATGTAATGGAAAATGAGAAGGAAAATGGATAGAAGAGGAGGGTTAAAAGTGGCGGCCGTTAACCATGGTTAAGGGGGAGGTACTTCGGGCACAAGTTAAGAGTGTGTATGTATGATGAAGTGAGAGAGAGAGAGGGGGTTGAAAATCTTGACCGTCCACGTGGTGGAATCAGCGGGAGAGTGGCATGTGTCGGAGAAGACGTAGTAGTACTGGTACTAGTACTCCAACCACGACGCGTTGGCTTTGTCGTTTTGCATGAGACTTTGAAAATGAGAGTTCACATAATATATGTTACTATGAGTTGCGTGTAGCCACAAAATGTATCACAAATGACTAGCTAGAAGGGTTTTTTCACGATGCGACAAGAGTGGTGGTGGTGCGACAGTGATGTTGTCAACCGATAGTAATAATGGTGGCAATGGGTGATGACAGTGAAGACCTATAATATAGGTTATTGATGTAAAAAAGTCATTGCAGTGCACTTATTTTATGAATTAGAATAATAAATATGTAAATTATTTCATATTTTTGATACATGAATAAAGAAATGAAAAAATACAATCGAAATTCGGAAGTAAATTAGTTGTTTAAACAATCATTTGATATTTTGAGGAAAGTTGTTTGATAAAATATGAATTATAGTCAAATCCTACAAAATATATCTAACAATTTTTCTTATTCTCCGTTAATTTCATTTTACAACAATAGGTATATGTATTTTATGTATAAATATTGTTTAAACAAAGTTGAATCATTTATAATTTAGACATAAACTAATTTTTTATATCCTTACCGTTTATGGTTTAATTAGTTTTTTTTATTTTTTTGTGTTATATTTATTTCATTTGCTCATTTAATATATTATAATTTATAATTTTAAAAATTAAATAATGAAAATACTAAACGTTTTTCACATAAAACAAATAAATTATATCATAATTTAAAACTGATTTTTTTTTCTTTTTAAAATTAATATTTAACAATATATATATATAGAGGTTAGGGTTTATGTGGCTGTTAGACACCCAACTTGGGTGTAGAACCCCTCACATCTTGTTTTTTTAATCCATAAAAAGCATGGGGGCCAAACATTTATAGATATATTAAAAAATTAGTATGTGAGGGGTTCTACACCCAAGCTTGGGTGTCTAACAGCCACATACTCCATTTTCTCATATATATATATGGGAAAAGTGAATATAAGGCTGTCCGGCACCTAACTTAGGTGTGGAACCCCTCACATACAAATTTTTTAATATTTCTTGATTAATGAATAAATGCTTGGGCCCCCATGAATTTTATGGATTAAAAAAACAATATGTGAGTGTTCCACACCTAAGCTTAGGTACCTAACAGCCTTATATTCTCATCCCCCATATATATATATATATATGTTATATAAGTATTTAATTTATTGATTCTTTTTTTATAAATAAGAAAATTATTAAGTACGAAGTTATAAGGTGTTTTTCTGTGCATTGAGTAAGGAAAACACTATAGTTAATTTTGTAAAATCTAAGTAATGTGAAGATCTTGCTATTGATGACATTGTACTTCTAAAATGTGATGAATTCTCATGTTCCGCTGGTACAAGAATTTTGTAGACACATTTTATTTTGACGAGGAAAATGTTTGATATGTCTAAATAATAAATCTAAAGATGTGCCTAAAAATGTAGTATGATTTAATGTGAAGATTAAAAAAGAGATTGAGTGTCATCCATGTACCATCCATTGAATGTTTTAGACATGTTTTTAGCCATATATATGAATACTCGATTGACAAATATATGATATAAATGTGCGATTGGAAATAACTTGTCATGAATTTATACCTAAGAGAAATTGATAAGGATGGTTATTCTATTGAAACAATAGTTGATTACATACATGATGAAATGAGATGAACATGGTAACTATGAGTGATTACCAATTCGTTATCATGTTCGGTAACTATATTAGAATGAAATGAACTATTAGTTTGATATATAAAAATTGATCTAGGCGTTGAAAGTATGAGAGTGTAAGCGTATATTTTGTTGGGTGATTAATAAACTTTGAATTACATTAATATATAAATATAATATTAAAATAATAGAGTTTTATAGATATTATAAGGATGGTCACAGCCACCCTTGATTTATATATAGTTCCTTTATTATTGCATGTAATTGCCTGTAAACTACTCCATATGTAATTAACGGTAAATTCAACCATGGAAAAGAAAATAGATGTCTTTTTTCCTTCTAAATTTGACAAATTATTTATATGATTCATGCATTGTTTTTATTGGGAGGGGATTCCCTCATGTTTTTCAACTTGACTAGTCAAGTTGGAAAGATCTTGACTATTCAATGTTAATCAAAGGTCGAGATTAAAAGATCAACTTTGGATCTTGACCCTTAATTATAATCCAATGGTTAATTTTTTTTTAACTTGACCTATCAAGTTGAAACCAACTTGAGGGGATCTTCACCCGTTTTTATTAGCGTTATCCAAGCTTATCGGGTTTTTTTGTTTATAAAGAAAAAGACGAAAGGAAAATGATTAATTCTCCTAAATATTAGCCTAAAAATCCTCCTAAAACTATACAAATGTGACATGTAGATTTCATTCATTCTTTTTCCTAATCTCACCCCCTGATTTTTCACATGTCACCATCCTATGAATTAAAAGGATTTTTAGGCTAATAACTTAGAAGGATTGATCATTACCCAAGACGAAAAGTTAGACTAAAAAACATTAAATTAAAATCACTTAGCGGGTCAACAAATCAAAGGAATAACCGACTGTGACAAAATGACAAACCAACCAAATTTAAAAATCAATTTCTCTAACCCAACCAAAAACAAAGGAGAGTGATATATCTACAACAGATTTTGGTCATTTACAACAAATGTACATATTATACTGCGCAGTATATAACTGTATAAAATATGTATTGATGTAGATGTCCAAATAATATTGTAGATTTATCACTCCCCAAAATAGAAACCTATATACACGAGAACTACGACTTAGAGGCTTCCCAGTGCATTTGTTTCTCACTCGTCCAGGGGATTAGTCCTTTTAGGGACAAGTCCACACCATTGGGTGTGACTCGTCCCTTAGACTCGTTCTTGGGATTAGTCCTTCCAGGGACGAGTCCAATATAAAGAGTGTGTGTGATGTTTAAGGGATTAATGGTATAAAAGGTGGGTCTAAGACTAGTCCTTTGCATTGAGTATGTTTTGGGGGGAATTAGTCCTTAGAGTGTTTTTTGCTAATGTGACGATGACTGGGACTAATCCTTCTGGACAGAGAAGCCTCTTAAAAGACATTGCATATACTATTTTAAAGCTCTGTAGCCAAATACATTATAAAGTTATGAATTTTTTCAATGACAACCTTAAGTATTTTCAATAACCTAAATAAAAAAACTTGAACTAATGAAAAATCCATCTTTAAAGTTTATGAAAAAAATTTATTTATAAAACATTTATCAACCAAACATTGCTTTTTTTTATTTATATCTAAAGGTGGTTCTTGAAAAAATTGTAGAGCCTTCCGTAACAATTTGAAATGTTACAATAAATTCGTGTCTGCCCATGGTGTCTTGGTTCAATCATACTTTTACTTAAGGGGGAGGGAGTGAGGGGCGAGATGGAGGGAGGGTTGGAAGAGAGCTCGCGAGCTTGAAGATGGCTCGGTCATCACTGCAGCGAGATGGAAGAGGGTTGGAGGTGAGCGAGCTCGGAGCTCGTGGAGGGTTGGGAGGGAGATGGAGGGGAAGGACTGAAAGTGTCACATTTTCAAACGGTGTAGTGACCGTTACAGGGACCAATGGTGTAAGATTCCACGCGCCAGGGACCATTTGTGTAAATCGGCTGAAAGTTTTTTTTTCTTCCTATATACACATACCAATTTAATCTTCCAAGAACACAACCAAAATAATCTATTAATTTATAAAAATACCATTTTATTTATAAAAAAAATACAACGGTTAGAAATTAAAAGACATTACTTGATAAAAAGAGAAACACATCATAAACTAATTAAAACTACTTAGAAATTAAATGACATTACAAACTAATTAAACCATCTGATATTGTCGTTGCGCCGATTTGTTCTAGTTGCTCAATGTGAAAATCGCACTGTCAAGCTGTTCAATTGCAATTTTGATGCTGTTGATCTTCCCCTGCAAATAATCTATATATTGTCACTCAATATCAGAACATTCCCTTGCTTGTAAACAAAAATTTGTTCTTGGAACCATTTCTTTTTTGTAGTTAGCTTTTGCATAACTGCCATGAGTTCCTCTTGAAACATCACGTGGTCTAGGATATCGGCCATCATACTGTCCTCCACCTGATCGACAGTCAATGGTGGTTTTGGGAAAGTGATATTTGATGAAGAAGCCATTTGGACGATAGAAATATATATAGATAAAGTGTATATATATTTGATCTGAAATGTTTGTTTTTTGGGTCTGAAATGTTTGATGATGAAGACAAAGTGAACGACGCTCCTCCAACGTTCAAATTCGAATTTATTTACAGAACTAGTCCCTCCAACGTTCAGATTTCAAATTATATACATATTCAGTCCCTCAAACGACCAAAAATTCAAATAAATTACAACTTTAGCCCCTAAACGGCTAACATTGATTTCACTATATAAACACCATTCCAGGGACATCCCAAATTCATTTCACATTTCCAAATTCCAATTTCCATTTTACTCTTCACATCCAAATGGTGTTGTCATCAAACATCGTTCACCGACCTCGCATGACTGTGGATGAGATGAAGACACTAATCATGGTTGACATTAAAGAAGACACCTTCCTTCAAACAGAAATCTCTGGGGTTATGGGATGTTTACGGGAGAAAAGGCGACGTTGCGAGGTAATGATGCAATTAATACAGACGTCAAACCGTGAGATTTCGAAGCACGAAGGCCAATATTCCCATTTTCTGCAGGATGAGATTAAGAGGGTCAAGCCTGCAATCAAGGATGTTTTTGATGGCGGTCACACGTTGGGAGACTGATGCACTTGAGCCGAATCGTACCATGATAATTGCGGTGAAGATAAAACCATTGACGAAGTCAGATGCCCGAAACCTGACCAATGGTGGCTCGACTTAAACGCTCACCAGAGCATTGAAAGTATGTCACTAGAGGATCGTTATCAGTAGTTATGTTTTTTTTAAAGTTATGCATTGTGTGTTTTTATTATGTACGGTGAAGTTTAACTATGTATTGTTTTTACTTTTAATATGTAATGTGTTTTAAGTATTATGTAATGTGTTTTGTTATTAATAAAACATATAAATTAAAAAAAGGGTTAATTATGTAAAGTTTATAATGTTAAGGATAAATTATTAAAATTTGAAGAAAAGGTTGGGAGTGATGGTTGCACTACAAAAGATTAGAAAAAAGGTTGGAGGTTGAAATGAGGTGAAATAATTTGATTGGGTAATTTGAGTGAGATGGGGAGATGATGATATATGACTCCCTCCCTTTTAATAACGATGCACACATGTATTTGTGTTATGTATTACATTGATATTTTTTTTTATTATTAATTTTTTTAAACATATTTATTGATGAATAAACAGCTTGATGCATATATTGCTAGCAATACCATTATGATTCAATAATAATTCATCAAATTACTAGCGCTATCAGAGTTATTGTTCTGTCTACTAATAATTCATCAAATTACTGTTTAGCGATTCTGAAATGTAGTTACTGTCTTACTGATGATATATATGTTATAGTAATAGTAATTTAGTTTAGGTTTTTTATATATTATTTGTTTAAAGTGTAAAAAGATGAAAAAGCACAACAAACTGTAACACTTAAAGTATCTCCCAAATTGTTAGAATGACATAAATCTTTAAATATTAATGTAAGAGGCTAAATGATTTTCGTAATTATACAAACTTACTAAATAAGATGATAATTAGCGAAACATTTAGCTTGTATTTGTTGTATCTATTCATCTATTGTACGTATTTTTGTTTAGAACCCACGTGAAGTGATTTGAGCCCACGAAATGTAATATTTTAGTAGGTTAGGCCGCTCATAATAGAGCATCGACGAGCTCGTCGATGTTTTCTTCCTCCACGAAGTTAATGCTAGCAAGCGGTTCGTGCCCGACGGAATCTCCCTCCTTCCTATTTAAGAAACGCGTCGAGGAATGTGTGGGACCCGAGGAGCGTATTGTCGTTCGAAATAAAAAAAGCTTTTTTTTTAAAGTAACGGCTAGTTTAACATATATATTTTTATATCTATATATAAACACCACCATTTTTTAACAATCAATCAAAAACAACATACCATTTCACATATCATACTATCATTCAAACATTTTCATACCAAACAATCAATCATATTAACCACCATGTCGAGCTCAGACGAGGATTCGCGTTCCTATATAGCTAAATATACGAATCCGGAAATCTTACAAACGTTTGCTATTTTCTTAGAAAATGAAAGAAGAAGAGGCCGAATCCTCAAGGGTGCCAAAAATACCACGAAGAACCACACACATAAATCACGCCGAAGCCGCACATCGTTTGTGGATTCATTACTTTGCTCCGCAACCGGTCTACCCATCCGATTATTTTCGAAGGCGTTTTCGAATGCCCAAGGAGATGTTTATCCGCATATGTAGAGATATTCACTCCTTCAATGGCGTACAACCATTACCGCAACACTTTTAGTATTTCCAACTTTTTCCAACGGATTGCGCTGGTCGACCCGGGTTCAACATCTTCCAAAAATGTACTTCCGCCATACGACAATTGGCGTACGGTTGTCATGGCGACCAACTAGATGAGTACTTGGAAATGGCAGAATCAACTGCATATTTGTGTTTAACCAACTTTTGCAAGTGCATTATTAATTTGTATCATGAACAATACTTGAGAAGACCGACACAAGAAGATGTCAAGCGCATAACTGCTAGGCATTTAGAGGTACAAGCATGCTTGGAAGCATAGATTATATGCATTGGGGTTACGCAATAGAGGGACGCACCATCGACTTCGCGGTGCTTTAATCGAACACATTTGGACGCTCCAGAAAACCATCGTCAACGTTAATGTTCTTGTTTAATTTTAATTATATTTAATAATGTGGTAGTTTAATTTTATTTTTAATTTATATTATGTACTAGTTGGTTTAATTTATTTATGTAATGTTTAATTTATATGTGGTGTTTTTATTTTTATAAAAGTTTTATTAATTTTAGATAAAAGATTTATTAATATTTGGGTTAAAATAAAATAAAAAATTTTTTTTGAAAGAGGTGAGGAAGAGGTCTTAATGATAGGGGTAGTTCTTGGAGAGAGAAAAACTGATATGACAGTGAGGAAGAGCTAAAGAAGAGCTTCCTTAGTAAGAGAGACCTTAGTTAAGGTGAAACCAGCTCGGTAACATCATGCTACTTGTGAATTACAAATTTACTTGATATTTGGTCGCAAGTTTAGTACAGTAAAAACAAATTGGAAAACCATCAAATAAACAAAGTGATGTACGTCTCGTTAGTTTAGTGAGAGGGAGACAAAGAACTCAAGAAGTCAAGAACTCTATCGATATATGATAGTTTTAAAGAAAATGGTATTTGTATAATGCCATAATGGGCTCAGGCTTACTGTAAATAGAAAGGAGCTCAAAAGCCCAGTTAGATAAGTGCGAAATGAGTAGTGGACTATTGGGTCTCAATAATGTTCGCATAAAGCCGTTAAGGTCTTCTTTTGCATTTTCATAGGTGAGTTATGAGTATTTTGTTTATTGGTTAAAAATTTATATGCCTATTGTGAATGTTGTATATAACTTTGTATATTAATGAAAACTTTTTGACTGTTCAAAAAAAAAAAAAAAAAATTTCAAAAAGATCGCAGAAAATTATCGGTTGAATTTTGTATGTCTAAAATAAAAAAACTCGTATAATTTACGAATAATCTAGATTTATAACTTTTCTCCATTGATTCATTATGCATGCATATGAGAAATGGGTATTGATATAAGTTAATGGTGACACGCTCGTAACACGTTTTTCACAATAGTGTCACCGTGTGAGAGACATGCGTGACAATCCCATTAGGAGAGGTAAAAAAATTTACGTTTGAAACCCAAGATGTTATACCTTCACAACTTTAATTGATTTGGTATACGTTTACAATCATGCGAGCAATCTATCTATCTATCTATCTACCAATAAACTAAAACAGGATTGAGATATAATTGAAACGATACGTACCGTAATCCTTGATCGACACATGTCCTTTTAATTTATTTATTTTATAAATTAGCTTTTTTAATTGTATATAGATTCAATTTCCTTATTAGACTTAGAATTAAACTCTAACTCTTGGCTTATAAATACAAAACACATTATAACCTTATTTGATTGATCGTTTTCTCATTAATAAAATTGTTTTTTTTTCTTTCTCAATTCTTCAACTCCTATTACTTATATTATTTGTCGTCACCCACTATGCTTATAAGTTCCGATTTTGATGTGATTGTAAAAATTTAAGGTAAATCCAACATTCCAACTAAACATATATTATATTTATCATTACTGTTTATTATAATTTAGCTTCGATCATTGGTTTACTTTAACCACAATTTATTTCATACTCACGAATCATGTATGTGGCATATTCAAATTTATTTATAATACAATCTATATAGCTACCGTACATCGTACGGGTATTAGGACTAATATTATAACTAAAAGATGAGGTTGGGGTACACTTGACACCCCTTAAAGCTCTTTTTAGGCCTAAAACCCTCTTTTAATTACTCTAGAGCTGTCTTTTTTAATTTATTTATTTTATAAATTAGCTTTTTTAATTGTATATAGATTCAATTTCCTTATTAGACTTAGAATTAAACTCTAACTCTTGGCTTATAAATACAAAACACATTATAACCTTATTTGATTGATCGTTTTCTCATTAATAAAATTGTTTTTTTTTCTTTCTCAATTCTTCAACTCCTATTACTTATATTATTTGTCGTCACCCACTATGCTTATAAGTTCCGATTTTGATGTGATTGTAAAAATTTAAGGTAAATCCAACATTCCAACTAAACATATATTATATTTATCATTACTGTTTATTATAATTTAGCTTCGATCATTGGTTTACTTTAACCACAATTTATTTCATACTCACGAATCATGTATGTGGCATATTCAAATTTATTTATAATACAATCTATATAGCTACCGTACATCGTACGGGTATTAGGACTAATATTATAACTAAAAGAGAGGTTGAGGTACACTTGACACCCCTTAAAGCTCTTTTTAGGCCTAAAACTCTCTTCTAATTAATCTATAGCTCTCTCTTTTTTTCAATTTTTTTATTTGTTATTTGCTTATTAAATAGATAATTATATTTAAAACTCTATCAAAAATCTTTTTCTATCAAAACAAATCTTTTTAAACTTTAGAGATATAAAATATCCTTAAAAATCTCCCAAAATTTTATATACAAATATACAATTACCATCCAATCTATTTTTAATTATTATATATACAACCTAAATTTTTATTAATCATTCTCATTCATATTATTCTTCTCCTTCCTATCTTTAATAAACAAATCAAGTTAAGTAAATTTCTCAACAAAAAAAACATACAGTTTTTTTTAAATCACTTTAATTTTATTTTTGATATTTTGTTCGTATTTGTTTATTATTTGATATTGAATTGAATTATTATGTCATTGTTATTTTTCATCTCTTTTAATTTAGTTTGTTGTCAATTGTAATTGATTATGACTACTTGTTCTACTACAAAAGGGTTTACTCTTTTAAATTTGTTTTGTTCATGTTTTGTTATTTTTCACCTGTTTTGTTATTTACTATTTTGATATTTACCTTTGATATATATATTTTGAGACTATCCGTCCAACGGACGGGCTTGATGACTAGTTAATATATATACTATACTTTGAAAGTTTTCTTTATGTTTTCATATGAAAAATGAAAGAATCAATTATATGAAACGAACCATAATAATTGGAGTATTATAAATATTATTATATGGATATTCACTTCCTTATTTATGTCTTGGCATATTCTCTAGAACATTCTATTTCCTAGCCTATATATACAAGGCTTTATTGTAATTCCTCATTAATAAGATTACCTCTCTTTCTCTCCTAATCCTTCTTCTCTTCTATCTTCATATTATAATACGTTATCAGCACGAACGGCTCAAAACTCTAAATAAATTTTTTTTTGACCGACTAATGTTTTCTCATGTATACACCTTTTACGGAACATCAAACCTATAGCCAATATCACAATACTTTGTCGAAATTAATTTTATTCTTTTTGGCCGACCAAATATTTTTATTGGCAGATTTTTTTTCAGTAGACTAATTTTGTTTGAAACATACCTTTCTCATGATTTACATTCTTTTTAACTTTATATACTCTCAAACAAAAGTTTTTTTTTTTTAGATATAAACATAATCTTTCGACACCTGTTACGTTCTCGACTATTATGGTTTTTTTTAATTAGTTACTAGTTTTCAGTAATTTTTTATTTATTACTATATGTTAGAGAGAAATTAGGAGAAGAGAGAAATGATTTTATTTATTTTCATAACTCCAAATGATTACAATTAATCCGGTATTTATCCTAAAATTGTTCTAACTACTTTTGCCGCCTATAACAACCATTTGAACATATACACAAAGACCCCCTGAACTATTAAACTTGGCTATTTTATCCCTTAATCCAACTAACATGTAACAAATACCCTCTCTTTTCAAGGAATTTTGTCCTCAAAGACAAAATTGGAAATGAGGAAAGCGTGCTTGAATGTCTTCTGCCTTCTCCCATGATGCTTCAGAAATTGGAAGGCCTTCCCAGTGAATTAAAACTT
This sequence comes from Erigeron breviscapus, assembly GCA_034093135.1. Taxonomy (NCBI): domain Eukaryota; kingdom Viridiplantae; phylum Streptophyta; class Magnoliopsida; order Asterales; family Asteraceae; genus Erigeron; species Erigeron breviscapus. Next base: position 157,038,956 of record CM067168.1, read on the forward strand.
CCACAACTGCCTTGTTTCCTCTTTTAATCATCTTTCTGTCCACCACAGCTCTTGGTTTAGAACAGCTTTTGGTGCAGATGGCAATTGAGCCACATTGGCAGAAGGTCCATGAGCTCTTTTAAGCAATGAGACATGAAATGTGGGATGAATCTGAGCTTCCTTGGGCAATTCCAGTTTATAAGCTACCTTCCCAATGCGTTGCAGCACCTTGAATGGGCCAAAAAACCTTGCAGCCAATTTTCTATGGAAATGAGTCTTCATAGTCTTCTGCTGGAAAGGATGTAATTTGACAAATACCCAATCCCCTTCCTTAAATTCTCTATCAGTCCTGTGAGCATCTACATGTTTCATCCTGTTTCTCGCCACCTCCAGATTGGTTTTCAATTTCTGAATCATTGCCTCTCTATCCCTATGTATCTCTTCCACTGCTGCAATATTAGTATCCCCTGGAATATATGGGATGTGCATATTTGGTTTAAATCCAAACAAAGCCTCAAATGGACTCATCTTAATAGTAGAATGCCAAGTGGTATTATACCACCATTGAGCCAGTGGAACCCATTTAGTCCAAGAAAGAGGTGTATCCAAACACATAGCCCTCAGATAAGACTCCAAACACCTGTTTAACACCTCTGTTTGACCATCAGACTGAGGGTGGTAAGCTGATGACATAGCCAATGTAATCCCTTGCAGCCTCATGAATTCTTTCCAAAAATTACTCAAAAAGAGAGGATCTCTGTCAGACACAATTGTAGATGGGCACCCATGTATTTTAAACACATTGTCCATGAATACCTGAGCCACAGAAGCTGCAGTGAATGGATGACTCAAAAGTATAAAATGCCCATATTTAGTGAGTCTATCCACAATTACCAAAATTGTATCCTTCCCATGAACTCTTGGTAAGCCAGAAATAAAATCCATTGAAATGTCAGTAAAAATAGAAGTGGGCACTGGTAGAGGTTGCAATAGCCCAGGTGTTGCCACAGTTTCATATTTGGATCTTTGACAAATTGTGCATTGTTGAATGAACTCCTTGACATACTTGGAACACCCTTTCCAATAGAAAATTTCTTTGATTCTGTTCAGTGTAGGGACTACTCCAGAATGGCCCCCAGTTGATGAAGCATGATATAAAGCAATAATATCATTTCTCAAGATTTTATCTTTAGCAATGAGTAATTTACATTTTCTTCTCAATGCTTGACCATCCCAAGACTTGTGAGGGACTGCTATTCCTTGATTCAATTTGTTTATAAGGGCTTGACTGTCAACATCTTGTGCCCATGAACCTTTAATCCTATCCCATAAGAGAGGATTGATATGTCGTATTTTATACCCATTTCCCACAACGTATTTAGTTGATTTCGCATGGTTTATGAGTCGTTTTTGTATACATTTGGTGCGTTTATGGTATTTGTTAGTGTTTCAGGTTACTGACAGGTATTTAAGCGCAAATCTAGAGAAAACGACGTTGTTGAGATGAATTAAGTGCTAACGGAAGATTTCGGAAGCATTTGGATGAAGATTGCAGAAAGTCAACTAAAGTCAATGCTGAAAAAGGCCAGTTGCGCCGCAATCCAATTCCAGAGACATAAGTTGCGCCGCAACGTCTTCCAGTTGCGCCGCAACACCCTTCCTTCTTGGCCACAATGCCTTCTGTTTTCTGGTTGCGCCGCAACTAGTTGCGCCGCAATCCTTCTTGCGCCGCCACGAGTCAAAGTCAAAGTCCCGCAAGTCAAGGCAAGTTGCGCCGCAACTCTTGGTTGCGACGCAACCCAAAACCAGAAGTATAAGTTGCGCCGCAACGTCCTTCAGTTGCGCCGCAATGGATTCAAGTTCAAGCCAGCGTTGGTCAATAAAAGTCAAAGTCAAAGCAAAAGTCAAACCCCAGTTGCGCCGCAATGCTGAGTTGCGCCGCAACTGGTCGCGAATCTGGCAGAATTCTGAGGGCATATAAATAGCTTGAAAATTATGCCAAAAACACTCTTCTCTTTTAGCAGCCGTGTTCAAAACCCTAAATTGGAGATATTATCAGTTTTTCATCATATTTTAGGTTTTCAAACACGATTGGATCGTTTACGTTCGTAGCTTTCGATTATTATCATTAGGTAACAATGAATTTCTCTTATTTTGATTGTTTATTCTTATTTTAATATGAGTGGCTAATCACTTTATCATCCATCTTGATGGAGTGAGACATTATGTAAAGATTGCACAATTTTATTAATTCAATGTTGATTTCATTTAACGTTATATCGAGATCTTAGCGTATTTCTTTCTTATTATTTATCTTGAATTGATTGGTGATTTATATGTGTCTTTAATGATAGTTATTGATTACGTATATTTCATTTTGATTGTTTGGGTACAAACGATTGGTCTATGACGGGTACGGTAGATAATCGTTCATGATAATAGGAAGAAATGTGTTAACGGTTGGGTACAATCGATAGGTATAATTGTTATTTCAATAACCAACCAATTGTTTGATTAGGGAAGTTATAAAAGATGTCTTGGGGTACCGGTCTTTGTAACGAAACTAGTTTAAGCAAGAGAGTCAAATGATATCTTCAACTTGACGGGTACGGGGTTGGTGCTTTGTTTGAGTCTCGGTTATTTAATCAACTAATTTGGGTTTGAACTTCATTTATGTGCAATCTGAACATGTGTTGAGCGAAATCAAGATGGATGACCTTTTAAATTATTGTTTAAAACAAATTCTCTTTTCGAATAATCCTGAGGGATTACTAATTAATTACTAATTTTGCAACGTGACAATTCGGTCACAAAACCCCCCTTTTACTTGAATTACTTTATGTCGACAATTACTTAGTTTTAGTCCCTGTGTTCGATCCTGGACTTACCTTTTAGCTATACTATATACGAACGGGTCCACTGCCCGCGAGTGTGTAGTAGTCAGTTTTAGGGTATTTCTTGTTTATAAATTTTAAACTCGATTTTACACATCAAGTTTTTGGCGCCGCTGCCGGGACTTAATTTTAAGTAGTTGTTTATTTTGTGATTCGATCCTTTTTCACATTCATTTGTGAGAAAGTTATTGCTTTTCTAGATAGCTTGTATTTTATTTTATTTTATTTCAATTATACCACAGGCGCGGTTGACGGTTTGTTTGTGGTGAGTGTGCAGGTTCTTGTTAGTTGATGAACACAAGAGCTTCTGGCCGATCTTTGCTTAGCCCATTGTCTAATCCAGGGAAAGTCAGACGTCGACTTGTGTCAGAGATAACCGGGAACAATCTACACCAATCAAAATAGATTTAGAAACCGAAACCAGTGTCCCACCCGTTCAGGATTCAGAAGATCAGTTGGTTAATAAGTTGAAAGAAGCAGGTAGAGTGTTTGGAACAGGTGAAGATTCAGATTCAGAAGAAGAAGAGAAAATTCAAACACCTGAACCGAGTACTATTGTTATACCTAGAACCAACCTTAATATTAACCAACAACAAAGGGGTAGAAGAATGGGTGATGAACAACCGGTAGATCCGAATGCCCGTCCTTACGGGGAGAGAGAAGAAATATACCGGCGGACCGGGGCACAGCTATTCGCCCTCCGGCTATTTCAGTGGATTTCTCTTTGAAAGGAATCACCTCAAGAGTGTGGAAGAGGATAAGTTTGATGGGATTCGAAGAAATAACCCATATGCACACCTTGAGAGGTTTGAGAAGATATGTAGGCTATATCAATATGGTACAGGGCAAGCGGAAGCCGTTAAGTTGGAACTATTTCCTTTAACTCTCGTTGGAGATGCATCTTCATGGTTTAAGGAGTTACCCGAAAACTCATTCACCACTTGGGCCGAACTTCGAGAAGGGTTTATTGATGAGTTTTATTCGGTTAGAACTCAAAGGCAATTAGAAAACAAAATCCGAGGTTTTTCTCAAGAACCGGGTGAAGATGTGGTTGATGCATGGAAAAAGGTTCAAGGAAATGCTTAGAAATTGCCCCGGACATAGTATGGGCACCGAAGAAAGCTTTGAGATTTTCTATGATGGTTTGGATAGAAAAACCAAAAGAGAGCTCGGTTATGCATTTGGGGGTAGTCTAAACAACATTTCTCCAAATGAAGGATATAAGATACTTGAGGATATGGCTAGAGAGTATTTTACAAGAGATGAGGACCGAGACAAGAGGTCTAGTAGAACCACCGTGGCTATGGTGGAGAGTAGTGATGACTCGAAGCTTATTACCGAAGTCAAGGCTCTCTCAAAGCAAATGAATGAGAGATTTGATAGTCAAGATACTAGATTTAAGAGCCTTGAGAGAGATGTTAAGGTTATGGCCGACAGATGTGAGCATTGTGGAGACTTGCATTATACGGAGGATTGCCCGGATAAACCAGTGAAAGATGTTAGCTATGTTCAGAATCAAGGGAATTTCAACCAAAATACCGGTTATCAAAACCGGCCATCAGGTAGTTCTTACCCTTCTTCTTCTTTTGTTAATGCTAACACTTCTGGTTATAGTGGTAACAGGTTTAGTAGGTTCACCAATCAACGAGGCTCAGATCCAGAATTAAGAGATATAGTGAAGGAGTTCATTGGTGCCCAAAAGGCAACTAATGAACAAGTTGCAGAAGAGTCCAAGAAGGTGATTTCTGTTTTGGACGCCTTAACTACTCGCTTGGATGGATTGGGACATAAGTTGGATCAAGGAGCTAAGAATCAACAAGCCACCATTAAGGATTTAGAAGGACGGATTGAGAGGCTAGGAAACTCGAATAGGCAGCCCGGTACTCTACCGAGCAACACTCAACAGAATCCAAAGCCTCAATTCAATAACCAAGGGCAAAGTAGTCAAGGATCGGGACAGAAGTATACCCCTCCAAATGCTCGAAATGAGCAAGTGAATGCCATCACTACAAGGACGGGTAAGACTTATGATTCTGCAAATCCTTTACCTAATGATTCTTCTCCACTTGTGCAGGAAAATGAAGAAGAGGAGACGGTTGATGAGGAAATTGAGATGGAACCGAACCAAGCCGTGCCGAAACCGGCCGTTCCATCCAAACCCGCTGAGAAACCGACGGTGAAGCCGTATCAACCAAAGATTCCATTTCCTCAACGGTTGAGGAAAGAAAAAGTGAAGGAACATTTTAAGAAATTTGTTGATCTTATTCAATCTGTGAATATAACTGTTCCTTTAGTTGATTTGCTTGCAGGTATGCCTAATTATGCAAAGTTCCTCAAGGAACTTGTAAGTGACAAGAAGAAGCTTGAAGAGGCTAAGACTGCGGTTATGAGTGCCAAATGTTCAGCAATCATTCAGAATCAGATTCCTCCCAAATTGGAAGATCTAGGGAGTTTTCTAATTGCTTGTTCTTTTGGTGCTTATTTGTGTGAGGCATTAGCCGATCTTGGGGCTAGTATCAATTTGATGCCTTATTCTGTGTATAGGAAGTTGTCTCTAGGAGAGTTGACCCCTACCCACATGAGCATTAGGCTCGCGGATCGTTCTTTCCAATATCCCATGGGGATAGCGGAAAATTTGCAAATTAAAGGTAGGGCATATGATATTCCGGTTGATTTTGTTATTCTTGAGATGGAGGCGGATGCAAAAGTTCCCCTCATTTTAGGCCGACCATTCCTTATGACCGCGGATGCTATCATCCGGGTTAAGGCTAAAGAAATTTCCCTAGGGGTCGGTAATGACCGTGTTGTTTTTAATGTTGATAGAGCACTAAAGCATCCTTACTCTTGTAATGAAACTTGTTTCAGGTTAGATGTGATTGAAGAAGAAGATGCTTTGGAAAAGGAGCTCATGGATTTCTTGGACATGGAAGAAGGTGAAGCATTGCTAGCTTGCAGTGAAGAAGAGCAAGAGTTGGTTGGAGATATGATGCAAGAGATTATGGCATTAAGCGTTGATGAAACTCCACTGGAAGACGAGACCATTGAAGAGATCACCACTAGTGATAGCACACGGGTGCTAACTTCGGTAGAGAACCCTCCTACCGACTTGGAACTCAAGCCACTTCCGGACCATCTTGAGTATGCATATTTGGAAGGTACTTCTCTTTTACCCGTTGTCATCTCATCCTCATTAATGGAGGATGAGAAATCTAGACTTATGACCGTCCTAAAGGCCCATAAAAAGGGCCTTTGCATGGAAAATTTCCGATATTCCGGGTATAAGTCCAGAATTTTGCAAACATACCATTAACTTTGTTGATAATGTGAAACCGGTTGTGCAAAGGCAACGAAGATTGAATCCAAATATGAAAGATGTGGTTAAAAAGGAGATTATAAAGTTGCTTGATGCGGGAATCATATTCCCCATCTCGGATAGTTCTTGGGTGAGTCCGGTACATTGTGTACCGAAGAAGGGTGGGATGACCGTAATTTTAAATGACAAAAATGAATTGGTTCCCACTAGGACTGTCATGGGGTAGAGGGTATGTATTGATTATCGAAGATTGAATGATGCTACCCGCAAAGACCACTTTCCCTTGCCCTTTATTGATCAAATGCTCGAACGGCTCGCCGGTAACGAGTATTTTTGTTTTTTGGATGGGTTCTCCGGGTACTTCCAAATACCCATTGACCCTAAGGACCAAGAGAAGACCACTTTTACTTGCCCTTTTGGCACTTATGCCTATAGAAGGATGCCATTTGGTCTTTGCAATGCCCCAGGTACTTTTCAAAGATGTATGATTGCCATATTTCAGGACATGATCGAAACATCCATGGAGGTGTTTATGGATGACTTTTCTGTTTTCGGTAGTTCTTTTGACAATTGTCTTGAAAGTCTTGATAGAATGCTTGAAAGGTGTGAAAGGGCACACTTGGTCTTAAATTGGGAAAAGTGTCACTTTATGGTGAAAGAAGGTATTGTTTTGGGACACAAAGTTTCAAGGGCGGGATTAGAGGTTGATAAAGCGAAAATTGATGTTATAGCTAAATTGCCTCCACCCACTAATGTCAAATCAATTAGAAGCTTTTTGGGTCACGCCGGGTTTTACCGTCGATTTATAAAAGATTTTTCAAAAATTACCCGGCCGATGACAAAGTTGTTAGAAAAGGATGTCCCATTCAATTTTGATAAAGAATGTCTTGATGCTTTTAACTCACTTAAAGTTAAATTGACCAATGCACCCATTATGTCTCCACCTAATTGGTCATTATCGTTTGAGTTAATGTGTGATGCTAGTGATTATGCTTTAGGGGCCGTTCTAGGCCAAAGGGAGGATAAGCATTTCCGCCCTATTTCCTATGCTAGCAAGACCTTAAACCCGGCTCAACAGAACTATACCGTGACCGAGAAAGAGTTATTAGCCGTGGTTTATGCCTTTGATAAGTTTAGACCCTATTTGGTTTTGAATAAGACTATTGTGTTCACCGACCACTCGGCTTTGAAGTACTTGTTCTCGAAACAAGATGCTAAGCCTCGTTTAATTCGTTGGGTCTTACTTTTACAGGAATTTGATATTGAGATTAAAGATAAAAGTGGGGCTGAAAATGTGGCAGCCGACCACTTAAGTAGGCTCGAAAACCCTCACCTTGAGGAGTTAAAGGAGCATGATATTAATGATGCGTTTCCTGATGAGTTTCTAATGCAGGTGGATGTGGAAGAAGATCCATGGTTTGCAGACATTGCTAACTATTTATGTGCAGGTGTTCTTCCTAAGGAAATGACTTATCAACAGAAAAAGAAGTTCTTTTCTGAGATTAAGCATTATTTCTGGGAAGAACCATATTTGTTTCGCATGTGTGCAGATGGCTTGATTAGGAGATGTGTGGCCGGTGCAGAAACCCAAAAGATTTTGGATGCATGCCACTATGGACAAACCGGTGGTCATTATGGACCATCTGTAACCGGTAAGAAGGTTTTTGATGCAGGATTTTATTGGCCTTCAATCTTCAAGGAAGCTCAAACCTTAGTGGAGACGTGTGAAGTGTGTCAACGTCAAGGGAACATATCAAAGAAGGATGAGATGCCACAAAACTTCATTCAGGTTTGTGAGGTATTTGATGTTTGGGGAATTGATCTTATGGGACCCTTTCCGCCTTCAAATAAGTGTCTTTATATTTTAGTGGCGGTTGATTATGTGTCGAAATGGGCCGAGGCTAAGGCCTTGCCAACTAATGATGCAAGGGTTGTAATTGATTTCTTAAAGCAATTGTTTTGTCGTTTTGGTTGTCCTAAGGCCTTAATCAGTGATCGTGGAACTCATTTCGCGAATCACCAACTTGCTAAGGTGTTGAAGAGGTATGGTGTTCATCATCGTTTCTCTACTTCTTATCACCCTCAAACGAGTGGCCAAGTAGAAAACACTAATAGGGCTCTAAAACGAATCTTAGAGAAAACCATAGGTGATAATCCTAAGAATTGGTCTCGGAAGTTGGATGATGCGTTATGGGCTTTTAGAACCGCTTTTAAGACTCCAATTGGGACTACACCTTATAGGTTGCTTTATGGTAAGACATGTCATTTGCCTTTAGAAATAGAGCATAAAGCTTATTGGGCTCTTAGGAATTGCAATATGGACTTAGTTGAAAGTAGTGAATTGAGAATGTTGCAATTGCATGAGTTAGATGAGTTGAGGTTGAATGCTTATGAGAATTTCATGCTCTACAAAGAGAGAACTAAGGTTTGGCATGATCGTAGGATTAGAGAGAAGGATTTGAAAGCCGGTGATAAAGTCTTATTATTCCTTTCCAAGTATAAGTTCAAGCAACCTAAGTTGACTTCTAGGTGGACCGGCCCTTTTGTGATCAAACATGTTTATCCGTCTGGTTATGTTGAATTGTTTAAATCGGATGGATCTACTTTTATTGTTAATGGTCACAGGTTGAAGATTTATCATGAAGAAGAGGAAAATGTGGGAGCCGTCATTGACGAGCTTCCATTTTTCGAAAGGAATTGATGAAGAAAGGACCATGAGTCGAGCTAAAGACTCGTAAATAAATTAAGCGCTTCGCGGGAGGCAACCCGTGTTTCTTGTTTTCATTATTGTTCAATTGTAATTGGTAATGTGTTTTAATAAGAATTGCAGGTAGGAACCGCTCTCATGCCTTCCGGTAAGTCGTTTCTAGGAAGAAAGGTAAGTGTGTGTGTGTGTGTTGCGCCGGGGGGGGGGGGGGGAGTTGCGCCGCAATGAATCTGCTGAGTTGCGCCGCAACGGGTTGTACTGCGCCGCAACTTATCCTTCTGTTTTTCAGTTGCGGCGCAGTACGTTTGTTGCGCCGCAACGTGTTTTGCCACGTGTCATGCTCAGAAAAATCGAAAATCCAAAAAAATAAAAAATAAAAAATAATAAAAAAAAAAATAAAAAATAAATTATTTCAGTTCAAAAATAAGGTGTTGCGCCGCAACGGGAGGGGTTGCGCCGCAACTCGGGTCAAACCGGGTCAACTGATTTACTAAAAGCAACTCGGGTCAAATCTTTTACACACTCTCACATACTTCAATTATTGAGATCCACTTTTCCTCTCTCAGATTTTCCCAACCGACCCAACACTCCCCTTCTCTATTCTCTATTCTCTTAATCTTTTAATTTCATCTTTAAATCATTCATCATGGTCAGATCCGGAAAGGAACCCGCTTCTTCAAGCCGTGCAGGATGAGGCAAGGGAAGAGCCTCGTCGGCTGCTGCACCTATCGAGAGTGGTCTCACTCCCAAGGCCACTGCTATGGGCATTCCAACTCACCCTTGGTTACGATTCCCGAGGGCTACTCCCGAGAAGAAGACGGAATATACCAACAGGTTAGCATAGGTATCAGCCCATGTGGGAGGCTCAGTATAGGGGTGAGCAGTTTCATCCACCTCAGCCGATTCCGGATTACAGCCCCCCTAGCATTTTCATTCCAGAGCACAGAGTTGGAGGTGGATTCTTCTATCCACCAGAGCGTCAGTTTGAGGTGCCTCCTTCCCATGATGTTGGAGGGACGGGGCCCGATAACCCTGTTAGCTTTGGATCTTTTGCAGGTACACAGGCTGGAGATGATGCTGGAGGATCGGGTTCGGCAGAACCTTCGTTTGCTGAGCAGATGGCTGGATCGATTTTTGGTTCAGGCCCTTACCCCTACCCTCCTCAGTGATTGTTGATGAATTGATGCTGCTGCCGTCGGTTGGTTATGATGGCTTGTAATTGTATTTGTTTGAACAATTTCATTTCCGTACTTTTATTTATTTTCATTTGTTGGTTTGTAATCACCCATAAGGGTGCTTGAACATCGTATTTTACTTTTTCATTTCCGTCTATTAGGGATAGATTGATTGCATGGTTTATATGATTATGTTGCTCGTTAATGGTGTGTTCATGTTGATAGCAAGTTGAATGTCATGTGCATATGCTGGCAGTAAGTTCAGCGACATATTTTGTTGGCATCATATTCAGGCATGGAACATACATCATACCGGCAAGTTTTCTTGTTCTTGATTTTGTTTTTGTTTACTTTCCCCTATTTCCCTTGTTTGCCTTAGTTCATTGGACATTGAGGGCATTGTCCAACTCAAGTGTGGGGGGTGGTAAATAGGAAAAAGTCGGGTATTTTAGAGGTATTTTTAAACTTTTGCATGCTTGTCCTTGTAGTTAATTGCTTTTGTCACTTAATTATAGAACTTATTAAGCAATTTGACTACACCTTGGGTACAAAATTTTAATATGTGGAATGTGTTTTGACTGATTAATTAGGCAATCCCTTCTGGATTAATAATATGACTAGCACGCTCAAAACACCAAAACACCCAAATTGTGAGATTATTGATTCATTGCTAGTTATGATAGGTGTTACGGTTTTGGAATTACTAGCCTTGTTAATTTGTCCCTCTCGTAGGCTTTTGGATTTATCCAGGAGTAAGGGTTTTATTCAGAACTCTGAACTATGATGTGCAAGTTTGAGGTTGATTTTCCATTTCCGGTTTATTTCATTTGGTATGAGTGTGCCGGTGATTGGCTTGACTACCTTAGATGGTTTATATTCGAAAGCTATTAAGGATTTGACTACTTTAGCCATTATATCTACAAGGGAAAACTGAAAGTGAAAGATGAATTTAGGGTTTTGGAGTTATGAAGGAATGAGAAGTAGAGAGAGAGAATGATGATTGGGAGTAAATGAAGGAGAAGTAAATGAAGGAATTGTGTTGTGAAAGGTATTTATATTTATGATGGAATACAAAGGGTTTTCCAAAATAAATAAAATAAAATGATTTTGAAATTCAAACCCAAAAACGAAATATTATTTTATTTGAAATCAGTTTTGATCGGGTTTGAAGTCCGAAAATAATTTTTTGGTATACGTCCGCATTTAATGCAACGACGGCTATGACCCCACATTTTCACAAAACTTTTCAACACTTTAAAGAAAAAGTGATCATTACTTTCCTTTTACGGCGCAACTTGTGTGCCACGTCAGCCAAAAACATCATTATTCAAACGTTAAACTGTAACCTTCACGTGTTCACACAACGACCAAGTATCCAAAATACATTATAAAGGACAGACTCATTTCAGAAATAATATACAAAATCTGAGCATGATCAGAATCAAGAAATCTGAACCATCTCAGTTTACACAATTATTCTGAAATCATTTCAGAAATTCTGAAGCATTTCAGTCAAAATATTTTTCTGAGAGCAAAGTTCCCCCTTAGAGAAAAAACTCTTATAAAAATATTTGACACTTCCCCCTGAGGTGATGCTATACAGGATTTAGCATACCTAACTCACTGATGAGATGTTTAAACGTTTTGACATCCAAGGGTTTTGTAAAAACATCAGCGAGTTGTTTATCAGTGGGAATGAAATGAAGTTCAATATCACCTT
>CM067168.1:157051743-157065097 GCA_034093135.1 Erigeron breviscapus
GTGTCCAAATACTCTCGATCTTAAACAGGGATACTTCACAACTTTAAGTATCTCGATCCTAAAGAGTTATTTGACAAATATAGATCATATTGTAACTCATAGGTTGTTAGGATACTCACTTAATTGTGTTATCTTGATTCCGCAACAACCTTGTATTTTATTTAAACATCAATAAATGAAATACCCATGAAACATACATAATGGTCCACTTATTTGTTTATTGCTTTAAGTCTTGTATTACTTTGTTTATATATCTTGCATCTTTATTTACAAGTAATACTAGTCCAATCTAGTGATTATTAGACTTGTTTTATTTTACACTTTCTATTGGTTAACCATCTCGTTATTTAAGGGACTCACAATTCCTAAGGTGATCAGGAACCAGCATATCCAGACTCATTCGGCAGAGCTGAGGATCGGGCAATTCACCCTGAAGAGGAACCCTTGAAGAAAAATTTACGAAGAATTGCTATAAGTAATACGTAAAGGGGAACAACGATAGAAACATCTATCCAACCACTTACCAATTGTGGCTCCAACTCAACTGCAGAAACTCCACTCCAGCTGTAGGAACTCTACCAACAGTTGTAGTAGCTCCGGTTGTAGTTGCTCCAGTTTCATCAACTGTCTCTTTCCCAGGCCTCCGTCCAGGGCCAGAAGTCTCAGCTAAATAAGGAAAAGGCACACAAATCAGATCTAACGGCTGATCAGGAGAACCCTCCCATGACAGAGTAACCCCAGTAAGATATAGGATCACAGTGGGATACGCAATCAACAAAAATGGAGATCTGCGCACTTGACGAATCAACTCATTGTCAAGGGAACTCCCAAGCACGCTCATTATCCTCAAACGCCACCCTCGGCACCAACCTACTTCTATCTAATATACCCCTGAACATCGGGTGAATATATTCCTCACTGAAAAACAAAACCCCGGCCTCCAGTTCAACATATCAGAATCCCCTATATTCAAAAAATAACCTACCAGGCTCTCCTCAACCATAACCCAACCATCACGAACACTGAACTTGAAAAAATATCCAAACAAACTAATCCTGGGCTCTATATCAAATGCCCGACAAACAATGATAAACGACACTATCATGGTAATCGCCAAAGGGTGAACCATAGATAAATGCAGATTATGGTAATCAAGTAACCCTAAAAACCAAGGGGACAGGGGAAACCTAAGATTACCACCGGAGAAGGGAGCGGTATACATACCTACGAATCCAGGAGACGCAGAATTGATTCTGTCGAAACCACGCGACATCGCCTTCCGTCATCTCCGAATACGTGGTACTGATGATGCAAAAATGATTACGATCCATAAAGTATGAAGAAGATTGCACGAGAGAATCGAATAATGAAAAATACGGAGTGGGGAAGGGAGAGCGACAAGAAGAATAAGAGAAAAATATTTAATCGGAGCCGTCAAAGATTAAATAGGAGACAAGACGGATGGTTTGAAAAACCGGCGCATAACCTACCCTAACCGTCGATTAGTTTTCCCTCGAGATACGCGCGTCCGAATTAAACTCTTGATGGGATATATACGCGGCACGGTAAAATTACAACTTTACCCTCAATAAAAGAACTCCGAGAAAAACGAAGCATCCAAAACCATAGCTTTTTCGAAGCCCAGGATACGCAGGTATGCTTTTATTTATTTTTATTTTTGAAGTCTAATGCGATATTCTACAGATAGAACCTCCCATCAGACTGGGGGGCTTGATGATATACCCTATACGGAGCTTTAGCTCCGTACCCGAAGCAGATACGAAGCCACCTTCGTACAGGTAAATTTACTTATCTATTTAACCCAGAACGGAGCTCAACCTCCGTTCCACATAATCATTCCAGAGCTCTCGAGGTAACAAATACCCAGCTCCGAGGAAGTATATCAAAAAGATCGGATATAGATTCTTTCTATGATTACCCGAATAAATAATATATTCAAAGTCCAAATACTTTGGGCATGATTACCACAAATCTCCTCAAAGAAATAAGATATTTTCAAAAGAGCAAGAGATTTACCCTAATTCTCTTACCCTCTTCCCCAAGACTTTACCCTCTATATAAATAGAGGAGGAAGCCATACAACACATCATACACAATTCTCTCCAAATACATAACTCACGTTCGACCTCCGACATCCATCCAATAAATCCTAAACTACCCCATAAACCCTAAGTCGCACGAAATGACTTAGGATCGAAAAACAATAGGCGTAAAGCGATCTTTGACCCTCTGACCGGAAGGGAATCGCCAACAAAACACCTCCAACCCAGCTCACACCTCCGGTTGAGCCATAGTGCGATTATTTGATCAAACAAATTGGCGCCATCCGTGGGAATCCGCATCAGTTGAGAAGGGGAAGCATCAGGATCTGAGGAAATAGCACATAGATACTGCGTGTGGATATCTTCCAGCTCACTCATAGCTTCGTTCAAAGGACCCACAGTATCCTTCACAAGCTCAGAACCATCAAGGGTTATGCGACCCTCCGCAGCAAGAACACGGACCAGTTCTGATTCAGCATCTACTCTATTCGCATTACACAGCTTCGAGATCCTCATACCAACCTCAGGGCCATTCAAAAAAGACTTGCAAACATGGGGGATCACATCAAAAACAAGCTGCCTATACCTCTCCCTCATACCCGCAAGAGCAGAGCGATCATCTTCCAACAGAGCATCCTTGGCAGATAATTCTTCCTTCAACACATTGATCTCATCCCCTTTAGCAAGAACACTTCCACGAACAGCCTCCAGCTCTGCGGTTAAACCATCCAATTTCACTTCCAACTCAGACACCTTAAACTCCAACGATATCTTCTCCGCTCTCAACCTCTCAATTTGCTCAGAAGAAGGGCCTAAATCCTCTGAAAGTTCGCGCAATCTTGAATCCAGCACATTCCCAATTATGGAAGCACAAAAAGATGACTGATTAAATAATTCAGAAAGCTTTTGTAAGTCCAGACCCATTACGATGCTATGTGACAAGATTGACCATCAGGAGCCTGGAAAAGAGGATTAAACTCTGCAAAAAAAATGAAATGAAAAGAGGAGAAGGGAAAAGAACTACTACTTAGCGATGTCATGAATGGGGGAACACAATGGAATCATTGTAACTAGCAAATACAGTTGTGAGTATAACAGAGAAACCTGGATCTAAAGGCCCTCATCGGTCACAAATCAAGGTAGGGTTTCAAGTTATCAGACTCAACACGTAACCCTAATAGCAAAAAACAGAGAGATCCGATAAGAATCACATACCTCTTCAACAAAAGGGGGGGGGGATACCGGAATAAGGCAGACGGCGGATAAAATCGATGAGGAAGATATCAGCCGAAGAAGGTAAAATATTTTTTATTTTGACTATAATATGAAACAGATATGTATATATATATATAATATATATATATATATATGTGTATAATATATATATATATATATGTGTGTGTGTGTGTGTGTGTGTGTGTGTGTGTATTGAAGTATTTCGGCCAAAGCCGCTAAACAAATCCCAATCGTTGAAAAGTATGGGGTAAGTATATCACAATTTTCGGTCCGATTTAGCATATGTTGTGTCTGAAGGACTTCCGTAAGGATGACCTGGGGACCAACTATTTTTGAAGTCTAACGCGATACTCTACAGGTAGACTCTCCCATTAGACTGGGGGGCTTGATGATATACCATATACGGAGCTCTACTACGAAAGACTGGATACAAAGGACCCTTCGTAAACAGCGAAGGTACTATTATATATACCAAGTAGACACCTCCGTAGCCGAAGCTACGAAGTATACCTCCGTGACAACGGAGCTCACAGGACGACAAGGAACGGATATACATTATCCGACCTCCCCATAAGGGAATGAAATCAAATAACTCCTATAAACTAGGATACGATTCAAAAGTCCTAGATATATCTTCCTTACTTAGGATATATCACAAAAGAGGAAGAGATTTACTAACTTTATCTTCCTCTCCAAGACTTTACCCTCTATATAAATAGAGGAAGAACCATACGGCAGATCATTCATTCGCCATCATTCAACATACAAAAACCCTTATAACACATATTCGACCTACAATTCATCCATAAACCCTAAATCATCTCATAAACCCCGAGCCGCACGAATCGGCTTAGGATCACCAACAATAGGCGTAAAGCGGTCTTCGACCCTCTGACCGGAAGGGAATCGCCAACAAAACACCCCAAACTCACTCACACCACCAGTTGAGTCATAGTGCGATTATTTGATCAAACAATAGCCATCTTTCAAGACATGTTAGAGACTTCCATGGAGGTTTTTATGGACGATTTTTCTGTTTTTGGTAATTCTTTTGATACATGTCTAACAATTTAGATAAGATGTTGGAAAGATGCGAGCGGGCTCACCTAGTGCTTAATTGGGAGAAATGTCACTTTATGGTTAGAGAAGGAATTGTTTTAGGACATAAAGTGTCTAGTTTAGGTATAGAGGTAGATAGAGCTAAGATAGATGTTATTTGATCAAATAATCGCACTATGGCTCAACCGAAGGTGTGAGAGGTTTTGGGTGTTTTGTTGGCGATTCCCTTCCGGTCAGAGGGCCGTAGGCCGCTTTACGCCTATGATGTTAACCCTTCGCCAATCCGTAAGGCTTAGGGTTTATTTTTGAGAGTTAGGGATTCGGAGGTCGAATGTATCAATGATTAGGGTTTTAATGTGTTGAATATGAATATGTGCCGTATGGCACCTCCTCTATTTATATAGAGGGTAAAGCCTTGGAGAGGAGGGTAAGAGAATTAGGGTAAATCTCTTCCTTCGTGATATCTTCTAAGTATGGAAGATGTATCTAGGACTCTTAGACCGTGTCCTAGTTTATAGGAGTGTTTGATTTCATTCCCTTTTCGGGAGATCGGATAAACATGGAAAGGGTTTATGTGTATCCGTTTGTTATTATCTTTGGGAGCTCCGAAATTACGGAGGTGTACATCGTAGCTTCAGCTACGGATACGTCTGCTTGGTACAATGTATTAGTACCTTCGCTGTTTACGAAGGGTCCTTCGTATCCGTTCCTTTATACGGAGGTAAAGCTCCGTATATGGTATATCATCAAGCCCCCCAGTCTGATGGGAGAGTCTATCTGTAGAGTATCGCATTAGACTTCAAAAATAATCTAATAAAAATAAATAAGAGCGTACCTGTGTAACCGGAGCTCGAAAGAGCTTTTGGTTTTGGATGCTCCGTATCTTCTCTGGTGCTCTTTGTAAGGGTAAAATTTCCATTTTACCATGCCGCGTATATATCCCATCAGGAATTAATTCGAGCGCGCTTATCCCGAAAAGAAAACCAATAACGTGGGCTCAACAACCCATAACGTGAGTATAAAGATACCCATAATGTGGATTCAACAATCCATAACGTGAGTATAAAGATACCCATAACGTGGATTCAACAATCCATAACGTGAGTATAAAGATACCCATAACGTGGATTCAACAATCCATAACGTGAGTATAAAGATACCCATAACGTGGATTCAACAATCCATAACGTGAGTATAAAGATACCCATAACGTGGATTCAACAATCCATAACGTGAGTATAAAGATACCCATAACGTGGATTCAACAATCCATAACGTGAGTTTAACAACCCATAACGTGAGTATAAAGATACCCATAATGTGGATTCAACAATCCATAACGTGAGTATAAAGATACCCATAACGTGGATTCAACAATCCATAACGTGAGTATAAAGATACCCATAACGTGGATTCAACAATCCATAACGTGAGTATAAAGATACCCATAACGTGGATTCAACAATCCATAACGTGAGTATAAAGATACCCATAACGTGGATTCAACAATCCATAACGTGAGTTTAACAACCCATAACGTGGATTCAACAATCCATAACGTGAGTTTAACAACCCATAACGTGAGTATAAAGATACCCATAATGTGGATTCAACAATCCATAACGTGAGTTTAACAACCCATAACGTGAGTATAAAGATACCCATAATGTGGATTCAACAATCCATAACGTGAGTTTAACAACCCATAACGTGAGTATAAAGATACCCATAATGTGGATTCAACAATCCATAACGTGAGTATAAAGATACCCATAATGTGGATTCAACAATCCATAACGTGAGTTTAACAACCCATAACGTGAGTATAAAGATACCCATAACGTGGATTCAACAATCCATAACGTGAGTTTAACAACCCATAACGTGAGTATAAAGATACCCATAATGTGGATTCAACAATCCATAACGTGAGTTTAACAACCCATAACGTGAGTATAAAGATACCCATAACGTGGATTCAACAATCCATAACGTGAGTTTAACAACCCATAACGTGAGTATAAAGATACCCATAACGTGGATTCAACAATCCATAACGTGAGTATAAAGATACCCATAACGTGGATTCAACAATCCATAACGTGAGTTTAACAACCCATAATGTTTAATTTATATATATATAGATATATATATATAAGCATACAATACAACAATACAACTAAGGCATACGTTCAATAATCGTTCATATATAAATATAACGTCAATAACGGCACGACTTACATAATAAATAATGCGTCATATATCGGGACGACTTACATAATAAATAATGCGTCATATCAACGTTACGTTACAACTAAACATTCATATACAATATACACGTTAAACAATATCGTTAACAACAACGTTATGCCACAAATGTGGACTTAATCGTTATCACAATCACAAATCTATAATACGTTATGGGGAAAATATTATCATGCAAGATCATATGTCCCGTTCCATATCAAAACGTTTTCCATCAACCAACAACACAATGCACATACACTTCATACGACTCTACTTTCAAGGAATCATAGATGCTTATATATAGGGTCACCCGCAGCCTTCCCACCACATCTACAATTCATTGAAAGCATAATCGTCTTCCATGTATGTACAACTACTCTAACCACAACATATATTCATAATCGAAACATAATCAAACGAGTGATAAGTCAAAACTGATACGTCCCAAGGTGTATCAATATACCAAAGTATATTGTACACAGAACAGTTGTAGAGGGGGGGTGAATACAACTTTCTTCGATCTTTACAAACTTTTAAATAAAACGTTTTAAAGACTCAGTTTATATATTAAGTAAGTAAAGAACAAGAATCATTAAAACAGTAAAGCAGTAAAGTAAATGAAACATTCTTGAACACAGATTGTGGTTTTCAATGTAATCCTTTATTAAGAAATAATCTATACAAAGAATTACAGGGTTGTTGAGGAATAAAGATAGCCTATAGATATCTAAACAACCCTTGAAATGACAAACTACAATCAATAAGTTCTAGCTCAAGAGAATCAGCCCAAGCTGATCTCAAACAGACTAAGCTGTGTGTAAGAGCAGAGAAAACTTGTGTGAAGAATGATTCTCAGGAATGCCACACATATGCAATCAAGGAATGAAGCTTTTATAAGCAAAAGCCCTTCTTCTCTTGGTATCCAATGAAGCCACGTATTAATCTTCCACTAGATGACAAAGGAATAATTGATCGTGCCTTTCATGGTACTTGTGGTCTCCCACGTACTGGCGCACATTCTTTATCATCCAATAAGAGTATGGACACGCATATGTAAATCCAACCACCAACCTGGATCCTAGGATTCTTCTTAGTCACGTCATTTGTCCTTATCTTCAATCCAGGTTGTTATCTTCACTTGATTGTCAGACACAGATTGGGCCGTTTGTCAAAGCACCAATCTGCCTAAGTGTTCCAAGCTGACTGCTAATCCCAAGCTGACTTCCACTACCAGCTTGGTCTTCTATCTTTAATCCTCCTCTTCGACTTGGATTGAATGCTATAACATTGTTGATGCAGCTTGAACAACACTTGCTTCCATAAAATTACCATTACAAAACATGAAGCATGATCTGGGCCAGAAATAGATCGTAAGCTGTGTCAGCTTAGTCTGACCCAGATCAGATTACAAGAACCAAAAGATTACTAAGTGTTTATAGGTCAGATTTGTCATCACCAAATTTACAATGAACATTGGACTCAACAATGTCCCCCTATTTGATGATGACAAAACCAACTACACTTCTAACTATCAGCTTACAAAGAATCAAAGTAAAATATGACTAACAGCTTGTGACCCTTTGAATCTTTTGGGTTCTTTTCAATCTGATATGAAGTTTTAACAAGACAACTGAATTTGTACAAATACTTGTATATATTGAGAAATACAAAGTATTACAATGATAAAGTCCTATTCTCCAATCATTTCTACTGCCTCTTGTTTCACTTCATATGAAGGGGCAATTCTCACATCTAACTTCCTATCTAGGCCTTCATCAATAAGGAACTGCTCATACCCATTACCCTGATCACTAAAAGTGACACAAAATCTGTACAAGGTATATAGGTGCATATGAGGTACCTGTTTCAGCTCAGCAGTCCTTTGAAACACCAGTTGCCCTCTAGCATTCACAAAATACATTCCATGTTCAGGTTCAGTGATAAATAGCCCACTCCTTGCATTTTCAACACCAGCAGGTAGAGACAGATCAAGATGATTCAGAATCTTGTCAAGAGCATCTGGAGACAATAGATCAAGCAACTCTGAAGGGTTCAAGTTCTTGATGAAATCTGTATGATCACCTTCAGGAGCATTAATTTTTCCATGTCTTCTTCTTTTCTTCTTGAGTGGCTCTTCTGACTCATCTTCATCATCCATATCATAAGCTTTTGGTCTTGGAAGGCCAGTGATGTCAATCTTGAATTTAACAATAATGGCCAACTTCTTTTCAATGGCTTCCAAGACAGTCTCTCTATGAATGCCAGGCACACCAGTAATGATGTCATGCAATTCAACCCACTCTGTGTATCCTAAATCAAATAGATTATCAAGATCACAAGTTTCCCAACTTGACTCATATCCTTCTCTTGTGATCCTGATGCTTGGAATGGGCCTTCCTCTTTTCCTTTTCAATTGAACCTGGGTGATTGGCTCTGGATGCCTTCTATAGTTCAGTCTTTCAGTTACCTTTCTTTTCTCCAGAGCCTCCCACCTATCATGAGCTTCAACACTTTTCTTCACATCTTTCAACTTTTGTGATGGTTTAGTGTGAACCAACACTTTCTTCTTGCCTTTCCTTTGCCCTCTTTTCTTTTTGGATCCAATGGCTGCAAGATCTTCTTCATCTTCCTTATTCAATTGTTCTTGAACAGCCTTGGCAATCTCTGGATCAGATTCAGTCATTGACATCCTTTCTCTTTGCAGTCTGTCTTCCTTTACCATTTTGTATGCCATCTCAACTGGCACACCAAGTATTGGAGCCTGTTTGATTGCAAGCTCCCAATCTTTCTCTTTATCAGTCAGAATCTTCACACCACTTGACCCAGCTTCAGTTGGCCTTTTCTTTATCATAAATTGAGTCAGAGTGGCTGTGTCTTCACTTGAAGAGGATTCTGTTGGTTTTTCTTTGGGAGTTGGGTCAGCTTGAGATGACACAGCTTGTGCAGGGTCAGCTTGGGAAGACTTCTTTTCACCAACACTTTCAACAACCTTTTCGACCTCAACTTCCTTCCTTATCTCTCCAATAACAACATCAGCAGTCTCCCCCTTAGTGTTATCACCCTTTTCACCAGTTTCCTCATCCACATCTCTAACAGTCTTTTCACCACCAGACTCAGACTCTGGCATTTTTATCTCATCAGTTTCCTTCTCACCTTCCACCTTTGAACCATAAACAACCATTCTTCTATCATTGGCCTCCCCCTCAGCTCTAGCCTTCCTCTGTCTTTCTTTCAATCTTTCAAAGTAGTTCTCAATCTCCTTGTCAACCTTAACCCTTTCTCTTTCTCTTTCAAGTTCTTCCTGCTCAACTTCAGCAGCACTCTTCTCCCCCTTTTTGTCATCATCAGCAGGGAAAGAGCTAACTGGAGTGGCAAAGACTCCTTTGAGATTATGGTTGACCAAGTCAATTTTGATATTTGTTAGACATGAGGCTCTAAGCAAATCAACATAGTCTTCATGGAAGATTCCAATTTTAGCTTTAACACCCTTAGAGGCCTCAATCAGATCATTCTTGAAATCTGCTTGTGATTTGTTTGCAGATTGAAGCTCTAAGGTGACATCTCTTGTGAACTTGGTTGCACTTTTCTCAAACTGATCCAGAGTGCTCTTGGTTCTCTCCTTTTCCTCATTGCTTGCCTTTGTGAGACCATCAAGAGACTCTGTCAGCTTTGTTTGGTTCTGCTGCATCAAGTCAACTGCCTTCATCACATTATCTTTTAGTGCAGTCTGATCTTGACACAGCTTCTCCACCTTCTTATCCGTCAATTACTAATCCTTTTGGATCTTTTCCAAGCATTTGGTCAGCTGTAAGCTCTCAACCTTATAGGTTGAAGTGAACTCAGTGAGCTGACCCACCACATCTAAAAATGAGATAGTGGCAGCTTGGGAAGGACTTGCAGTTGGCTTAAAAGCCACTGACTCTGGAAAGAGCAGCCTGCAATCCTTAAAATCAGGGTCATTGGGCTCATATAGAAGGGGGTGGAGGCTAAGGGAGTTTTGGTGAATTTTCTCATGAGAGTGAGTCTCATGAGCAGATCTGTCAGAAATGACAATGTGCTGGTCAGCCTGAGAAAGATTGACGTTTAATTCAGGCTGAGGGCCAGTGGGAATGTGTTGATCATGATGTTGATCAACTCCTCCACTAGCATCTTCCATCAGATCATCCCTTGAGGATGGATGGGCAAGCACATCATCGAATGAAGAATCACTTCCGGAGATAGTGATTTTGTTCTCATTGGCATCGTGAGGACCACCAATGGTTCCCATTGCTGCACATGGGGCTAACATGACTGCCTTAAAGACATCCATGTAACCTACAGGATCCCTCTGTCCAAGGACAGATGCAGACACAGATCCTGCAGGTGTAATGTTTTGTGAAATTGATTGCCCTTCAACAAAGGTGTGTTGTTGCACCAAAGTATCCTTAGGGAGAATTATTGAGGCCTGTACCCCTCCTTGTGATCTAGAAGGGGCATTGGCAGCCTGTGCAGACTCAGAGTGTAAGAGAGAAGGAGTCTGATCAGCTTGGGGAGGAGAAACAGTGTCACAAGTGCGTTCGATACTTCTCTCCTTTGGCTGACCATCCTCAGAATTGATGTGCATTGACTCTGACTCATTTTGGATCTGGGCTGGATCCATTGTTGTCCCTTTAATGATATCATCAACCTTTTGGGAGGCTGATGATGGCGATTTAGGTTCAGACTCAGTATGACCTTGGGAGGAGGTCTTTCTTTCAATACCTTCACCCTGTTTGGAGGGTTGGGTAGCAGATGGTGTTCCCTTTAACTCGTCTACACTCTTTTGGGAGAGTGTAGATGGGCGTGGTGATTTTGGCTTATCAACTTGGGTGGCCGAGTCAGCTTTGGAACGTTCCTCAGCTTCCTCTGCACCATGGGGGACTTTAATAGTTGATGTTGCATTGTCAACCCCAGAAGCTGATACAGACTTCCTTTGTGTTCTTTTCTTTTTCACACTGTGAGGTACTAAGTCCTCAACAATGGGTCTTTTTGAGCGAATTTGGAAGAAATGGATGAGGGTGTGGCTAGGGTGGCTGATGATTTGGCCAACCCTTCACCCTCTTTAGAAGGAGAAAAAGATTGAATATATTTGGAAGAGTTTGAGTGTCAGACTCAGATCGCGTCGAAGAAGGGACAACTTCCTCACTTGCTCCTTGTTCCCTTTCTCTTTGCCTGCAGAAATCAAGGTAAGTCTGCATTGCTGGGGTCAGACCCTGCGCAGTTACCTTGGGACTATTGAAGATGTTATTGTTAATGGCCTTACATTCCACAGTTTGACCAGTTGCCAAACTGAAATCATTATCAAGAATGGCTTCAATAATGAGTGCAAGAATCCTACCATAAGGTATGGTAAGACTCTTATTATTGACTCGGCCAACTAAGTCTCTAAAAATTACTGCAGCAAAATCTATTCTGGTCATAGTGACCATTGCATGAAAAATTTGCAACTCTAAGGCATTAGGTTGGTTAAAGCTGTCTGCCTTTACTTGTAAAGATTTTGATATTGTGCTCAAAAGGTAATTCCAAATTCCAGTTAAATATTTCATTTTAATCACTGAAGCCAATGGACCAGTATATCCAACATCTTGCAAAACACTTTTAGCTTCAGTGTGAGACACAACACTTTCATAAATATCATCAGGCATATAAGACAGCTCAAAAGCAGACCTAATCCTCTCTAAAGAAATATATACCTTTCTCTTACCGTTGAGGATGGTGCCATAGATTGCAGGATCTCCTTTCTTGTTCTTTCCCACATAAGAACTCGCCCAAAACTCACAAAGAAGGTCTTGGAATACCACATCTGGCTTCTCTATCAACATTTTGCCAAATGGTTGGTGCCATAAGAATGAACTAAACATCTTGTAAACCCAGAAAATAGTTTAGTAAAGAACAAGAATCATTAAAACAGTAAAGCAGTAAAGTAAATGTAACATTCTTGAACACAGATTATGGTTTTCAATGTAATCCTTTATTAAGAAATAATCTATACAAAGAATTACAGGGTTGTTGCGGAATAAAGATAGCCTATAGATATCTAAACAACCCTTGAAATGACAAACTACAATCAATAAGTTCTAGCTCAAGAGAATCAGCCCAAGCTGATCTCAAACAGACTAAGCTGTGTGTAAGAGCAGAGAAAACTTGTGTGAAGAATGATTCTCAGGAATGCCACACATATGCAATCAAGGAATGAAGCTTTTATAAGCAAAAGCCCTTCTTCTCTTGGTATCCAATGAAGCCACGTATTAATCTTCCACTAGATGACAAAGGAATAATTGATCGTGCCTTTCATGGTACTTGTGGTCCCCCACGTACTGGCGCACATTCTTTATCATCCAATAAGAGTATGGACACGCATATGTAAAACCAACCACCAACCTGGATCCTAGGATTCTTCCTAGTCACGTCGTCCTTATCTTCAATCCAGGTTGTTATCTTCACTTGATTGTCAGACACAGATTGGGCCGTTTGTCAAAGCACCAATCTGCCTAAGTGTTTCCAAGCTGACTGCTAATCCCAAGCTGCCTTCCACTACCAGCTTGGTCTTCTATCTTCAATCCTCCTCTTCGACTTGGATTGAATGCTATAGACATTGTTGATGCAGCTTGAACAACACTTGCTTCCATATAATTAACATTACAAAACATGAAGCATGATCTGGGCCAGAAACAGATCGTAAGCTGTGTCAGCTTAGTCTGACCCAGATCAGATTACAAGAACCAAAAAGT
>CM067168.1:157066097-157098671 GCA_034093135.1 Erigeron breviscapus
ACTTGTAACCGAGGGATCCAGAACCGTAGTAATTAGAACAAATTGAACATGATGCTTAACAATGTCAGACGCGATCCTTTGACTTGGAAACGAGCACTGTGGTCACCGGAGATAATTATTATCTGGTCATGGCTTAAGAGCCGGGTAACTAAAAGATGAATTAGTAACACAAACTTTAGGTCAATAATGCTTAAACAATGAATCTAACGAGAATTTGTTTATAGCTTAGTGTGAGTCTAGCGACAGCACTAGTAATTAGGCAAAGTGAATCTAACGAGAATCTGAGCCGTGATTAAGTTTCCAACAGTCTAGAAAGTAGGTAGAATAGTATTTGGTCGTACCATGAGATCGGAGATGCCAAACAAGTATTTTAATTTAATTACTGTTATTTGTTTTTTCAAACTATTTTCAGACTAAGCCTCTCGCTGAATAAGCGGTTGCGGCTTTTATTTACTTTTATTTGCATTAGTATAATAGGAAATCGTGACAACCCCACAACCGCTAGAATTACACATATTACTAGATTAGGTAAAGCAACGCGTCCCTGCGAACGATCATGTTCTTATCACTAAACTATACTACATCTGATCGGGTCCCCTGTCCGTTAAGGTGTGCGTGTGTTTTTGAGATAATAACTTGTACAACATTTTTATAAATTTAAACACTCAAACAACAAACCATCAGACGTTGATGTCTTTTTTTGAACCAACAGGGCGAAAGTAAGCATGCCAGATCCACAAATCATATGAAGCAACCGCTTCAAGCATGATTGTTGGATGTCCCTTGTCGCCTCGCGTGTACTGCCTTGCCATGCCACTGGACAGTTCCTCCAACCCCAATGCATGCAATCTATGCTACCAAGCATACTCGGGAAACCATGAACCTCAGCATGTTTAGCAGTTAACCGTTCGATATCTGCTTCTGTTGGCCTTATCAAGTACTCGTCGCGATACAAGTGTATCACACACTTACAGAACTGGTCTAAACACTGGTAGCCCGTATCTTGCGCCATTTGCAAGTACTCATCTAAAGCATCAGCCTTAAAGCTATACGCTAACTAGCGTATGGCAGAAGTGCATTTCTGGAAAATGTTAAAACCGGGACGACCAGTAGCATCTGTCGCGCCTTTGTGGACGAACTGAAAGTGTTTCGGTAGCGGTTCAATGTTGTCAAAGGAGTTTTTATCTCGCGCTATGCGCAGAAACATTTCCTTTCGCATTCGAAACCTTCTACGAAACATGTCGGGTGGGTCAGTTGGTTCAGGCGCAAAGTAATGATCGTATAAAAGCTTTGCGGCACCGACGTGATCTCGCCGGATCACCCTTCTAGTAAACTTGGGTCTTGAAGAACTTGACGCTTCTTGGCTTTGATTTTCTTCTTCATCAAAGATAACGTCAAGACAGGCGCCTATGGCTTCGGAATTGAAAACCGCATTCAATTGCGTAACAGCATGATTGATTGATTCGTAATCGTTTGATTCGTAATCGTCGCTAGAGGATGATGATGATGAACTAGACATTTTTAGTAGTGGTGTGTAATTGAAATGTTTTGAAAGTGATAGAAATGGGTATGTTTAGATTGTTGTATTTTAAAATGGTAGTGTAAATGAGGTATAAATAGGAGTATGAAAATAAATAAAAAAACAAAAGAAACAACCAACTAGCCGTTGGTTATGATTTTGAATACAAAAATTGTTTTTTTTTTTGCAACGGCTAACCTTCAAATCGGGCCCCACACCAACATAAGCCGCACGTCTAGTTATGGAATAAATACCTTGGACGCGACGAAGGACGCAGCCGTGCTAATGGCGTCCTCCCGCTCCTGTACATCGGACGCGGGGAGGACGCGAGTATAAGGACCGGCCTTAGTGGCTGATAATAACAATTAGAACAAAATGCATTTTTGGTCCCTGTGTTATCATACCATTTGCAATCTTGGTCCAAACATTTGCAAAGTGGCGATTCTGGTGCCACAAATGGAAAAGTTTCGCAATTTTGGTCCATTTTTAACTTTCCGTCCATATGCCTCCGTTATTCGACCCACGTGCGGGGTAGATTCGTCCTTTCAATGTTTTTGGACCAGATTTGCAACAAAAAAACAAAAACCCCACCCATTTATAAACCCCTTTTTCCCCCAAATTTCTTAACCATAAAAGAAATTTGGGGGAAAAAGGGGTTTATAAATGGGTGGGGTTTTTGTTTTTTTGTTGCAAATCTGGTCCAAAAACATTGAAAGGACGAATCTACCCCGCACGTGACACGCACGTGGGTCGAATAACGGAGGCATACGAACGGAAAGTTAAAAATGGACCAAAATTGCGAAACTTTTCCATTTGTGGCACCAGAATCGCCACTTTGCAAATGTTTGGACCAAGATTGCAAATGGTATGATAACACAGGGACCAAAAATGCATTTCGTTCTAACAATTAAGTGTCTAGATTGAGCGAATATAAATCATCAAGCTTCACACATCATAGCTATGCAATAATGAAAGAACAAAAGTACAAAATTAGCTGATATATATATATAATTAAATATCCTGATCTACATATAAGTCTACATTTTAATGGCTTAAAATTTTTGAATGGCACTACTATTACATATAAGTTTATATATATAATTCCAACTATGACTGGCAAATCATGTCTTAACAGGTTTGGTGTGCACAAAATTCCTAGATTTCAAACATGAAAACGACTCATTTAACACTTGTCTTTGATGATTTGAGCATGACAGTTATTCGTTTTATGTATCAAAAAAGTTAAATGTTGAACTTTAAAATATTAAAAAACAATTATTTTTAAAAATAGAAAAAATTACATAATAACAGTTACTCAATTGCAAGCCTTAATTCCAACCTTTTTAAAATTTAATAGCTACTACTACTACTTGAGAAGTTAAGATCATAAAATATATAGAAGATGTATACATATGCATTTAAATTCATGTGCTTACTATATATATATGAGATCATACAAAGCCACCTGACAGTCATTATCTGACATCTCTCTTTCACCATTAAAAATTGAAAGAGAAAACTCAAATTAAAGAAGCGATGGCTTCTTGTCACCGGAGGAATCATCCCAATCCTTGTTATTTTGAACCGAATTCACACCACCAAACGAAACACCGGCAGCTGCAGCTACATTTAACCCACTTCCCCCAATTGTATTTAGAAACGCCGAGTAGCCACTACTGGAACCACCGGTTCCTAGTCCAAGAAAATCAAGGGTGGTGGGTGCCGGTGGTCCCATTAGTAAATGATCTCCTAGGCTTCTAGTATTATTGTTGTCATTCATTTCTTGTTTGGTTTGTAGATTACTCCATTGCCCAATCCCAGCTTCTTGGTAGTGATCCATGGAGGAAGGCGCCTGTGGTTGTGTTAGTCCCAAAGCATATAAAAATGAGGTGTTGGATGAAGTTGCACCCATTTGAGCCGCCTTTTGTAGCAATGCCGTTGCGGAAAGTGCTGGTTGAGGTGCTGCTTGTACATACTGATGCCGTTGGTGTTGTAATGTGTGATCATGTGATGGGTATAACGATGCTGACGACGTTGTGGAGCGATACAATGAAGACGACAACGAAAGTGACATTGGCTCGAGAATTGGATTCCTACTATCGCCTCCAGTAACATTACATATCACATTAGAGTAAGCCGATGGAGATGATTGAGACGATTGCAAGACAGACGACGATGCAAATATACTAGCGAATACGCCTGTATTGTTGTTACCACTAGTTGCTGATCCTCCACCGCTTGCTGTGGCCTCCGCCTCAACTGTCGGATGTTGTAAAATCCCAATCGCCTTTTCCGGCATATCTGTAACAAAATAAAAGAATATATAAACGGATACATAGATGAGATAAAAATCTAAAAATGAACAAAGTTATACTTATAACAAATATACTTCTCTATAAAGTATGATATTGAAGTACTTGATAACTGGAATCTAATAAAAAAGCTATGAGTGTAAACTTTGCTACAAGCTAAAAGTAAAGGGAAAGCAATTAAGAACAATCATAGAGTCCTTTTTTCATCCATAAAATCTCTCTTTTTTAATTACACTTTGGCTTCGTCTTCGATATATCTGTGAACTTTCCTTTAATTAATGGACTACTACTACCAACTCTCACATTCACACACAAAAGTTAAAAGAACTGAAATTAAAAAATACACACAGTAAAAGACAAATACTTAACAACAAAACAAATTGATTCCAGTGGATACACAAGGATAAGCAACTTAAATTTTGAAAAAGCACATAAAAGCAACTCCAATTAATATAACAAAAAAAACAAACCTGAGCTGTGAACGGATTGAACCGGAGATAGTACACCGGTGGACGGAGTTAACGGTGACGGTGGCGGACTACACGACGGCGGAAGCACCACCGACTCCTTTTTCTCACTTTCAGCAATAAGTCTAGCATGCTGGTCAGCAATCGTAGTTGGCACGTTTTGAGGAGGTTGATGAGATCTCGCGCTCTCTTGTGCTAACGCATCACAAAACGCTCTATGTGTGATAAAACTATCCCGCCTTCATTATCAAAAAATAAATGATAATAAAATAAGATCATTAGGTAATTATATTCTCACAATTATGAAATGTGTTATGAAATTAGAACAAGAACAAAAAAAAATATATTTGTACCTAGAAAACAAGGTGCCACAATCACATCTATATTCTTTAGTCCCACATGTTTTCATATGTGCTTTCCAATCAGATTGAACAGCGTATTTCTTAGAACACCGTTCACACTTCCATTTCTTTTCGCCGTGTTTTCTTGAAAAGTGCTTTTTAATACCGGTGAGATCACCCAGGGCTCTCGACGGATCATGATGGATACATGTTTTTTCCGGACAAACGTAAACACGTTTCCGTATTTCTTTACCGTCTCTTTGTTTTAACTTCCACGGTAAATTATGTCCACGACGATGAAGCTGTAAATTTTGGTCTCGCTGAAATCCTTTGTTACAGATCTCGCATACAAATCGGTTTGTTGCCAGTAGTGCTGTTGGTGATAACGCGATTACTTCAGCTTCTGGATCTACAAAATATAATTT
This sequence comes from Erigeron breviscapus, assembly GCA_034093135.1. Taxonomy (NCBI): domain Eukaryota; kingdom Viridiplantae; phylum Streptophyta; class Magnoliopsida; order Asterales; family Asteraceae; genus Erigeron; species Erigeron breviscapus. Next base: position 157,071,162 of record CM067168.1, read on the forward strand.
AATTTAATAACTTATATGTGTGTATATATATATATATATCAACACAAAGGAAAAGGAGATGGATAAATATATTACCAGGCATTCCAGGAAGATTTCGCCTTTTCTTCAAAGGTTGTTGTTGTTGTGTATCATCATGTGTTGCTGTTGTAGTTTCATCAACTAAATTTGTGGAAACCGCCATTGAAGAAGAAGAATTGATGTCAGGATCAACCATATATATATATATGAAGTTAGAGCCAAAGATAATAATATATCAAAATTGAGATGAAATCTCAGCTAAATAAGTAGCAGTTCATTATTTCTTCATCACCCACCAATAAACAAGTCTTTATGTTTTTTGTTTTTTTATTATTGACTATCTATAATAAGCCTATAATTAAATACTATGCAATTACAAACTAAATAGTCAAACAATTATGACCGGAGTATGTAGGATAAGGCGGCAATCTTCTTCTTCTTTTATATATATAAGATATAGATAGTCAGATAGATATACGGAGATAGATAGAGATATTGTAATAGTAATGTAATGGAAAATGAGAAGGAAAATGGATAGAAGAGGAGGGTTAAAAGTGGCGGCCGTTAACCATGGTTAAGGGGGAGGTACTTCGGGCACAAGTTAAGAGTGTGTATGTATGATGAAGTGAGAGAGAGAGAGGGGGTTGAAAATCTTGACCGTCCACGTGGTGGAATCAGCGGGAGAGTGGCATGTGTCGGAGAAGACGTAGTAGTACTGGTACTAGTACTCCAACCACGACGCGTTGGCTTTGTCGTTTTGCATGAGACTTTGAAAATGAGAGTTCACATAATATATGTTACTATGAGTTGCGTGTATCCACAAAATGTATCACAAATGACTAGCTAGAAGGGTTTTTTCACGATGCGACAAGAGTGGTGGTGGTGCGACAGTGATGTTGTCAACCGATAGTAATAATGGTGGCAATGGGTGATGACAGTGAAGACCTATAATATAGGTTATTGATGTAAAAAAGTCATTGCAGTGCACTTATTTTATGAATTAGAATAATAAATATGTAAATTATTTCATATTTTTGATACATGAATAAAGAAATGAAAAAATACAATCGAAATTCGGAAGTAAATTAGTTGTTTAAACAATCATTTGATATTTTGAGGAAAGTTGTTTGATAAAATATGAATTATAGTCAAATCCTACAAAATATATCTAACAATTTTTCTTATTCTCCGTTAATTTCATTTTACAACAATAGGTATATGTATTTTATGTATAAATATTGTTTAAACAAAGTTGAATCATTTATAATTTAGACATAAACTAATTTTTTATATCCTTACCGTTTATGGTTTAATTAGTTTTTTTTATTTTTTTGTGTTATATTTATTTCATTTGCTCATTTAATATATTATAATTTATAATTTTAAAAATTAAATAATGAAAATACTAAACGTTTTTCACATAAAACAAATAAATTATATCATAATTTAAAACTGATTTTTTTTTCTTTTTAAAATTAATATTTAACAATATATATATATAGAGGTTAGGGTTTATGTGGCTGTTAGACACCCAACTTGGGTGTAGAACCCCTCACATCTTGTTTTTTTAATCCATAAAAAGCATGGGGGCCAAACATTTATAGATATATTAAAAAATTAGTATGTGAGGGGTTCTACACCCAAGCTTGGGTGTCTAACAGCCACATACTCCATTTTCTCATATATATATATGGGAAAAGTGAATATAAGGCTGTCCGGCACCTAACTTAGGTGTGGAACCCCTCACATACAAATTTTTTAATATTTCTTGATTAATGAATAAATGCTTGGGCCCCCATGAATTTTATGGATTAAAAAAACAATATGTGAGTGTTCCACACCTAAGCTTAGGTACCTAACAGCCTTATATTCTCATCCCATATATATATATATATGACATCTGATATAAGTATTTAATTTATTGATTCTTTTTTTATAAATAAGAAAATTATTAAGTACGAAGTTATAAGGTGTTTTTCTGTGCATTGAGTAAGGAAAACACTATAGTTAATTTTGTAAAATCTAAGTAATGTGAAGATCTTGCTATTGATGACATTGTACTTCTAAAATGTGATGAATTCTCATGTTCCGCTGGTACAAGAATTTTGTAGACACATTTTATTTTGACGAGGAAAATGTTTGATATGTCTAAATAATAAATCTAAAGATGTGCCTAAAAATGTAGTATTGATTAAGAAGATTAAAAAGAGATGAGTGCATCCATGTACCATCCATTGAATGTTTTAGACATGTTTTTAGCCATATATATGAATACTCGATTGACAAATATATGATATAAATGTGCGATTGGAAATAACTTGTCATGAATTTATACCTAAGAGAAATTGATAAGGATGGTTATTCTATTGAAACAATAGTTGATTACATACATGATGAAATGAGATGAACATGGTAACTATGAGTGATTACCAATTCGTTATCATGTTCGGTAACTATATTAGAATGAAATGAACTATTAGTTTGATATATAAAAATTGATCTAGGCGTTGAAAGTATGAGAGTGTAAGCGTATATTTTGTTGGGTGATTAATAAACTTTGAATTACATTAATATATAAATATAATATTAAAATAATAGAGTTTTATAGATATTATAAGGATGGTCACAGCCACCCTTGATTTATATATAGTTCCTTTATTATTGCATGTAATTGCCTGTAAACTACTCCATATGTAATTAACGGTAAATTCAACCATGGAAAAGAAAATAGATGTCTTTTTTCCTTCTAAATTTGACAAATTATTTATATGATTCATGCATTGTTTTTATTGGGAGGGGATTCCCTCATGTTTTTCAACTTGACTAGTCAAGTTGGAAAGATCTTGACTATTCAATGTTAATCAAAGGTCGAGATTAAAAGATCAACTTTGGATCTTGACCCTTAATTATAATCCAATGGTTAATTTTTTTTTAACTTGACCTATCAAGTTGAAACCAACTTGAGGGGATCTTCACCCGTTTTTATTAGCGTTATCCAAGCTTATCGGGTTTTTTTGTTTATAAAGAAAAAGACGAAAGGAAAATGATTAATTCTCCTAAATATTAGCCTAAAAATCCTCCTAAAACTATACAAATGTGACATGTAGATTTCATTCATTCTTTTTCCTAATCTCACCCCCTGATTTTTCACATGTCACCATCCTATGAATTAAAAGGATTTTTAGGCTAATAACTTAGAAGGATTGATCATTACCCAAGACGAAAAGTTAGACTAAAAAACATTAAATTAAAATCACTTAGCGGGTCAACAAATCAAAGGAATAACCGACTGTGACAAAATGACAAACCAACCAAATTTAAAAATCAATTTCTCTAACCCAACCAAAAACAAAAGGAGAGTGATATATCTACAACAGATTTTGGTCATTTACAACAAATGTACATATTATACTGCGCAGTATATAACTGTATAAAATATGTATTGATGTAGATGTCCAAATAATATTGTAGATTTATCACTCCCCAAAATAGAAACCTATATACACGAGAACTACGACTTAGAGGCTTCCCAGTGCATTTGTTTCTCACTCGTCCAGGGGATTAGTCCTTTTAGGGACAAGTCCACACCATTGGGTGTGACTCGTCCCTTAGACTCGTTCTTGGGATTAGTCCTTCCAGGGACGAGTCCAATATAAAGAGTGTGTGTGATGTTTAAGGGATTAATGGTATAAAAGGTGGGTCTAAGACTAGTCCTTTGCATTGAGTATGTTTTGGGGGGAATTAGTCCTTAGAGTGTTTTTTGCTAATGTGACGATGACTGGGACTAATCCTTCTGGACAGAGAAGCCTCTTAAAAGACATTGCATATACTATTTTAAAGCTCTGTAGCCAAATACATTATAAAGTTATGAATTTTTTCAATGACAACCTTAAGTATTTTCAATAACCTAAATAAAAAAACTTGAACTAATGAAAAATCCATCTTTAAAGTTTATGAAAAAAATTTATTTATAAAACATTTATCAACCAAACATTGCTTTTTTTTATTTATATCTAAAGGTGGTTCTTGAAAAAATTGTAGAGCCTTCCGTAACAATTTGAAATGTTACAATAAATTCGTGTCTGCCCATGGTGTCTTGGTTCAATCATACTTTTACTTAAGGGGGAGGGAGTGAGGGGCGAGATGGAGGGAGGGTTGGAAGAGAGCTCGCGAGCTTGAAGATGGCTCGGTCATCACTGCAGCGAGATGGAAGAGGGTTGGAGGTGAGCGAGCTCGGAGCTCGTGGAGGGTTGGGAGGGAGATGGAGGGGAAGGAATGAAAGTGTCACATTTTCAAATAGTGTAGTGACCATTACAGGGACCAATGGTGTAAGATTCCACGCGCCAGGGACCATTTGTGTAAATCGGCTGAAAGTTTTTTTTTCTTCCTATATACACATACCAATTTAATCTTCCAAGAACACAACCAAAATAATCTATTAATTTATAAAAATACCATTTTATTTATAAAAAAAATACAACGGCTAGAAATTAAAAGACATTACTTGATAAAAAGAGAAACATATCATAAACTAATTAAAACTACTTAGAAATTAAATGACATTACAAACTAATTAAACCATCTGATATTGTCGTTGCGCCGATTTGTTCTAGTTGCTCAATGTGAAAATCGCACTGTCAAGCTGTTCAATTGCAATTTTGATGCTGTTGATCTTCCCCTGCAAATAATCTATATATTGTCACTCAATATCAGAACATTCCCTTGCTTGTAAACAAAAATTTGTTCTTGGAACCATTTCTTTTTTGTAGTTAGCTTTTGCATAACTGCCATGAGTTCCTCTTGAAACATCACGTGGTCTAGGATATCGGCCATCATACTGTCCTCCACCTGATCGACAGTCAATGGTGGTTTTGGGAAAGTGATATTTGATGAAGAAGCCATTTGGACGATAGAAATATATATAGATAAAGTGTATATATATTTGATCTGAAATGTTTGTTTTTTGGGTCTGAAATGTTTGATGATGAAGACAAAGTGAACGACGCTCCTCCAACGTTCAAATTCGAATTTATTTACAGAACTAGTCCCTCCAACGTTCAGATTTCAAATTATATACATATTCAGTCCCTCAAACGACCAAAAATTCAAATAAATTACAACTTTAGCCCCTAAACGGCTAACATTGATTTCACTATATAAACACCATTCCAGGGACATCCCAAATTCATTTCACATTTCCAAATTCCAATTTCCATTTTACTCTTCACATCCAAATGGTGTTGTCATCAAACATCGTTCACCGACCTCGCATGACTGTGGATGAGATGAAGACACTAATCATGGTTGACATTAAAGAAGACACCTTCCTTCAAACAGAAATCTCTGGGGTTATGGGATGTTTACGGGAGAAAAGGCGACGTTGCGAGGTAATGATGCAATTAATACAGACGTCAAACCGTGAGATTTCGAAGCACGAAGGCCAATATTCCCATTTTCTGCAGGATGAGATTAAGAAGGTCAAGCCTGTAATCAAGGATGTTTTTGATGGCGGTCACACGTTGGGAGACTGATGCACTTGAGCCGAATCGTACCATGATAATTGCGGTGAAGAAAACCATTCGACGAAGTCAGATTGCCGAAACATGACCAATGGTGGCTCGACTTAAACGCTCACCAGAGCATTGAAAGTATGTCACTAGAGGATCGTTATCAGTAGTTATGTTTTTTTTAAAGTTATGCATTGTGTGTTTTTATTATGTACGGTGAAGTTTAACTATGTATTGTTTTTACTTTTAATATGTAATGTGTTTTAAGTATTATGTAATGTGTTTTGTTATTAATAAAACATATAAATTAAAAAAGGGTTAATTATGCAAAGTTTATAATGTTAAGGATAAATTATTAAAATTTGAAGAAAAGGTTGGGAGTGATGGTTGCCACTAAAAAGATTGAAAAAAAGGTTGGAGGTTGAAATGAGGTGAAATAATTTGATTGGGTAATTTGAGGGAGATGGGGAGATGATGATATATGACTCCCTCCCTTTTAATAACGATGCACACATGTATTTGTGTTATGTATTACATTGATATTTTTTTTTATTATTAATTTTTTTAAACATATTTATTGATGAATAAACAGCTTGATGCATATATTGCTAGCAATACCATTATGATTCAATAATAATTCATCAAATTACTAGCGCTATCAGAGTTATTGTTCTGTCTACTAATAATTCATCAAATTACTGTTTAGCGATTCTGAAATGTAGTTACTGTCTTACTGATGATATATATGTTATAGTAATAGTAATTTAGTTTAGGTTTTTTATATATTATTTGTTTAAAGTGTAAAAAGATGAAAAAGCACAACAAACTGTAACACTTAAAGTATCTCCCAAATTGTTAGAATGACATAAATCTTTAAATATTAATGTAAGAGGCTAAATGATTTTCGTAATTATACAAACTTACTAAATAAGATGATAATTAGCGAAACATTTAGCTTGTATTTGTTGTATCTATTCATCTATTGTACGTATTTTTGTTTAGAACCCACGTGAAGTGATTTGAGCCCACGAAATGTAATATTTTAGTAGGTTAGGCCGCTCATAATAGAGCATCGACGAGCTCGTCGATGTTTTCTTCCTCCACGAAGTTAATGCTAGCAAGCGGTTCGTGCCCGACGGAATCTCCCTCCTTCCTATTTAAGAAACGCGTCGAGGAATGTGTGGGACCCGAGGAGCGTATTGTCGTTCGAAATAAAAAAAGCTTTTTTTTTAAAGTAACGGCTAGTTTAACATATATATTTTTATATCTATATATAAACACCACCATTTTTTAACAATCAATCAAAAATAACATACCATTTCACATATCATACTATCATTCAAACATTTTCATACCAAACAATCAATCATATTAACCACCATGTCGAGCTCAGACGAGGATTCGCGTTCCTATATAGCTAAATATACGAATCCGGAAATCTTACAAACGTTTGCTATTTTCTTAGAAAATGAAGAAGAAGCCGAATCCTCAAGGGTGCCAAAAATACCACGAAGAACCACACACATAAATCACGCCGAAGCCGCACATCGTTTGTGGATTCATTATTTGCTCCGCAACCGGTCTACCCATCCGATTATTTTCGAAGGCGTTTTCGAATGCCCAAGGAGATGTTTATCCGCATATGTAGAGATATTCACTCCTTCAATGGCGTACAACCATTACCGCAACACTTTTAGTATTTCCAACTTTTTCCAACGGATTGCGCTGGTCGACCCGGGTTCAACATCTTCCAAAAATGTACTTCCGCCATACGACAATTGGCGTACGGTTGTCATGGCGACCAACTAGATGAGTACTTGGAAATGGCAGAATCAACTGCATATTTGTGTTTAACCAACTTTTGCAAGTGCATTATTAATTTGTATCATGAACAATACTTGAGAAGACCGACACAAGAAGATGTCAAGCGCATAACTGCTAGGCATTTAGAGGTACAAGCATGCTTGGAAGCATAGATTATATGCATTGGGGTTACGCAATAGAGGGACGCACCATCGACTTCGCGGTGCTTTAATCGAACACATTTGGACGCTCCCAGAAAACCATCGTCAACGTTAATGTTCTTGTTTAATTTTAATTATATTTAATAATGTGGTAGTTTAATTTTATTTTTAATTTATATTATGTACTAGTTGGTTTAATTTATTTATGTAATGTTTAATTTATATGTGGTGTTTTTATTTTTATAAAAGTTTTATTAGTTTTAGATAAAATATTTATTAATATTTGGGTTAAAATAAAATAAAAAATTTTTTTTGAAAGAGGTGAGGAAGAGGTCTTAATGATAGGGGTAGTTCTTGGAGAGAGAAAAACTGATATGCAGTGAGGAAGAGCTAAAGAAGAGCTTCCTTAGTAAGAGAGACCTTAGTTAAGGTGAAACCAGCTCGGTAACATCATGCTACTTGTGAATTACAAATTTACTTGATATTTGGTCGCAAGTTTAGTACAGTAAAAACAAATTGGAAAACCATCAAATAAACAAAGTGATGTACGTCTCGTTAGTTTAGTGAGAGGGAGACAAAGAACTCAAGAAGTCAAGAACTCTATCGATATATGATAGTTTTAAAGAAAATGGTATTTGTATAATGCCATAATGGGCTCAGGCTTACTGTAAATAGAAAGGAGCTCAAAAGCCCAGTTAGATAAGTGCGAAATGAGTAGTGGACTATTGGGTCTCAATAATGTTCGCATAAAGCCGTTAAGGTCTTCTTTTGCATTTTCATAGGTGAGTTATGAGTATTTTGTTTATTGGTTAAAAATTTATATGCCTATTGTGAATGTTGTATATAACTTTGTATATTAATGAAAACTTTTTGACTGTTCAAAAAAAAAAAAAAAAAAAGTTTCAAAAATGATCGCAGAAAATTATCGGTTGAATTTTGTATGTCTAAAATAAAAAAACTCGTATAATTTACGAATAATCTAGATTTATAACTTTTCTCCATTGATTCATTATGCATGCATATGAGAAATGGGTATTGATATAAGTTAATGGTGACACGCTCGTAACACGTTTTTCACAATAGTGTCACCGTGTGAGAGACATGCGTGACAATCCCATTAGGAGAGGTAAAAAAATTTACGTTTGAAACCCAAGATGTTATACCTTCACAACTTTAATTGATTTGGTATACGTTTACAATCATGCGAGCAATCTATCTATCTATCTATCTACCAATAAACTAAAACAGGATTGAGATATAATTGAAACGATACGTACCGTAATCCTTGATCGACACATGTCCTTTTAATTTATTTATTTTATAAATTAGCTTTTTTAATTGTATATAGATTCAATTTCCTTATTAGACTTAGAATTAAACTCTAACTCTTGGCTTATAAATACAAAACACATTATAACCTTATTTGATTGATCGTTTTCTCATTAATAAAATTGTTTTTTTTCTCAATTCTTCAACTCCTATTACTTATATTATTTGTCGTCACCCACTATGCTTATAAGTTCCGATTTTGATGTGATTGTAAAAATTTAAGGTAAATCCAACATTCCAACTAAACATATATTATATTTATCATTACTGTTTATTATAATTTAGCTTCGATCATTGGTTTACTTTAACCACAATTTATTTCATACTCACGAATCATGTATGTGGCATATTCAAATTTATTTATAATACAATCTATATAGCTACCGTACATCGTACGGGTATTAGGACTAATATTATAACTAAAAGAGAGGTTGAGGTACACTTGACACCCCTTAAAGCTCTTTTTAGGCCTAAAACTCTCTTCTAATTAATCTATAGCTCTCTTCTTTTTTCTAAACTTTTTTATTTTTTATTTGCTTATTAAATAGATAGTTATATTTAAAATCTATCAAAAATCTTTTTCTATCAAAACAAATCTTTTTAAACTTTAAGATATATAATATCCTTAAAAATCTCCCAAAATTATATATACAAATATACAATTACCATCCAATTACTATTTTTTAAAAAATTATTATATATACAACCTAAATTTTTATTAATCATTCTCATTCATATTATTCTTCTCCTTTCTATCTTTAATAAACAAATCAAGTTAAGTAAATTTCTCAACAAAAAAAACATACAGTTTTTTTTAAATCACTTTAATTTTATTTTTGATATTTTGTTCGTGTTTGTTTATTATTTGATATTGAATTGAATTATTATGTCATTGTTATTTTTCATCTCTTTTAATTTAGTTTGTTGTCAATTGTAATTTGATTATGACTACTTGTTCTACTACAAAAGGGTTTACTCTTTTAAATTTGTTTTGTTCATGTTTTGTTATTTTTCACCTGTTTTGTTATTTACTATTTTGATATTTACCTTTGATATATATATTTTGAGACTATCCGTCCAACGGACGGGCTTGATGACTAGTTAATATATATACTATACTTTGAAAGTTTTCTTTATGTTTTCATATGAAAAATGAAAGAATCAATTATATGAAACGAACCATAATAATTGGAGTATTATAAATATTATTATATGGATATTCAATTCCTTATTTATGTCTTGGCATATTCTCTATAACATTCTATTTCCTAGCCTATATATACAAGGCTTTATTGTAATTCCTCATTAATAAGATTACCTCTCTTTCTCTCCTAATCCTTCTTCTCTTCTATCTTCATATTATAATACGTTATCAGCACGAACGGCTCAAAACTCTAAATAAATTTTTTTTTGACCGACTAATGTTTTCTCATGTATACACCTTTTACGGAACATCAAACCTATAGCCAATATCACAATACTTTGTCGAAATTAATTTTATTCTTTTTGGCCGACCAAATATTTTTATTGGCAGATTTTTTTTCAGTAGACTAATTTTGTTTGAAACATACCTTTCTCATGATTTACATTCTTTTTAACTTTATATACTCTCAAACAAAAGTTTTTTTTTTTTAGATATAAACATAATCTTTCGACACCTGTTACGTTCTCGACTATTATGGTTTTTTTTAATTAGTTACTAGTTTTCAGTAATTTTTTATTTATTACTATATGTTAGAGAGAAATTAGGAGAAGAGAGAAATGATTTTATTTATTTTCATAACTCCAAATGATTACAATTAATCCGGTATTTATCCTAAAATTGTTCTAACTACTTTTGCCGCCTATAACAACCATTTGAACATATACACAAAGACCCCCTGAACTATTAAACTTGGCTATTTTATCCCTTAATCCAACTAACATGTAACAAATACCCTCTCTTTTCAAGGAATTTTGTCCTCAAAGACAAAATTGGAAATGAGGAAAGCGTGCTTGAATGTCTTCTGCCTTCTCCCATGATGCTTCAGAAATTGGAAGGCCTTCCCAGTGAATTAAAACTTCCACAACTGCCTTGTTTCCTCTTTTAATCATCTTTCTGTCCACCACAGCTCTTGGTTTTAGAACAGCTTTTGGTGCAGATGGCAATTGAGCCACATTGGCAGAAGGTCCATGAGCTCTTTTAAGCAATGAGACATGAAATGTGGGATGAATCTGAGCTTCCTTGGGCAATTCCAGTTTATAAGCTACCTTCCCAATGCGTTGCAGCACCTTGAATGGGCCAAAAAACCTTGCAGCCAATTTTCTATGGAAATGAGTCTTCATAGTCTTCTGCTGGAAAGGATGTAATTTGACAAATACCCAATCCCCTTCCTTAAATTCTCTATCAGTCCTGTGAGCATCTACATGTTTCATCCTGTTTCTCGCCACCTCCAGATTGGTTTTCAATTTCTGAATCATTGCCTCTCTATCCCTATGTATCTCTTCCACTGCTGCAATATTAGTATCCCCTGGAATATATGGGATGTGCATATTTGGTTTAAATCCAAACAAAGCCTCAAATGGACTCATCTTAATAGTAGAATGCCAAGTGGTATTATACCACCATTGAGCCAGTGGAACCCATTTAGTCCAAGAAAGAGGTGTATCCAAACACATAGCCCTCAAATAAGACTCCAAACACCTGTTTAACACCTCTGTTTGACCATCAGACTGAGGGTGGTAAGCTGATGACATAGCCAATGTAATCCCTTGCAGCCTCATGAATTCTTTCCAAAAATTACTCAAAAAGAGAGGATCTCTGTCAGACACAATTGTAGATGGGCACCCATGTATTTTAAACACATTGTCCATGAATACCTGAGCCACAGAAGCTGCAGTGAATGGATGACTCAAAAGTATAAAATGCCCATATTTAGTGAGTCTATCCACAATTACCAAAATTGTATCCTTCCCATGAACTCTTGGTAAGCCAGAAATAAAATCCATTGAAATGTCAGTAAAAATAGAAGTGGGCACTGGTAGAGGTTGCAATAGCCCAGGTGTTGCCACAGTTTCATATTTGGATCTTTGACAAATTGTGCATTGTTGAATGAACTCCTTGACATACTTGGAACACCCTTTCCAATAGAAAATTTCTTTGATTCTGTTCAGTGTAGGGACTACTCCAGAATGGCCCCCAGTTGATGAAGCATGATATAAAGCAATAATATCATTTCTCAAGATTTTATCTTTAGCAATGAGTAATTTACATTTTCTTCTCAATGCTTGACCATCCCAAGACTTGTGAGGGACTGCTATTCCTTGATTCAATTTGTTTATAAGGGCTTGACTGTCAACATCTTGTGCCCATGAACCTTTAATCCTATCCCATAAGAGAGGATTGATATGTCGTATTTTATACCCATTTCCCACAACGTATTTAGTTGATTTCGCATGGTTTATGAGTCGTTTTTGTATACATTTGGTGCGTTTATGGTATTTGTTAGTGTTTCAGGTTACTGACAAGTATTTAAGCGCAAATCTAGAGAAAACGACGTTGTTGAGATGAATTAAGTGCTAACGGAAGATTTCGGAAGCATTTGGATGAAGATTGCAGAAAGTCAACTAAAGTCAATGCTGAAAAAGGCCAGTTGCGCCGCAATCCAATTCCAGAGACATAAGTTGCGCCGCAACGTCTTCCAGTTGCGCCGCAACACCCTTCCTTCTTGGCCAGCCACGAGTCAACATAAGTCAAAAAGTCAACGCAAGTCAACGCTGAGTTGCGCCGCAACCCAAAATCAGAAGTATAAGTTGCGCCGCACGTCCTTCAGTTGCACCGCAATGGATTCAAGTTCAAGCCAGCGTTGGTCAATAAAAGTCAAAGTCAAAGCAAAAGTCAAACCCAGTTGCGCCGCAATGCTGAGTTGCGCCGCAACTGGTCGCGAATCTGGCAGAATTCTGAGGGCATATAAATAGCTTGAAAATTATGCCAAAAACACTCTTCTCTTTTAGCAGCCGTGTTCAAAACCCTAAATTGGAGATATTATCAGTTTTTCATCATATTTTAGGTTTTCAAACACGATTGGATCGTTTACGTTCGTAGCTTTCGATTATTATCATTAGGTAACAATGAATTTCTCTTATTTTGATTTTTATTCTTATTTTAATATGAGTGGCTAATCACTTTATCATCCATCTTGATGGAGTGAGACATTATGTAAATTGCACAATTTTATTAATTCAATGTTGATTTCATTTAACGTTATATCGAGATCTTAGCGTATTTCTTTCTTATTATTTATCTTGAATTGATTGGTGATTTATATGTGTCTTTAATGATAGTTATTGATTACGTATATTTCATTTTGATTGTTTGGGTACAAACGATTGGGTCTATGACGGGTACGGTAGATAATCGTTCATGATAATAGGAAGAAATGTGTTAACGGTTGGGTACAATCGATAGGTATAATTGTTATTTCAATAACCAAACCAATTGTTTGATTAGGGAAGTTATAAAAGAGGTCTTGGGGTACCGGTCTTTGTAACGAAACTAGTTAAAGCAAGAGAGTCAAATGATGTCTTCAACTTGACGGGTACAGGGTTGGTGCTTTGTTTGAGTCTCGGTTATTTAATCAACTAATTTGGGTTTGAACTTCATTTATGTGCAATCTGAACATGTGTTGAGAGAAATCAAGATGGATGACCTTTTAAATTATTGTTTAAAACAAATTCTCTTTTCGAATAATCCTGAGGGATTACTAATTAATTACTAATTTTGCAACGTGACAATTCGGTCACAAAACCCCCCTTTTTACTTGAATTACTTTATGTCGACAATTACTTAGTTTCAGTCCCTGTGTTCGATCCTGGACTTACCTTTTAGCTATACTATATACGAACGGGTCCACTGCCCGCGAGTGTGTAGTAGTCAGTTTTAGGGTATTTCTTGTTTATAAATTTTAAACTCGATTTACACATCAAGTTTTTGGCGCCGCTGCCGGGGACTTAATTTTAAGTAGTTGTTTATTTTGTGATTCGATCCTTTTTCACATTCATTTGTGAGAAAGTTATTGCTTTTCTAGATAGTTTGTATTTTATTTTATTTTATTTATATTATACCACAGGTGCGGTTGACGGTTTGTTTGTGGTGAGTGTGCAGGTTCTTGTTAGTTGATGAACACAAGAGCTTCTGGCCGATCTTTGCTTAGCCCATTGTCTAATCCAGGGAAAGTCAGACGTCGACTTGTGTCAAGAGATAACCGGGAACCATCCACACCAATCAAAATAGATTTAGAAACCGAAACCAGTGTCCCACCCGTTCAGGATTCAGAAGATCAGTTGGTTAATAAGTTGAAAGAAGCAGGTAGAGTGTTTGGAACAGGTGAAGATTCAGATTCAGAAGAAGAAGAGAAAATTCAAACACCTGAACCGAGTACTATTGTTATACCTAGAACCAACCTTAATATTAACCAACAACAAAGGGGTAGAAGAATGGGTGATGAACAACCGGTAGATCCGAATGCCCGTCCTTACGGGGAGAGAAGAAGAAATATACCGGTGGACCGGGGCACAGCTATTCGCCCTCCGGCTATTTCAGTGGATTTCTCTTTGAAAGGGAATCACCTCAAGAGTGTGGAAGAGGATAAGTTTGATGGGATTCGAAGAAATAACCCATATGCACACCTTGAGAGGTTTGAGAAGATATGTAGGCTATATCAATATGGTACAGGGCAAGCGGAAGCCGTTAAGTTGGAACTATTTCCTTTAACTCTCGTTGGAGATGCATCTTCATGGTTTAAGGAGTTACCCGAAAACTCATTCACCACTTGGGCCGAACTTCGAGAAGGGTTTATTGATGAGTTTTATTCGGTTAGAACTCAAAGGCAATTAGAAAACAAAATCCGAGGTTTTTCTCAAGAACCGGGTGAAGATGTGGTTGATGCATGGAAAAAGGTTCAAGGAAATGCTTAGAAATTGCCCCGGACATAGTATGGGCACCGAAGAAAGCTTTGAGATTTTCTATGATGGTTTGGATAGAAAAACCAAAAGAGAGCTCGGTTATGCATTTGGGGGTAGTCTAAACAACATTTCTCCAAATGAAGGATATAAGATACTTGAGGATATGGCTAGAGAGTATTTTACAAGAGATGAGGACCGAGACAAGAGGTCTAGTAGAACCACCGTGGCTAAGGTGGAGAGTAGTGAGGACTCGAAGCTTATTACCGAAGTCAAGGCTCTCTCAAAGCAAATGAATGAGAGATTTGATAGTCAAGATACTAGATTTAAGAGCCTTGAGAGAGATGTTAAGGTTATGGCCGACGGATGTGAGCATTGTGGAGACTTGCATTATACGGAGGATTGCCCGGATAAACCAGTGAAAGATGTTAGCTATGTTCAGAATCAAGGGAATTTCAACCAAAATACCGGTTATCAAAACCGGCCATCAGGTAGTTCTTACCCTTCTTCTTCTTTTGTTAATGCTAACACTTCTGGTTATGGTGGTAACAGGTTTAGTAGGTTCACCAATTAACGAGGCTCAGATCCAGAATTAAGAGATATAGTGAAGGAGTTCATTGGTGCCCAAAAGGCAACTAATGAACAAGTTGCAGAAGAGTCCAAGAAGGTGATTTCTGTTTTGGACGCCTTAACTACTCGCTTGGATGGATTGGGACATAAGTTGGATCAAGGAGCTAAGAATCAACAAGCCACCATTAAGGATTTAGAAGGACGGATTGAGAGGCTAGGAAACTCGAATAGGCATCCCGGTACTCTACCGAGCAACACTCAACAGAATCCAAAGCCTCAATTCAATAACCAAGGGCAAAGTAGTCAAGGATCGGGACAGAAGTATACCCCTCCAAATGCTCAAAATGAGCAAGTGAATGCCATCACTACAAGGACGGGTAAGACTTATCTGCAAATCCTTTACCTAATGATTCTTCTCCACTTGTGCAGGAAAATGAAGAAGAGGAGACGGTTGATGAGGAAATTGAGATGGAACCGAACCAAGCCGTGCCGAAACCGGCCGTTCCATCCAAACCCGCTGAGAAACCGACGGTGAAGCCGTATCAACCAAAGATTCCATTTCCTCAACGGTTGAGGAAAGAAAAAGTGAAGGAACATTTTAAGAAATTTGTTGATCTTATTCAATCTGTGAATATAACTGTTCCTTTAGTTGATTTGCTTGCAGGTATGCCTAATTATGCAAAGTTCCTCAAGGAACTTGTAAGTGACAAGAAGAAGCTTGAAGAGGCTAAGACTGCGGTTATGAGTGCCGAATGTTCAGCAATCATTCAGAATCAGATTCCTCCCAATTGGAAGATCCAGGGAGTTTTCTAATTGCTTGTTCTTTTGGTGCTTATTTGTGTGAGGCATTATGGCCGATCTTGGGGCTAGTATCAATTTGATGCCTTATTCTGTGTATAGGAAGTTGTCTCTAGGAGAGTTGACCCCCACCCGCATGAGCATTAGGCTCGCGGATCGTTCTTTCCAATATCCCATGGGGATAGCGGAAAATTTGCAAATTAAGGTGGGGCATATGATATTTCCGGTTGATTTTGTTATTCTTGAGATGGAGGCGGATGCCAAAGTTCCCCTCATTTTAGGCCGACCATTCCTTATGACCGCGGATGCTATCATCCGGGTTAAGGCTAAAGAAATTTCCCTAGGGGTCGGTAATGACCGTGTTGTTTTTAATGTTGATAGAGCACTAAAGCATCCTTACTCTTGTAATGAAACTTGTTTCAGGTTAGATGTGATTGAAGAAGAAGATGCTTTGGAGAAAGAGCTCATGGATTTCTTGGATATGGAAGAAGGAGAAACATTGCTAGCTTGCAGTGAAGAAGAGCAAGAGTTGGTTGGAGATATGATGCAAGAGATTATGGCATTAAGTGTTGATGAAACTCCACTGGAAGACGAGACCATTGAAGAGATCACCACTAGTGATAGCACACGGGTGCTAACTTCGGTAGAGAACCCTCCTACCGACTTGGAACTCAAGCCACTTCCGGACCATCTTGAGTATGCATATTTGGAAGGTACTTCTCTTTTACCCGTTGTCATCTCATCCTCATTAATGGAGGATGAGAAATCTAGACTTATGACCGTCCTAAAGGCCCATAAAAAGGGCTTTGCATGGAAAATTTCCGATATTCCGGGTATAAGTCCAGAATTTTGCAAACATACCATTAACTTTGTTGATAATGTGAAACCGGTTGTGCAAAGGCAATGAAGATTGAATCCAAATATGAAAGATGTGGTTAAAAAGGAGATTATAAAGTTGCTTGATGCGGGAATCATATTCCCCATCTCGGATAGTTCTTGGGTGAGTCCGGTACATTGTGTACCGAAGAAGGGTGGGATGACCATAATTTTAAATGACAAAAATGAATTGGTTCCCACTAGGACTGTCATGGGGTGGAGGGTATGTATTGATTATCGAAGATTGAATGATGCTACCCGCAAAGACCACTTTCCCTTGCCCTTTATTGATCAAATGCTCGAACGGCTCGCCGGTAACGAGTATTTTTGCTTTTTGGATGGGTTCTCCGGGTACTTCCAAATACCCATTGACCCTAAGGACCAAGAGAAGACCACTTTTACTTGCCCTTTTGGCACTTATGCCATTAGAAGGATGCCATTTGGTCTTTGCAATGCCCCGGGTACGTTTCAAAGATGTATGATTGCCATATTTCAGGACATGATCGAAACATCCATGGAGGTGTTTATGGATGACTTTTCTGTTTTCGGTAGTTCTTTTGACAACTGTCTTGAAAGTCTTGATAGAATGCTTGAAAGGTGTGAAAGGGCACACTTGGTCTTAAATTGGGAAAAGTGTCACTTTATGGTGAAAGAAGGTATTGTTTTGGGACACAAAGTTTCAAGGGCGGGATTAGAGGTTGATAAAGCGAAAATTGATGTTATTGCTAAATTGCCTCCACCCACTAATGTTAAATCAATTAGAAGCTTTTTGGGTCACGCCGGGTTTTACCGTCGATTTATAAAAGATTTTTCAAAAATTACCCGGCCGATGACAAAGTTGTTAGAAAAGGATGTCCCATTCAATTTTGATAAAGAATGTCTTGATGCTTTTAACTCACTTAAAGTTAAATTGACCAATGCACCCATTATGTCTCCACCTAATTGGTCATTATCGTTTGAGTTAATGTGTGATGCTAGTGATTATGCTTTAGGGGCCGTTCTAGGCCAAAGGGAGGATAAGCATTTCCGCCCTATTTCCTATGCTAGCAAGACCTTAAACCGGCTCAACAGAACTATACCGTGATCGAGAAAGAGTTATTAGCCGTGGTTTATGCCTTTGATAAGTTTAGACCCTATTTGGTTTTGAATAAGACTATTGTGTTCACCGACCACTCGGCTTTGAAGTACTTGTTCTCGAAACAAGATGCTAAGCCTCGTTTAATTCGTTGGGTCTTACTTTTACAGGAATTTGATATTGAAATTAAAGATAAGAGTGGGGCTGAAAATGTGGCAGCCGACCACTTAAGTAGGCTCGAAAACCCTCACCTTGAGGAGTTAAAGGAGCATGATATTAATGATGCGTTTCCTGATGAGTTTCTAATGCAGGTGGATGTGGAAGAAGATCCATGGTTTGCAGACATTGCTAACTATTTATGTGCAGGTGTTCTTCCTAAGAAATGACTTATCAACAGAAAAAGAAGTTCTTTTCTGAGATTAAGCATTATTTCTGGGAAGAACCATATTTGTTTCGCATGTGTGCAGATGGCTTGATTAGGAGATGTGTGGCCGGTGCAGAAACCCAAAAGATTTTGGATGCATGCCACTATGGACAAACCGGTGGTCATTATGGACCATCTGTAACCGGTAAGAAGGTTTTGATGCAGGATTTTATTGGCCTTCAATCTTCAAGGAAGCTCAAACCTTAGTGGAGACGTGTGAAGTGTGTCAACGTCAAGGGAACATATCAAAGAAGGATGAGATGCCACAAAACTTCATTCAGGTTTGTGAGGTATTTGATGTTTGGGGAATTGATCTTATGGGACCCTTTCCGCCTTCAAATAAGTGTCTTTATATTTTAGTGGCGGTTGATTATGTGTCGAAATGGGCCGAGGCTAAGGCCTTGCCAACTAATGATGCAAGGGTTGTAATTGATTTCTTAAAGCAATTGTTTTGTCGTTTTGGTTGTCCTAAGGCCTTAATCAGTGATCGTGGAACTCATTTCGCGAATCACCAACTTGTTAAGGTGTTGAAGAGGTATGGTGTTCATCATCGTTTCTCTACTTCTTATCACCCTCAAACGAGTGGCCAAGTAGAAAACACTAATAGGGCTCTAAAACGAATCTTAGAGAAAACCATAGGTGATAATCCTAAGAATTGGTCTCGGAAGTTGGATGATGCGTTATGGGCTTTTAGAACCGCTTTTAAGACTCCAATTGGGACTACACCTTATAGGTTGCTTTATGGTAAAACATGTCATTTACCTTTAGAAATAGAGCATAAAGCTTATTGGGCTCTTAGGAATTGCAATATGGACTTAGTTGAAAGTAGTGAATTGAGAATGTTGCAATTGCATGAGTTAGATGAGTTGAGGTTGAATGCTTATGAGAATTTCATGCTCTACAAAGAGAGAACTAAGGTTTGGCATGATCGTAGGATTAGAGAGAAGGATTTGAAAGCTGGTGATAAAGTCTTGTTATTCCTTTCCAAGTATAAGTTCAAGCAACCTAAGTTGACTTCTAGGTGGACCGGCCCTTTTGTGATCAAACATGTTTATCCGTCTGGTTATGTTGAATTGTTTAAATCGGATGGATCTACTTTTATTGTTAATGGTCACAGGTTGAAGATTTATCATGAAGAAGAGGAAAATGTGGGAGCCGTCATTGACGAGCTTCCATTTTTCGAAAGGAATTGATGAAGAAAGGACCATGAGTCGAGCTAAAGACTCGTAAATAAATTAAGCGCTCGCGGGAGGCAACCCGTGTTTCTTGTTTTCATTATTGTTCAATTGTAATTGGTAATGTGCTTTAATAAGAATTGCAGGTAGGAACCGCTCTCATGCCTTCCGGTAAGTCGTTTCTAGGAAGAAACAAAAGGTAAGTGTGTGTGTGGGGGGGTAGTTGCGCCGCAACGGGTTGTACTGCGCCGCAACTTATCCTTCTGTTTTTCAGTTGCGGCGCAGTACGTTTGTTGCGCCGCAACGTGTTTTGCCACGTGTCATGCTCAGAAAAATCGAAAATCCAAAAAAATAAAAAATATAAAAAATAATATTATTTCAGTTCAAAAATAAGGTGTTGCGCCGCAACGGGAGGGGTTGCGCCGCAACTCGGGTCAAACCGGGTCAACTGATTTACTAAAAGCAACTCGGGTCAAATCTTTTACACACTCTCACATACTTCAATTATTGAGATCCACTTTTCCTCTCTCAGATTTTCCCAACCGACCCAACACTCCCCTTCTCTATTCTCTATTCTCTTAATCTTTTAATTTCATCTTTAAATCATTCATCATGGTCAGATCCGGAAAGGAACCCGCTTCTTCAAGCCGTGCAGGATGAGGCAAGGGAAGAGCCTCGTCGGCTGCTGCACCTATCGAGAGTGGTCTCACTCCCAAGGCCACTGCTATGGGCATTCCAACTCACCCTTGGTTACGATTCCCGAGGGCTACTCCCGAGAAGAAGACGGAATATACCAACAGGTTAGCATAGGTATCAGCCCATGTGGGAGGTTCAGTATAGGGGTGAGCAGTTTCATCCACCTCAGCCGATTCCGGATTACAGCCCCCCTAGCATTTTCATTCTAGAGCACAGAGTTGGAGGTGGATTCTTCTATCCACCAGAGCGTCAGTTTGAGGTGCCTCCTTCCCATGATGTTGGAGGGACGGGGCCCGATAACCCTGTTAGCTTTGGATCTTTTGCAGGTACACAGGCTGGAGATGATGCTGGAGGATCGGGTTCGGCAGAACCTTCGTTTGCTGAGCAGATGGCTGGATCGATTTTTGGTTCAGGCCCTTACCCCTACCCTCCTCAGTGATTGTTGATGAATTGATGCTGCTGCCGTCGGTTGGTTATGATGGCTTGTAATTGTATTTGTTTGAACAATTTCATTTCCGTACTTTTATTTATTTTCATTTGTTGGTTTGTAATCACCCATAAGGGTGCTTGAACATCGTATTTTACTTTTTCATTTCCGTCTATTAGAGATAGATTGATTGCATGGTTTATATGATTATGTTGCTCGTTAATGGTGTGTTCATGTTGATAGCAAGTTGAATGTCATGTGCATATGCTGGCAGTAAGTTCAGCGACATATTTTGTTGGCATCATATTCAGGCATGGAACATACATCATACCCGGCAAGTTTTCTTGTTCTTGATTTTGTTTTTGTTTACTTTCCCCTATTTTCCTTGGTTTGCCTTAGTTCATTGGACATTGAGGGCATTGTCCAACTCAAGTGTGGGGGGTGGTAAATAGGAAAAAGTCGGGTATTTTAGAGGTATTTTTAAACTTTTGCATGCTTGTCCTTGTAGTTAATTGCTTTTGTCACTTAATTATAGAACTTATTAAGCAATTTGACTACACCTTGGGTACAAAATTTTAATATGTGGAATGTGTTTTGACTGATTAATTAGGCAATCCCTTCTGGATTAATAATATGACTAGCACGCTCAAACACCAAAACACCCAAATTGTGAGATTATTGATTCATTGCTAGTTATGATAGGTGTTACGGTTTTGGAATTACTAGCCTTGTTAATTTGTCCCTCTCGTAGGCTTTTGGATTTATCCAGGAGTAAGGGTTTTATTCAGAACTCTGAACTATGATGTGCAAGTTTGAGGTTGATTTTCCATTTCCGGTTTATTTCATTTGGTATGAGTGTGCCGGTGATTGCGTTGATTCTAGAACTTGTCCTGGTTGATCGTTCCGTGTTATTTATCAGAAGAGGCAAATTTAGGATAAAACCATTGTTCTTTGTTTGATTCACCCTTGTTTCGTAAAAATTTGTTATGTGCATGTTTTGTTAATGTGCTTAGTAGCTAACTACACTGGTTAGTGAATCTCCTGTTAAACCCTTGGTTTGCACTCACTTTTAGTGCAAGAAACAATAGAAAACTTGTTGTCACTAGCCTGTTCTTTGTTATTTAATCCACCGTTATATATGCACCTTTTCCTAGCCATACCGATAGTCGAAGTCCTGGTGGGTCATTAGTTGCCTATGCTAGTGGATGGTTTGGGGTTGTCCTTTATGTCGGGTTGGGATATTCTCGATTTCTGAGAATAGATTGATTTCGTCATGTTTGTTTGGATAAAGTCTGAATCGTTCATTTCAGCATATGAGTATATGATTTGTCACTGTTTCAAATGTTATGTAAGAGAATACCAATTAGTCAGAGTAAAAGTAGCTCACAAAAAAAAAGAGAATAAAAGAATTGAAAAACAGATAAAGAAAAAAAAATAGAAAAAAAGAAAAAGAAAAAAAGAGCTTGGGCTGTCAATTGGTATTTCTCACTTTTGGTCAAATCATTTTTGTAAGTTGGTACATCAATTACACCAACGAAAGGATTTTTATGCTATCATCTTAGGTTGATATTTGTGGGTTGGCACGTTTGCTTAAGCCAACATGGTTAGAATTGGTTGATTGAGTTGTTTAGTGTCATACACCACAATGGTGTCGGTTGTTAATCGTCTATTGGGGGTATTGTCTGGACAACTTCTCGGGTTTTGGACCGTTGGCAACTAGTGACATGGGATTTAATGGATTAGACTATTTTGTTAAACTTTGTTATATGTTGTTGTAAGTCCCAGCTCAATAGATGGTACTACCTGAAGACACCTCTATGTCGATGGTGGAGTTACTTTGCAATATAAGCACTGAACTGGAGACGACCAGTTACAGGAGTATATACCAAGTTCTAGATAGATTACTTATTTAAGTGAAAATAAGTAAAGAACAATGCAATAATACAAAATACTTGTAAAGTAAATTGGTGAGACAATATGTAATTTTCAAGTGTAATTTATTTATTAACTTTAAATAAATTACAAGGTTGTTGCGGAACCAAGATAATACAAGTATGTAAATATCCTAACAACCTATGAACTACAATTGATCTACACTTGGAATTTCTCTAAACAATCGAAACACTTAAAGTTGTGAAATGTTCCTTTTTACTATTGAGAGAATATTGCACAAGTTCACCAAGAATATTGCAGGTTTGCAAAGTGTGAAGTGTTCTCACTTATTATTCTTGTTGTGCAATGACTTGTATTTATAGGCAAAGTTAACATTGGGATGTTAACTTTGGCCGTACAAATATGGTTGAGAACATTTAAGGAATAACATTTAATTCCTTAAAATGCAGTGTAAAGTTGCAGTATAAAGCAACTTTACTCAACCAGCTTTATGTACCTTTTTTGTACTTAAATAATAAGATAAATCTTATTATCCGGGTAAAAGCACATAAAGCATAAAAAGTCAATTCCTCGTAATCAGTGTAAAGCTTTGTAAGAGCTTTCCACTGACGGTCTCCAGTTTGTAACTGACTAGAATGTCAACTGGGCTTCGCTGCCATTGTCATTCTCTATCTTCCACTTGTTGTCTTCGACTCCAACTGGAAGGATTCTTCAACTGGTCAGTTCTCAACTGGAGGAAGTCTTCAGTTGCGTTAACTGTACGATGCAACTGGACTTCAATATATTTCTGGACAAATCTTCTTGGTCTCCAGGTGCAACTGGAGACTGGCCAGTTTCACTGAAACTGGTCCTAACAAATTCCCCCTATTTGTCCTGAAATATTAGCAAGTCTTTTTCAGTTCTTGTATCTGTACAAGTGTGAACTGGAGAGACTTGTTCGATTAAATCTATCTAAGTTTTTCAAGGCATTTTTATAGATCAATAAATGCCTTGGGTTTTTCTTTTTAAGTTCGTTAGATCTAATCTATTATCTACCTTGTGGTTACAAACTGGTAACTTCATTTATACAAGGAAATGAAATTTACACAAGTTACAGAATGTAAATAAAGTTACAAGTAGATAAACTGAAAGAAATATTTAGCTTGATGGCCCTTCACCAATTTTCCTTTTCTTGGTCACTGAAGAGATAGGTTGTGAGTCTTCAGGATCAATGTTCAACTTCAGCTCCAGATTCTCTTTGTGTTGAATCTTGCCCTTCAAGAAGTTGACCCATGCTTTCTCAAACCTATTCCTTTGTGCCTTGGCCTCCAAAAAGTTTACCATCTCAACCCATTCCGAGAACCCATATTGCATTGCACCAGGATTGTCAGTTTTAACCAGTGGCCCTCTGGTATAACTGACCTGAACGTGAAAGTACTTGGTGCCTGGCTTAATTGTTACATTAACACCATTGATAGTCCCACTATGTCTTCTGGTTGCCATGATCTGGGAGTAATAGCTTCTTGCTTCAGATTCATCTGATATTTTAATACTCCCAGCTCCAGCAGCCAGTACAGCAGACTTGATGTCATCATTCGATACCTCGCCAGTTGGTTCTATGAATGTACTAAGGTCAGCATCTCTGGTCAGTGGTTTTCTTGGTTGAGGGTTCCTTCTTGGTGGATTCAATACCCTTTTTACAACCTTCTTAACATTTCAATTCTTTTCATGATCCCACTGGCCCGATTCTCTTTTGCCTTATCCACTGATATATTCAAACTTCTGGCATCAAATTCAACTTCTTCATCAGGATAGTGCCTGTCCAGTTCAATGTCAAGCATTTCTTTCAACATGCCCACTATCCTGTCATCATTTTTTACTCTGGCATACTCCTCCTTAGTGATTCCCAAAAGATGAGCATCACTAATATCAAGCAATTTAATCTGTGCAAGATGTGCTCTGGCTTCAGCTTGGTTTCTTTGTTTCATCTTCTTTCTTTCTTTAATTTCATTGCCAAGTCTAGCCAATTTTTTGCTATCACTTTCTGAAACTGGAGGAAGCCTATCCAGATTGCCAGTTTCCAACATAGGTACATCAGTGGCCGGCTGGGCAGATACATCACATGCTAAACCTTTGCCCTTGTCAACAACATTCCCCCTATCACTTACATCACCAGTTTCATCCATTCTTTGCTCACCAGCTTCAGTACTGGCAGCCACAATCATTTCCCTACCTGTTTGAGTTCCAGATGGATTACTTTTAGTTTGAATTTGTGCAAGAACTGCACTTCTTTCCCCCTTGGCAGCATCTAGACCTGCCCTAATAACTTCCCATTCAGAATGGTGAGCTGGCAACCGGTGAAGAGGCTGCCACGATTGCATGTTCTTGCATTCTTTGAATATGGTGCACATCATCCTGAAAGATCTCCATAGGTGGTTGGTTTCTTTTGACTGGGTCAGAACATTTGCTGCAACTTTGTTCCTGACCAGTTTTTAGTTCATTCAAAATCTTGGAATCTTCATCCAGACCAGAAACCACCTTATCCTTGACTTTTTCATCCTTTTTCTTCAAACTTTCTACTTCAGTTGTCAGTTTATCCAGAGATTGAGCATGAAGTGATACCTGGGTGTTCAAGTTATCAATGCTGCCCCTCAACTGGTTGATCTCAGTAGTGAGTGGGGCCAGATCAACCTGAGGAGTGGCCAGCTTGGTGATCTCAGATATCACCTTTTCTATCAATTGTTGTTTTCTAGCACCCAGCGTATCATCTATTTTCTGACCAACTGAAGTCATTAACTGCTGCCCAAGTTCAGTCACATTCAACCCAGGCTTGTCAACCAATTCTTTTACCTGTTTTTCAATCTCCCTTAAATCCACTTCAGATGTTCTAACAGTGTTGCCCAGCAAGTTGGAGATTAAGGTTGTGACCTTGGACTGAGTGAGGTCAAAGGCTTCTTTTAAAGATGTTGCCAGATTGTTGCAGCCAGTGACCAGCTCATTCAGCTTCTTCAACACCAAGTCTTCATTTGATGAAAACTTGTTAATCCCCAGATCAACCACTTAATATTGGTCAAGTGATCCTTGTGGTATCTGGAGAAAGACTTGGTGTTTTTGTCAAGTGTCTTTTGAATATCCTCCACCCTGGTGAGAAGGTTTTGGATATCGGCTTGAACAGAGATAACTTGACTGTCCAGTGACGAAGGAGAAGGTGTCACTGGACCAGCAGCAGTTTGTACTGGAGCAACTGGAGGAGGCAAATTTAGAGAAGTCTCCCCAGTTGACATCCCAGCAGTTGAAGAAATAGTAGGAGTGGTGGTAGAAGAAAGGACTGGAAATTCAATTTGTTGGACATGCTGAGAATGCTCAGGTGTGTCCAATGGCGGCGGTGGTGGTGGCATTTCTCAAAGGAGTGAGAATTGCCCAGATGGTGATGGTGCCATACGTCTGTTTCCAGACATATAGTTATAAGTGGGAAAAGGAATATTTGTAGGCTCATTTTCTTGGGATGGTGAAACTGAAATTGAAGCATCTGGAAGCGAGACCGGAGATGAAGGGTTTTGATCTTGTACAGCAGAATCAAAAATCTCCAAGTCTGATGCAGTACCTTCAGAATCCGAAGACTCTATAAGGATTTCCTCGTCATTAACATTCATGTCCAGATCCATGAATGTAACTGAGGGCTGACCAGATGGGTCAGTCTCCAGATGACCTTCCCCAGTTTCCTGGTTGGGTGCATCTATTGGAGGATCAGATACCGAGGTATCTTCACCAGGGATAGAGGTCAGTGGAGTTGCCTCAGTTATAGTTGCTCTATCCACAACCATAACATCAGACGAACTGGAGGGTCCCTCATTATTTTGAGGCCCGCCCAGTTGTACTTTCCGACTCACCTGGGATAGGTGCATCGGTTTTGGCGAATGCCAGCCGCATTCGATCTGGAATCTTGACCTCTCCAGCTTCAGATACTAAAGAGTCTAGATTCCTCAACAAATCTGGGACAGTGTAAGGTGAATCTGTGCTTAAATAAGCTTCACTGCCCAGAATTTGTAGAAAACAAAGAGAGAGAAACCTGAGAAGGGGATACATAGTCCCCTGGTGCCCTTCAGTTTTTGAACCAGGCTTCTAAACAGGATATCAGCAAAGTCTACTCTCAATCCATTCCACAAGCAGTATGCCATCTCTGCTTGTGCGGAGTTAATCTGGTCAAGACCACCAGAACTCCCACCCATACTTTCCATAAGGTGGATGAAAAAATACCTCCATGAAGGTGTAAGACCCTTCATGGTCATCGCACCCTTTGTCTTCAAAACCCCTTTCTCTAATCACTCCTTGTGTCCCATTTCAAGGAGGACTTGGCGAAAATTAATGTTTGGGGTGATGACAACTGGAGATTCACCCTCTCTCCAGTAGTTGAGGTGTAAGGCATCCCTCAACACATCTGCTGATAAGGTACACTGGACTGTTCCACCTTTTAATGTGAAAGTGATGGAAGAACAATCGGAAGAAAGAGTAGCAGTGTACCAAAACTCACACAAGTAGTCGTGAAACATCTTGCGTGGTTTAGAGAGAATGAGGGTCCAATTGGAGAATCCTTCAAAAATCTTTGGATTCTTCCAATAAGGGTATTGGACCCTTGGGTTCCTTGTAAACTCGCCATCGGATTATTTGGATTTATTTGATGAGCGAAGTGTTACCAGGAGCACCAGGTGCCTGTTTGACATCTGGTGAAGGAGCATATGGGACAGTTAAGAGATTTACATCTCTTGAACGGGATGATTTAGGTGCCATTTGAAATTGAAATTGAAATTTAGGAATTAGGGTTCTTGATTTATGAAGCAG
>CM067168.1:157099671-157124795 GCA_034093135.1 Erigeron breviscapus
TACTAAAGCTTTTGATAGACCTCGTCATGAGTTGTTATATCAAC
The DNA here is from genome assembly GCA_034093135.1 of Erigeron breviscapus. Taxonomy (NCBI): domain Eukaryota; kingdom Viridiplantae; phylum Streptophyta; class Magnoliopsida; order Asterales; family Asteraceae; genus Erigeron; species Erigeron breviscapus. Next base: position 157,099,716 of record CM067168.1, read on the forward strand.
TCAATGGTATGAAGAATGCCGAGTAGTTTCTCTCAAAGAACTTAAATTTTCTTTTCGAGTCTTAGTAGTTTAAGTCGTATATAGATAGTGTCAAAAAAAAATAAAAAAATAAATAAATAAATAAATAAATAATAAATTATAATGTAAGGTTACTGCACTACATGATTTGACGTGACGATACTTTAGCTTTTAAGCCTACTTAATTGTACTTTAAAATGCTCAGTTCAGTGATACCATTATATGATGTATCGATAGGCACAAAGTACCAAGGTTTCCTTTTAATCTGAATGCATATAATCAGATTCATGTTAATTAAGGTCATAGGTGGGTAAATTCCTATGACCCATTTGTTTGTTGAATTTGAAGACTAGTAGGTGGGTAAATTCCTACTAGCAAATTTGTTTGTTATAGACTAGTAGGTGGGTAAAGTCCTACTAGCAATTGTTGATAAAGACTAGTAGGTGGGTAAAGTCCTACTAGCATTATATATAGATCCATATGAACTATGTTTGTTATTATAATTATGATTGAAAAGAATGATATGGCTATCATGAGATAGGCTACAATTGATATTTGTTGATTTGATAACTTGTGTATGATTATATGTATATGCATTCACTAAGCGTTGTTTAAAGTTTTAGTGTTTACCTTTTTATAGGAGTTGGTAGTAGCCGTGGCAAAGAATTGAGCAAGTAAAAGTGTCTTGAGTGAAGCTTTTGGGTAAGAAGTTCTTACCATTATGTATGATCAATTGGATGGTTAGTAGTCCCTTTTGACCATGTGCTCCCAAGTGCCTTCAAGTTGGTGTTTTGTACAAGATAATTGATGAATGATGTTTTATGGTCATTGTAGTGTACCTTTCTGTAAAATTTCAGTTTGGGTCAAATGGTATTGTAAGTATGGAGTCAAGTTGTTAAAACTAGATGTTTGGCAAAATGGGTATGATGACCCATTTCGTAGTGAATTGTATTTTTGAACAATTGTAAGCCTTTGGAATGTTTTAATATGTGTTTACAACTCATTTGACTTGTTGAAGTGTTTTGAAAAGATTGGAATTTAGTCGAAAAACTGAAAAATGTCAAAAAGGGTGTTTTTGGTGTTCAGCTCAAAGCGCGTTCTATGTGTCAATAGCGCGTTCACTGAGACACATAGCGCGGTCGATGAAAATCAGCATCGCACGCGCTCCACTGACTTCGTCGCTTGTTTGTTTGTCGAGTCTTCGTTTGACCTTTTTGGGTCACTTGTATACCAGTCTACTTACATCATTTTAAGAATATCCCAAGTGTCTTTTCTTGATTTGGAACATTTTGAATTTTTACGAAAAATGGTCGTATTTTTCTAAGTATAAAGATTTTCCGATTTGTTTATATTTTTGTCTTAAAATGATTTGGGCGTTTCACGCCAGGGCCCAGCTTCGATGATTTGAACAAGTTCGGTAACACCGGTCTTCGTAGTTTTACAAACTTTCAAAAAATAGTTATACAAACACTATATATACTTTCCAAAATTTTGTATCCGTACAAAATTTTCACTCCTATTCCTGTATCAAACTCAAACCACCCCTCATCAGTCGACACTAAACTAGCTAATTTGAGAACCAAAATGACAATTTTGTAATATTTACTTTTCAGAGTCAACCATATAGGAATGTTCTATGTTGAAAACTAGAATTGACTGTTATGTTGATAAAGGTGAAAGTTCCATCATCATTCATTTGTAAAACGCCCACAACATCGTTGTAATCTTCCACTTCTTCATATTCATCGAACGTATCCACGTTTTGTCTCTCTGAATCATTCTTTGTATATTCATTCATTAAAATTATGATTTATTTTATAAATCCTATATGATCTCATGTTCTTACATTATTGATTCGTTGAAGGTTAAGTATGTCGGTGATTAAATTACTGTATATCAATCTATAGTGTAAACGTTCGTATGTCCTGTCGAGTAGTTTATGATTTACTCGTATAATTTTATAATATATATATATATTAAAAGCACGACCGATACGACGACGACGGCAATGCAATATGGCTATTAATGTAAAAGCAATTGATATAAAAGGGGTATGTAGTTATTTAAGGGTTGAAAAATGTATGTTGTATATTAATTCCATTAAGGGTATTATAGGTACAGTAAAATCTCTATAAATTAATAATGGTGGGACCGAGTTTTTATTAATTTTAGCAAGATATTATTATATCGATAAATTAATAAATTATTAATTTAAAGAGTTTCATATATACTATTAAAATTTCCATGTCTAATTTATATTCACATATTAAATAAACTTGTCAAGTTCATTATTTTGAATTAAAGATAGTTCAATGTACATGATTCTAAATTGATCACTGTAAAATGTCGAAAAATAAGTTTTAAAATCACATTATCTATTGCTTCTAAACTAAAAGGTTTTGAAAAATCAACCATGACCAATCAACAACGAAAACTGTTATGTGAGTATAAGGGAGATCACCAAAGACTACAAATTTATTTTTTACTAGACAATGTTAGAGTTTTAAAATACTTAAGTAATTATTAGTTTATAGTTTCATTGAGACTAATATACTTACACTAAGGTTTCAAAATAGTTATTATCTTATTATTTTATCGATTGAGATTCAATCTTTGAGACCGGGCAAATTATTAATGTTATCGAGGTTATTAATTTTACGAGTATTAGTTTATAGAGGTTATACTGTATATTAGATGGAAATATTTACATTAGTGAACAAAATAGAGTAAAATTTTGGTTTATCAACTTTTTTAATTGAAAAAAAAGGCATATCAGTTTTTTAGTTGAAAAAAATTATTTTAAATAACACCACAATAATTCATCGCTATCATTTCTTTATATAATATTATCCTAACCTTCTCAAATTTTCTTAAAATTATAACTGAAACAAACCATTCATTCAAAGATGTTGAATCCTCTTATTATCTTGGTGTACTTGGGTATCATACCCTGGTTATACGGCGTGTTCCAACTTCCACCGGATGTGGCTATTCCGCTCCTAATTGTGTTTTTATTCATCGGGTTACCCCTTTTGTTTTCAGTAACTTGGATTAACTTGTATGGTTTCTAGATATGTTGTAGTTCTAATTGTTGTATTTCCGTTTGAATAATGTAACGAATTTTCGTTCATGTGTTGTACTAATAATGAAATACAATTTTCTTTTATGATATTCGTCTTATTGTGCTATATCTCCTAGATTCAATCATTAAGGCGATTTACGGTTTCAAAGAAACAAATATTATTTAGATCACTTTTGAAACAACAGTTTGGATAAAAACTCATCTAGAGATCAAAAATGATTTTAGAAATTCAATGGCTGTGGATTCATGTCTTCCTGTAATCCATTTGATTTGTCTTAATGTGCTCTATTCCTTATGATATTAAACAACTCTTTTTAAACACGATGTGTACTTTGAGAAGTTTCTCTCAATCTCGGTAAAAATAAATTACAGAGATAGTAAAGTTTAAAAATTTTTATCTTTGGTAAAAATAGTTCAGTAATTACCAATTATTGTAACAATAATTGAATTTACTGTAGTTTACGGACAGCTGTCCGTTCTTCCAGGTTATACTTGCTTTTTAGCCTCTATATAATAACGCGTTTTGTTAAGGGAAATGCACCCCGAATCTTCTTTCTCTATCTCTTTTATTTGTTTAGTTCTTCTTCTGCAATTTGTCTTAAGCTATTCCGTTCATAACCAGCTTGTGCTCTAACAGATCTCCGACTTTCTCTTTGGTAAGCTATTTTTCTCATCTTAGATAATATACTATCTATTTATATGTTCATATAAAACTTTTATCTTTTAATTCATGTTCGCTTAATTAACAATATTGTTCCACCGATTTATCATAAGACAAGAAAAATTTTGGTGCCTCTTCGAGACGATCCAAAGGCAAAAGGCCAATGACTCAAGAGGATCTTGAAAATTTTGAAACAAATAGGGTCAATAGGATTAAGCAGGAGGCCGTAATGTTAGGTTTTTCCTTTGAAGATTACAAGGCGATGGTAGACGAAGATGTCCATCTTTTCGAGAAGCAAACTTCTGAAGATGAAAAGTTGGCACAACTTTTGTCTCAATTTTTAAAAGAAGAAGAATCTATTCTAGTCAACCGTCAAATAAAAGAAGACGAGGAGTTTGCTAAAGCCTTAGCTCAGCAAGAAGAAGACAATCTCTCACGAAGGAAGAAGTCCATCTTTTCTATGTCATCTGAAGAAGATGATAAAAAGGAAGATCTTAATGTTCAACCTTTGAGGAAGAGGAAGAGAGATGATGTTGGAGGAAGCCATCCACAGGGATCTGGATCTGACACAACCTCTAATTCTTAAAGTTTTAATAGAACTTTTGTAAAATTTACACTTTTTAACCAATAATTCTAATATAATAAATCAAAAATAATAGCTAATATATATCCAATAGAATAATAGCTATTATACACATTGGGTAATAGCCCAGTGGCCACCAGCCGCCATTTTCCAGGGGTCCTGGGTTCGAGTCTTGCCAAAGGCAAACTTGAGATAATCAGGGGATTATTAAGTGGTTGAGATCACCTGGACACTAGCCTGGCTGAGGATTAGTGGGTACCAAATGGTACATGGGATTAGGGGATTTCCATCTAATTACCTTTTTTTTATTTTTTTTATTTTTAGAATAATGCTAGTTGATTTCATACAACAATAGCTATCATGCTACCATTCAAATGGCACCCTTTAAGGCCTTGTATGGTAGGGTATGTCGTTCTCCTTTAGCTTGGGCGGAAATTGGAGAGAGTCAACTCATCGGGCCAGAAATTGTGATTGAAACGACAAAGGTAATATCTCAAATTAAGGAAAAGTTGCAATTGGCCCGCGAACGTCAAAAGAAGTATGCCGATGTGAGACGAAGACCGTTGGAGTTTGAAGTTGGTGAATTTGTACTTTTGAAAGTGTCACCTTGGAAAGGCGTCGTACGATTTGTGAAGCGGGGAAAACTTGCACCAAGGTATGTTGGTCCTTTCAAGATTCTTGAACGGGTTGGGAAAGTTGCATATCGGCTAGAATTGCCTCAAGAGCTTAGCGGTGTGCATGATGTATTTCATATTTGTAACTTGCGTAAGTGTTTGGCGGATCCTACACATCATGTGCCTATGGACGAAATTAGGGTTGATTCGAGCCTAAACTTTGTTGAAGAGCCGGTAGAGATCATGGACCGTCAAGAAAAGAAACTCAAGAAGAAACGCTACACCATTGTCAAGGTTAGATGGAATGCTAGACGTGGAGCCGAGTTCACTTGGGAGAGAGAAGATCACATGAAGTCGAAGTATCCGCATTTATTTGATAATTAGGGTTTTGCTGAATTTCGGGACGAAATTCTTTTAACGGGAGGATAATGTAACATCCGTGAATTTTGACCGTTGACTTTTGTGTAATTTGACTGATAAACTTATTGAATGATATAATTGGGCCCATTTGTGATTACATGACTATGTGGTATGCTAGTCGAGTCGTCGTATGTGTAGTCGGTATTTAAATGTGCAACTAATGGTATTGTGTTGTTTAGGTCGAGAATCGACCATGTATAATTTGTTCAGAAATAGCTTGAAGTTTAGTGAAGACGTTTTATCAGAATTCTGAGATGTCTCAGAATTCCTTCACTGAAGCTTCACTTCAGTTCAGATCAAGACAAATCTGAAGCATTCATTCTGAAGTCAAAGACTGAAGTATGAAGAAGAGAATCATCTCAGAAGCGAGCATCAGAGTGATTCTACCAGATCGAAGACTGAAGCATCTCAGTGTTAAAGTATTTACAACACTTTACACTGATTACGAGGAAGACTTTTACTATACACTTTTACCAAGTTGATAGATTTATCTATTAATAAAAGGTACAAAGTATAGGCTGGAACATAGTACTATAAGTCACATCAAGTGACTTATATACTCTTCCTTGTGCAGCATGTAAGGAATTATGACTTAATTCCTTAAATGCTCACAACCACATTTGTACGACATTGTCCACGTCATCATGGACTTTGTCTATAAATACAAAGTCTTCTCATAACTTGCAAATAGCTTGAAACTTTAGCATTGCAACTTGTGAGATATACTCTAAGTAAACTTACGAGTATTTCCAAGTCAATTAGATCACTTGTATTTCGGGATTGTTTAGATATTTACACTTGGGTGTTTATCTTTGTTCCGCAACAATCCTTGTATTTGTTTATACATCAATAAATCAAATACATTAGAAACAACGTGTCTCAATGCTACATACTTGATTATATATATATATCTTTATATAGTTTCTGCCATTTGTTCTTGCATTTATTTATATTGTCAATTGTTTCTTGTTATCCACATCTGGATCGTAAACTGAACTTGTCCATTCAAGATCAGTTGTACTTGCCAGTCGGGTTTTAGTCATCTATATATTCGGGACTCACAATTGGTATCAGAGCCTCAAGGTTGAATCTTATCAATTCATTAACCTTTGGTCTACATAGATGGCTGACTTTGAACAAGGACCTGACCCTAATAATGCTACCCCACCCCCTGTCATCAACAACAATATACCATCACACAATGTTCACGTACACTTTCCAAACAATCCTGTTCCCAAGTTTGATGGGAACAGTGAAAACTTTCAAACATGGAAAGCGTGCATGCTTAAGTATATTGCTGGTGTTGAGAGACATTTACCAGACATTTTAAAAGAAGGACCCTTTGTCCCTATGAATGCTTCTACTGTTGTCAGAAATGCCGATGGGACTCCTAGGCAGTCACCTAAGGAGAAGGATCATTGGTCTGAGGAAGATCATAGACTTGTTGACCTGGATACCAAGTTACAAAATATGATTTTATACGCAGTTCCAGAAACCCTAATGCCCACTCTAGTCTTACTTGATAATTCCAAATTAATGTGGGAGGAACTACTGACACAGTTTGAAGGCACTAATGAGACAATTGTCACAAGAAAAGTTGCTTTAAACAAAAGATATGAGTCTTTCTTTGCTACCTGGGGAGTCTTTAACCCAAACTTATATCAGATTCACAAATCTGGTAAACCAACTGAAAGCCCTGGGGTGACCAAAGACAAAGAAATTTTGTTAGAAAAATTTTGTGACATTTTACCTTCTAAATGGGAAAACTTAATCTTGGTCTTGAGACAAGGCAAAACATTGCACAGTCATACTCTTGCTTCCCTTTATGGAGCATTTAGATATACTGAAGAGAACAAGGCTGAAAGAGCCTTGGCTGAGCAGGATGCCAAGAACCATGTTTCTACCAGTTCTGGTACGGTTCAGTATTCTGAACCACAAAGTACTGCTCTACTATCTTCTGAGAGTGATATTTTTGACTCTATGAAGAAGATGGTTTCTCAAATGTTAAAAACTGGTGTCTCTGCCAATGTTACTCATGATTGTGATGAGAATGACAATGATGATCTGGTTGCCATGCTGGCTAAAACGTTCAATCGTTTTAAGGCCAAATCAAATCGATCTGGCAAACCTTTTGCTTCCAGTGCTTCTATTGACAAGTCCAATCTTGAATGCTTTAAATGCGGCAAGAAAGGACATTTCATGAAGGAATGCAGATCTAGTCAACCTTCATCATCACAATCTGCTCCTAACCATTCTATCTTTCAGAAGTCTGATGACAGCTATAAGGCCAAATACAAGAAGTTGAAGGCTCATATGGCTCTTTTGGCACAAGACAACTCAAGCAACAGTTGTATGATTGCCAAAAATGAAAGATGGGAAGACTCTGATGAATCATCCGATGATGAAGAGGAAGTTAGGGACATGTGTTTCATGGCACAAGAAGACCAAGGTCATTTGGTCAAAACTGATGTTGAATCTGGCCGATGGGTGGATATAGTGATGAAAAAGGTCAGTAATTTTGGCTATGAAGAAGATGAGGAACACAAACTGGACCTTTTGGTTCTTTTAGAGGCTGACATCTCATTTGTTGAGACGATGCGTTCAGAAAGCCTAAAAATGTTTGAAAACAATACTTCTGAACTGAACGCCAGTCAGGCCAGACTGAAGGAACTGAAAGATATCCATTTGGCCCTAAAAAGTTATCAATCTATGGTTGCCACTTTAGAGTTGGAAAAGGAAGAACTAAAAACTATCCTTGAAAAAGAACAGAAAATAATCAAATCATGGATGAGTGCACCAAAACCAGATGCTGCAATTAAAAACACATTTGCAAATCAAAAAACAGCATATGAATCTGGTGATCTTCACATGGCATCTATAATCACTGATTTAGATGCACTTCCAAAAGAAATGAAACCTGAAATTATCTTTCCTGAAGTTGGCAAACAGAAAATTATGACTAATAAGGTCAAGGAACATTCTGAGGGAAAATCTGAAACAGCTCAGACAACTGTTTCAGAAAAGAAGGCTAAAACCAGAAAGCCATCTCCTCAGACTTCATCTAACGTTCCAAAAGGACTTAAGAAGAAGAAAACCATCTCCCCCACTGAGCCTTCTACCTCAGATTCTGGTAAGGCTCAGTGAATCTATTTTGTTAAGGTTAGAAAGTCAATTTCAACTATTGGCTAGACAAGTGCAGAGTTGTAATGCACGTTTAAAAAATGTTGAAACCACTCCACTTCAACCAAAACAAAATGCAAAACCTTTTTCCAAGCAAATCAAGCTAAAAACTGAGAAGAAAAAGGTTGAGCACCCCATCAAACCAACAATTTTTGTGTCAACTGAGATAATGACTGAAATCCCATTTGACCCATCTGTTCCTCACAAACCAAAGAAATCTGAGACTGCTAAGGGAGAGTCTAGTGAACCCATCCTTAGATGGGTTCCCAAAAAGAACTAATCTTTGTTTGTGTGCAGGGAGACCGAAAGAAGAACATATGGTTTCTGGACAGTGCTGCTGGCCGAACCATGACTGGTTATCAGACCCTGCTAGAGGAATATAGGGTGCAAGAAGGGCCCTCAATTGTTTTTGGAAATGATGGAAATGGAAAAACTGAGGGATATGGTGTGGTGAATAATGGTCAAGTCAAATTCACTCGAGTTGCATATGTGAACGGTTTGAAATATAACTTAATAAGTGTAAGTCAACTTTGTGATGATGGCTTCAAGGTCTTATTTGATATTTCACAAGGCACCATATTCAACAGAGATGGAAAGGTAGTACTGGTTGCACCAAGGAAAGGAAACATTTATGTCATTGATATGAATCCATCTATCTCTGAACAATGTTTCTACACAAAGGCTGATGAAGACACGAATTGGTTATGGCACAAGAGGTTATCTCATCTGAACTTCAAGAACATCAATAAGTTGTCAAGAAAACAACTCGTTGATGGGATACCCTCTATATCTTTTAATAAAGACAAGCCATGTCCAGGTTGTGAAATGGGTAAGCAGAAAAGAGCTTCATTCAAAACTAAGCAAAGCTTTAGTATAACTGAACCTCTTCACTTGCTTCACATGGACCTTTTTGGACCAGTGAACGTTCAGACCAGAGCAGGAAAGAAATACACCCTTGTCATCGTAGATGAATATTCAAGATATTGCTGGGTGATTTTCCTCAAGTCCAAAAGTGAAGCTGCTGCTGAAATCATTGCTCTCATCAAACAAATCGAGCTCAAGTACAAGCGAAAAGTTTGTCAGCTCAGAAGTGACAATGGTACTGAATTCAGAAATACCACTCTGGAGTCCTTCTGCACTGAAACTGGCATATCTCAGAACTTCTCCTCAGCACACACACCAGAGCAGAATGGTGTTGTAGAAAGAAAGAATCGTACGCTGATTGAAGCTGCTAGAAGTATGCTAAATGAATCTGGTCTTCCCAAGAATTTCTGGGCTGAAGCTGTTGCAACTGCTTGCTACACTCAGAACAGATCTATTTATGTCAAGAGACATAAGAAGACCTCCTATGAAGTTCTCAGAAATAGAAAGCCTAATATTGGATACTTCCATGTATTTGGGTGTCCAGTATACATTCTGAATAATTCTAATCAGCTTGGAAAATTCGATGCAAAAGCTGATGAAGGATACTTCCTAGGATATTCATCAAATCGCAAAGCCTTTAGAGTCTTTAACAAGAGACTTGAAAAGGTTGATGAGTCAATTCATGTTACCTTTGATGAATCCAACACTGCAATCTTTAAAAATTCCATTTCTGAACCACCCTCAGAAAGTCCAATCAGTTTTGGTGATTCTGATCCCATTGCAGAAACTGATCAGTCACCTGAACATGCTTCTGAACATCTCCGTTCAGAACCAGAAATAAACAAGCCAAGCAACATTCCATTTTATCCTCCAGTTAACTTCAAACTACCTTCTGAACTAACTATTGGATCAGATGTTTATGCTGCTACTCCCATGATATCAGACTCCACTGAGCAACCTCAAATTGAAGAATTTCATGATGCAAGTCATGATATGCAGGAAGAAGAAGAAGCTGAAGATGTATTTTCTGAAGCTCCTCCTGAAGGTACTCAGAGAAGTTCTTGCACTGATATCATTTCTCACCCTGGTCAATACTCTAAATGGACAAAAGCACATCCAATCGAGCAAATTATTGGAGAGTCCAGTAGAGGGGTTCAGACCAGAAGAGCCACAAGCAATCAATGCTTATACGTCAGCTTCTTATCTCTAATTGAACCCAAGAAGATTGACGAGGCTATGAATGACCCAAGCTGGGTTGAAGCCATGCAAGATGAGCTCAACCAGTTTAAAAGAAACGATGTATGGGAACTCGTTCCTTGTCCCAGTAACCTGAAGAAGGAACCAATTGGGACAAGATGGGTCTTCAGAAACAAGATGGATGAAGATGGTCACGTCATTAGAAACAAAGCAAGACTTGTTGCAAAGGGATATGCACAAGAAGAGGGAATAGATTTTGATGAAACTTTTGCACCAGTTGCTAGACTTGAAGCTATCAGAATATTCTTAGCTTTTGCAGCTCATCATCAATTCAGAGTCTATCAAATGGATGTCAAAAGTGCTTTTTTGAATGGCGAACTAGAAGAAGTTGTATATGTGCATCAACCACCAGGGTTCATCAATGAAGAAAGACCACATTGGGTGTACAGACTGAACAAAGCCTTATATGGTCTGAGACAAGCACCCAGAGCCTGGTATGATACACTTACTAAACATCTTCTTAAAAATGGTTTTAAACGTGGTGCAATAGATAAAACTTTATTCATATTGCATGATAAAAGTGATATTCTGTTAGTACAAATTTATGTCGATGATATTGTGTTTGGTTCTACTAATGAGAAGATGTGTAAAAACTTTTCAAAAATCATGTCTTCTGAGTATGAAATGAGTATGATGGGAGAACTGACATATTTTCTGGGACTTCAAGTAAAACAAAATGAAGATGGTATTTTCATTAACCAAGAAAAATATGTCAGAGATTTATTAAAGAAATATCAGTTTGATTCAGTCTCATCAAAAGATACTCCAATTTCTGCTCCATTAACTTTGGATTCTGATCCACATGGAAAACCAGTGGACCATACAAAATATCGAGGTATGGTTGGTTCACTGATGTATTTAACTGCAAGTAGACCAGACATAATGTTTGCAACATGCCTTTGTGCTAGATTTCAATCTGATCCCAGAGAAGCACATGCAAATGCTGTTAAAAGGATCTTCAGATACCTTAAGGGTGTCCCCAGATTGGGTCTTTGGTATCCCAAAGGCTCCAGTCTAGATCTAATGGGTTATTCAGATTCTGATCATGCAGGTTGCAAGATAGACAGGAAAAGTACCACTGGTGGGTGTCATTTCCTTGGTGGCAAATTAGTAAGCTGGACTAGTAAGAAACAGACTGCAGTATCACTATCCACTGCAGAAGCTGAGTACATTTCTGCAGCAAGTTGTTGTGCTCAGATTCTATGGATGAAGAACCAGCTGACTGATTATGGTGTTACTTACACAAAGACTCCAATCTTTTGTGATAACACCAGTGCCATTGCCATATCTCACAATCCTGTGATGCACTCGAAAACCAAGCACATCGACCTCAGGTATCATTTCATTCGTGATCATATTCTGAAAGGAGATATTGAATTGCACTTTATTCCCACTGATAAGCAACTCGCTGACGTTTTTACAAAACCCTTAGATGTCAAAACTTTTAAACATCTAATCAGTGAGTTGGGTATGTTAAATCCTTAGACTGGTAATCTTGTTATGAACGCCTCAGTGACACTGATCTGGTTCACCAGTCTGAGCGATCCATGTAATTTTTGCTCGCCTAGCTATCGAACGCCTCAGTGATACTATCTTGGCACTTATTAATTCATGGATCATCACTTCAGGGGGAATGTTAAACATTTTTCAAATTATAAAAATAAACCTTCATTTTTGAGAGGGAACTTTTGCTCAGAAAAATGTATTTAACTGAAGCACTTCAGAAATATCAAAATATTTCAGTTGAATTTTAATGACTGAGATGGTTCAGATCTCTCTGGAACTGACCATGCTCAGAACTTGTTTAGTCATCACTGAAATACAAAAAATCTTTTCAAGATATTTTTGATACTTGGTCAATTTTGTGTACACGTGGCATACTACATATTGGGTTTTTAACCTAGCATTGGTCATGCTTATGTGTCACACAAGTGGCGCCGTAAAAAGAAAAGAAAATGAGTACTTTTTATGAAAAAATGTGCAGTATGGGGTCCCACAAACGGCTCTGCATTAAATGCGGACAAGACCCCAGAAATTGTTTTTAATTGGAAAAATCCTTTTTGTTCCATCTTAAATACAAATTCCTTATCATTCTTTCATTTACTTCGTTTTTCATTTACTCTCTAATCATCAATCTCTCTCATCTTTACTCTCAAGTTCATAACTTTTCATATTCCCTTACATTTTCACTTTCACTTTCAAATTCTTAAAATGTCTCATAAGTCGCTCATAACCTTTGTATATACTCCTTCTAATGCTGTAAAAACTTCTGCTCAATGGCCTAAAAACTTCACTCCATCCCAAATCCGATTCAATATGAGCAACTTTTTGGCTCTATTGAATATAGATTCTGACAACTTAATGGGAAGGATAAACAATTTTTGGGAAAAATCCCCCTTCCATTATGCGCTGACCGCTAATCCGCAAGCTATGTATCATCGATACTTGCTTGAATTTTGGTACTCTGCAGTGGTGAGTAAGGATGAACAATCTATATCCTTTACTCTAAATGAGGGCACCAAGAAATGTGTAATCACTCGTGAGGGGTTCAGAACTTCCCTTCATCTGAACTACCTCAAACCTCCCCAGGTGTTCGATAAAAGACTCAAAGGAGTCAATTTTAGGGAGGTTCTAGTCGCCACCGGTCATGGTGATATGGAGGATGATAATGGTAACTTGAAGACCTCCGGACATATTTTCATGTCAGGATTTGGTATTTGCTGGAGGTTCTTCTGGACACAAATTGTGGAAAGTCTTGGTGGCAACCATGGAGGGTTGGACCAACTTTCACTACCCCAAGTTGAGATGGGGTACTATATATGGAATGGGATGCAGGTAGACTTTGCTGAGATTCTCTTTGCCCAGTTGATTACAAAGTTGAAAGGGAAAAGGAGCTTACATGTTGCATTCCCAAGATTTCTGAGCTTATGCTTCAGGGACATACTTGGAGAAGCTTATGATCAAGAAGGATATGATGCTTCTGTGCCAGAATATAGCAGAGATTTTTCAAAAGCAACAATTACTGGAGATGAGCCTGAACTCTCCTCTGCTATGATTCAGGTATTTGCTAAAACTGTCTCAGCCACACTAGCTGGTTCAGAAAGGTTACTAAGTGGGCCACAAAAGAATGTGGGACCCGTTAGTGTACCTACTATTGAAATCGTTGAATCTGGTGACGATGCACCTGCTTCGGCAGCTGTTGAACCAGAATCTGGTGAGGGTACTAGTGACCCAAACCAGGGCATATCTGACCAGATCGCACAAGTGAATGCCTTCTGGGATGACGATGAGCCACTTCAGGAGAATCTCGATTCTCTTGCTGAATTTGAGTTTGACGAGGGCTTATTGGAGGCGAATCAATCAGATTCTGAGCCAGCCCCCATCCTCGCAAACGCCCCTCCTCCTCCCCCAGAAAACCAACCAGAAATTGAGCCTTATGTTCCACCACCACCATCTCACCAAAATCCTATCTTTCCACCTGGCACCACACCCGCATATGTAACCAATCCTTCTTTCACACCTTCACTTCAATTTTTACACCCACAAATATACAACGTACCACCACCGATTACTTACGATGCCCCTTCAGAAAAGGACCTAGATTCTGAGACTGAATCTGAGAGTCCTACAGATGTTCAAATGAACAAAGTTTTACAAGGGCTTGGTAGTTTACCATTTGTGGCTCCTGCTTCTGCACAACCCCCACCTCCTTTCAATATAGAAGCACAGTTAGAGAGAAACCAAACCGAAGTCCAAGGCCTTATTCGTAGGGTGGAGGACTTATCTAACTCTCTAACTGCCAACACTAGCTCCTTGGCTGATATGAAAGGTGCTCAGATATTCCTCGGAACTGAGCTAACCAAAGTTGCAGGGAATGAAGGGCTAGTGGTTGGAAAATTGAATGAGTTGGTGATGACATGCAATAAGGTGAGCTCTGCAATCAGAGAAGCCTTCAGATTGACTAAGAGAGATGTGCAAGCTTCAGTAGTTGCAAACTTGACATCTGGAGTTGAGCTGTTGAAGCAAGAGGTTATGGCTGTAGGAAGTGAAGTTCATGAGCTGGTTCAGAAGCCAAGTATTAATGAAAAAGAACTTGGGGCTTCTGTTAGTGATAGTATTATGAAAGATCTGAAGTCTGAGCTATCTCAGAATCTTGCTGCTCAGATTTCAGAGTCTGTCTCTCAGAAAGTTGGAGAAGAGGTCAGAATGATGATTGCTGAACTGACCAAAAATACAAATAACAAGGTGGAAAAGGCTGTCAATGAAGTTAAAGAGTCTGTTTCTAAGCTTGAAGGTACAGTTCAGAATCAGTCAAAGTAATTGGATGAAATCTTATCACTTCTGAAGAAGGAATCTGTTACTGTTCCTCCTCCCCCTGCATCCTTCACAGATGAAGATAGAAAGATGCTGAAAGAATTAAAAGATCAAGAAGCACTGAACCTTAGTTCATCATTCAGACTAAAGTCACAGTTTGCTACAATGGCAAAAGGTATTTGTGAGTGCCTAGAACGACAAAGTTGGGAACCTCTGCAGGCACTTAAATCTACACTTGATATTTATGCTAAAATGCCTGTGGAGATTCCCAAAGGGGGAAGTAGTGTGCCTCTTGGGTTGCTGGCTAGTACACAAGAAATGATTCATGCAACCAAGAAGCAAACTGAGGTGCCTTCTGGAAGTACCTCAGTTCAGGGGGAACATGTTCAGAAACCAGAATCTGAAGCTGGAAGAAAAGATAAGGGAAAAGCCTTAGTGATGGCAGAAGAACCCAAGAAGATTGTTAAGGGTTCTGGTCTAGTTGTTGGAGAAGATGTTGATGAACAGGGCTATCCACTTCATGATCCTAATGCTGATAGCAAAAAGTTGGAGACTCTGCAGAAGCAAGTCTCTAACCAATTCATAATGTGGAGTGAGAATAAAGAAAGAGAAAGGGTTCAACACCAAAGTATGGGAACCCTCGATCACATTGATGCTGCATCTCTTGGTCTATCACTAGAAAGATTTCAGAAGATCAAACATGATCCAAGAGTGCAGAAGGCAGTTAAAGATATGCTCGATTATGAGTATGGGGTGAACTACTCCCCTCTGGAACAAAAGCTGGACCATCTCACCTTCAAGATGTCCATTCAAGACTTAGTGAAAAATAGAGAGATGGAAATGGCCAGAAAGAAGAAAGAGATTTTGGCTGAAGTTCTGAATGTAGAGAAGGAGTTGTTCAGACTACCAACTAAGCCCAGAACTGGAACAAGGACTGCAAAGAAAGATTCTCGTGATGTTGTTCATACTTCAATCAAACCAATTTCTGATGATGTTGCTGAGATCCAAAGAAAACATGAAAAGGATCAGTATGATCATTATATGAATCATCGATCGCATCCAGCCAAAATTGTTGATATGGTAGTTGCAAAGGCTGATGGATTGAAGTTGTTTGATTTGGTTGTGAAAAGAGAAGGAAGGGCAACTGAAGAATATACTCAGGTTTCAGTTCATGAGTTTGGAATTTCTGAGCACAGGGAGATGATCCAGGTTCTGAAAGGAAAGCCTAAGTCTGCCTTGACTGGAGCATGGTTAGCACGAATTCAACAAAAGATGCAAGCCAAGGTAGAAATTGAAAATAGGCTGTTTGGCAAAAGGGATCACTCTCCACTGAAGAGAAAACCTACTGAGGCACCTTCTGGTTCAAGGCCTGCCAAGCAAGATTGAAGCGGTCAAGAATTGGAGAAGACCCGAAACACCATCCGAGATCCGTCAATTCCTTGGATTGGCGGGTTACTATAGAAGATTCATTGAAAACTTCTCCCGTATTGCACAACCACTCACCCTCTTGACTCAAAAAGATAGAAACTTTGAATGGGGCGAAAGACAAGAGAACGCCTTCCAAACACTTAAGGATATGTTATGTGACGCTCCTATTTTGACGCTACCGGACGGGATTGAAGATTTTGTTGTTTATTGTGATGCTTCGGGGCAAGGTTTGGGTTGTGTTCTTATGCAAAGGGGTAAGGTTATTGCTTATGCCTCTCGTCAATTGAAGGTGCATGAGAAGAACTACCCGACACATGATTTGGAATTGGGAGCGGTTGTGTTTGCTTTGAAGTGTTGGAGACATTACCTCTACGGCACCAAATGTGTGATTTATACCGATCACAAAAGTCTTCAACACATCTTTACCCAAAGTGAATTGAATATGAGGCAAAGGCGTTGGTTAGAACTATTTAGTGATTACGACTGTGACATCCGTTATCACCCGAGCAAGGCAAATGTAGTAGCTGATGCCTTGAGCCAAAAGGAGAGAGTGAAACCAAGACGGGCTAGAGCTATGAGCCTCACGGTAGGACCAAATATTCGTGATCGGATCATTGAAGCCCAAATTCAAGCCACCCTACCGGAAAACTTTGGAAACGAAAACCTAGATGGTATGGAACAACTTTTCGACCGAAAGAATGATAATGGGCTATACATGGTTGAAAGACTTTGGATTCCTATCTTCGGTGATTTGAGAACGCTTATTATGAATGAAGCTCACCTATCGCCTTATTCGGTCCATCCCGGGTCGGATAAGATGTATTTTGACTTGAAGGAATTATATTGGTGGCCGGGCATGAAGCGTGATGTGGCAAGGTATGTGAGTGAGTGTCTTACTTGCTTACAAGTCAAAGCCGATCACAAGAAGCCACCCGGATTGTTGGTACAACCGGTGATGCCCGAATGGAAGTGGGAGCACATTTCAATGGACTTCATTACTAAACTACCGAAGACAAGAAGCGGCCGTGACACGATTTGGGTGATAGTAGATCGGTTAACGAAATCGGCTCACTTTTTAGCCATTCGTGAAACCGGTAAATTTGACACTTTGGCTCGTTTGTACATCAAGGAAGTAATATCTAAGCATGGAGTGCCGATTTCTATCATTTCGGATAGAGATGCCCGTTTCAAATCAAAATTTTGGGAAGCCTTTCAAAAAGCCATGGGTACTCGACTTGACATGAGCACGACATTTCACCCTCAAACGGATGGGCAAACCGAGAGAACCATTCAAACACTTGAAGATATGTTGAGGGCGTGTGCAATTGATTTTGGTGGAAGTTGGGAAGACCATTTGCCGCTAGTTGAGTTTTCATACAACAATAGTTACCATGCTACCATTCAAATGGCACCCTTTAAGGCCTTGTATGGTAGGGTATGTCGTTCCCCTTTAGCTTGGGCGGAAATTGGAGAGAGTCAACTCATCGGGCCAGAAATTGTGATTGAAACGACAAAGGTAATATCTCAAATTAAGGAAAAGTTGCAATTGGCCCGTGAACGTCAAAAGAAGTATGCCGATGTGAGGCGAAGACCGTTGGAGTTTGAAGTTGGTGAATTTGTACTGTTGAAAGTGTCACCTTGGAAAGGCGTCGTACGATTTGTGAAGCGGGGAAAACTTGCACCAAGGTATGTTGGTCCTTTCAAGATTCTTGAACGGGTTGGGAAAGTTGCTTATCGGCTAGAATTGCCTCAAGAGCTTAGCGGTGTGCATGATGTATTTCATATTTGTAACTTGCGTAAGTGTTTGGCGGATCCTACACATCATGTGCCTATGGACGAAATTAGGGTTGATTCGAGCCTAAACTTTGTTAAAGAGTCGGTAGAGATTTTGGACCGACAAGAGAAGAAACTCAAGAAGAAACGCTACACCATTGTCAAGGTTAGATGGAATGCTAGACGTGGAGCCGAGTTCACTTGGGAGAGAGAAGATCACATGAAGTCGAAGTATCCGCATTTATTTGATAATTAGGGTTTTGTTGAATTTCGGGACGAAATTCTTTCAACGGGGGATAATGTAACATCCGTGAATTTTGACCCGTTGACTTTTTGTGTAATTTGACTAACAAATTAAGTTAGATGAAATAATTGGGCCCAGTTTATGATTTTATGACTATGTGGTATGCTAGTCGGGTCGTCGTAGGTGTAGTCGGTATGTATTTGTGCAACTAATTGTATTGTGGTTGAGAAGGGAAACGGGTCGGCCCGTGGGTAGTCCATGACCCACCAGCCCCCCAAGACCCATTTCCCCTTATCCTTTTCTCATTTCTCTCCTTCTATCTTTCTATCTATCTATCTCTTTCTCTCAAAAGCAAACAAGATCATTTCTTCTCCTCTCTCTACCATCTACTTAGTGTTTAGGAAGGGTATAACACTAGATTCATCGCCATCTATACCGCATTATCGTCATATCAAAGAATCAAAGGTGGAAGTCTTGCTTTTGAACCATTTTGACCTAATTTTGGGTTTAAGCTCAAGAAGGTGTTTGTGTAAGTCTAATCAACCCATTTACTTCTATTTATGCTTGTTCATATGTTTCTAGTTGATTTGAGGTGGTTTCGAGTCTTTAAAATGGTAAAAATGGAATTTAGGGTTAGGGTTAGGGTTTGAATGATTTGTGAGTGATTTTGATGTTTTGGTCGAATTTGTGGGTTGGGTTATGTGTATTTATGGATATTGATGTTTATTTATGCTTCAAAACAAGTTACAAGTCTTTACAAATCGATTTGGGTTGGTTTGGGTCGAATTGGGGGTTTTTGGTTCGTGTTTCTTGATGAAACTGCTGGTGCTGGCTGTAGTTTGTGGTCACTGCGGCGCAGTGAGCCCTCCCCTGGCTCACTGCGGCGCAGTGGATAGTCACTGGGTTATATGTGTGTGTCGATTTCCAAATTGTCGAGATTGTGTAGTTGACATTGCAGTGTTATGATGTATAATTATAGGTTGTGGAAGTGTGGACCCTATTACTCGTTTGTAATCTTTACTAACTTCTTTGCCGGACAAGGTGAGTTTCGTATCTCCCTACCCGCTTGGGATTCGGGCTGAAAAGTGTAAACCTGGCGTGTTTTATTTATTTAGATGTAGTTGATTGTTTGACTTGATTGTTGGATTGATGTGGCGTATCCTTTCGTTTGATTGACTTGGGTATGTTTTCGTTAAGTATTACTTATACATTAGGATAGACGTACATACATGGAAGTCGGTTATGCCTTCATTGGGTTTTAGATGTGGTGGGAAGGCTGCGGGTGACCCTATATATAAGCATCTGGGACTTGAAGAAAGTAGAATCCTCTGAAGTATATGTACGTATAGTTGGTTTATATTGTGATTAGTGGTTAATTTTGATTGATGCATATGTTGTGCATATGTCCCACTGTTAGGGGATTTGACTTATGTATATTGAGATACGGCCTTGTCCCTCTGTTGACAGGTGTGCCCCGTTACGATTATTGATTGTTGGATTATGTTTGACGGTATTGATTGTTGGCACAGGTTGTCAGGTATTGATTGTCGGTTTATGAATTATGCATTTACATTTGATTGTAAGCATTGCATACATTGTTGATGAGCCCTCGGCAGGGGATTGCCGACATCCGGGTGCATAGATGTATGCACCCATTTTGGATGTAGTCCTGACCCCGAGTATATAGACATATATATCTCGATGATTTTGAGATACAGCCTTGTTCATTGTTATGACAGAAGGGTATCGTTGCATTGGTGACTGCGTTCACGCATAGGATAGGCATGTGGCTTATTCATGCATTTGGCACTTACATTGATTCATACATCATTCGTGCATTCTCCATTTCATCTTATGTCTTGTGTAATCTTGTTGGACGATATTGTGTTATGTAGAGGCTCTGTAAGTCATGTCTAGCCTCTATTCTTATATTGTGATTATTGATGTTGGTTTATTACGAACCATTACTACGAACTCACCAACCTTGTGTTGACTATGCTTAGTACACTTTTCAGGTAATCAGGGTCTCCCGGACGTGGAGTTTAGTTGCTTGCTTGCTGTGTACCCGGACTATGGACCTTATGGATCAAGGATTCATTGGCCTTCCTTTTGCATTACTTAGGATCGTCTGCTATCTTTGGATGTTATTTGGGTTAACTTTGATGGCCATCTGCTCCTGTTGTATTCTGTTACTTGTTTCGCGTTGTCTTGGATTCACTGAATCTTTAATTGCATTTAGTTGTTCTATTGTAATTCCACCTGGTGCTATGTGTTTTCCGTGATATTCCGAGCCTCGGCTTGGGGTGTTACAGAATGTCATAAATTCTCGTGTATTGAACACAGGCCTGCCTATAATCTAGTACAATACTAACATGTTGTGACTTATTTTGCTTGCGATTTATATATTAGTCATTTTTCATTCTCCCTCTTACAATACTAACATGTTGTGACTTATTTTGCTTGCGATTTATATATTAGTCATATACGGTTAACATTATCAATGGTTGTATGAAATAAATTATAAGATGATACTAATATTTGATACTGACAAATTCATTACATTCATGGACGGATATAGCTCGGAATAAATTTGTCGGTTATAAAGCTAGATCCGTCCCTATAATGAAAAAATTGTAGGCAATTGCTTCCAATTTTGATACAATATAGTTTTTTATAATTATTTCGAGGATACATTTAAGTTTTGCTTTATAAAAAATGTAAATCTTACCTCGGAATAAATTTTTTGACTCCGAAGTTGATTGAATTTTTATTAGGTATCTTAGTTGCTATTTGCTAAGAAGATATACTTTAAGATGTACCCCCTCTCATTTCCTTTTTCACCAATCACTTCTAACCAATCACCTTATGACACCTCAACTCCACCACTCACTCACCACTCATTCAAATTTTGTTGGCATCCGACCACTCACATCACTACTCACTACAATTTAAAAAAAAGTAAACTTAAAATAAATAAAAAAGGTACATCACAAGGAGTCTAGCTTGCTCAAATGGATTAGGGAGTGCGTGGTCTGACCGCGCAAATCAACCCCACCACGCATGAAAGATTGATGGCGGCGGTGTTGAGTGGTGGTGCCACACCCACCACTCGTTGAACTTCCAACCGATGCCAACCCCCTTATATTTAGCATGTTTTTTTAATAAAATAATTTTGTTAAGGGCAATCGACTTTACTCCCAAACTATATGAATATTTAGGATGTAACTCACCCAATAATCCAATACACAATCAGGATGAATTTTTTCAAGTTAAATATCTTATTAATGAGTTTACTAAAATGGAAGTTAAACAATATTGAAAACCTTTGACATCAAATTCATAAGCATGATAAATATTTTAGAGTTTCATTCAAAAAAATTATAGAATATCTTAAAGTTTTTAAATTTTTTTTCATTGTTTGGTTATTGATTCAATAAGGTGATACATAATTATAAAAAAGAAGGTTAGATATTTATTTCGAACTCTCCACTTCGAATCATCAACATGACTAATTATCGATATGTTTGACGAATAATTGTAGCTCGTGCTTATAACTTATAGTTAGAGCTTTTAATTAGAGATATAAACTGTAGCCTTTAATCAAATTTGCTGGTTAAAATTTTTATTTTTCAAAGATGTTTAATATGCTAGCTATAGTTGCAATTAATAATGTAAGATGACAAAACTGAACTTTAAAAGTTTCGGCCAGAAATTATGAAAGGGTATTCGTGTTTTAAAAATTTAAAAGTTTTATCCAAACTAAAAGCTCGTAAAAATGCTATTTCAAGCAGCGTTTCATTTTGTTAGTTGCATCAAAATAAAGCTTTTAATATGACAGAGGTTTATTGTTTAAATTAAAGGCTAAAACTCTCAAAAACTTCTGAAAAGCTCGTGACAAATATGCAAATATAAATTCATATTTTAAAAAGATTGAGCTGGTACATCAAAGTACTGGAAATTCAAAAACTTATTATGCATTCTCCAAGTTTATATTGAAAGATGAAGAAAAAAAATGAAATAAAATGATGATAAGAGAAAACAAAATAAAAAAAAAATGTTAAACAAATTTATATTTTGAACTTTTATGGGAATAAAAGGAAAAGAAATTTTAATAGAGTTTTTTTTTTAATATATTCTTGAGTTTTGAGAGAAAATAAATAAACATTGATTAATTATCTTCCATTTCTCCAGTTAGTGGTACTAATTATTACCCATGAACTCATCAAATGTGAGGTGTTAATGCAACGTCTAAACTCTATAGTAGATAGTATGTAATTATCATTCTCATTTGCTTATTATTCAGCTAGATATTTTTTAGCAAAACCGAAACAAATATATACAGAAAAATATGTTACATATATAGGGGTTGGGTATTATAAAACAATTATTAAAGTAAAACAAATAAGAGAAACATATTGTTTTATTTGTTTTACCTTAATATTTGTTTTATTTTACCTAAAACCTACATATATAATATATTACCATTATCGTGTTTACCAGTTTCTTACCAAAATGAAATGATAAATAATATAATACGAGCCAAAACGACCCAATAATTTACGTAGCTCATACATTCTCATATGTTTCTCGTACGTGCCCCCCCCCCCCTCCCCCCCCCCCCCCCCCCCTCTTGCGATGGATGGATGAACCCTTCATCACCGATCACCACCATCTCTGCATTCACACGCATGTATGCTCGACAAAGTGTATCTATTTAGAAACCATCATTGTTTGTAGGTCCATGCCAAATTGAAATACATGTGGTTGTTCTTCCTTGTCTTTTTATACGTAGTACAATTTTTGAAAAGTACGAGTGTATGACCATGTGAACTAAAACCAAATCAGAACATCTTAAACCAATGTGTTATATGAATTATGTAGATCATTTGAAGACTAATAAATCATGTGTTGTTATTTTCAGGTCAATTTTGTTACATATAAGTGAATGAGGCAAGTTGCTAATAAACATATAACCAGTTCTAATAATTAAAGTGTTTATCCTCTTATAAATTTGATTTATGTTAAAATTTGCAAAACTACGGTGTTTTTTTCTTCTTCTTGTTATGAATTCATTAATGTGGCTATCCACATTCTAAAAATCCCGATATATTTATATTCATCATTATGTATGTATTAATTGTATTAGTAATATGAAGCCTATATATAATGACTCATGTATGTTGAATTATCATATCAATGAAATGATCGTCTATTCTCTCTATTGTTCATTCTATTGTTGTTATATGTTATGTTATACTTTGCTATTAGGTCGTTGTTTTACAACACATTATCAGCACGAATCGCTCCCCGTTGTAATCAGTTTTGTTCGCACGATTTAGTTAGATGTCATCTATCGCTAATTATGCATATCATGATATGGCAGCAGATTTATAAAGGAAACTGATCATATAGATGATCGTCATGTTGATAGATGAAGATATGGATCAAAGCGATAAAATCAGACTTTCAAAGTACACAACTTCGATCCTGTCATCTTTTATTTTGTCATGATAATGATAATATAGCTATACGTATAAATGCATGGTAATTATGTGGACTAAATAAAAATGGGCAATTCCTATATAATTAAATAATTGGTCGAATTGCATGCGACATGAATCTGAAATGATTATTCGGTGCGGTTGATATCAAAATTATGTTTGTACAATTTAATGTTCATGCTTCTTTCAGTTACATGTTTCGGTAGCAAGCACTAACCATATGCTAGATCCGTATGTTAGAATCGTCGGTATTATAATTATCCATAAACAAAAAAAAAAAAAAACAATAAAAAAACGGGGATGAAACCTTCTATCTTTTTCTACACTTTTTCTTGCAAATGATTTTGCATCATCGTAGTTATTGCATTTGTTGCTATATATTGGTTTTCTATTTTATGAGATTAGCAGATATATGCTAATAAAATAAGTACATAATACACATCATGGTTTTAGAAATATGTTTTCCAAAAAAAAAGTGCTTTGAAGAATATGTTTCTTAAAAATATCATTTGATCGCTTCATTTTCTTTTATTAGACTGCAAGTTGAACTGTACCCGTATTTTGTAATGGCATTTATCTATATGTTTAGTGATATATGTTACTATTTGATTGATATGGATAAGAGGTCATATTTTGGTACGAATCTCATATTTAGTTTATGAGTTTTACATTAAAAACGAATTTGTTTCAATTGTAAGTGCAACACTTAATTAATTGTTGATGTAATTCATGTCTTTGGGTTTAATATTGGTCCCGACCATATTGCTTTTATACATTTATATAGAAACATGATGTATGATATTTGAATTATATAAAGCAAATTATTCACTGTAAATGTATAAAATTATAAGTGTACAACCAAAAAAAAAAAATGGTTTTGTGACTCGAATCTTTAAATTCTAGAGTTATTAAATTAACCCTTTTGTGCATTT
Source organism: Erigeron breviscapus (assembly GCA_034093135.1). Classification (NCBI taxonomy): domain Eukaryota; kingdom Viridiplantae; phylum Streptophyta; class Magnoliopsida; order Asterales; family Asteraceae; genus Erigeron; species Erigeron breviscapus. The sequence continues at coordinate 157,124,587 of CM067168.1, forward strand.
GATTTTAACCAATGTGTTGGTAAGCTTGAAGAGTTCGGATATTTTTTTCTTACATTGTCATCTTCATACTTGATTCATTTTATAAAATACTTTTTTAATCTTCATGTACGTTTGAGAATTTATGATAAAACGAAAAGTAAACTAGATCACATTTAATGTAGTTAGTATTGTATTAAAGATAATTGTTGTATAACCTTTGATTTTCTTCT
>CM067168.1:157125795-157202794 GCA_034093135.1 Erigeron breviscapus
CGGCGTGAGAAAGGATCAAACCACTAAATTAACAACTAAATCGGCACACAATCCCCGGCAGCAGCGCCAAAAACTTGATGCGTGAAATCGAGTTTGTAAAATTTATAAATAAGTACCCACTAAAAACCGACTACTACACACTTTCAGGCAGTGGACCTGATCGCATATAGTATAGTAAGTAGTAAGTCCGAGATCGTTCGCGGGGATTGGTTTTGAAATAATTGTTTACTAAAGTGGTTTTAGAATAAGGATGGAACCATAGCCGAATTGCTACCTCACTTTAACAATTTGAAATTAAAGAAATTTAAATGACAAGACACTTGAAAGTAAAGAAAGTTCAAACAATATGAATAAAGATCATCCACTTCGAATCCACTTGACTTCAGTTATGATTGCACACGTTAAAGATCAAATTATTTAGAGTTGACAAGATAATCGTGAAAGGATAAAAATGCTCGCGTGGTACCACCAACCGCTCACAAATCACCCAAACACCTAAGTTGCTAGTTTAATTCCCCAAGCCGGTACCACCAATGCCTAGAAAATCTCCCCAACAATTAGTTTGCTTGATTATCCAATTACCAATTATGCCTATGTGAATGAAAACGTGGTACCACCAACCGTTTCTAAACACGTTTACCGTATTAATTCCTTGTTAGGTCCAGATTTAGTCCAGATTTACTGGACTCGCTCCAGACTCGACTATTGGAGCCTCACTAAAGATCTGACCAGAATCGTGTTCTACTGGACCTACTCCAGACTTGGAATCTGGAGTCCCTCTGAAGATTTGTCCAGAAATAATTGAAGACCAGTGAGCAAATACTTGTATAGGAAATCTGGAGTATTCTCCAGATGAGCTCACTGGACTTCACCCCAGTCCAGATCAACTCTACTGAAGACATTCTGACTGAAGTCAAAGACTGAAGTCTGAAGAAAGAAGACTTAACAAATAGCGGAGTCCACTGGAAAGTCTTACCAGATCTGTACACTGGAGGATTGTCAGTGTTCTAGATCCTACAAGTCTGAACACTGATATCAAGGATTGACTTTTCCTTTAACACACTTTCCAAAGAATAATCCACTTGTTCTTTACCAAAGTATACGTGTATAAAGGTGGTTGGATAAAAGGATACACTTGCACTTGATGTGACTTTATGCTTATTCCTTATCCAATACATTTAATGTTCTTGTCGGATCATTAAATGTATGCAACCATATTTGTACGGCACAAAATCACTGGTGAATTTTGTTGCCTATAAATACAAAGTCATTTCCTTGACATAAATACTTTTTAAGCATTCATTTTGCATTTAAGTGAATTTGTCCAAATACTCTCGATCTTAAACTGGGATACTTCACAACTTTAAGTATCTCGATCCTAAAGAGTTATTTGACAAATATAGATCATTTGTAACTCATAGGTTGTTAGGATACATACTTAATTGTATTATCTTGATTCCGCAACAACCTTGTGTTTTATTTAAATATCATAAATAAAATACATAATGTTCCACTTCATTTGTTTATTGCTTTAAGTCTTGTATTACTACTTTATATACTTGCATTTATACTAAAGTAATACTAGTCCATTCTAGTGCTTATTAGACTTGTTGTATTTACACTTTCCTGGTTAACCATCGAACTTAAGGGACTCACATTTGTTATCAGAGCAGAAGGCTAAACATTGCCTAGATCTGTTTCTTGATGGCTAACCAAGAAAATACACAAGGTTTTAGTCTTTGTCCCGATCCTAATGCAAATATTGATGATCAAAATGAACCACCAATTGTTAATAACACTAATCCTCCTACTCCTGCTTCTCCACACGTGCATGTGCACTACTCAAATAATCCTGTTCCTAAATTCAGTGGGAACAGTGATGAATTTGGTACGTGGAAGCTAGGATGGTTTTGCATGTCACTGGTATTGAGAGGAATATGATGAAAATTTTAAAAAGGTCCTTATGTACCAACATCACCTCTCAATCCCCTTCTTGATCCTTCTGGATCTAGAAGAGGAAGGGAAAAGAGGGAGGAACATTGGTCAGAAAAGGAGAGGAGATTGGTGAATCTAGACACCCTTCTCAAAAACATGATCCTCGGGGCCGTTCCAGAAACCCTAATTCCCACACTAGTTCTTTTTCCTAGTGCTAAAACCATGTGGGATGAACTTTTAACCAACATGAAGGAGGAGATGACACCATTGTCACCAGAAAGGTCTCCTTAAACAAGAGGTATGAGTCATTTTTTGCTCAACCTAACGAGTCTCTCACTGGTACTTACACCAGATTTATGAGTATCATAAACCAATTGAGAGGTTTTGGGGTTGAGAAGGACAAGGATATACTTCTGGAGAAATTTTGTGACATTCTACCCACCAAATGGTCTCACATGATCCTAGTCTTACGACAAGGAAACTCTGCACACACACACTCTCTCAACTCTTTATGGAGCTTTCAGGTACACTGAAGAAAATCAAGCTCAGAGAGTGGTGGCAGAACAAGATGCTTATAACCATGCCTCCAGTAGTTCAATGTGGTTAGTCATACTGAACCACAAAGTACAGCACTGATATCTTCTGAGAATGTATTTTCTATGAAGAAGATGGTGTCTGAACTCATGGATTCTGGAGAATCCATTCAAGTCTCTCCAGACTGTTGTGATGAAACTGAAGATGATGACCTTATTGCAATGATTGCTAAAACGTTTAACCGTTTTAAAGCAAGAGCAAATAGGCCATCTGGACAATTTGCATCCAGTTCTTCCACTGACAAGACCAATTTGACATGCTTTAAGTGTGGCAAAAAGGTCATTTCATGAAAGAGTGCAGGTACAACCAGTTTGTATCCAAGCCTGGTCCATTCTCTTCAAATAATAAGCCTGATGATAGCTATAAATGAAATATAAAAAGCTTAAGGCCCAAATTGCTCTCATGGCACAAACAAATTGAAACCAATAATAAGTGCATGATTGCAACAACTGAAGAGAAGTGGGTTCCTTCTGATGAATCATCTGCTGATGAAGAAGAAGAAAGAGATTGTTGTTACATGGCTCTGGCAAACGAAGAGCACCTGGTGAAGGAAGATGTCACATCTGGACGATGGGTAGACATTGTTATTAAGAAGGTTAGTGATTATGATAATGCAACTGACCAAGAACTAAAATTGGACATAGCTGAAGCTCTTAATTCTGATTTGATTTTTGTAGAAACTGTTAGATCTGATTGTGTAAATGGTCTAGAAACAGATTCTTCTGAAATAAATGCTTTAAAATCAGAATTAAAGGAACTTCAAGACATTGAACTGGCATTTCAAGCCCAGGTTCTGGTAACTGAACAATTGATTCAAGAAAAACAAGATCTTGAGATCATTTAAGAGAAAGAAAAACTGGTAATAAAATCATGGCTAGAAACCAAAAAGCCATATGATGCTGGAGTAAATCAATTTCCTGCTCAAAAACGTGCATTTAGATGGAAATACTCATGTAGCATCATTAATACCAGTAATCGATCGATTACCAGAGGGGTTCAGGCCCACCACTGTTTATGATGAGCCTGTAACTCCCAAGACCAATTTTTACCCAGTTCAATCCCCAGAGGTTAAGACTGGAGAGCTCCAGATGACTGCTCCAGTTAAAGAGGTCTATCGGAATAGACCTTTGCCTCAGACCAATCCCTTACCAAAGCCTAGGACTGGAAAGGCTAAGGTATCATCTGAAGAAAATATTTTGTCCAGGTTAGAGAGCCAGATTCAACTTCTGACTCGTCAATCACAAAGTTTTAATGCAAGATTAAACTTTACTTGAGGGTACTTCATCTGGCCCTAGACAAAATACAAAACCTTTTGTTAAGAAAGACAAATTTATTTCTCCAGTTGAGAAAATAAAAAAGGTTTCAAAACCATTAACCCAGTGGTCTTTTCAACTAAGACCACTGTTGAAGAAAGTGAACTAAACCAGATTGCCCCAGGGACCTATAAGGGAGGGTCTAGTGAACCCATCAGTCGATGGGTTCCCAAATCTAACTGATCAATATCTGGTGTATGTGTAGGGCGATCGAAAGAAATATATCTGGTATCTTGACAGTGCAGCTGGCAGGACGATGACCGATGTAAGACCCTACTGGAGGAGTTCACCATTTCTGATGGACCCTCCATTACTTTTGGAAATGATGGTTGTGGAAAGACTGAGGGATATGGTGTTCTGAACAATGGACAAGTCAAGTTTACACGTGTTGCATTTCTGAATGGTTTGAAATATAACTTGATCAGTGTAAGCCAACTGTGTGACGATGGCTATCAAGTCTTATTCAATGTTGCTCAGGGCATCGTATTCAACAAGGACTGGAAGGTAGTGTTGATTGCTCCCAGAAAAGGGAATGTGTACGTGATGGATATGGAAAGCTCTCCTTCAGAGCAGTGTTTCTATACTCAAGCTGATGAACACACAAACTGGTTATGGCACAAAAGGTTATCCCATTTAAATTTCAAAAATATCAATAAGTTGTCCAGAAAACAACTTGCAGATGGGATACCTTCAGTTTCCTTCAAAAAGGAAAGGCCATGTCCAGGATGTGAGATGGGTAAGCAAAAACGTACCAGTTTCAAGACCAGACAGAATTTTAGCATATTTGAACCTCTTCATATGCTTCATATGGACCTCTTTGGTCCAGTGAACGTTCAGACTCGTGCTGGTAAAAGATTCACCCTGGTGATAGTAGATGAATTCTCCAGATATTGTTGGGTGATCTTTCTGAGGTCTAAAAGTGAAGTTGCTGCTGAAATCATCAGTCTTATCAAGCAAATTGAGCTCAAGTACAGTCGAAAAGTGTGTCAGTTAAGAAGTGACAATGGAACAGAATTCCAGAATGCAACTCTGGAGTCATTCTGTACTGACACTGGCATCTCCCAGAATTTCTCATCAGCCCCGCTCTCCAGAACAAAATGGAGTGGTGGAAAGGAAGATCGAACGCTGATAGAAGCTGCCAGGAGTATGCTTGCTGAATCTGGACTGTCTACCAGTTTCTGGGCGGAAGCAATTGCAACTGCTTGCCACACCCAGAATCGATCAATGTACATCAAAAGACACAAAAAGACAGCCTATGAAGTCTTAAGAAATAGAAAACCAAATATTGGTTATTTTCACGTTTTTGGATATCCAGTTTACATCCTGAACGACTCCAGTCAGCTAGGCAAATTTGATGCCAAGGCTGATGAAGGGTATTTCTTAGGCTATTCAGCCATTCGCAAGGCCTTCAGAGTCTACAACAAGAGACTGGAGAAGGTCCATGAGTTAATTCATGTCACATTTGATGAATCAAATGTTGCAATCAACAAGAAGCCAACCCTTGACACTCCCCCAGTAACTCCAATTGTCTTCTGTGAATCTGATCCAATAAACGACAAAATTGAAGATTCACCAGACACAGTTTCCAGTCATCCTGATCTGGAACCTGTTCAGAAAAAGAAACTCTCCAGTAGTACTCCATTCTATCCTTCTATTATTTTCAAACTACCCACTGAAATTAATATTGGTTCAGATGTGCGTACTACTCCCCCGGTATCAGTGTCAGTTGAGAATAGACCAGAAATGTCTTCTTGATGAAGAATTCCAAACTGAACCAGTACTTCAGGAAATGCCTTCAAATGAAGAATTTCATGATGCAAATCGTGATTTAAATGACTCAAATGAAGATACTGAAGTAATCTGGCAAGATCCTCCTCCAGAAGCAACTCCAGAGGAGACTCAACTGAATTCTTGCACTGATATTGTTGTCTGTAACAATCCTGGTCAATACTCCAGATGGACAAAAGCTCATCCTATTGATCAGATCATAGGTGACTCCAGTAGAGGAGTTCAGACCAGAAGAGCCTCCAGTAATCAATGCTTATACGTTAGTTATCTATCTTTGATGGAACCAAAGAAGATTGACGAGGCTATGGAAGATCCAAGCTGGGTGACTGCTATGCAAGAAGAGCTTCACCAGTTTGAAAGGAACAAAGTCTGGTATCTAGTTCCTTTCCCAGTTGGAAAGAAAGAACCAATTGGAACAAGATGGGTCTTCAGAAACAAAGTAGATGAAGATGGCCACGTAATCAAAAACAAGGCCAGACTGGTAGCACAAGGCTACTGCCAGTCAGATGTCGACTTTGATGAATCATTTGCTCCAGTGGCTAGACTTGAAGCAATCAGAATATTCTTAGCATTCGCTGCTAATCATCAGTTCAAGGTCTACCAGATGGATGTAAAGAAGAAGTTTATGTCAGACAACCTCCAGGTTTCGTTGATGAAAAGCATCCACATTGGGTATATCGTCTGGACAAAGCGCTATATGGCCTCAGACAAGCCCCACGTGCCTGGTATGATACTCTGACTAAACATTTGTTGAAAAATGGTTTTAAACGAGGTGCAATTGACAATACCTTATTCATTCTTCATGAGAAAGGTAATCTGTTAATGGTACAAATTTATGTTGATGATATTATTTTTGGGTCTACTGATGAAAACATGTGCAAGAAATTTTCAAAAATCATGTCCACTGAATATGAAATGAGTTTGATGGGTGAATTAACATATTTTCTTGGACTCCAGATTAAACAAAACAAAGATGGTATTTTTATTAATCAGGAGAAATATGTTAGAGATCTTTTAAAGAAATATGATATGAACTCTTCACCATCTAAACCAACTCTAATTTCTGCACCACTGACACTGGACTCTGATCCAGATGGTAAACCAGTGAACACCACTGTCTATAGAGGCATGGTTGGTTCACTGATGTATTTAACTGCCAGTAGACCAGATATTATGTTTTCAACATGTTTATGTGCCAGATACCAGTCTAATCCAAAGGAATCTCATATGCTTGTTGTAAAGCGCATACTGAAGTACCTTAAAGGTGTCCCCAGTCTAGGTCTTTGGTACCCCAAAGGCTCAGGCATGGATCTAATGGGTTATTCAGATTCAGATCATGCAGGTTGTAAGATAGATAGGAAATCCACAACTGGTGGATGTCATTTCCTAGGTGGCAAACTGGTCAGTTGGACCAGTAAGAAGCAAACTTCAGTTTCATTGTCCACTGCTGAAGCTGAATACATGTCTGCAGCCAGTTGTTGTGCTCAGATACTGTGGATGAAGAACCAGTTGCTTGATTATGGTATTAAATATGTTAGGTCGAGAATCGACCATGTATAATTTGTTCAGAAATAGCTTGAAGATTAGTGAAGACGTTTCATCAGAATTCTGAGATGTCTCAGAATTCCTTCACTGAAGCTTCACTTCAGTTCAGATCAAGACAAATCTGAAGCATTCATTCTGAAGTCAAAGACTGAAGTATGAAGAAGAGAATCACCTCAGAAGCGAGCATCAGAGTGATTCTACCAGATCGAAGACTGAAGCATCTCAGTGCTAAAGTATTTACAACACTTTACACTGATTACGAGGAAGACTTTTTCTATACACATTTACCAAGTTGATAGATTTATCTATTAATAAAAGGTACAATGTATAGGTTGGAACATAGTACGATAAGTCACATCAAGTGACTTATATACTCTTCCTAGTGCAGCATGTAAGGAATTATGATCTAATTCCTTAAATGCTCACAACCACATTTGTACGACATTGTCCACGTCATCATGGACTTTGTCTATAAATACAAAGTCTTCTCATAACTTGCAAAAAGCTTGAAACTTTAGCATTGCAACTTGTGAGATATACTCTAAGTAAACTTACGAGTATTTCCAAGTCAATTAGATCACTTGTATTTCGGGATTGTTTAGATATTTACACTTGGGTGTTTATCTTTGTTCCGCAACAATCCTTGTATTTGTTTATACATCAATAAATCAAATACATTAGAAAACAACGTATCTCAATGCTTTATACTTGATTATATTTATATATATCTTTATATAGTTTCTGCCATTTGTTCTTACATTATTTATATTGTCAATTGTTTCTTGTTATCCACATCTGGATCGTAAACTGAACTTGTCCATTCAAGATCAGTTGTACTTGCCAGTCGGGTTTGTTATTCATCTATATTTGGGACTCACAATTGGTATCAGAGCAGCAAGGTTGAATTACATAAATTCTTTAACCTTTGATCTGCTTAGATGGCTGACTTTGAACAAGAACGACCTGACCCTAATAATGCTACCCCACCCCCTATCATCAACAACAATATACCCTCACATAACGTACATGTACACTTTCCAAATAATCCTGTTCCCAAGTTTGATGGGAACAGTGAAAACTTTCAAACGTGGAAAGCATGCATGTTAAAATATATTGCTGGTGTTGAGAGACACTTACCAGACATTCTAAAAGAAGGACCCTTTGTCCCTATGAATGCTTCAACTGTTGTCAGAAATGCCGATGGGACTCCTAGGCAGTCACCTAAGGAGAAGGATCATTGGTCTGAAGAAGATCATAGACTTGTAGACCTAGACACTAAGCTACAAAATATGATTTTATATGCAGTTCCAGAAACCCTAATGCCCACTCTTGTCTTACTTGATAATTCCAAATTAATGTGGGAGGAACTTTTGACACAGTTTGAAGGCACTAATGAGACAATTGTCACAAGAAAAGTTGCTTTAAACAAAAGATATGAGTCTTTCTTTGCCATACCTGGGGAGTCTTTAACTCAAACTTATATCAGATTCACAAATCTGGTAAACCAACTGAAAGCCCTGGGTGTGACCAAAGACAAAGAAATTTTGTTAGAAAAATTTTGTGACATTTTACCTTCTAAATGGGAAAATTTAATCTTGGTCTTGAGACAAGGCAAAACATTACACAGTCATACTCTTGCTTCCCTTTATGGAGCATTCAGATATACTGAAGAGAACAAAGCTGAAAGAGCTTTGGCTGAGCAGGATGCTAAGAATCATGTTTCTACCAGTTCTGGTATGGTTCAGTATTCTGAACCACAAAGCACTGCTCTACTATCTTCTAAGAGTGATATTTTTGACTCAATGAAGAAGATGGTTTCTCAAATGTTAAAAACTGGTGTCTCTGCTAATGTCACTCATGATTGTGATGAGAATGACAATGATGATCTGGTTGCCATGCTGGCTAAAACGTTCAATCGTTTTAAGGCCAAATCAAATCGATCTGGAAAACCCTTTGCTTCCAGTGCTTCTATTGACAAGTCCAATCTTGAATGCTTTAAATGCGGAAAGAAAGGACATTTCATGAAGGAATGCAGATCTAGTCAATCTTCATCATCACAATCTGCTCCTAACCATTCTATTTTTCAGAAGTCTGATGACAGCTATAAGGCCAAATACAAGAAGTTGAAGGCTCATATGGCTCTCTTGGCACAAGACAACTCAAGCAACAGTTGTATGATTGCCAAAACTGAAAATGGGAAGACTCTGATGAATCATCTGAAGATGAGGAGGAAGTTAGGGATATGTGTTTCATGGCACAAGAAGATCAAGGTCATTTGGTCAAAACTGATGTGAATCTGGCCGCTGGGTGGATATAGTGATGAAAAAGGTCAGTAATTTTGGCTATGAAGAAGATAAGGAACACAAATTGGACCTTTTGGTTCTTTTAGAGGCTGACATCTCATTTGTTGAGACGGTGCGTTCAGAAAGTCTTAAAATGTTTGAAAACAACACCTCTGAACTGAACGCCAGTCAGGCCAGACTTAAGGAACTGAAAGATATCCATTTGGCCCTAAAAAGTTACCAATCTATGGTTGCCACTTTAGAGTTGGAAAAGGAAGAACTAAAAACTATCCTTGAAAAAGAACAGAAAATAATCAAATCATGGATGAGTGCACCAAAACCAGATGCTGCAATTAAAAACACTTTTGCAAATCAAAAAACAGCATATGAGTCTGGTGATCTTCACATGGCATCTATAATCACTGATTTAGATGCACTTCCAAAAGAAATGAAACCAGAAATTATCTTTCCTAAAGTTGGCAAACAAAAAATTGTGACTAATAAGGTCAAAGAACACTCTGAGGGAAAATCTGAAACAGCTCAGACAACTGTTTCAGAAAAGAAGGCTAAAACCAGAAAGCCATTACCTCAGACTTCATCTAAGGTTCCCAAGGACCAAAAGAAGAAGAAATATATCTCCCCCACTGAGCCTTCTACCTCAGATTCTGGTAAGGCTCAGGTGTCTAATGAAGAATCTATGTTGTTAAGGTTGGAAAGTCAATTTCAACTATTGGCTAGACAAGTGCAGAGTTGTAATGCACGTTTAAAAAATGTTGAAACCACTCCTCTTCAACCTAAACAAAGTGCAAAACCTTTTTCAAAACAAATCAAGCTAAAAACTGAGAAGAAAAAGGTTGAGCATTCCATCAAACCAACAACTTTTGTGTCAACTGAGATAATGACTGAAATCCCATTTGACCCATCTGTTCCTCACAAACCAAAGAAATCTGAGACTGCTAAGGGAGAGTCTAGTGAACCCATCCTTAGATGGGTTCCCAAAAAGAACTAATCTTTGTTTGTGTGCAGGGAGACCGAAAGAAGAACATATGGTTTCTGGACAGTGCTGCTGGCCGAACCATGACTGGTTATCAGACCCTGCTAGAGGAATATAGGGTGCAAGAAGGGCCCTCAATTGTTTTTGGAAATGATGGAAATGGAAAAACTGAGGGATATGGTGTTGTGAATAATGGTCAAGTCAAATTCACACGAGTTGCATATATGAACGGTTTGAAATATAACCTGATCAGTGTCAGTCAACTTTGTGATGATGGCTTCAAGGTTCTATTTGATATTTCACAAGGCACCATATTCAACAGAGATGGAAAGGTAGTACTGGTTGCACCTAGGAAAGGAAACATTTATGTCATTGATATGAATCCATCTATCTCTGAACAATGTTTCTACACAAAGGCTGATGAAGACACAAACTGGTTGTGGCACAAGAGGTTATCTCATCTGAACTTCAAAAACATTAATAAGTTGTCAAGAAAACAACTTGTTGATGGGATACCCTCTATGTCTTTCAATAAAGACAAGCCATGTCCAGGTTGTGAAATGGGTAAGCAGAAAAGAGCTTCATTTAAAACAAAGCAAAGCTTTAGTATAACTGAACCTCTTCACTTGCTTCACATGGACCTTTTTGGACCAGTGAACGTTCAGACCAGAGCAGGAAAGAAATACACCCTAGTCATCGTAGATGAATTTTCAAGATATTGCTGGGTGATTTTCCTCAAGTCTAAAAGTGAAGCTGCTGCTGAAATCATTGCTCTCATCAAACAAATTGAGCTCAAGTACAAGCGAAAAGTTTGTCAGCTCAGAAGTGACAATGGCACTGAATTCATAAATGCCACTCTGGAGTCCTTCTGCACTGAAACTGGCATATCTCAGAACTTCTCCTCAGCACACACACCAGAGCAGAATGGTGTTGTAGAAAGAAAGAATCGTACGCTGATTGAAGCTGCTAGAAGTATGCTAAATGAATCTGGTCTTCCCAAGAATTTCTGGGCTGAAGCTGTTGCAACTGCTTGCTACACTCAGAACAGATCTATTTATGTCAAGAGACATAAGAAGACCTCCTATGAAGTTCTCAGAAATAGAAAGCCTAATATTGGATACTTCCATGTATTTGGGTGTCCAGTATACATTCTGAATAATTCTAATCAGCTTGGAAAATTCGATGCAAAAGCTGATGAAGGATACTTCCTAGGATATTCATCAAATCGCAAAGCCTTTAGAGTCTTTAACAAGAGACTTGAAAAGGTTGATGAGTCAATTCATGTTACCTTTGATGAATCCAACACTGCAATCTTTAAAAATTCCATTTCTGAACCACCCTCAGAAAGTCCAATCAGTTTTGGTGATTCTGATCCTATTGCAGAATCTGATCAATCACCTGAACATGCTTCTGAACATCTCCGTTCAGAACCAGAAATAAACAAGCCAAACAACATTCCATTTTATCCTCCAGTTAGTTTCAAACTACCTTCTGAACTAACTATTGGATCAGATGTGTATGCTGCTACTCCAAGGATATCAGACTCCACTGAGCAACCTCAATCTGAAGAATTTCATGATGCAAGTCATGATATGCAGGAAGAAGAAGAAGCTGAAGATGTATTTTCTGAAGCTCCTCCTGAAGTTACTCAGAGAAGTTCTTGCACTGATATCATTTCTCACCCTGGTCAATACTCTAAATGGACAAAAGCACATCCAATCGAGCAAATTATTGGAGAGTCCAGTAGAGGGGTTCAGACTAGAAGAGCCACAAGCGATCAATGCTTGTACGTCAGTTTCTTATCTCTTATTGAACCCAAGAAGATTGACGAGGCTATGAATGACCCAAGCTGGGTTGAAGCCATGCAAGATGAGCTCAACCAGTTTAAAAGAAACGATGTATGGGAACTCGTTCCTTGTCCCAGTAACCTGAAGAAGAAACCAATTGGGACAAGATGGGTCTTCAGAAACAAGATGGATGAAGATGGTCACGTCATTAGAAACAAAGCAAGACTTGTTGCAAAGGGATATGCACAAGAAGAAGGAATAGATTTTGATGAAACTTTTGCACCAGTTGCTAGACTTGAAGCTATCAGAATATTCTTAGCTTTTGCAGCTCATCATCAATTCAGAGTCTATCAAATGGATGTCAAAAGTGCCTTTTTGAACGGCGATCTAGAAGAAGTAGTGTATGTGCATCAACCACCAGGGTTCATCAATGAAGAAAAACCACATTGGGTGTACAGACTGAACAAAGCCTTATATGGTCTGAGACAAGCACCAGAGCCTGGTATGATACACTTACTAAACATCTTCTTAAAAATGGTTTTAAACGTGGTGCAATCGATAAAACTTTATTCATATTGCATGATAAAAGTGATATCCTTTTAGTACAAATTTATGTTGATGATATTGTGTTTGGTTCTACTAATGAGAAGATGTGTAAAAACTTTTCTAAAATCATGTCTTCTGAGTATGAAATGAGTATGATGGGAGAACTAACATATTTTCTGGGACTTCAAGTAAAACAAACTGAAGATGGTATCTTCATAAACCAGGAAAAATATGTTAGAGATTTATTAAAGAAATATCAATTTGATTCAGTCTCATCAAAAGATACTCCTATTTCTGCTCCATTAACTTTGGATTCTGATCCACATGGAAAACCAGTGGACCATACAAAATATCGAGGTATGGTTGGTTCACTGATGTATTTAACTGCAAGTAGACCAGACATAATGTTTGCAACATGCCTTTGTGCTAGATTTCAATCTGATCCCAGAGAAGCACATGCAAATGCTGTTAAAAGGATCTTCAGATACCTTAAGGGTGTCCCCAGATTGGGTCTTTGGTATCCCAAAGGCTCCAGTCTAGATCTAATGGGTTATTCAGATTCTGATCATGCAGGTTGCAAGATAGACAGGAAAAGTACCACTGGTGGGTGTCATTTCCTTGGTGGCAAATTAGTAAGCTGGACCAGTAAGAAACAGACTGCAGTATCACTATCCACTGCAGAAGCTGAGTACATTTCTGCAGCAAGTTGTTGTGCTCAGATTCTTTGGATGAAGAACCAGCTGACTGATTATGGTGTTACTTACACAAAGACTCCAATCTTTTGTGATAACACCAGTGCCATTGCCATATCTCACAATCCTGTGATGCACTCGAAAACCAAGCACATCGACCTCAGGTATCATTTCATTCGTGATCATATTCTGAAAGGAGATATAGAATTGCACTTTATTCCCACTGATAAGCAACTCGCTGACGTTTTTACAAAACCCTTAGATGTCAAAACTTTTAAACATCTAATCAGTGAGTTGGGTATGTTAAATCCTTAGACTGGTAATCTTGTTATGAACGCCTCAGTGACACTGATCTGGTTCACCAGTCTGAGCGATCCATGTAATTTTTGCTCGCCTAGCTATCGAACGCCTTAGTGATACTATCTTGGCACTTATTAATTCATGGATCATCACTTCAGGGGGAATGTTAAACATTTTTTCAAATAATAAAAATGAACCCTCATTTCTGAGGAGGAACCTTTGCTCAGAAAAATGCATTTAACTGAAGCACTTCAAAATATCAAAATATTTCAGTTGAATTTTAATGACTGAGATGGCTCAGATCTCTCTGAAACTGACCATGCTCAGAACTTGTTAAGTCATCATTGAAATACAAAAACCTTTCAAGATATTTTATTTTGATACTTGGTCAATTTTGTGTACACGTGGCATACTACATATTGGGTTTTTAACCTAGCATTGGTCATGCTTATGTGTCACACAAGTGGCGCCGTAAAAAGAAAAGAAAATGAGTACTTTTTATGAAAAAGTGTGTAGTATGGGGTCCCACAAACGGCTCTGCATTAAATGCGGACAAGACCCCAGAAATTGTTTTTAATTGGAAAAATCCTTTTTGTTCCATCTTAAATACAAATTCCTTATTCATTCTTTCATTTACTTCGTTTCATTTACTCTCTAATCATCAATCTCTCTCTTCTTTACTCTCAAAATTCATAACTCTTCATATTCCTTTTCACTTACATTTTCACTTTCACTTTCAAATTCTTAAAAATGTCTCATAAGTCGCTCATAACCTTTGTATATACTCCTTCAAATGCTGTAAAAACTTCTGCTCAATGGCCTAAGAACTTCACTCCATCCCAAATCCGATTCAATATGAGCAACTTTTTGGCTCTATTGAATATAGATTCTGACAACTTAATGGGAAGGATAAACAATTTTTGGGAGAAATCCCCTTTCCATTATGCGCTGACCGCTAATCCGCAAGCTATGTATCATCGATACTTGCTTGAATTTTGGTACTCTGCAGTAGTGAGTAAGGATGAACAATCTATATCCTTTACTCTAAATGAGGGCACAAAGAAGTGTGTCATTACTCTTGAGGGGTTCAGAACTTCCCTTCATCTGAACTACCTCAAACCTCCCCAGGTGTTTGATAAAAGACTCAAAGGAGTCAATTTTAGGGAGGTTCTTGTCGCCACCGGTCATGGTGACATGGAGGATGATAATGGTAACTTGAAGACCTCCGGACATATTTTCATGTCAGGATTTGGTACTTGTTGGAGGTTCTTCTGGACGCAAATAGTGGAGAGTCTTGGTGGCAACCATGGAGGGTTGGACCAACTTTCACTACCCCAAGTGGAGATGGGGTACTATATATGGAATGGGATGCAAGTAGACTTCGCTGAGATTCTCTTCTCTCAGTTGATCACAAAGTTAAAGGGGAAGAGAAGTCTACATGTTGCATTTCCAAGGTTTTTAAGCTTGTGCTTCAAGGACATACTTGGTGATGCTTATGATCAAGCTGGTTATGATGCTTCTATACCAGAATATAGCAGAGATTTCTCTAAAGCAACAATTTCTGGAGATGAACCTGAACTCTCCTCTGCTATGATTCAGGTATTTGCTAAAACTGTCTCAGCCACACTAGCTGGTTCAGAAAGGTTACTAAGTGGGCCACAAAAGAATGTGGGACCCGTTAGTGTACCTATTATTGAAATTTTTGAATCTGGTGACGATGCAACTGCTTCTGCAGCTGTTGAACCAGAATCTGGTGAGGGTACTAGTGACCCAAACCAGGGCATATCTGACCAGATCGCACAAGTGAATGCTTTCTGGGATGACGATGAGCCACTTCAGGAGAATCTCGATTCTCTTGCTGAATTTGAGTTTGACGAGGGCTTATTGGAGGCGAATCAATCTGATTCTGAGCCAGCCCCCATCCTCGCAAACGCCCCTCCTCCCCCAGAAATCCAACCAGAAAATGAGCCATATGTTCCACCACCACCATCTCACCAAAATCCTATCTTTCCACCAGGCACCACACCAGCATATGTAACCAATCCTTCCTTCACACCTTCACTTCAATTTCTACACCCACAAATATACAACGTACCACCACCAATTAATTATGATGCCCCTTCAGAAAAGGATCTAGATTCTGAGACTGAATCTGAGAGTCCTACAGATGTTCAAATGAACAAAGTTTTACAAGGGCTTGGTAGTTTACCTTTTGTGGCTCCTGCTTCTGCACAACCCCCACCTCCTTTCAATATAGAAGCACAGTTAGAGAGAAACCAAACCGAAGTCCAAGGCCTTATTCGTAGGGTGGAGGACTTATCTAATTCTCTAACTGCCAACACTAGCTCCTTGGCTGATCTAAAAGGTGCTCAGATGTTCCTCGGAACTGAGCTGACCAAAGTTGCAGGGAATGAAGGGCTAGTGGTTGGAAAATTGAATGAATTGGTGATGACTTGCAATAAGGTGAGCTCTGCAATCAGAGAAGCCTTCAGATTGACTAAGAGAGATGTGCAAGCTTCAGTAGTTGCGAACTTGACATCTGGGGTTGAGCTTTTGAAACAAGAAGTTATGGCAGTTGGTAGTGAAGTACATGAGCTGGTTCAGAAGCCCAGTATTAATGAAAAAGAACTTGGGGCTTCTGTTAGTGCTAGTATTGTGGAAGATCTGAAGTCTGAGCTATCTCAGAATCTTGTTGCTCAGATTTCAGAGTCTGTCTCTCAGAAAGTTGGAGAAGAGATCAGAATAATGATTGCTGAACTGACCAAGAATACAAATGATAAAGTGGAAAGAGCTGTTAATGAAGTAAAAAGCTCAGTTTCCAAACTTGAAGGTTCAGTTCAGAATCACTCAAAGCAACTGGATGAAATCTTAACTCTTTTGAAGAAGGAACCTGTTACTGCTCCTCCTCCCCCTGCATCCTTCACTGATGAAGATAGAAAGATGCTCAAAGATTTGAAAGATCAAGAAGCACTAAGCCTTAGTTCATCATTCAGACTTAAGGCTCAGTTTGCTACAATGGCTAAAGGCATTTGTGAATGTCTCGAACAACAAAGTTGGGAACCTCTACAGGCACTTAAATCCACACTTGATCTTTACGCTAAAATGCCTGTGGAGATTCCCAAAGGGGGAAGTGGTAAGGGAAGTAGTGTGCCTCTTGGGTTGCTGGCCAGTACACAAGAAATGATTCAGGCAACCAAGAAGCAAACTGAGGTGCCTTCTGGAAGTGCCTCAGTTCAGGGGGAACATGCTCAGAAACCAGAATCTGAAGAGCAAAGAAAAGATAAGGGAAAAGCCCTAATGGTTGCAGAAGAACCAAAGAAAATGAGTTCTGGTCTGGTTGTTGGAGAAGATGTTGATGAACAAGGCTATCCACTCCATGATCCTAATGCTGATAGCAAAAAGTTGGAGACTCTGCAGAAGCAAGTCTCTAACCAATTCATTATGTGGAGTGAGAACAAGGAAAGGGAAAGGGTTCAACACCAGAGTATGGGAACTCTTGACCATATTGATGCTGCATCTCTTGGACTTTCACTAGAAAGGTTTCAGAAAATCAAGCATGATCCAAGAGTGCAGAAGGCTGTGAAAGATATGCTGGATTATGAGTATGGGGTGAACTACTCTCCTCTGGAACAAAAGCTGGACCATCTCACTTTCAAGATGTCCATTGAGGACTTAGTGAAAAATAGAGAAATTGAAATGGACAGAAAGAAGAAAGAGATTCTGGCTGGAGTTCAGAATGTAGAGAAGGAGTTGTTCAGACCACCAACTAAGCCCAGAACTGGAACAAGGACTGCTAAGAAAGATTCTCGTGATGTTGTCCATACTTCATTCAAACCAATTTCTGATGATGCTGCTGAGCTCCAAAGAAAACATGAGAAGGACCAGTATGATCATTACATGAATCATCGATCACATCAGGCCAGAATCGTTGATATTGAAGTTATTAAGGCTGATGGATTGAAGCTGTTCGATTTGGTTGTGAAAAGAGAAGGAAGGGCCGCTGAAGAATATAGTCAGGTTTCAGTGCATAAATTTGGGATATCTGAGCACAGGGAGATGATCCAGGTTCTGAAAGGAAAGCCTAAGTCTGCCTTGACTGGTGCGTGGTTAGCAAGAATTCAGCAAAAGATGCAAGCCAAGATAGAAATTGAAGCAAGGCTATTTGGCAAAAGGGATCAGTCTCCACTGAAGAGAAAACCTACTGAGGCACCTTCTGGTTCAAGGCCTGCCAAGAAGTAGTTTTCTATTCAGAATTATCATGTACTTGTAAATATTTACATTTGTAACTTCCATTTCAGTTTGTAATATATAAGTTGCAATTATGACAAATAAGTAGATGATAAGTTTAAGTTAGAAAAACACAAGTAAAATTCTGAGACATCAATGATCTATAAGATGTACTTATGAAATTTTTACAACTTAAACAAAAACTTGCATTTCAGACTTACAAACATGTATAGATAGAAGTCTGAGATGCATGCACTATTTCAGAACAAATAGGGGGAATTTGTTAGGTCGAGAATCGACCATGTATAATTTGTTCAGAAATAGCTTGAAGATTAGTGAAGACGTTTTATCAGAATTCTGAGATGTCTCAGAATTCCTTCACTGAAGCTTCACTTCAGTTCAGATCAAGACAAATCTGAAGCATTCATTCTGAAGTCAAAGACTGAAGTATGAAGAAGAGAATCACCTCAGAAGCGAGCATCAGAGTGATTCTACCAGATCGAAGACTGAAGCATCTCAGTGCTAAAGTATTTACAACACTTTACACTGATTACGAGGAAGACTTTTTCTATACACATTTACCAAGTTGATAGATTTATCTATTAATAAAAGGTACAATGTATAGGTTGGAACATAGTACGATAAGTCACATCAAGTGACTTATATACTCTTCCTAGTGCAGCATGTAAGGAATTATGATCTAATTCCTTAAATGCTCACAACCACATTTGTACGACATTGTCCACGTCATCATGGACTTTGTCTATAAATACAAAGTCTTCTCATAACTTGCAAAAAGCTTGAAACTTTAGCATTGCAACTTGTGAGATATACTCTAAGTAAACTTACGAGTATTTCCAAGTCAATTAGATCACTTGTTTTTCGGGATTGTTTAGATATTTACACTTGGGTGTTTATCTTTGTTCCGCAACAATCCTTGTATTTGTTTATACATCAATAAATCAAATACATTAGAAAACAACGTATCTCAATGCTTTATACTTGATTATATTTATATATATCTTTATATAGTTTCTGCCATTTGTTCTTACATTATTTATATTGTCAATTGTTTCTTGTTATCCACATCTGGATCGTAAACTGAACTTGTCCATTCAAGATCAGTTGTACTTGCCAGTCGGGTTTGTTACTAGTCATCTATATTTGGGACTCACAAAATATTCAAAGACCCCAATCTTTTGTGATAATACCAGTGCCATCGCTATCTCAAACAATCCAGTCATGCACTCCAGAACGAAGCACATTGATCTAAGGTATCATTTCATTCGTGATCATATTGTGAAAAACAACATTGAACTCCATTTTATTCCCACCGACAAACAACTCGCTGACATTTTTACCAAACCACTGGATGTCAAAACTTTTGAATATCTTGTTGGTGAGTTGGGAATGTTAAACCCTTAAATCTGGAACCTTGGTATTGAACGCCATTGTGTACTACTAAGGATCTTTGATTTAAAGATTCATAAATTTATTTCTGGATCAACATTCCAGGGAAAGACTTGAAAGATATTTTTGTTCTTAAAAATATTTAAGTTCAGGGGGAATTTATTTTCTCACTGGACAAATTCTTCAGAAAATATTACTGGTGCTTTGTAAATGTGTCCCTCTCACTGGTAACTGGATAAGTTGAAGTGCGTGTTTGAGTTGACTTATGTCTTCTTGTAAATGTGTCCCTCTCATTTGTCTGTATTAGTTGACGTGCAAGTTTGAGGTTACCAGTCTTTCAAAAAATGGTTTTCACTGGTACTTTACTGGAGTGCCCCTCCAGTGTACCATCAGTACATGTTCACTGGACTAATCCACCAGTGATACTGGAGTGTCCAGTCAACCTCCAGATGCACTGAAATATGTCATAATATTTTCTAAATACTTAGTCATTGTGTGTGCCACGTAAGCAAATCCTTTTGAAGATATTTTAATCCTACGTGGCATGCAATTTTTTCAACGTAATGATGGTCTTTTTACTTTGGGAAAACAAAAAGTACAAGTTGTTACTGTTTGTGGGCTGTAAACCGTCATGCATTTATGTGTGATGTGATGTAATTAATGCGGATCTCAAACCCGATCAAAAACTTTATTTGATAATTTCAAATCAAACCGTTTGAGTTCCACATTCCTTCTCCTATAAATACCCACTTTCAATTTCAATAGCATTTACTTCGAACATAACTCCCAAATCTTTCAAATTCCTTCATTTATTTCTTTCTTCATTCATTTTCCAATCATATTTATCTCTCTTATTTACTCCATTTACAATCAATTCTTTCATCAAATCTTCATCATAACCTTAAATATTCAATTTCATTTTCATCTATTCTCATAAATGGCACCTAGACAGTCAAGATCTCTTAGAAATTTGCTTGCCAACGAATTTGCTCCTTCGGAAAATGTTGTAAGGGCACCTCATATTAATCTTGAGGCAAGTGCCATAAGAATAAATATGAATAACTGGATGGCAAGACTCTCTCTGTCCAGTGTTCATGATGCCCAATCGATCATTGGGAGATTAAACACTTTCTTTCTCTCTTGCCCATTATATGGTGCATTAACATTGAATCCAGGAAGGATATACCATGAATATTTGTGTGAATTCTGGTACACTGCAACCTATGACGATGAAACTTCATCGATCAACTATACTCTCAAGGGAGGTACCAGATCCCTTGGTTTCACGGCTAGTCTTCTCAGGTCTGTTCTCCAGTTAAACTATTATGAACAGAATGAGTTGCCTATCGAACTTCCCACTGGTATAAATACAAGGGAAGTATGCAGGCTAATGGGGCATACAGATATATTGGATGAGCATGGGCAGCTATCCAGAAAGGGGACTATCTACATGAGCAAGCTGTCAGACTCATGGAGATATTTCTTTACACATATTGTTGAGTGTCTAGGAGGCAGCTCTGGAGGGTTAGACCAGATCAATCAAACCCACCTCCAGATTGCCTATTGCTTGTGGTTTGGGCTTAGGGTGGACTTTGCCCAAATCCTTTTTGATGACCTGGTCGAGCGCCTAAGAGTGAAAGGAAGAAAACCATTTGTGCCTTATATTCGATTCCTTTCACTGATGTTTAAGAATGCACTTGGCGACCAGTATGATATGGATACTACTCACTTTTCTGTGAGTGAGTATATGAGGGACCTGGTCAACCTCAGGTCTCCAGTGGATGAGGTAGATATTCCTCAGTCCATGCTTTCCTTCCAAAGGGAAGAAGTTGAAATGGGTCCAGATAGAGTTCAAGATGTTGAAGGACCATCTGGTGATGATGTACAGATAATAGAGGCTGTACAGCCCATAAGACAAGTTGCTCCAGAAGGTCAAGGTCAAGAAGTTGTTGAACCTTCCAGACGACCTAGAACTAATAGGCGTCTGATGAGAGCTGGAATCCAGGTGAATCCAGAAAGACATCCAGGTGATGTTATGAATCTGGATGGGTCACCAATCTTTGAATCTGAAGAGGTTGTTGGGCAAGAAACTGATGAACAAGCTGAACATGTTGCCCAGGTTGTTGAAGAAGTTGTTGAAGATGTTCAGACTGATGAACATGCTTCTGGTGAGCAAGAGGCTCCACTGGACTTGAATGTTGAGGTTGGTGAACAGGTAAATGTAGAGACTGGTGAACAGTCTGGTGAACAGACAGTTGGGATTGCTCAAGAATGGGATATTGTTGAATCTCCAATGTCTGAAGGCTTTGATGTGAACTTGAACTTTCTGGGTGAAGATGTACAAGAAGAAGAAAATCTACCAGAAATGCCAACACCTCCACCAGAAATGCCAACACCTACACCAGAAATGCCACCACCAGAACCAAACATGCCACCACCACCACCACCTTCAATTCCAGAACACACCCAATACTTCACTCCAGCAACCACTCAACCTTTACAATCTCAACCTTCTTCTCGTGCGCCAGAGTCACCAGTTGCAACGTCTGAAGCTGCAACTGAAGAGGACTGGGCACAAGTTCCTCTAATGACCAGATTACCCTCCACTCTTGAACCTCCCACTGGTCTCTCCACTTCTTCTTCAACCGAGGTCCAAGGCCTTTTAAGTAAGGTGGCGGACCTGGAGAGATCACTCCAGACTTCATCTCAGGTTATTTCTGACTTCAAATCATTACTTTCAAATAACCTTGCTTCAGAGATGAATGTCTTCGCTGGGAATGAGAAGCTGGTTTATGAGAAGCTTGATGAACTGGTACTGGCCACAAACACCAACACTGAAAAGATCAAGGTGGCAGTCCAGGGATTAGAGAATAAGTTGGTTACTTCTGTTCAGACTGCAGTCACTGGCGAACTGGCAGGTCTGAAAGAAGATGTTCAAAATTTGGTTTTCAGGGTAAGCTCTCTGGAGAGTAGACCCACACTGGAACAGGGTGCAGTTGTTAGTGCTCTAAGTGATGAATGTACAAGGAAGTTCAGAAACAATATGTTGAAAGAATTATGTGAAGAAGTTTCTCGGACTGTCCTTCGTAGCATTTATGATGGGGTGTTACCCCAAGTAGAGAAGCTACTGGATGAGAAGTTGCCAAAGCACTTGCCCAAAGCTGTTACAAATGTTCAGAAGGAAGTGCAGGAACTTAAGAAAGCTGTGTCTGAAACAACTCCAGTAGAAGGTACATCTTTTGGTCCACTGGATAGACTAATGCTTGAACAATTGTGGAATGATCTCAAGTCACGAACTGGAGATCGTTCCAAGGGGGAAGAGTTGTCTGGTGACCAAACAAAACAAGCATATGGCACTGAAGCCGGGCTTACTGAAGAGGCTGCTGGTACTGAAGCCAGTGAGCCCCAGTTTAAAACCTTCCCAGATATTCCTACTACACTGAAGGCTGTTAAAGGAAAGGAAAAAGTTGTATCTGGTGAAGAGGAAGAACAAACTGAAGATATTGATAATGAAACTTCAAGGAAGTTAGAGCAGGAATGCATAATGATAGAGATTTTTAAAAGAAATCAAAAGGATGAACTGCTGGCCCATCAAAGGGAGATGGCAACAATGGGTACTCTGGACTCCTACAATGCTGGAAGGTTAGGCATTAATATTGAAGTTTTTAAAAAGATGAAGGATGACCCCAGAGTTCATCAATGCCTAAATGCATTAGATGATGTTCATGTACGCTCATTCTACGCTGAAGAAGAACAGGTATATGACTCAATTATTTATGGCGTGAGTGTACCAGAACTCATCAGACAGAGAAAAGCTGAACTGGTAAGTCTCCAGAAGAAAATAAGAAAGAATGCTGGTGCTCTAGAGATAGAGTACAGAAAGAGACTTACTGGTTTACCAAAGTTGACTGCCAGACAGATCAAAGCAATCAGAGATGCTGATGTAAGTACTTTCATTCCCCTAGACACTTCTCAAAGAATAAATCGTTAAGAACTCCAAACTGCTGTAGAGCAAAGGAGAGTGTCCAAGGATACTGAAGCTTTGATCCAGCAAGCCAAGCTGAAAGAAAAATACAATGAAATGTTGAACTTCAGGGCTGATGCAAGAAGGATCACTGTGCTGAAATCAAGTTGGCTGAAGATCATGAAGGCATGTCTAAGTTTGAGGTAAAGTTGACCAGGGAGGGTAACTTCACTGATGAGAGGAGAAGTACTTCAGTCCAAGCTTTTGGATGGAGTGAACTTAGGGAAATTGCTCTAACATTCAAGGGGAAGACAGATGTGTCGACTGATGTTAAGGCATTTCTGAAAAGGATTGAGAAGGTATGGAGAAGAAAGCAACAGATGGAAGTTGCATTGGGCATAAGATCACCAGATTCATTACCATCTTCTCCATCACCAAAGAGAAAGGCTACTGAAGATGCTCCAGAAAGGACATCAAAAAGAAGGGCCTAACTCTTATTGTTTACTTATTGTAAATTATTGTCTTATGAAAATTGTATACTATTTATCAGTTGATGAATGAAATAATAGTTGCAATTTTTTATTTTTATAAGTAAATGATCAGATTTAGTCTAAAGTTAGAACTTAATTGATGAAACTGAAAACACTCATGATCTATAAAGTGTTTTCCAGTAACTTAGATTTTTTAGACAAATCGAAACTTGTGTTTTTCAAGCTTACAAAATGTATAGATTCAAGCTTGAAAACACTTGCATTATTTCTAAACAAATAGGGGGAATTTGTTAGGTCCAGATTTAGTCCAGATTTACTGGACTCGCTCCAGACTCGACTACTGGAGCCTCACTAAAGATCTGACCAGAATCGTGTTCTACTGGACCTACTCCAGACTTGGAATCTGGAGTCCCTCTGAAGATTTGTCCAGAAATATTGAAGACCAGTGAGCAAATACTTGTATAGGAAATCTGGAGTATTCTCCAGATGAGCTCACTGGACTTCACCCCAGTCCAGATCAACTCTACTGAGACATTCTGACTGAAGTCAAAGACTGAAGTCTGAAGAAAGAAGACTTAACAAATGGTGGAGTCCACTGGAAAGTCTTACCAGATCTGTACACTGGAGGATTGTCAGTGTTCTAGATCCTACAAGTCTGAACACTGATATCAAGGATTGACTTTTGCCTTTACACACTTTCCAAAGAACAATCCACTTGTTCTTTACCAAAGTATACGTGTATAAAGGTGGTTGGATAAAAGGATACACTTGCACTTGATGTGACTTTATCCTTATTCCTTATCCAATACATTTAATGTTCTTGTCGGATCATTAAATGTATGCAACCATATTTGTACGGCACAAAATTCACTGGTGAATTTTGTTGCCTATAAATACAAAGTCATTTCCTTAACATAAATACTTTTTAAGCATTCATTTTGCATTTAAGTGAATTTGTCCAAATACTCTCGATCTTAAACTGGATACTTCACAACTTTAAGTATCTCGATCCTAAAGAGTTATTTGACAAATATAGATCATTTGTAACTCATAGGTTGTTAGGATACATACTTAATTGTATTATCTTGATTACGCAACAACCTTGTGTTTTATTTAACATCATAAATAAAATACCCATGAAAAATACATAATGTTCCACTTTATTTGTTTATTGCTTTAAGTCTTGTATTACTTACTTTATATACTTGCATTTATACAAAAGTAATACTAGTCCATTCTAGTGCTTATTAGACTTGTTGTATTTACACTTTCCTGGTTAACCATCGAACTTAAGGGACTCACAATTCCTATTATAGATTTGACATTCACCGTCATACCATGAACCGGTGACAACTAACCATAGACAATCGAATTGCAATGATAAACATATTCACCTAATACCACTAACGATGAACACATAAACCATCAACATCAAAAGAATAAATCACAAGGATATAATTGATAAAGATCACGACACAACGATAATTGAATCAACTCTTGAATTAAAATATTGCAATCATATCATTCGTCAAGTTTCATCAAAGTGGATGATTATAAATCTAGCCACTCATGCTAAATTGAAAATAACAAACGAAATAGAAAGAGAACATATTGTACCAATATTTGTTGAATGTAAATTGCAAGACAGAAAATTAGATACGATCTAGATGGGTGTTCTTGAATCTTCAATGAATCCAATGATGAAATCTTAAGTCGATCCTTCGAAGAATTCGCGGTAGAACAGCTCCTAGAAAGAAAACTTGATAGATTGGGAAAATAGGGTTTTTTTCTTTTTATACCTCCCAAAATCTGATGCAAAGAGGCTGTAACCCTGATTTCCCCATGCAGTCACTGCGGCGCAGTGGGCATGGTGCACCCCCACTGCGGCGCAGTGAATAGTCCCTGGAATTCTGATCATATGGTGACTGCGGCGCAGTGGGGTGTGAATACTCCCACTGCGGCGCAGTGGTAATCCACTGGAAATTCATTACTTTTACTCGGCCTTTAACTGCGGCGCAGTGGGGCAACGTCCCTCCCACTGCGGCGCAGTGTTAAACCACTGGAAAGCTTTGGCCTTGGCACCCTTTGACTGCGGCGCAGTGGGGTTGCATTCTTCCCACTGCGGCGCAGTGTAAACTTGCTGAAATCTTTGTTCTTCTTTATTATCGGCTCTCGAACACTCGATCAACATCTTGGCCTAAAAATCGTCAGAAACTGCACCAATTGGACGCACAACCTGCTAAGAACCTGAAAGCACTAACAAACACCATAAACGCGCCAAATGCATACAAAATCGACATCAAAACACATACGAAAAAGGCCAATAATGATGTGGGCGATCTATATAAATTGGTCACATCATATATCTGTATGTATATACACAGTGATATGAATGTATATATAGTTATATATATATATTGCAAGAGGGATGGAGATGGTACTTATAAAGATGGGGAATACTAGTATTGATGATGATAAGATTGTTGATTTAAAGGATCGTCATACTATTATGGCCATGGCTAGTGAACTTCACCACCAGATTTTTGAAACCATATTTTTGGCTTGTGACATTCATCACAATCTTAGAGAGCCTGAGGGAGACAACAGGCCTCAAGTTGATTTCATGGAGATGGTCCAGGAAGAGTTACTCGGAGGATGCGTGCAATCCTAATAGACTGGCTTGTTGAGGTTGGTGAATATTATAGGCTGGAGCCCGAAACTTTGTTTCTGGCTGTCAACTACATAGACCGATACCTTTCGCTTGTTCCCGTTCATCATCGACGATTGCAGTTGCTTGCATGATGATTGCCTCAAAGTTTGAAGAAATATCTGGAATTTTTTTTTGAAACGGTCGTTTTTCAAGGGTGTTTTGTCAAACAAGTTTTCAAAAAAAAAAATTGTGCAACCGGGTAAACCGGTATTGGCACTACCGGTTTCGGATTTTTGGGTCGAACCCGGTATTCGCATTACCGGTTTCAGAAAAAGCAAATCGAAACCGGTATTAGCATTACCGGTTTCAGACATCGTACCCCACCTTTTCAGAACACAGTAAACATGCAGAGCATTGAGTGGTTGATGTGACATATGACTGCGAACCCGGTATTGGGAAAACCGGGTTCGAGGTAAAAGACAAAACAGCTTCAGCATCTATTATTCACACAAACGTTGATATATATACGAACATAGCTCATTCTGGGCATTCAAAAAAAAATACAGCAACTAAATTTAAAAAAAAACATATCTAAATAAATGGCAGGTCAATCATCTTCTGGTGGTGATTCATTCCCAAATATCACACGGTTTGGAGCCTCAAACAACGTTTGGAGTCACATGAGTGATGATAGCGAGCGTAAAAATGCGGTGACATCTTTAATTGATCGTTTGAAGGCGAGAAAGTCGGAGTGTATGAGGCTGAGATTGCAGAACGTGCAACAGTGGTCCAATCGACCAAAATAGACAGGAGGTACGAGGCCTACCTGCAGCAGAAGGTCCAATGGTTGCAACTAACCATTAACCATCTTACTTTTGTCGAGTCCTCAATAAGGAGCACGATGCAGCACGCGTATACCTTTAGTGCTGAATTTCGCTCGGTTGGTAGTCGGCCTGATGGTTACGTGACTGACCCGGGAGAGGAATACGCAACAGAAGACCCCGAAGCTGCAGCCCCTGCCTATGAGCCCGGTGAATACATTCACCGTAATGATGGTGATAGTTCATTCGACTCCACTGATTCCTGTTTTTATGATTTGGATAATTTTGGCTTATTTATGTAATCGTTTTTATGTAATCATTTCGGTTTTCAATAAAGTAAGTTGTTTCGCCATATATGTTTTTTAATATAAAGTGACAAACATACCTAATAAAAAAAACAAACATAAAATTCATATTGAAAGTTGCCATGTTACATGAAAACACCTAGGAATTCAGGAAAAAACGGATAAAAACAACACACAAAACGGAAACAGATAAGCGACAAGATTATTGCAATATTCAAAGTTGAGTGCATGTTTTCCTATTATGACCCAATCCGTTGCAAATGCCACACCTAGCTTGTTGTCTTGAGGTTGAAGATCTGCTGGTAAAACTCCCATCCATCTCGTTTCGGTACCGTCTGGTGCGTCTCCCACCCCTATGTGTGACCAGTTTGGCCGGGTCTCCTTGGATCTTCCAATCTACCTCTACCCAGTAACGCACGTCTCGGAGGGGACAAGTGCAGCATTATACTGATTTATCCATGTCCTAGTTGTGTACCTCTTACTAGGAAGATTAGCAGCTCTCTCCTGTCTATATCCGCAAACAGCAATGGCATGAGAACATGGAAACCTTTGATGCTGCCAAGCTCCACAAGAGCATTTTTTCCTATTCTCCGCCATGACAACATTGTATGTGTACTCGCCATTTGCATTTCTTTGGTTTGTTCTGACCGTGTAATTTCCTGTTCGTTCATCATACACTTCCACCGTATGGCTTGTTGAGGCTCTTTCACGCATCTGATAAACCTCCCACATTTTGCGAGCTAGTGGTGGGTTCCAATTGGTGGCCTTCCGGTATTGCTTGACAAAATGGTCTCTTGTCCAAGTAAAAGCCGCCTCAATTAAAGCTCTAATAGGTAGCATACGAGCCTTTCCAAGGATATTGTTTTGGCATTCGGCAATGTTTGTCGTTAAGTTACCCCAACGACGAAGTCCCGAGTCGTGCTTTAGAGTCCACTTATCCAAACCAATGTTTCTCAAATATGGCCAAACCCCCTCTTGTTCACCTCTGACTTCATCCACCGCCCAAGAATACTTGGATTGTTGGGATGTGGAACCGATAACCCAAGCCAAATTTTTGATTTTTTTGTTCTTGAAGTGCGAGTTGACATTGCTACAAACATGCCTCAAACAATACCTATGATGCCACCCAATTTCGTTCACTGCATTAATTATGCCTTGGTGACGGTCTGAAATGATACACAAATCACCCTGCCGCTGCGATCCGACATGCTCTTGAAAAAGATTTAAAAACCATCCCCAACTTCGTTAGACTCTTCATCAACCAAGGCAAAAGCGATAGGCAATAATTGTCCATTGGCGTTCTTCGTCACTATAGTTAGCAACTTACCCTTGTAGCTGCCTTTCAAATGAGTGCCATCGACAAAGATCACTGGAATACAACGTTGGAATGCCCTAATTGCCGGTCCAAATGCCCAAAATACAAACTTGAATGTTTGTATATGGCTTGAACTGGTTGGAGAATGGAGTCATTCTACAACAGTGTCTGGATTAGCAC
This sequence comes from Erigeron breviscapus, assembly GCA_034093135.1. Lineage (NCBI taxonomy): Eukaryota > Viridiplantae > Streptophyta > Magnoliopsida > Asterales > Asteraceae > Erigeron > Erigeron breviscapus. The sequence goes on from CM067168.1 coordinate 157,154,935, forward strand.
GTTGTAATTCAGCAATATACTTGGGCAATGCATCAAAGTTACTCGGCCAAGTTCCATACAACCTTTCAATTGCGATCCTTCTTGCATTCCACGCCTTGGCGTAGCTCACATCGACATTGAAAGTTGCTTTTACTTGCGTCTGGATGTGTTTGACTTGATAAGTTAAATCCTCCTTCACCTGGGCCAAAATTCCAGATGCTATCATACTTGCTGTCATACATCGGTTGTTGTTAGATATCACTTCTCCATAACAATTGTGACTCTCGACCCACTTTGTGATCTGAAACAATCCTAAACTGTTTCTGCTAGATCCAACTACAACCCACCTACACGGGACTCGGTCCATAACACCACGATAATTCTTCCCCCTGGTCATGCACTGTGCTTTCCAAAACTGTGGCCTCATATCTTGAACAATAAGTTCTCTGTTTTCTCTTATGTTCCAAAGCCTAACAGCGTATACAAGTTCCGCCTTGCTTTGAAAAAACATTCCTTTTTCTATCACATTTCTTTCTTTCGACCAAAATACCACATCTTCTTGAACTTCATTGAATGGCATTATACGATCTTCATCATCATCGTCAAGATTAAGATGTTGTTGCTGCTCCAAAGGACCTTGTACATGTGCCCCTTCATCATCTTCATCTCCAGATACATCCCATCAACGCTATATCCGTCGATGGTATTATCGCTTGTATAAGGTGCCTCATCACTAGATCCATTAACCATTGGTGCAATTTCATCATCTTCAACATGTTCATCGTCTTCATCGTCTTCATTGTCTTCATCGTCTTCATTGTCTTCATCATCGTCATTGTCTTCATCATCTTCGTTATCTTGTGACTGGTTACCCGCTTGAAAAAAACATTGACTTTGAGTCAAGCTTAACAACTAGTTTGTAAAAGTAGGCTCGAACTTCACTTCAAATTGCGCATCACCCAAATGATAAATCATTGCCAAAGTATTATCATCCGTAATTAAATTTCTAATAGGAACACCCTTAAATTCATACCATAAATATAATTGCAGTTTGAAGTCTTGTTTTGAAACACCAAAACAACTATATGTGACATCACAAATTTCTGAATAACTCATTACGTTAAAAAGAGGAAAACTTCTTCTTTTTGATGGATCTGCAGTTTGAAGGATCCCATTTACGAATGATACACAATCATCCCATATTAACTGAACCATAATTGGGTTGAATGATGAAGATGCCATTTTTTTTTTTGGAAATATAGTTTATGAAAGTGTTTGAAATGTTATCTGAAAATATTTGTTGAAATACTGATAATGCTTCAAGATACATCACATGTACTATATATAAATATTAGGTTTACAAGTTGAATTAGGGTTTCACTGGGTCGCGACACGTGTTAGGTTTAGGGCCGAACCCGGTACTCCCAAAACCGGGTTCAGGCTTTATGTCAGTGTCACTGTTCCAGTCAAGATTCCACTGCGCTTATGTCAAATCACTCTGAAACCGGTAATGCTAATACCGGTTTCGATTTGCTTTTTCTGAAACCGGTAATGCGAATACCGGGTTCGACCCAAAAATCCGAAACCGGTAGTGCCAATACCGGTTTACCCGATTACACAATATTTTCCCCGAAAACTTGTTTGACAAAACACCCTTAAAAAACAATCGTTTCAACAAAAAATTCTAAATATCTGTACCCAAGGTGGATGATTTCTGCTATATATTTGATAATAACACGTACTCCAACGATGAGGTATTGCAAATGGAATCCTCTGTTTTAAATTAATGCTTCCTTTTGCCAAATTGGCCCATCATTAACCAAAATTACAATTTTTGGCATCCTACATCTGTGAGTTGACTCTTCCCGAGTATATCATGCTACATTATGCTCCTTCACTCATTGCTGCGTCGGCTATTTTCTTAGCAAGATTTCTACTTATGCAACAACCATGGAATTTGACGTTGATGTGTTATACTCGCTACCAGCCATCAGATTTACAAGAATGTGTCGAGGCCCTGCACGCCCTTGTTTTTGAAAGCCCGACTTCTAGTTTAAAAGCAATCAGAGAAAAGTACCGTCAACATAGGTACAAATGTGTAGCAGAGATCACCTGTCCTGCATCCATACCATTGGAGAATTTCGACAACATTAGCAGCTCTGTTGATGGGCAGATGGATACCGCAAGTAGCTTGCTTTTTCATTGTGAATGGTGATAGATAGATTCATATTTTTATTCATGTACACAACTATGTATCTTTCAATTTTGGGTTCTAATACATATTATGTTGTTTTTTTTTTCAACAGCAGATGTTATTAATATGGACGGTTCAACCGAAAAGTAAGTGTTTTTGACAACATTTGCACATGTGTTTTGGTTCTGGAATTTGTGGACTAAAATTGTTATATTTGTTTTAGTTGCACTTGATTGATTGACAACATTTGTATGTTTTTTTTTTTTTTTTTTTGTGTGTGTGCAGTTCAACAATGTTTCAACTAACCAAGACTTAATTTTTGGTATGTCGTTATATATATGTTTTCTTTTTACTAGGATGTATATATACACACTTGTACATCCATCAAACTGTTCTGTTTGGATTGTAATGTATGCTAACTTTTTTTTATCATAATATAATCAGATTCGTGAAAGTTGTGTTGGATGTAACGGGCCATGTCTTTCCTGATCCAAAAGAACAACAGGAACATATTAGAGAGGTCATAGATGACAAGGAAGTAAGTTTGATTTATTGTTTGTAACCTAATTTAATGATGGTATCACACAATTCATATGTTTTATACATAAAGGGTAGAATTAGAGTTATAACTTAAGAAAGAATTTGCTGGGTTTTCTCTTATGTTTATCGAATTCTTTCTATAAAGATGGTTCTTGATCTTAAGAAGAGAACAATGGGAAGAAAAAAAGAAACTACAATATATATGTTAGGAATTGAGAAGTTTAAGAGGACTGCTCAAGATGTTAGTGGAGGTGGAGAAGAGTCTGCCGATATCCTTGAAGTTTGAAGTTTGCTTTCTCAGTAGTTGACATCTCTATGGTCAACGGCGAACCTTTCTTGAACACCTGATAACATAGCTTAGATAAGACATGAAAAACAGAAGCAAAATCTATTTAAGAATCCATAAGATCAAAATGGGCCAGTTTAGGTAGTGTTTAATCTCAAACGGGTCAAATGTAACCAAAGTATGTTGGTAAAGAGGAATAGCACCCGCAAGTAGCTAGATTTTCAACTTTGGGTTGGATAGATGCATGGGCCGCTTCATTTAATTCTAATTACACTGCTTTCAAAACAACTATTTGAAATAATGATTAGAATCTGTCACTTATTTATTATTTTTTTTATACTATTGAACAGCAGAAAGAACCTGTTACTTATGATGAATGGTGATCGATAGATGCATATTTTTCTTCTCTTTGAAGTGGAGCATGTTACTTCTGCTGGTGGATACTACTTGCCAAATATGGTTTGTATTCTTTTTAAGTCTAATTACCAAAAGTTATCTGCTCATGTGGCCTCTGAACCGATTTTAACTCCATTGTTTTCCCCATTTCTGTTTTGGGGTATGTACTTTGATCTTTGCAACGTATTTTTCTTCTAATAAAATCAACATATCCTGGTAATCAAATCAACTTCTTATATTTTCATAGTCCCTCGTAAGTTCAGAACATACCTTCTCATTGTTAAAATCCCCATAATACACAATTAGAATAAATAGAGTCATACTAGTAATTAAGTATAAAACACAACTGAAATAAGATCACAACGGCAAAGCCACAATGGTACAAAAAACTGGATTCTCTCATATGACATCGGATATAGGCCTTCCTTTCATGATCAGGAAGCAGGAAAAGTTGTGCACTAGACACCCTGACTGGTGCAAAAGCTTAGCATTTGACAATGACACGGTTACTACAATATGCAGAAAAGCCACCGTGTCACAAAAAACATTGACCAATCAACTGATTTGAAGGTGTGATACTATATAATAAACAAAAAATACCTATATCTGCATTTGTTGTCATACCATGAGACAACCTTCACGAAGTAGTTGTTCAATGCAATTCCAGCTTTGGCATCGTAAATAATAGACCTGTTGGCTGTTGCAATCCCAAAACTCACCAGTATACAACATTTTGGCAATATAGATTGGTAGGATAACGATCCAAAATGGGTGGGCCCCCCAAATGAGTCATGTTTGGAATCGTCTGAACTCTGATGTGGGTGGATTGGCGTAGCATGCCTCTGCATTCAGGACGGGAGCATCGGGGGCGTAGATACTGATTGGGGCGGATATAAAAATTGGTTCATTTTTCTTCCTTCACTCGTACACTTAATAAAGCTAATAGTCTTGATTTAAAATACTGACAGTATTTTCAAAATTTAAGCATGTTTTGTAACTTATATCTAAATAACATCAGAATGATTTACTATCTCACGGGACCGTGTTCATTACATTTCTAGTGTGCGTGTATCAACTTAAGTTAACGAGTTAATGATTCCATTTTGGCAACAGAGTAATGATCTTCTTCTAACCACAAGGGTGGTGGCCTAGCTGTTTGTCACCCTGGGATTAGTCGGGTCACAAAGCGGGCGGATACCTATATTAACCAAAATAACAAATGATTTTCTTTTTCAACATCATTTTTAACCTCTCGAGAGAAAAAAACAACCCCACATTCATCATAGCTCCTGAATCTGTCGTTTTGTACAACACAAAAGGCGTGCAAAAATTCTTAGAGATCCATGGCTGCAGGCTATATATGAACCCAATAAGAATTACAAAGGTGAGTGAGTATTGCAAATCTCTCTTTTCAAACTAAAAGCGGCATATATAGAAGTAATGGGTTGAAAATATCACCTCTAAATTTACATCATATACCTTTGTTTTTCCAAACTTGTCCTCATGGGCTACTTCAAGTATACAACAGAGTGCTTCAACTCATCCCGGATTTCGTTTTTTTCAACTCTATGTGAGTCCCTGTATCTTTGTTATGGTAGGAAAATAGAAATCTCGCATTATTCATAAAACCAAATAATTCATTAAGCTTTTCTACATTAATCTGCATATGGGCTTGTTATATGTTGATCGACCAGTTTCAACACAAGGTATGGCTACTTTCTCACGGTATAAATGTATGTTACAACAATTTGAGCCCGCTTATAGATTCACTTGATACTTGATTTAGGACATCAAGATGAAAGCGAGACGTAATGATCACAAGAACAAGTTTTGCTCCAAACCCATTGTTGTTGCGACATAAAAGGTTTGTACTTTGTAGTAGGTCTTTCTAAATCTGCTCAAGCCTATTTCATAGGTTATATAGAAATGAAGGTAGGTTTGGTATGTGGCTATGTGCATGAATGCGTCTAAGGAGAACTTCAATGTTGCTTTGATATGAAACTCCTTTTATTTGGATTTATTTTGTCTAAAAAATATACATGAATACAGTTTTCCTGGGTGGGACTTTGCTAACCTTCATATGCCATTTTGTTTTCTAGAGGTGGAAAGAAAAGAAAGAGGTAATGCTTTGGGCTTGAGGTGGACTTATAGGCGGATCAGGTAGTTGGGTAATGGGTCAAAGCATATATTTTTTTGTACGTGAAAAACAGACCAGGATTGAAAATCTTGAGGTTTCTACACAATTGGTGTGCCAAATATAGGTTCAAAACTTATATTGTTTAGTAATCGTCTAATATTTGGAATAAGTATTATTGAGAAGTTTTTAAATGTTTGAAAACACCTTCTTTGACTATTAACCCACTTGACGGATTTCCTTTATATGAACTTTTGTTTCTTCTGTTCTGTACATGTAATCTGTTAGAGATGAAACCAAACCCAAATCGACCTTTCATACGGGGAATAGATAAAAATGTCACCTCTGTCTTTGTCTGCAATGTAACAGTTTATTAGCCTATTAGGTGGCAACATGGACGAGTCGGGCGTGTTGGGTAATGTCTTACATTCATTAATGCCAAGCCTGGTAATTAATTGCGTTTGTGTGTTTGTTCATGATGCAAGAATTCAACCAGTTTGTATTGTAATTTGTATTAATCCCTGAATGTGTGTTTTTAGGCACTTCTTGATGTGAGGTCTTAAATAGTGAAGATGGTTTTCTGTATAATTTTTTTAGATCTCATGTGTCATGTGGTCTTTTTGCATATTGCAGAAGAAAGGCGTAATGACCATGACTTAGAAAGGCAAGTTCATCCAGTGTACTTATGAGAGCATGTCAAGTGCTTACTTTCCAATTTTTAGGTATCTGGGTATATATGTCTTTCTTGATAGTCATTTAGGGTATTAACAACTTGTGGGTATATTTGAGTAATTTGAGTATATACATCACAACACCCCTGCTTCTATGAATGCTGCATGTTTTTATTACTGAACTCATTATATATGTTTTAAGTTCAACATGATATATAATTTATTATCAAATAATGTGTCATGTTCAATTATCGATTATTTTACAATTATGACATTGATGGATATTTCAATGTTATCCAATCTGTAGCATATGTTTAAACCGATTATTTTAAATGTTACAGCTATGCGGAGTCCAGCTATACGGAGTCCAGTGTGCTGGTAACCCGCACTTTTGGGTGAACTATGATGGTTCTTGGGATGATGGTTCTTATCAAGAAGAGGGACAGAAGAGCACCAGAGGATATATATGGGGGAAAATGAGTATTTTTTGGTTAGATTTTTTTGGGTTTTTTAAAGGTTTTTCTCACCCGTTCTTTAAACATATAACTGGTCATCAGGTTGAAGTCCAGAACGAAGCTGGTTTGTGTTGTACTCTCACATACTGTTCCATCTAAAACAATTTACCCTACTGGAGAGCTTTCAAGTTACACACTTGGTCAATCGCTGCCAGACTATTTTGACCAAAGTGGCCACAAACACCTCTTTTAATCAGATATTCTGGTTCTGGTACAAGTACCATTTTTAAGCATGTAATTTCACTTTAGTCATTTAGGTTTCTAATTTCTTTTACATTTTTATATGATGAATTTATTTACCTGATGAGAAGCTATATATTATTAGGCTAAAATCCTGTATAAAGAGGTCCTGTTCACCGAGGGAGAACGTGAAAGTATCAAGTAATTAGTAAATAATACAGAGCAACCTATATTGCTATCTTGGAATTCTTCTTGAAGGGCGTGAACGCTTTGAAGATGAGGTATTGAACAAAATGAAGACAACTGAATCTGCTGGTAGTGATTCGCTCTTTTTAAATTTTGCCCTCTTACTTTAAACAATGTTATACTCAACAAAATTTGAAAGTAATTTTGGCTATGATTCTATGAACAGGCAGTGAGGGTGCAGATGATGATAAAGTTATCTATGCCGTCCCCTCAAGGCTGAAAACATTTTCTGATTGGCTTCTTAAAATATGGTTGCTGGTAATTTGGAAGATATAGGTTGCTCTGTATTATTTACTTGATACTTTCACGTTCTCACACGAGTACGCACCAGTAGTCGAAGAGCTATGGAATCATCCTACCATGCATGCCAACAAGAGGCAAAGCGAATTAGAAACACTCCTTGGTGTTACCAAAAGGTCGCAATGTCGATCAAATGGAAGCACTGGACATGTCTTATCATACTCTAAGTCGTGTTACGGCATTACTTTAAACAACTTTATATTTCGGCTATTTAAGTGTGTTCTTACAGTTTTTTTTTGTAGGATCAAAAGTATATTAGATTTTGTGTAAAAGGGTGAACTGTTTTGTTAAATTTGAGTACAAGGCACTCGAACATGTAGAAAGGGTTGTGTTGTCTTTGTGTCACACCAATGAAGCTTACCAATCTCAGATGACACTCGCTAGCAACTATCAGTGAAATGGTTATGACCATTGAAGCTTACCAATGACCAGTGACCAGTGAAGCTTACCAGTCTAGGATGACACTCCAGTGAGTATCCACCAAGTCACTGACCACTTATTCAAGCTTACAAGTCTCACTAGACACTCCAGATAAGACTCCAGTCAATCCTCCACTCCAGTCAAGATGGTCCAGTCAAGACTCCAGATAAGAGTTTTGCAGTCACTACAACCTATCCTACGTGTATCACAACAGCTGCTTCAAGAGTTTTTGCAGGTACATTTCTAGATTGTATTTGAGCATTAGCATATGAGAGAAACAAATGAACATGATAGCAATGCACTACGTGTTAGTTAGTAATCTGGAGTCTGTCAGTAAGTATGCTATGAGCAAGCATCTGCCAGTTATGAAGCTCACCAGATTTAGCCATAGCTCAAGTGACCCGTTTCAGTAATAACCTTCAGCGAGTATCCACCATGGATGAAGTTTACTGGAACACACCAGTGAGTCACTTCAGTCATGGTTTAATCCTCCACAAGTGAAGGTAACCACTGGACGCTTTCAGTGAATAACTCCAGTGAGTTTCTTCAGACTTGATGATTCAGATTATGGTCACCGATTATTCCTTTAGTGAATTACTTCAGTCACGATGCTTCAGAATAAGTTACCAGTCTTCCTTCAGTCATTTACTTCACTCCAATACTTCTCTTAGACATGATTTGGAAGGGTAAAAAAGTTGGCTCAAGGAATTGTTTTAGTGCTCATATGTGTTGTATTGGTAACCTTTACTATGTAAAAATGCTGATACAAACACTGGTACAAACTCTATGTCAATTTGAATTTTGAGTTTTTGAATTACTATGCTTAATTTATATCCATGATGGACTGGAATTTCAGGTAGCCATTTGCAGAAGTTAAATATGAGAGTGATCTCTATAGTTTGTACATGAGGTTGACGAGAATGTATCCTCTTTGAGCGGGCAGTTGAAACAAAACTACTGGTGCTACCCCATGTTTCTTGTCAATCTTTTATTCTTCGATTGCACATTGTTGATCGCCATTGAACTACTGGTTTGATCTTTGAGTTTCTATCTACATTGAAGTCTTGAATTATCAAACTTTCATATAACTTGCCATTGAACTATTGAAGTGTCTCAAATTGCACATTGTTGATTGCTGATAAGTGATAATTATTAAGCATGTGTCAATGTTAGGTCCAGTTTACTGATAAACTGGAGCGTCTCCAGTTGCATCTGGAGACCAGTTGATTTGTACAGAAAAATTAGAAGTCTTGTTGCAATGTACAGATTAATGCAACGCAACTGAAGACTTCCTCCAGTTGAGATCTGATCAAACCCAAAGACATTCCAATTGAAGTCGAAGATAACAAGTGGAAGATAGAAAACATACATGGCAACGAAGCCCAACGGATGTTTTACCCAGATCAAGACTGGAGAACCATCAGTATAAAGTACTTACAAAGCTTTACACTGATTAAGAGGAAGACCTTTTTGCTTTATGTACCTTTATCCGGATAATAACATTTATCTATGTATAAAGTACAAAAGTACATAAAGCAGGTTGGATAAAGTGACTTTATGTCATACTTTATCAAGCATGTTCAAGGAATTAAATGTTATTCCTTAAATGCTCTCAACCATATTTGTATGGCAAAGTTGACATCCCAATGTCAACCTTTGCCTATAAATAGAGCTCTTTGCACAACCAAGAAACAACTTTGCATATTCATACATTTGCATATTCTTTGTGACTTGTGCAATATTCTCTCAATCGCAAAAAGGAACATTTCACAACTTTAAGTGTTTCGATTGTTGAAGAGAATTTCCAAGTATAGATCGATTGTATTTCATAGGTTGTTAGGATATTTACATTATTGTATTATCTTGGTTCCGCAACAACCTTGTAATTTATTTAACATTAATAAATAAATTACACTTGAAAATTAAAACTCGTCTCACCTGATTTACTTACAAGTATTTTATTTATTGCATTGTCTTTACTTATTGAATATTGTCACCTTATAAGTAATCCTCCAGTTAACCTGGTATACTACACACTGCAACTGGTCACGTCCAGATCAGTGTGTGTATTGCAAAGTAATCTCACCATCGACATAGAGGTGTCTTCAGTTAGTACCATCTATTGAGTTGGGACTTACAAGTGGTATCAGAGCAGAAGACTAATATACATGCCTAGATCTGCTTAGATGTCTACTACTGAAGGTGAGAATGGTGTTGGTCAAGATGAAATAAATTTTAATAATCCACCCTCTGGACAAAATGTTAATACTAATCCTCCTCCTCCTCCTCCTCCTAATGCCCCTAACCACGTCCATGTCCATTATTCTAACACTCCTGTTCCCAAATTTGATGGAAACAGCGAGACCTTTGGGACATGGAAGGCCAGAATGCTCTTGCAATTTGATGGGATAGAGAGGTATATGTTAAAAATCCTTAAGGATGGACCACATATACCCATGTCTCATGGGGTTAGTCCTCTTCTGGACCCAACTGGATCTAGAAGAGGTACCAGGGAAAAACGTGAGGAACATTGGTCTGATGAGGATCGTAGACTTGTTGACTTGAACACAAGACTAAAGAATACGATCCTTGGGGCTGTTCCTGAAGAACTAATTCCAACACTTGTGTTGTTCCTCAGTGCCAAGGCAATGTGGGATGAGTTAGTTCTCCAGTTTGAAGGAGGTGATGACACCATTGTCACCAGAAAAGTTGCTCTTAACAAGAAGTATGAATCCTTCTTTGCACTCCCCAATGAGAGCCTAACTGGTACTTATACCAGGTTTACTAGCTTAATTAATCAATTAAGAGGCTTGGGAGTTGAGAAGGATAAAGATATTCTTCTTGAGAAGTTTTGTGATATTCTTCCTACCAAATGGGCACACATGAATCTTGTCCTAAGACAAGGTAAGACCCTGCACAGTCACACTCTTGCATCTCTTTATGGAGCCTTCAGATTCACTGAAGATAATAATGCACAGAGACTGGTGGCTGAGCAGGATGCTTTAAACCATGCTCAGAGTTCCAAGGTTGCTAGTCTAACTGAGAAACCTTGTGCTGCTTTAATGTCTGCAGAGAGTGTCCAGCCACACTCAATGAAGGAGATGTTAAATGGCTTATTGAACTCTGGCCTGACCACTGAAATAAGTGATGATTGTCATGAAACTGACGATGATGATCTGGTCGCCATGATTGCCAAAACCTTTAACAGGTTTAAGCATAAATCTAACAGATTTAATGGCCCCAACAATGCTTCCAGCTCCAACTCTCTGGACAAGGCTAATCTTACCTGCTATAAGTGTGGTAAGAAAGGTTATTTCATGAAGGAATGCAGATCTAGTCAGTCGAACAATCAAACTGGTCCCTCTGTCCCCAATTTTAATAGGCCTGATGATAGCTACAAGTCAAAATACAAAAAGCTTAAGGCCCAGATTGCCCTCCTATCACTTGAAAGAGAAAAAGAAAAGAACAAGTACATGATGGCTAAAACTGAAGAGAAGTGGGAATTCTCTGATGACTCATAAGATGATGATGAAGAGATTAAGGACATGTGTTTCATGGCCTTGGAAGATCAGCAATATGTTGTGAAGGATGATGTTGTTTCTGGAAGATGGGTTGACATCATTTTGAAAAAGGTGTGTGATTATGATAATCAACTTGACCCTGAACTTAAACTGGACCTTGCTAAATCACTTAACAGTGATTTGATTTTTGTGGAAACTGTTAGAACTGACAGTGAAACATATTTAGATACAGTTCTAACTGAATTGAACAATTTAAAACCCCAACTTTCAAATTTGCAAAGTGTCCAGTTGGTTCTCAAAGAGTCAGTTTTGAAAATTGAGGCTCTTGAACTGGAAAAACAAGAGTTAAAAATTGCTTTGGATAAAGAACAAAAACTGATCAAATCCTGGATGAAATCATCAGGATTAAATTATGATGCTGCCACTAGAACACATGCCCAGCAACAAAAGGTATACAACAATGGTGATGTTGACATGGCAATCATCATGCCAGAAATCCACAGTTTACCTCTTAGTCTCAGGAAAGAAACCCCCTATGTTGAACCTGAGACAATCAAAACTGAATCTGTTGAGACCACCCCATCTGAGGTTAAAACTGGAGCCAATCAGGCTAATGCTCCAGTTAAAAAGGTTGCTGGTGACAAACCTTTACCTCAAAAGTCTAAGGAGCCCAAGACTCAAAAGACCAAAACCCCTGTTGAACCTGAGACAATCAAAACTGAATCTGTTGAGACCACCCCATCTGAGGTTAAAACTGGAGCCAATCAGGCTAATGCTCCAGTTAAAAAGGTTGCTGGTGACAAACCTTTACCTCAAAAGTCTAAGGAGCCCAAGACTCAAAAGACCAAAACCCCTGTTGAACCTAAGTCCAAGGTTCAACTGCCTATTGAAAATGATGTTTTGTAAAAACTGGAAAGTCAACTCCAACTTTTGTCTAGGCAGGTTCAGAGTTGCACTGCCAGAATCAAAAATCTGTAAGGAGCCTCGTCTTCTCCAGTTGAAAAACAAAATGTCAAAACCCCTTCAAAACAAAAACAAAATGTTCCATCTGGAACAAAATCTGAAAAGAAAAAGGGGAATAAATATCTCAAACCTATCGTTTTTACTCCTGGACCTGAAGCTGATAAAAAGGCTCCAGCTCCAGACTCCAGTTCTACACCACAACAATCAACTGAGACTTCTCATATGAAGTCCAGTGAACCCATCAAGAAAAGATGGTTTCACAAAAATAACTAATGATTTTTGTGTGTGTGCAGGGCGATCGTAAAAAGAACACCTGGTATCTGGACAGCGCAGCTGGCCGGACTATGACCGGATGTAAGCCCCTGCTGGAAGAGTTCACTGTCCAAGATGGACCGGCAGTGACGTTTGGTAATGATGAGAATGGAAAGACTGAAGGATATGGTGTAATCAATAATGGACAAGTCCAGTTCACCAGAGTTGCTTTTGTGAATGGTTTGAAATATAACCTGATCAGTGTAAGCCAACTATGTGATGATGGATATAAGGTATTGTTCGATATTGCTCAAGGCACCATATTTAACAAGGATTGGAAAGTGGTGATGATTGCACCAAGAAAGGGAAATGTGTACATCATGGATATGGAACCAGCTCTAAAAGAGCAGTGCTTCTATACCAAGACTGATGAGGACACCAACTGGCTGTGGCATAAAAGGTTATCCCATCTTAATTTTAAGAACATCAACAAGTTGTCTCGCAAGCAACTGGTAGATGGGATACCTCAAATTTCTTTCAATAAAGAGAAACCATGTCCAGGGTGTGAGATGGGCAAGCAGAAAAGGGCCAATTTCAAAACAAGGCAAAACTTTAGCATCACTGAACCTCTTCACATGCTTCATATGGATCTTTTTGGTCCAGTGAATGTTCAAACTATAGCTGGAAAGAAGTACACTCTAGTTGTGGTTGATGAATTCACCAGATACTGATGGGTGGTATTCCTCAGATCCAAAAGTGATGCAGCTGCTGAAATCATCTCTCTCATCAAGAGAATTGAACTCAAGTATACTCGAAAAGTCTGTCAGTTGAGAAGTGATAATGGAACAGAATTTCAGAACAAGACTCTTGAATCCTTTTGCAATGACACTGGCATCTCCCAGAACTTCTCATCAGCACACTCTCCAGAGCAAAATGGAGTTGTGGAAAGAAAGAATCGTACACTGATAGAAGCTGCCAGGAGTATGCTATCTGAATCTGGTCTTCCCACCAGTTTTTGGGATGAAGCAGTGGCAACTGCTTGCCACACCCAAAACCGGTCAGTCTACATCAAGAGACACAAGAAGACTGCCTCTGAAGCCCTTAGGAATAGAAACCAAATATTGGATATTTCCATGTATTTGGTTGTCCAGTTTATATCTTAAATGATTCCAGTCAGCTTGGAAAGTTGGATGCAAAAGCTGATGAATGTGTGTTTCTAGGCTATTCAGATATTCGAAAGGCCTTTAGAGTCTATAATTATAGACTCCAAAAGGTTCATGAGACAATTCATGTCACATTTGATGAATCTAATGATGCAATCAATAAAAGACCAAACCTTGATATCTCTCCAGTCGTTCCATTAAATTTTGGTGAAGCTGACCAAGTTCATCAGTCAGTTACTTCACCAGAAGATGTTTCCAGTTACACTGAACTGGAACCAGTACAGATGAAGAAATCCTCCAGTGACACTTCATTTTATCCCTCCATCAGTTTTAAGTTACCACAAAAACTGGTGATTGGATCAGATGTACGTGCCACTCCAATGTCAGCACCAGTTCAAACTCCTCCAATGTCACCAGTTCTTCAAGAAATGCCTTTGACTGAAGAATTTCATGATGCCAATCGTGACCTCATTGACTCTGATGAGGACATTGAAGTGGTTAGGGTTGATCCTCCTCTAGAAGCTACAATTGAAGAGAATCACCAGGTGACTTGCACTGACATTATAGTTCACCATCCTAGTCAATACACTAAATGGACAAAAGCACATCCAATCGAACAGATTGTTGGAGATCCAAGTAGTGGGGTTCAGACTAGAAGAGCCACAAGTGAGCAATGCTTGAACGTCACCTTCTTATCACTGATTGAACCAAAGAAGATTGACGAGGCTATGGCAGATCCAAGCTGGGTAGAAGCAATGCAAGAAGAGCTTATCCAGTTCGAAAGGAACAATGTATGGGAACTTGTTCCTTGTCCACCAGGGTTGAAGAAAGAACCCATTGGTACAAGATGGGTCTACCGAAACAAGATGGATGAAGATGGCAATGTTGTAAGAAACAAAGCCAGATTAGTTGCCAAGGGTTATTGTCAAGCAGAGGGTGTTGATTTTGATGAGACTTTTGCTCCCGTTGCCAGACTTGAAGCCATAAGAATTTTCTTGGCTTATGCAGCCCATCTGCAGTTTAAAGTTTTCCAGATGGATGTCAAAAGTGCGTTCCTTAATGGAACGCTGGATGAAAGAAGTGTATGTTAAACAGACTCCAGGCTTCATTGATGAGAAGCATCCTCACTGGGTATATTCTGAACAAAGCTTTGTATGGTCTAAGACAAGCCCCAAGAGCCTGGTATGACACTTTAACTAAACATCTTCTCAAAAATGGCTTTCAAAGAGGTGCAATAGATAATACCTTGTTTACCTTGAAAGAAAAAGGTAATATCTTACTGGTACAAATTTATGTTGATGACATTATATTTGGGTCAACTGATGATGCAATGTGTAAAAAGTTTTCTAAAATCATGTCATCTGAGTATGAAATGAGTTTAATGGGTGAATTAACATTTTTCTTGGGTCTTCAGATTAAGCAAACTGAAAATGGTATTTTCATAAACCAAGAAAAATATATCAGAGATTTGTTAAGAAAATACAAATATGATTCAATTCCCTCTAAAACTACACCAATTGCAGCACCTTTAAATTTGGATTCTGACCCAAATGGCAAACCAGTGAACACAACTGAATATAGAGGAATGGTTGGTTCACTGATGTACTTAACTGCCAGTCGACTAGATATAATGTTTGCAACATGTCTATGTGCCAGATTTCAGGCTAACCCAAAAGAATCACATTTGCATGCTGTTAAGCGCATCTTCAGATACCTGAAAGGGTGTCCTAGCCTTGGTCTTTGGTATCCCAAAGGCTCAGGGTTAGATCTAATGGGTTATTCAGATTCAGATCATGCAGGTTGTAAGATAGATAGAAAATCTACAACTGGAGGTTGTCATTTCCTTGGAGGAAAACTGGTGAGTTGGACCAGCAAGAAGCAGACGTCAGTCTCTATGTCCACTGCAGAGGCATAGTACATTTCTGCGGCCAGTTGTTGTGCCTAGATTCTCTGGATCAAGAACCACTTACTAGATTATGGTCAAAAATACACAAGGACCCCAATCTTTTGTGACAACACCAGTGCAATTGCTATATCTCACAACCCAGTGATGTACTCAAAGACAAAGCATATTGACATCAGGTATCATTTCATTCGTGATCATGTTATGAAAGGAGACATTGAAGTACATTTCATCCCCACTGACAAACAACTTGCTGATGTTTTTACAAAACCTCTTGATGAGAAAACTTTTAAACATCTCATCAGTGAGTTGGGAATGCTAAATCCTTAAAACTGGAGACTTTGTTATGAACGCGTCAGTGACACTGATGAGGTTCTCCAGTTGAGGAGGTCCAGATAATCTTTACTCGACAGGCTATCGAACGCCTTTGTGATACTATCCTGCCACTAATTGATTTCTGGATCATCATTCTAGGGGGAAAGACTCAAAATATTTTTCTGACTAAAATTCTTTGTTTGAATTACAACTGGAGAACTCTCCAGTTGAAAACTGGCACTGGACTAATCCTCCAGTGTACATGTTTGGTCTTGTCTTTAAAACTGGTAGTCAACCAGATTTCATAACGTTGTAATATACTTGGTCGATATTTGTGACACGTGATGGTACTCAAGTGTATTTTCCTACTTGCAACCGTCACATGACGTGTCAAAGACATTTTTGTAAAAGTTGCACTTTTTATGGGGATTGTGGAAAGTTAGTGAGCGCGTGGGAATACCAGCCGTCGTAGCATTTAATGCTGACTTGATGGTATTAAATGTTTTTGAATTTCAAATTTTCAATAAATCAAAAACTCTTTTGTTTTAGAAAATTTGGGGATTAAAATAATGTTTTTGTATTTATATTGGGATTTTATACCCTTATAAATACCCCCACATTTACTCCGGTTACAATTTACTTCCTTTTCACATTCCTTCATTTGCTTCCCTATCATCAAATATTGCTTCCTTTCTCTCTCTGCTTCATAAATCTAAAATTCTAATTCCAAAACACTCAATTTCAATTTCATCTTCTAATAAAATGGCTCCTAAATCATCCAGATCTCGAGATGTTAATCTCCTCACCGTCCCATATGTTCCCCCACCAGGTGTCACACAGGCATCTGGTGCCCCATCAAATCCTGCCCTCATCAAATTAAATCCAAATAATCCGATGGCAAGTTTGATGGGATCCCAAGGCTCCGATACTCTCATTGGGAGAATCCAAAAGTTTTTAAGAGATTCTCCAATCGGTCCTTCCTTCTCTGCAAACCCACGAAAGATGTATCATGATTATCTTTGTGAGTTTTGGTACACTGCTTCCCTTTCTCTTGACTGTTCATCCATCACCTTCACATTAAAGAATGGAATGGTCCAGTGTACCCTGATGGCAGAAACTTTGAGGGATGCCCTTTCCCTCAACTATTGGCTTCCTGGGGAGAATCCAACTGTTATCTCCCCAAATATAAACTTCAGGCAAGTACTCCTTGATATGGGACACAAGGAGTGCCTGGAGAATGGGGTTCTGAAAACAAAGGGACCCATGATGATGAAAAGCCTTTCACCTTCGTGGAAATACTTCTTCATCCACCTGGTGGAAAGCATGGGTGGGAGTTCTGGTGGACTTGACCAGATCAACTCCTCACAAGCAGAAATGGCTTACTGCTTGTGGAATGGACTGAGGGTAGATTTTGCTGATATCCTATTCAGAAGCCTGGTACAAAAACTGAAGGGCTCCACGGGACTTTGCATCCCCTTCTCCAGGTATCTATCCCTCTGTTTTAAACTGTTTCTGGGCAGTGATGAATACAAAAATACACAATCACTGTACACTGTCTCAGAACTGTTAAGGAATCTTGACTCCTTAGTATCTGAAACTGGGGAGGTTGAGTGTAACACCCGTCGTTTAAAAATATGGATTTCCAAAAGTTTTCGCCACACGGCGTCAAATGATAGCGCAAGTAAACTTTAAAAGAACAAACCAAAAGGAAACGTTTGGTTCATTTATTAATTGGTGTTACCAGCAATGTCATCGAAATAAGCTCAAATGGAAATCCATCGGTTGCTCAACATTATACAACCGACATTATAGTAAATACAAATCATAAATATCTAAACATAAATCAATGTCTAATGTGAGTAGCCACTATGGGTAAACTACAGCCAGTTTCAAGATCATCTACCCATGCCTCACATCTTCTCACATCAATGCATCACATCGTCCATAACATATCATTGCATCAAACATCATCATAATAGGTTGAATCACCCTAGATGTGCCTAGTCATCTTTTACTTCACATATAACATATAAGCATCATCGTATAGTGTGAAATAAGTCACTTACATTAGACGTGACATAAGTCACTCATCACATATAAGGTGTAAGTTTGTGTGTAGGTGGTCATAAGACCTAACAGGGAACCTCACACCCGACTGGATGGATAAGCCCTACGGTGGTCCATCAATGTCGTTAAGGAATGGCAAGCCAATCCAGGAGTATTCCGTATGTTCAAAGACATTGGTGGGTAATCACGCCACCTGGAGATACTCATACCACGTAATTATGTTGCAAGGAGCCACCCAAGCAACCACATCAACGTACTACCCTGGCAAAGGCACGTACGGGTTAATCTTAACACTTCTCACATCATTTACGAGCTCGATTTGCATCACATATAGTTTAGGTGTCCACATTACCTAAACAATCATCACATCACATCAAATCACTTTAACGTTTGGGCCCTTAAACGTGCACGTGTCATGGCAACTTACAAAGTCTAGTGAACTAGATGTACAAGCCATGTAATCATCACATTTCACATCTACACATGCACATATAGTTCATCACATATCAAAAGCCATTTCATATCATCTTTCATCTCATATCGTATATCCTTGCATATCATCTATCATCTCATAACAATACATATCATATTATATCATATTTCATAACATCTTAAAGCATTTCATATCATTTCACATCATATCATATCATATCATATCATCACATATCATATCATATCATATCATATCATATCATATCATATCATATCATATCATATCATCTCATATCGTATATCCTTGCATATCATCTATCATCTCATAACAATACATATCATATCATGGCATCTTATAACAATACATATCATATCATGGCATCTGATAACAATGCATATCATATTATATCATATTTCATAACATCTTAAAGCATTTCATAGCATTTCACATCATATCATATCATATCATAACATCACATATCCTTGGGGTAGCATTTTAGGCATCGATATACATCTACATAGCCCATATAACCTCCCGTATAATCCCGAATACCCATAAGCAAACAAGATATCATTAGGGGAAGTTATTATATGAAAACCATGTTTTTGTTGAACCCTCAGCGTGTCAAAGTAGTGTATCTTACCTCGAAGAAGCGCACACAATCGATAACTAAGGTTACGGTGCAAAGCAAGTATTCCCGACTACCTATAATCATTAAGCGACCATTATACGAGCTAAACAATACCCACACAATTATGGTCATAACTCAGACCTAAACATCTATAAGCATGTCCCATTACAATGCTTGATGCATTGAAGATTCGATTAATACTTTAGAGCTCACAGAACTCGACGAAACTCGACCTTCACTCACTAGTTCAACCTTTCAAATACTTTGACACAAGAACAATCCTTTAAAAGCATTACCATTAGAAAGTAGCTGCCATCACTTTTCACTTTTTACAACACGTACTAGTTCTGCTGCTATCACTGTCAAGATAAGCAGATAAATTTATCAGGTTTATAATAGCAGATTTATAAACTATTAATTGTATTTAATTGATGTATTCAAATATAAATATTTATATGTAAATAATATATATATATATACAATAAGAATAAAGAAACCCTAGTTATTTTCAATTGATTAATATAATAACAGATCTATTATATATATATATATATATAGAATAAAGAAACCCTAGTTATTTTCAATTGATTAATATAATAACAGATCTATAAACAGATGAAATCGGTATAATAAAAAGACCTTTTGAGAACAGATTTCAATATTCACTTGGCTGTTGCCTTGATTGTTGTTCATAGTCGCCTTGATTGTTGTTCATATCTCGAAAGTATAGGTTCTGGATCTGATTGTTGAAATGATATGATGTATCGGATTTCAATATCACTTGGCTGTTGCCTTGATTGTTGTTCATAGTCGCCTTGATTGTTGTTCATATCTCGAATCGGAAAAAAAAAACTGTAATTCAACGAAAGTATAGGTTCTGGATCTGATTGAAATTGAAAGATTTTGCCACTTGTAGAGTTCGATACATACAATAGCAAAACGAGATGATGTTAACATACTTTCAGGATCTGATTGAATCAGTGGATTTTCAAGGAATAACAAAAAAAAAAAAAAAAAAAAAAAAAAAAAAAAAAAAAAAAAAAAAAAAAAAAAAAAAAAAAAAAAAACGTAATTCAACGTAAGTATAGGTTCTGGATCTGGTTGAAATTGAAAGATTTTGCCACTTGTAGAGTTCGATACATACAATAGCAAAACGAGATGATGTTAACATACTTTCAGGATCTGATTGAATCAGTATGTTGATCTGATTGAAAAAAAAAGTATAGGTTCGATCTGATTGAAAAAAAAATATAGGCTTGATCTGATTGAAAAAAAAAGTATAGGTTCGATCTGATTGAAAAAAAAAGTATAGTTCATCTGATGAAAAAAAAAACGTAATTCAACGTAAGTATAGGTTCTGGATCTGGTTGAAATTGAAAGATTTTGCCACTTGTAGAGTTCGATACATACAATAGCAAAACGAGATGATGTTAACATACTATCACGAATCGGAAAAAAAAAACGTAATTCAACGTAAGTATAGGTTCTGGATCTGGTTGAAATTGA
This sequence comes from Erigeron breviscapus, assembly GCA_034093135.1. Taxonomy (NCBI): domain Eukaryota; kingdom Viridiplantae; phylum Streptophyta; class Magnoliopsida; order Asterales; family Asteraceae; genus Erigeron; species Erigeron breviscapus. The sequence continues at coordinate 157,175,550 of CM067168.1, forward strand.
AAGATTTTGCCACTTGTAGAGTTCGATACATACAATAGCAAAACGAGATGATGTTAACATACTTTCAGGATCTGATTGAATCAGTGGATTTTCTGCGTTTCGAAGGAATAACAGGAGTAGAATCATCATCATCTTCAGTAAATAAAAAAAAACATTCAAATTCAAATAACATAATTTTATCATACAACTTAAATAATTCAGATTAAAACATATGATATATATATGTATGTATCTATATACGAACCGTCATAGGGGAATGATATTATAAATAATATATATATACATATGATATATATATGTATGTATCTATATACGAACCGTCATCGAGGGGAATGATTTCTAAACAACTACGAGTGTAATCAAACAAACTATCAAGTTCTTCGATTTCTTCTTCTGCTGCTTATAATCAAAATATTGAAACCCTAAGAATCAATGAAATATTGTTGAATTTGTAAAGAAAGGAAGAATCGTTACCATTAATTTGTGATTATTGAATTGATTGATTGATTGATCGATTTTGGGGCTTCGATTTTGGAGCTCCTCTTCGTTGCCAAAATTATAGGGTTTTGGGGCTTCTGGATCTGATTGAAAAAAAAAGTATAGGTTCGATCTGATTGAAAAAAAAAATTATAAGCTTTTATATGGGGAACAAAATTATAAGACGACACCAAGGATGACACGCAAATGTAAGTGTACTCCGCGTTACACTACATTTTTTTATGACACCAAAAATTGCGTGTCATAACCCTTCAGATTTTACAAGTTATGACAGATTATTTTATGACATCTCACTTTGCGCGTCATCTATTAGCGTGGGTCATAAAAAGCGGGTCAAGGATAGCCCTATTTCTAGTAGTGTAGACTCTCTCACGATTCCGTGGATAGCTTATTTGTTAAAAACGGAGTTACGGTTCAAAAGTTATGGCCATTTAAAAATTATGTCGCTATTGCGTCGCAGTGTAGAAATTGCGTCGCAACTTAAGTCACTGTATTCTAATTGCGTCGCAACCTAGGTATTGCGCCGCAACTGACCCCGAATCTGCACAAACCTCATTGTTTAACCTCCAAAACTTAACCAAACACAACCCAAATGATCCCAAACCTTATGAACGACTTTTGTACCTCAAAATTCATCATTTTAAGACCATAATGATGCAATGAAATCATTGATTAATCCCTACTTGATTTGCATCACAATAACAAACGTTTTAGGTTACCGAATCGATTAAAACACACGATTGTGACTCCAATCAACCCTCTAAAGACCTAGATTAGTTATGGAACGAATCAAGGGATTAAAGGGACATGAAATCAATGTAATAATACCTCAAATACCTGGAGATTACAAGAAGGATGCAAAAACTTGATCAAAACACTCTCGAATCAACCAAATAACAATGAAATCGAACAATAGAATGCTATGGAACCAAGGGGGCGGCTAGGGCTTCAAAGGAAAAGTATAATCTCTTTATTATGAGTCTAATGATAGGTTAATAGACCCTTAACCCGTTTTTGAGTTTAACCCTGTGTCAAAACTAGTCCCTAAGCTTCCAAACGGCTCATATTTAGCTCAAAACACCTATAGGGAATACTTACAACTCATTAAACACTTCAAGCACCTATATAGGCATATAAATACATCTTAAACACATTAGTACATCAATCATTGATGTGTGAAATCTAGTTTATAATTTATAACAAGATCTACCGCTAACTGACTACAACACACTTACAGGCAGTGTACCCGTTCGTATGTAATATAGCTAACTGGCAAGACCAGGATCGAACACAAGGACTGATTGTTGTACTAAAAGTTGTAAAAATGTGAAACAAGTAAAAAGTTTGGTGTGACCGAATTGTCACTTTGCGTGTCTGAAAGCGATGTAATTAACAAGTAAAATAAAGTACTCAACCAGTATTAGCGAGAGCACACGAAAAGAGTTTGAGTTGTAAACAAATAATTAAAAAGCCATCTATGTCGAATCCGCTCCACAAAAAGTCTAGGTTGCATATAGGTTAAGCTCAGAATTCATATGTGTTGGTGATAATAACCGTGATAAGACAAAAGCACAAACGGGTGCACCTAGTTTGTAAAATCGACTCAATCACCTAATCAATTCAATTTCTCGCAACAAGTGGTACCACCAACCTTATTACAATTCCTTGAACTAACTAGTTTGTTTGATTATTTAAATAACAATTTTATCTTTGTGAAAGAAACGTGGTACCACCAACCGTTAAATCCACTTAACAAAGTAATTTCTATTAAATTTGTATCTTTACTATCATACCATGACCTAGCAAGAGTTGTTCATAGACAAACAACTAAAATAATACTTGCATTCAACTAGTACCAATATCGAAAAACACAAATATCACCAAGAACACAAGATTAAGTGAAAGAAATCACTACATTAAGATCTTGATAAAATGTTAAGTAAAACCAACTTGAATTCAAAATATTACACAACCTTAACTAATTGTTTCACTTCATCTTCATAGATGTATAGAGATTTAGCTACTCATAATGAAAATAGCTAAAGATTCAAATAAAAAGGAGAACATAATGTACCAAATATAGAGTAATAATCCAAATCGAGGTTACAATCGAGCTACAATAAGTAACAAGAGCCAAAATTAATCTTCAAGTCTTCAAAATAGTTGGAATGATGAAAAACCCTTGAAAACCCTTGAAAAACGGCTGGAAACAAAGTGTGTATGCTCAAGTGTCCAAGATTAGGTTTAGGGTTGAGTAATGGTTGGTATTTATACCCAAAGAGAGAGAAAATCGTGATGTCAGCTCGTTCTCGCGCCGCGAGTGGTTCTTCTCGCGCCGCTAGTGAAGTTTCTGAGCAAAACTGGTCGAAAAACAGACAAACTCGCGCCGCGAGCCTCCAGGTCGCGCGCGCTAATTCGCTCGCGCCGCGAGTTTCACCTGGTTTCGTCATTTCAGCTTCGTTTTCGACCATGCTTCATCCGTTAGTGCCTTTGGACCATTCCTAAGTCGTTTTCTACCATTTGTAAGTGATATTCCTGCTTTAGACCTGAAATCACTAGCAAATACCATCAAGCACCACAAAACATGCATAAACGGCTATCAAACGTGTCTAAAACGTCCAAATAAGATGTGAGAAACATGTATAAATTGAGACACATCAATCATTAAGGCATTTAAGCCTCACACGTATAGCACATTAAACACATCTAAGCATTAAATCTCCTAGAGACTTAACGGACACGTAGTGTTGACTTAACGACTCAAGTCAACCGTTAATTAAAAAGTTTGGGATGTTACATTGAGATTCCTCAAAGAATGTTGTTGGCATTCAACAAAACTGATGCACCAGTCCAAGGTGAGTCAGAAAGACAACTGGGCGGGCCTCAAAACAATGAGGGACCCACCGGTTCGTCTGCTGGACAAGATACAGTTGTTGAGCCCGAACAACAGTGTAACCCTTCCAGCTCCAGCTTGTCAGTTCCCCCAACTGTCACTGGAGACCTTCAAACAGGTCTCCAGGGTGTTCCAAAGGCAACAAGATCTCGTCGTCTTAGGAAACAGTCAGAACTTGCCACTGACAGTAGAAACCCTACAAGCCCTCCAGTTTCCTCCCAACAGGATGCTGGAGATAGTCAAATGGGAGAACCGCAAGCAACCACTCTCAAAACTTCTTTAGGAGAGAGTGGTGAAGAGAATACTGGGCTAACCCAACCCAGAGTAGAGTCCGTGTCTGCACAACATGAGTCTGGCCAAAATTCTGACACAACTCTAGCACGAACTGATGATGTCTCTGGCCAGTCACAACTGGAGACTGAAGTTCCAAACTTTTCGGCTAATGATGTTATGACTGAGGATAGAGCAGTTGTATCTATTCCAGGTGAAGTTGCTACGGCAACTGCACCACCAACTGATGAAACCATCCAGGAAACTGGAGATGGTCATCAGGAGACTGAACCACAAGTTCAGCCATCACTATCATTCATGAATCTGGGCATGGATGTTGATGAATTCCAGTTAGAGTCTTCGGACTCTGAAGGAACTGCTCCTGATCAAGAGATTGTTGATGCTTCTGTACAAGATCAACCCCCTTCATCTCTTGATCCGCCCCCAGAACAAACAATTTCAGTTTCATCATCCACAAATACGCTTACTGCAATTCCACAACCAATACAAAGATCCCTCGTATCTTCCCTTTTCGTGCCTAGAAATAGACACATGCCCCAACCGCCGCCGTTGGACACACCAGAGCATTCTCAGCATGTCCAATACGTTGATCTCTCTAGACGTCCTTCTTCATTCCCATCTCTTGATTTTATCTCTCTTTCTACTGGCCAGTCAACTGGTGAGGTTACTATCAATTTACCTCCTCCAGTTGCTCCAGTAGTACCTGTTGCCGCTCCAGTGACTCTTCCTTCCTTGTCACTGGAAGCTCAAGTGGTCTCTGCCAAATCCGACATCCAAAACCTTCTTAGGAGGGTAGAGGATGTTCAAAAGGCCCTTGATAAAATTGCCAAGTCGATCTCCAAGTATGTAAAAAACAGTGAAACTAATCAGAAAATGGTAGACTTGGGGATCAACAAATATGCTGCAAATGAAGAATTGGCATTAAACAAGCTGAATGAGTTAGTCGATAGCTGCAACACCATGGCTAAAATTTTGAAAGAAGCTTTTGAACTAACTTAAACCAAAGTCCACTCCTCCGTCTCCAGTCTTCTCAATAATACTGTCAGAACTTCCTTAGACGTAACTGGAGAGGAAGATTGATGAGTTGTTGCAAAAACCTGGAGTGGATAATGAACAGCTTGGGCAATAGGTGGCCACTTCAGTTGGTCAAATTATTCAGGATACATTGGCTGCCAGAGAAGAAGAACTAGTCAAAAAGGTGATGTCTGAGATCGCCAAGATACCACCTCCTCAGGTTGATCTGGCCCCACTTACTCATGAGATCAACCAGTTGAGGGACGCTGTCAATGCTCTGAACACCCAATTATCCTCCCACGCTACATCTATTGACAAACTGATCACTGAAGTGGATAATTTGAAGAAGAATGAGAAGGACAAAGAAGTTGCACAGGCTGGTCTCTCTCCAGCAGTGATAGAAGAATTAAAGACTGGTCAAGCACAAGTTGCTGGTAATGTCTTGGCCCAGTCCAGAGAGACCAACCATCTTTGGAGATCATTCAGAATGGTTTGTACAATCTTCAAAGAGTGCAAGGACATGCAATCGTGGCAGCCTCTTGATCGATTTCCCAGCAGCAATACAGACTGGGAAGCAATTAGGGCAGGTCTAGATGCTGCCAAGGGGGAAAGGAGTGCAGTCCTTGCCCCCAGATCAAGTACAAGTACAAGGCAGTTGGTGGAAAGGCAAGTTGTTGTTGCTGGTGCTGGTACTGATGCTAGCCAGCATGTCATTGAAAAATTTGATGATGTTATTGATAGGGGGAATCTTGAGCTGGCCACTGATACACAAACAAAAGCAACTGGTATTGATGCCAGTGTGCTAGAAACTGGTAATGTTGATCAACTTCCTCCAGTATCTGAATCTGAAAGCAAGAATCTGGCAGCCATTGGCAATGCAATCAAAGAAAGAAAGAAACCAAGAAAAGCCAATCTGCTAGCTTCAAGGGTTCAACTGCAAGGTTTGGGTTTATTGGATATAAATGATGCCAATCTGTTGGGCATCACAATTGAGCAATATGGGAATATAAAAAATGATCCAAGGATAGTTGGAATGATAAATGAAATGCTCGATATCCAACTGGAGTAAGACTATCCAGATGATGAAGTTGAACTTGATGCCAGAACAATAAATGTGTCAGTGGAGAAGGCTAGAGAACTAAGAGCATCTGGGATTGAAAGAAGAATTCAGAATGTCCAGAAAGTTGTGAAAAGAGTACTAACCCACCTAAGTCCAAAGGAAAGCTAAAGCCACTGCCAAGAGATGCAGATCTAAGGACTTGGGTGCAACCAACCGAACGAACTACTGAAGATATCCGAGCTGCTGTACAAAAACTGAGCACTGGCCAGATCAAACTGGAAAATGAATCTGAGGCAAGGGCCTATCTAAATGAAGTGCAACAGCGCAGATATCACCCTGGCAAGATCATTGATGTGAAGGTTTCGATCAAGCCAGGAACAAAATGTTTCTATGTTGGAGTTAAGTATTTCAATGGACCAATGATTTACTCTGAAGATCCAGATGATCATAGGTATGGTCATGCAGAGCATGTGGAGATGCTGAACTTTTTGGAAGCCAAGCAACTGAAGAGCAAATTGGAAAGGGGTTGGATTCACGTTCTTCAGAATCTTATAAAATTTAAAGAAAATGTTGAATCAAAATTGGGACTTGATTCTGAAGACAACCAAAGAGAAGGAAAACTGGCGAAGGGCCATCTGTATAAGTTTGTCTTCCAGTTATCTACTTGTAGTTTTATTTACCTTCTTGTAACTTATGTAAATTTCAATTTCATGTATATACAAGTTGCTAGATTGTAACCCACAAGATAGATAACAGATTAAATCTAACAAACTCAAAAGAAAAACCCAAGGCATTTAATGATCTATAAAAATGCCTTGGAAAATTAGATAGATTTAGTCAAACAAGTCCTTCAGGTTCATACTTGTATAGATACAAGAACTTGAAAAGACTTGGCAATATTTCAGGACAAATAGGGGGAATTTGTTAGGTCCAGTTTACTGATAAACGGGAGCGTCTCCAGTTGCATCTGGAGACCAGTTGATTTGTCCAGAAATATTAGAAGTCCAGTTGCAATGTACAGTTAATGCAACTGAAGACTTCCTTCAGTTGAGATCTGATCAAACCTGAAGACATTCCAATTGAAGTCGAAGACAACAAGTGGAAGATAGAAAACATACATGGCAGCGAAGCCCAGTGGATGTTTTACCCAGATCAATACTGGAGAACCATCAGTGTAAAGTACTTACAAAGCTTTACACTGATTACGAGGGGGACCTTTTTGCTTTATGTACCTTTATCCGGATAATAACATTTATCTATGTATAAAGTACAAAAGTACATAAAGCAGGTTGGATAAAGTGACTTTATGTCATACTTTATCAAGCATGTTCAAGGAATTAAATGTTATTCCTTAAATGCTCTCAACCATATTTGTACGGCAAAGTTGACATCCCAATGTCAACCTTTGCCTATAAATAGAGGTCTTTGCACAACCAAGAAACAACTTTGCATATTCAGACATTTGCATATTCTTGGTGACTTGTGCAATATTCTCTCAATCGCAAAAAGGAACATTTCACAACTTTAAGTGTTTCGATTGTTGAAGAGAATTTCCAAGTATAGATCGATTGTATTTCATAGGTTGTTAGGATATTTGCATTATTGTACTATCTTGGTTCCGCAACAACCTTGTAATTTATTTAACATTAATAAATAAATTACACTTGAAAATTACAACTCGTCTCACCAGATTTACTTACAAGTACTTTATATATTGCATTGTCTTTACTTATTGAATATTGTCACCTTATAAGTAATCCTCCAGTTAACCTGGTATACTACACACTGCAACTGGTCACGTCCAGATCAGTGTGTGTATTGCAAAGTAATCTCACCATCGACATAGAGGTGTCTTCAATTAGTACTATCTATTGAGTTGGGACTTACAGTCACAACTACAAAGATGTTTAGTCAATTAATAAATAGTTTACAAATAAACTTATAAAAATTATTACAAAGATATTATAGTGATAATAATCTATAGATTTGAGGCTAAAAGAGTTTAAAACAATAACAAACACGTTTTCATTGGTATTCAAAACGTAATTTATATTAACTTTGTGAATAAATATTTTCTTCACAATGGTTTAATTCCTTTTTATGAAATCCGGCTTTAACACAATTTTTGTACATTTTCAATTTTTGTTGTAATTGATATTAACTTTCTAAATAAATTTGTTCTTAATAATTCCTTACCCAATTTTATTAAAACAGTTCTATTAAACTAAACCGCGGTTTTTTCGCCGGATAAAAATCTAGTACAGAACAAAGGATTATGCTGAATAATTAAAAAGGAATCCATCTTTTGCTGACTACTTGTCTTAAGTTTTTCCTCACCCCACAATAGACGGCAACAAGCCATTTCTAGTCTTCCAGGAGTCTAGACCCTTAATAAATGGCACCGAGACATAAATTATCGTAATTGCAGATCTCTAGAGATACTCCTGCATGGAAGAATACATGAGGTAAGGGTGCAATGACATATGATTATAGAGGTTTCAAATGAGCACGCGGATTGCATAACAGGTTCTTGTCAATAAGAGTAGTTTTTAGTATAGTTTGGGCCGGGCTCACACAAGACACGTTGTTATCAAAGTTTTTAATATTTTCTGTATATGATTGTCACATATGATTGCAAAAATGATCTCATGTCAGTAATAATCTAACTTTTTAGTAAAATGATCCAGGGCATAAAAATATGTTTTCTGCCACTCTCTTCCTGTTGGATCCATTATACAAATTGACCTGTTTTCCATGTAAGATGAATTTTTGTTAAGCCTAATAGAAATTTTAAGAAAAGATAAAAGAGAAGATTACCAACCCAAATCAACCAATTACAAGTAAATGGTTTAAAACTTAAAATTGCTATAAAAAGATTTGCCAGTAACCCCATTGCTACCATTAGAGATTGCATGTGGCTTAACATTCCATAAGGATCTAAAAATGATTGAAGCATATGTCAATATTAACAATGGACAAAACATATAAGAATTCTTATCATGAACAATATTCATTTGAAATTAATATGATTGACCAGTAGGTCAAATTGTTTGCAGGCAACATCGTCAATCAATCATCAATTGATTCTAACGAGGGTGAAGCCTTTTACTATAAAAAAAAATCATCAATTGGGCATCGACATTATTATGTACTCTTTTTGATCACTAGGCTTTTGTCTCATTGAGTTTAATCCACAACTACAACGATATCCCGTGTTAACACACGAGTTATTTATACAATTTTTGTTCGGATATTCTTGAAAGTCGACATTCTATGATTTAATATTTTTGTCTATATATTAGTAAGAATTTTTAACTTAATATTTTGTTATATGTTCTTTTTATCTAGGCCGACAACCATTGTACTTCGTCGAAAACTTCAAGATTCCGGTGGTTTTATTTTTTCTCTTATGGTTTTTTTTCTTTAAGTTATATAAATCCTAAAATCATATACACATCTTAATTTTAATATATACTATAAGACAGTTGAACTAATGACTTATTAACCAATCAAATCGCTCAATTTCATTAAATTGACTCTCGCTTATGTCATCATTTAATTTAACTATAAATTAAAAATCCTAATAATCATTATCCAAATATATTATTATATTAATATTTATATTAATTTGTAGAAAAAGTCTCATTAATTTACACTTTTTTGTTTTCCATCAATAATTTACACTTTTTAGCCTCTCAATCAAAAAGGTACAAAATTTTCTCCCTTTTTTTTAAACAGCAGTGGTGATTGACTCAACAGCCTCTTCATCGTCCGGTAGAGATCGACCACGTCACTAGCACAGTCAATCCGAGGGCATGAAAACAATTACAATTGTCACTTAAATTAAGAGTCCTAATTGTTATCAAAGAATATGAAAACAATCATAATTGTTATCTAATTATCATAGGACAGATGATTGAAAATAAACCTAATTGTTATCTAATTATCATAGGACAGGTGATTGAAAATAACTTATGCGTGTTATGAGCCCGCATCAAAACACCAAAAAATAAAATAACAATTGGTTAATTGGTCATGACATCAGCATGACATAAAAAATGCATTATTGGCTAGCATAGATTGTTAACCCATCATCTTTTTCTATTTCATGGGACTTCTCCTTTAGCATAGATGTTCTAACGATCGAGTCATAATTTTTTAAGTTGGATATTCAAAATGGATAAAATGGATATGGAAATAATTAATTAGTCAATAGTATTACCAAAATTAGTATACTTTATGTAGTTTTAACTTAGGTAAAACATTGTAAGGGAGTCGAAGTTGTAACCTTAAAACCGGTTTTACATATATTTTACGTGTAATAGATTTTTAATTATGGTAAATAGGAGGTCGGTCCCTCTCTCCTATAAAAAAAGGAGGAGCGAGAGCCATCCAATTAAAAAGCAATTAACCACTGGGTTAAACCCCAGTGGCCAGGGGTATTTTCCTTAATCCGCTATGCGGGCCCCGGGTGAGTTTTACTGAGGTCTCGGGTTCGAGCCTCAGGTTCCTCACCGACGGTATTTTCTCATAAAGGTGGTGTCTCGCATCTTACTCGCGAAAGTATCTTCGGAGTGCGAGTTCGACTGTTGAAATTAAACTGTCAAAAAAAATTAAAAAGCAATTAATAGGTACACCCGTAACCAAGAAGTCGATCATTGGTAAATTAAATCACTTCCTCTCTCAACCGAATATCTTTCTTATTGGTCGAACTAATTAAAGCAGCAAGCAAGAATATAGTAAGGATTGGGAGGTGGGGTTTTATTAAACTGTTAGGGTTTACTTTCGAATTAATTCTGTTTGTTCTTATTATCAATCCACTACTGAGAATTTGTCTATACGTAACAATATTGCAAGAGGGATCGATCGAGATACTTATGGAGATGAGGAGTACTGATGACGATAAGATTGTTGATCTTAATGTTGATGTTGAAATTTACCAACAGTTGTATGAAACTATGTATTTTTATGATCATCTTAGAGCCTCCGAGGCAAAGAAAAGGCCCGCGGTTGATTTCATGGAGACGATCCAGGAAGACATTACACCGAGCATACGTGCAATCCTGATAGACTGGCTAGTTGAGGTTGCTGAAGATTATAGGCTGCTTCCTGAAACATTGTATTTGACTATCAACTATGTAGACCGATACCTTTCGGGTAATCCCATTCATCGTTGTAAAATTCAGTTGCTTGCATGATGATTGCTTCAAAGTATGAGGAAATATGTGCACCACATGTGGAAGAATTCTGCGACGTAACCGAGAACATATACTCCAACGATGAGGTATTGCAAATGGAATCCTCTGTTCTAAATTTCTTAAAGTTTGAGATGACTGCTCCTACTGTAACATGTTTCTTAAAGCTATTTTTGGTTTCTGATGCTCAAATGGATATATATAATATGGGCATTCTTCCATTGCAATTACACTATTTGGCAAGCTACATATCTGACTTGTCTCTTCTCAGGTATAGTATGCTACGATACGCTCCTTCTCTCATTGCTGCATCGGCGATTTTTTTAGCAAGATTTTTACTTCTGCAATCACAGAAACCATGGAATCTAATATTGAGATGTTATACTCTGTACCAGCCATCAGATTTACAAAAATGTGTCAAGACTGCACTCTCTTGTTTGTAAATGTCCGAATTTTGAGTTGAAAGCAATCAGAGAAAAGTACAGTCAACACAAGTACAAACATGTAGCAAATATCACCTGTCCTGCATCGATACCATTGGAGAATTTCGACAACATTAGCAGCCCTCTTGATGGACAGATGGATCCCGCAAGTAGCTAGATTTTTCAACTTTCGGTTGGTTGGATGGATGGATTCATGGGTTGCTTTAAATGACAATGCTTTCAAACCAACTGTGTTTGAATGAAGGGTTAGAACCTGTTACTTATTTTGTTTATTTTTTTAAACAGCAAAATCTGTTACTTTTTTTTTTGACAAGTGAATTTTACCTCAGACGCGTATGATGTGTGCTAATCGCACAACGAAAGGGTCCCGCACTAAGCGGATCTTAAATAGCCTTTCTCACCATACCACCTCCTTAATTGGAAAATACCGTCGAGGAGAACCTACCAAGGTTCGAACTCGAGACCTTGGAGTAAACTACCCCGGAGCCCCGCATAGCAGGTTTAGTGAAACACCCCTGGCCACTGGGGTTAAACCCAGTGGTTAGAATCTGTTACATATTATTATTCTCTTCTTTTTTTTGAACAGCGGAAAGAACCGAACCTGTTATGGTGAATATTGATAGATAGATGCATATTTTTCTTCTTTTTGAAGTGGAGCATGTTACTGTTGCTGACGGATCCTCCTTGCTAAATATGGGTTTGTATTTTGTTTTGGGGTATGTACTTTGATTTTTGCAACATATTTTTCTTCTTCTAAAATCAACATATCCAAGTAACCAAATCTACTTCTCAAATTTTCATAGTCCCTTGTAACTTCAGAACATTTCTTCTCATTGTGCACAGATTCAAAATGCTCATAATACACAATGAGAGTTAATAGAGTCATACTAGTAATAATTAACTATAAAACACAACTGAAATAAGCTCATAACGGCAAAGCCACAAAGGTAGGAAAAACTGGATTCTCTCATATGACATTTATGACATCACATATAGGCCTTCCTCTCATTATCAGGAAGCAGGCAAAATTGTGCACTAGACACCCTGACTGGTGCAAAAGCTTAGCATTTTGACATATATTAGGAATCAAGTCAATCACACTATTACTGCAATATGCACATAAACCACCGTGTCACAACAAACATTGACCAATCAACTGATTTGAAGGTGTGCTACTATATAATAAGGAAGAAAAGAACCTACAACCCTATTTGTTGTCATACCATGAGACAACCTTCACGAAGTAGTTGTTCAATGCAATTCCAGCTTTGGCATCGAAAATAATAGACCTGTTGGATGTTGCAACCCCAAAACTTACCAGTCTACAACATTTTGGCAAAATAGATGGGTAGGGTAACGAGCCAAAATGGGTGGGACTCCCAAATGAGTCATGTTTGGCATCGTCTGAACTCTGATGTGGGTGGATTAGTGTAGCATGCCTCTGCATTTAGGACGGAGCATCGGGGTCATTGGCCCATGGATACCGATTGGGGTGATATAAAAGCGGGTTCATTTTTCTTCCTTCACTCACACACTTAATAAAGGATATAGTCTTGATTTAAATTACTGACAGTATTTTCAAAATTTAAGCATGATTTGTAACAGATTTCTAAATAAGATCAGAATGATTTACTATCTCACGGGATGTGTTCATTACATTTCTAGTGTGCAGGTTTCAACTTAAGTTGACAAGTTAATGATTCCATTTTGGCAACAGAGTAATGATCTTCTTCTAACCACAAGGGTGGTGGCCTAGTGGTAAAGATTTTAGTCTTATGACTTTATGGATGAAAATACCCTACCCTACCCTACCCTATATATATATATATAGGGGTGGGTTAAATAGAGTACAAGCAATCCAAAAAGTACAAGGGGATCAATCTCCACCGTTGGATCAAACATCTTCTTCCTCCTTCTTCTCCGGCGAGACTGCCGCCGCCAGCCACCACCTTCTTCTCCGGCGACCGTCACCACCTCCTCCTTCCTTCTTCTCCGGCGAGACAACCACCGCCACCACCTCCGGCGACATCTCCGGCAATCATCAGTTTCGTTTTCGGGTGGATACGGTACGGGCGTTGCCCTCATCCGTTCTAAACTGGTTGTCACCGGACGCATATGGGAATCGTATGGATTTGATGGGCGGCGATCCAAGAGATGGTGGCGGTTTGATACGGTACGGGCAAAGCCCTTGCTGCCGGCGCCGTGGTTGGGGTGGTCGGAGATGATGGTGGTGGCGGTGGTTCGCCGGAGAAGAAGGAGGTGGTGGCGGCAGTCTCGCCGGAGAAGAAGCAGGTGGCGGCGGCAGTCTCGCCGGAGAAGAAGCAGGTGGCGGCTGCTGGCCGGAGAAGGAGGAAGAAGGAGGAGGAAGGCTTGATCTGAGCCCTTGATCGGACGGCCAGGATTGATCCCCTTGTACTTTTTGGATTGCTTGTACTCTAATTATCTTTCCCCTATATATATATATTAATTTGGTGATAATATTCAACAATAGCAATTATTTTCTTTTTGGGGTATGGGTAGTTCGACCTATTTTAGCATGACTGACTACGTATCCACAACACCCAACATATTTTTTATTGAAGTTCATCCGGATCTTCGTACCTTATAAGCAGACGTTGTCATCGACCATGGTAGGTGTTGTAATCATCAATGAACTCGGAGCTATCGATTAGACACTTCCAGAGTTCTGAGACTAATCTGAAATGAATCAGCGATTTAACAGGAAGCCTTGTCATCATTTCTACTTGGACTTCGAAAGGTATTATGTAGTCTGACATCTCGATTTTTGGTTGGCGAATGATGCTTCAGCCGCTTATGCTTCAGCCTCCATGTCATTAAATAAAATCAGCCCTGCAATAAAAAAATAAGCAGCAATGCGTGTATTTACCTGCCAAGCATAAGTTCTAGCGCAAATTTGGAGAACTTGTGGGATGTAGATATACAATTGTTGCAAATTTCAACTGCACCTAAGAACATTGAAAAAATTAAAAGTACATCATTCCCTTTCTTTGATTGTATAGCGAAACACATAACATAACAAAGATGGATCATTTTTCAAATCAGTAAAGAAAAAAGCATGTATTATTATAGTTATTGAGCATGGACCTGCTGATATAATTGCATATAGAAAATAATCTCCTAGCATTTGAGCAGGTTACCACGAATGATGATCAAGTATTGATGACCTATCCATGTGTCTCTAACTTATGCTCCCTAAATCATATAGTTTATCGTTACTAAGCCTGAAGAGCATATTTATGTCGTGCAGACAGCAGACTGGAGCAAATATTTGTCCAAAATAGTCTGAATATATCTTCTAGGCATTAGGAGAGATTAAAAGCACCCGATTGTACTTCAAATTTCATCCTATATATCAGTTTTGCCTCTCCTAATTTTACTGCTTCTTTTCTTTTTTTTTAATGCTCTTCTTGTGTAAGGTCATAGCAATTGTAGGTAAGATATCATATCGAAGTTCCCCTCACCAGTCACCACCATTTGATTTGAGAAAAGAAATTTAATAAAATGCAGAGGTAAAGAAGGTTAAAGGAGTACAAAGATGTCAAAGAACCTTTGAACCTGACATGTAATCAAATCAATAAGTTAGACAATCAGTTATTGAGGCATTCAAGCTTCAAGGAATACTTTCAAGGTTAATGATAATTTATCTTTGATTGTTAGTAGTAAGAAATCAATCACATAGTTGTATGTAAGGAACTTTATGGAACAATCATGGTTTATTCTAACAGATAGTTTGTAGAGAGTACTTGGCCGAAGGTTAGCAACTCCATTTTCCCTGTCGTCTTCTAGGTGCAGCACTGCAAGTCTGCAACTTTTCTAACCGTGTAAGGTATGTGCAGATAAGCTATAACCATCATGTTATTTTGCTCTTTAGTTGCTAAAAATCAATTACGGGTTTTGTTGAAAGTGGAGAAATTGTCACAATCTTTTTGCAGCAGCAACTCAGTACCAAGTGAAGGCATTCATGAAACGACATCCCCTGTTTTCAAGAAGAAATTTTCTTCTACTCTTTAGAAGCTACAGCTGTACTACTGGCATTCTTAACAATTTTCACTACATGTTTTGCCAAAGAAGATTTTTGGCCACTTTACACATACTTTTGTTTTTTTTTATGTTCTATTTTTTTTTCATGGTGGCATAGTTTGATGAATATACCTATATATAGGGTATTTGGTCAAAATTGTGGGTAATAGCTAAAGCTCTTTTACTAAATTATCAATATCACATACGCAGAATTGAAACTGAACTTGTTACTTCCTCTCCAATTATGGTCTGTAACACATACTTTTAAGCCAAAACATAATACTGACCAATCTTGAGGCTACTAAAAATATCTACTTGACTCGCTAATTTCATATCAACATATATGTGTGTGTGTGTGTGTGTGTGTGTGTGTGTGTGTGTGTGATAATATGTTAACATTATGCATGATTGTCATAATTTAATATAAGAAACATTTGTCTCAAATTCTCAATTCAAAAATAAGGATCAATCTATGTCATCCATCATCCATCTAAAATTGGGTTACTTAAACTAACCAACATGAATATAGGAAACAATATTTCATTGCAATACTTCATTTGCTTGTAAACCAACCACACAACAAAACCTGATCAAAACAGAAATTATATACAAAGTAACTAAAATTAACTGTTCCCACACACCAAACGCAAAACGCTCCATCTGTCATTTTGGATATCACATCAAATTTGAAGCATATTGAATCAATTTGGATCATCCAACACCAAGACATGGAGCGTCAATAATTCAAGCATTTACAAAACGCAAAGTTTTTAGCAAGTCTCATATTTGAAGCGAATGATTACATAGCTTATAGAAGACAAAAGTAATTTATTCTACCTGATCTAATGACAAGCGGTCCCTCCACGGTGTAGTGCATCACTAGGTAGATCCCACCACATCTTTTAATGCGATCATCTATTTGTGGTCAGCTACTGATCGAATATATGAAACCATCTGACAAATCATGCAAAAGCAGTGTTTCCATATAACACATAAAGTAATAATCTTCTCCATCAATCCCAAGATTATCAATAGCTTTTGAGCTGGGTTCGTAAACTTCAAGTTCGGTATTATGTTCGTATGGTTGTCTTGTTTCCAGTATAAGATCACCCGTCTTCCTAAATCCTAGTAATGTCTCTACCATGGCATCTGGTACCTTAATGGTGTACAACTTTGTAAACGATTTACTAATACCTTGCTCCTTCATCATCCATAGACAACAAACTATTTGGCTATTCTCAAACTTACTATGCTTTGCAAGCACAACAAGAGACTCCCGTAGCTTAGATATAGTCTTAATACTATAAAGCTGGTCAGTTAAACTACCTGTGAGATTAATCTATTTAAATTCTTTGGCAGTCAAATCAAATGACATAATTAGAAAAGGTGATTGAGTTTGGCCATCTTCAAAATCACAATCAAAAGCAAGCCAATAAATAAACCTACCGATAACAACCTGAGACCAATTTCCCAAATTTCTACTTGAAGCACGGGGAAGGTTGGTAGATAGAATACTCCAAATCCCAGTGCTCAAACTAAAAACTCCAACTTTCCAAACCCCGAAAAATTCCATATTGACTATAGTAGGATCAAGAGTGACACGACAAACCCCGAAACCAATAACATGTTCATCAGGCGAACCGCGTGGAACTTCAATACCTATGCATTTACTAATTGAAGGATTCCAAATCACAACTCTCTCTTTTTTCTTATAATTAACCAAGCACAACAAACCGTGAGAGCTACCTACTACATTTAAGTTGGGTTCCATATTCTTAATGAGTTTAGGAACAGTGTGAGCAAAATCTTGCATGATAAATGTATCATCATCATCATTATCGACAAATGTTATATATCTTACCTTAAAATCAATATTATCATTGTACCTTAAGATCAAACGATTCGGGTGAGTTTCAGGGGCACCATAAGCAGCAGTAAATTCGGGGCTGTCGATCAAACACTTCCATGGTTTTGAAACTGATCGGAATTGAATCAATGGCTTTACAGGAAGCCTTTTCAATATTTCCTCTTGAATTTCCAGAGGGATATATTCTGACATTTTTATTGAATTTGGTTTACTTTTTCAGTTTTTTGGGATTGAATATGTCTAGGGTTTGTTTTTCAGAGGAATCCTTTTTTTTTTTCTTTACTTTTTTTTTTTAGTTTTACTATTAAGGCACCACCCTGTCAAGGGTTCGATCCTCGTAACATATAAAGCTGGAAGTTTTTTTCTACTACTTAGGTAGAAACTGAAATTGGTAAACTGAAATTGGTAAGGATAAGGTCAGCTTATATTTTAATCTCCTTCATACACCGTCGAGATATTGTAAGTCAAAATCCACAGAATACGGCTTTTTTTATTAAAAAGTCTGGTTTAATCAATAATCAATAAATAGATTGATATTTTTCTCTTTTATTTTCCTTTTTTATAAATGCTATCGGGAATAGAGACATGGGTTTTTCCGGCATGAGTTTCCACTGGAATTGGAATTGTATATGAAGAGCCATGCTACTGAATACAAATTTTATGTTTAAAAAAAAAGGTTATCTACACACCACTATTATATTTATGTTTACTCTCAAAAATCATAGATAAAAAAAAAATATCTTTTGAAAGCCCCCAAAAAAACCCAAAACAAAAAATTTGAAGGAAAAAAAACATTATAAAATATAAGGTCAACTTATATTTTAATCTCCTTTATACAACGTGGAGATATTGGAAGTCAAAATCCACAAAATACGGCACTGAGTTTCTTTTTTATTAAAGAGTCTGGTTTAATCAATAATCAATAAATAGATTGATATTTTTCTCTTTTATTTTCCTTTTTTATAAATGCTATCGGGAATAGAGACATGGGTTTTTCCGGCATGAGTTTCCACTGGAATTGGAATTGTATATGAAGAGCCATACTAATCAATCCAAATTTCAAATTTTAGGTTAAAAAAAAAAGGGTTAATCTACATACCACTATTATATTTATGTTTACTCTCAAAAATCATAGATAAAAAAAAAATATCTTTTGAAAGCCCCCAAAAAAGCCCAAAACAAAAAACTTGAAGGAAAAAAAACATTATAAAAGATATATGGTGATTCAATTGTTTATGATTAATGCCAATATATCAACTTTGTTTTGCACTTGTTCATGTTTGAACGATCAATGAACCAACTTCGTACTCATGTACACATAAGCTGTTTAGTCAGTTCGCGCGAATTCTGAGACGGTATCTTTCAAGGCTGTATGTTAGATACAAGAATTTGTCATAATAACGGGAAAACAAATGTGACATCTTATATATCCTTTGAGAATGTAATCATATGATAAATTATTGAATACTAACGAATATATAGTTTCCGAACAAAGAAACACATGAAGCATAGTACTAGTCTACCCTAATTTCATACTTATTAAGAGATGAGCGAATTGAAGAGTGAATCTTTTTTCAAAAGAATGGGCGCAGATGGACTAGATGGTGCACCGATGGGTTAGACTATATAGAGTGTAACACCAATCATGTACGCTGCAAGTGATTGAACTTAAACTTTGCTCAATGTTGGTGGAATCCATACATAGCCATGGGTTTGAACGTATCCGACCTTTTCAGCCAATTTATCTGCTTCCTCTGGGCCTCTGCTTCCGGGCTTGTATGGAAGTGATTGCATTTCTTTGTTATCTATTTTGTGCAATAATGGGGTGAAGATCTCCCAAGCCGCCTAATTCATTCAAGATTATATATAGTTGGAAGTTAAGTTATAACCGTATACTAATATAATTAAGTACTGTAGTTGGCATATGCATACCTTAAGCTCATCTCTGCGAACAAAATGTTGTTGATCACCCCGTATTCTGCAAACCAAACACGCATATATTATTATTACATGTTCCCAAAAGTATATATTTCTTATGCTTTTGTATCCGCAAGTTGGAATTACTGAACTTTGGAAGGCTTAAGTACTTACGTGTCAAGAATCAGGCGTTCATACGCCTCTGGAATGACCACCTCTTGATATCGTTGTCGATATGATAAGTCTAGTTCACTCACAGTCGTTTTCATTTCCAGCCCAGGTTCCTTGACCTATATTTCATATCACAGAAGGCACAAAGCAGATGTTATGCAAGAAAGGATAAAAAGAATGTCATACAATTTACAGGGCGTAACAAAATAAACATATGCAAACTTAAGAAATATATCCACTTAAAAAAGGGCCAAAACAGTAGTTAATCTATTATCAAATGGATATGCTTACTGTTAGCTTCATGTAAATGGCTTCTGAAGGTTGCAGGCGAATGACAAACTCATTCCTCCCTTTGTTCTTTGCTGAAATAAATTACAAGTACTAGTGAATTGTGAAAATTATTCATGCAACAATTAACATTTGTATGAAATAAGTCGTGTAGCATATTGTTTACATCAACTTCTACAAAACTGTTTCATCCCCACTAGAACACATAATGTGCTAGGATTTAAATACTATATATAACGTACAATTGAATATATCGCCAGGAACATCCTTAAATTGGACTCTGATTTCAGCCTTCTTTGAATTCATTGATTTTCCGGCCTTCAGTATAAAGGGGACACCTGCGACAAGACTCATACAATGTCATTGGTTGAAATCAATGGTTTCACAATCATCATCACAAATGAAAATTTTAGTATCCCATAACACCTTCCCATCTTTCATTGTGAATTCTTAGAACCATAGTTGCAAAGGTGGGTGTGTTTGAATCTTTAGGAACTGTGGGATCATCTCGATAGCCTTCATATTGTCCAATCACAACTTCTTCGTCTTTAATTGGGAGAACGGATTGGAGAACCTGGAATCAATATCACAAAGTATGTATTTTGTTTACTTAATTATCAGGGTTTCAATCTATTATGTCAAATGCCTAAATTTGGGTTAAGTTCCATCTCTAATGGGTCATATGGGTTAACGTAGAGAATCTAAAGAAAAAAAAAGAAACTAGTTAAAACTCATCCGAAGAGTGTTTAAATGCACCAAAGGGCTCTTCTAGCCTAGCAATATGTGTGTTGACCCGCCACCAACCATTGGTTGTAGATTCAAGTCCCACAAGAGAAAAACGTGGTAATTATTATGTGGTGCATTTTTAACCATTGCCCTTTCTAACAAATTAAGAAAAACATCCTAATTGGTTTCTAAAACGTATATTACTAATGTAATATGGGCCATTATAGTTTCTGTTTTAGCAGAATTACGTATTGCTGCATATGAACTTCTAAAAAACTCGGTAAAGAAAGTGTTTGCAGGTTGTCCTAATAAGGCCCATTTCAACACACACTTGTACCCTATTTAAACCATTCACCCAACCCACCCATTTTCGAACATCTAATTGTATTGATAAGAGGACTTATTGGGGTGGAGTGCATGAAAAGAAATCCAAATGAAACACCTTCACTTTCTCATCTCGAATATGCTCTGGCTTTAAAGAAACGGGCTTCTCCATTGCAACCAGGCAAAGGACCTGCACAACAAACAAACAACGTATTGTAACATCAAACATCAAACATATTGAAGTGCCAATTATAATTTCTTGTGTTCATTATATGCAAAAAAGTAAAGAAGGTTATTAATATTACTTTTGCCTAGCTGTACTACTTACAGTTCTTTTCCTCTTAGCCTTACCTGGAGCAAATGATTCTGAAGGATGTCTCTAATGATCCTGAAAAACAAATATAATAATATCAATAAATGCAAGGTAAACACGGTGACTGAAAGGGTAGAGTTTGACACGAAAAGCACAGTCCCGTTGGGGCCAAAAGAATTATTAGTATCAAAGGGTTTTGAGCAGTAATAGAAAGTACCCATATTGGTCGAAGTATCCACCACGACCTTCAGTTCCAAAATCTTCTTTAAATACAATCTGACATAAAATTAGGGAAACCAAGAGAATTAAGCTTATGAAGTTAAAGAGATCAGTATCTAATCAAAAACCATACATGATTCTCTAACTTGTTATCATATACAAATCATTCGTATAAAGTATATTGAACAAAAAGTTCACGAAGAACCCCTCACCTGTACGTTGGAAATATTGGCATGGTTCCATAGTGGCAAGAATAAGCGATTAGCAAAACGAAGTACCAGCTGCATTTTCAAAACAACTTTAAATATTTAAGAAGCTAAAAATTTAAATATTAAACAGATAGTTTCAGTTTATATTACCAAGTTCTGCACCAACTCCTTTCCTAAGTAATGATCGATACGATAAATCTGTGATTCATCAAACAGTTCTCCTATCTGTGTACTTAGTTCTTCAGCTGAATTCAAGTCCCTCCCGAATGGCTTCTCAACGATAACCCGTGTCCACCCACCCTCAGCTGTAGAAATAACAGGCCTAAATTAAAAAATGTACTTCAAACTTGAGAAGTGATTGTCAGGCTGCAATCCTGATGTCTTTGGTCTCATAGCCTCTTAAAAAGGCTATAACTGAAGTTCATTTTCATACTATCGATTACCAAATTATCTTTAGTATCACTGAATTTATGCCAGAAATACAAATTTAAGAAGACTGCATACATTTGCTCATACAAAACTTCTTGATCATTTTGCAGACTGGTGGATATACAGATGGCGGAAGAGCAAAGTAGAAGAGCCTTCTGGATGCTCCTCCTGTCTTATCTTTTGACATTTCATATGCGGATATTTCCTTGTCCAACGACAAAAATCCCTCCTCGGCATCATAAGGGCCACTTACGTATTTGATCTACACAAGGAATTACCACAATTGAAAACAGTAAGTTTGGATATTGGTAATACTAGAAATGTGGAAAAAAAATCAGCAAGGCAAATACCATGCTTACCAATTGTAAAAACTTTGATACATCTTCCTCATGTGTTTCTTCACAACCTTTGCATGGTGTAAGGTATCTGCAGTCAGTAATTAAAATGTAAATGAAAGTGACAACAGTAATTTATTAATAAAATTTTATGAAAAAGTCAAAAGCCACCATTCTAATCTGTTAAAAATGGTGTGCTGACATAAACCTAATATTTAATTAGTGTAATATAAAGATATATATAAATCTACACTGAATTTTGTGATAATATTCAATAATAGTGATCATTTTCCTTTTGGGGTATAGGTAGTTCAACCTATTTTAGCATGACTGTCTACGTATTATAACAAAAGTCAACATGTTCTCAGTTTGATCAACTACATCCACCTACTATAATAGTATGCATCAAAGCCTATTTATATGTTTATGACTTATAGATAAATTCACACATTAGCTGATTAAAGTGATATTAGAAGAAGAAAACACCAGTCAAGCACAAAAAAGTAGAAGATGAAGCGGGTAGGAGCTATTTTTGTTGTCTTGATCATGATAACGATAATAATGGTTGGAGTATTTGTTGGCAATGTAAATGCACAACAAAACAATGGTGGTGGAAACAATGGTAATGGAAACAATGGGGGTGGAAACGATGGTGGTGGAAACAATTGGGGTGAAAACAATGGTGGTGAAAACAACGGGGGTGGAAACAATGGCAGTGGAAACAACGGCAATGGAAACAACGGTGGGGGATACAATGGTGGTGGAAACAGCGGTGGTGGAAACAATGGTGGTGGAAATAACGGTGGTGGAAACAATGGTGGTGGAAACAATGGTGGGGGATACAATGGTACTGTTGGAAATAATGGCGGTGGAAACAACGGTGGTGGATACAATGGTACTGTTGGAAATAATGGTAGTGGAAACAATGGAGGTGGAAGCAACGGCAGTGGAAACAACAGTGGTGGAAACAATGGCGGTGGAAACGGTGGTGGAAACAATGGCGGTGGAGGTGGAAACAACGGTGGGGGATACAATGGAGGTGGAAACAAGGTGGTGGAAACAACGGTGGGGGAACAATGGTGGTGGAAACAATGGGGTGGAAACAACGGTACTGTTGGAAATAATGGTGGTGGAAACAATGGAGGTGGAAACAACGGTACTGTTGGAAATAATGGTGGTGGAAACAATGGAGGTGGAAACAACGGTACTGTTGGAAACAATGGAGGTGGAAACAAGGTGGTGGAACAATGGTGTTGGAAATAATGGAGGTGTAAACAACGGGGTGGAAACAATGGCAGTGGAAACAACGGCAATGGAAACAACGGTGGGGGATACAATGGTGGTGGAAACAGCGGTGGTGGAAACAATGGTGGTGGAAATAATGGTGGTGGAAATAACGGTACTGTTGGAAATAATGGTGGTGGAAACAATGGCGGTGGAAACAATGGAGTGTGGAAACAACAGTGGTGGAAACAATGGCGGTGGAAACGGTGGTGGAAACAATGGCGGTGGAAACAACGGTGGGGGATACAATGGAGGTGGAAACAATGGAGGTGGAAACAACGGTGGGGGATATAATGGTAGTGGAAACAATGGAGGTGGAAGCAACGGCAGTGGAAACAACAGTGGTGGAAACAATGGCGGTGGAAACGGTGGTGGAAACAATGGCGGTGGAAACAACGGATGGAAACAACGGTACTGTTGGAAATAATGGTGGTGGAAGCAACGGCGGTGGAAACAATGGTGTGCCTGGAAACAACGGTGGTGGAAACAATGCTGGTGGAAACAATGGTGCGCCTGGAAACAATGGAGGTGGAAACAACGGCAGTGGGAACAGTAATGCGCCTGGAAACAACGCTGGTGGAAACAACGGTACTGTTGGAAATAATGGTGGTGGAAACAATGGAGGTGGAAACAACGCTGGTGGAAGCAATGGTGTTGGAAATAATGGAGGTGTAAACAACGGCGGTGGAAGCAATGGTGGTGGATCAGAATGCCTGAATCAGCTCATGCCCTGCCTCAACTTCTTGAATAATCAGGGAAACAGCCGGGATCCACCTGATAGCTGTTGTGGTCCACTGAAATCAATGATAAAGTCTAGTCCGGAGTGCTTATGTAGTATGATAAGCAATCAAGGTACTAAAACCGCCGAAAGTGCTGGCATCAATGTTACTAAAGCACAAGAATTGCCAGCCAGATGCGGTGAACGTGTTAACCCTATCTCGTGCATTACCACCACGAATAAGAATACTCCAGGGACAAGTGATTCCCAAAGCTTGAGCAATTCAAGGATCTACTCCTTGTTTCCGTTAATGCTAATTGCAGCTCTATTTGGTTCATAAATATTAATGTCCTTTTTTTCCTGCAAGTTTTCTTTGTTATTTATTTTATTTTTTTCCTTACAGAAAGACAATGTTTTGATCTCTAAGCACCTAATTTCTATACAATAGGTTATCTAAATTGTGTGACTTCACAATGAAAACATAATTATAAATCTATACATATCACAAATGACAAAACGGTATAGAACATCGAAAACTTACCCCTCCAGGCGGTCTCTCAAATCATCATCCGACATGTTGCTCCTAGCATAACCGAAAATATGCACATCATGTGATTCGATAAATCCCTGGCGGTATAGATGAAAAAGTGCAGGGAAAGTCTTTTTCTTGGCAAGATCACCAGAAGCCCCCAACACAGTAACTGAAAGACAACCAGAATCACCCGAGGCCCCTTCACTCATCGTTAACACTTGGTCGATGCACTAATCGCAACGCATATATAAACCGGGCTCCCTTATACTTTGTTTCTACAAACACAATCAAACAATATGAAAAATAAGTAAGAAGCATTATTTGGGATCCTCTGTTTAAGTCCTCTGGAGTTAAAAATTGTATGAAGAGCAAAATTGTGGGTCCCTAATTTTATCTGTTGGTTGACCCTTAATCATGTTTGAAAACTTTTGATTAGTTCTAGCTTAATTAACTTATCCTAATCCTTATTAATATCACATGAAATGTATAGCTGAACATAGGTGATAAACATATTATCAAGCTAACTTGTCATATCTATGGGAAAGACGAAAGAGTGGCCGAATTGGCATTTTATGTTTTATTTGTGAATTAACTTTGGATTTAACTAAACTATTTTATAAAAATAATACCTAGAATTCTAGAAATATAAAATTTTATAGACATTATGGGAAAACACCATGCATGCATGCTAAACAATAGATCCAAAACATGTACAGATTATATCTAACAAACATTATTTCATAACAAACATAAAATGTTTTTACCTAATCACAATATAATATTGGGAAACGAAGATCATGAAAACAGGTCGGGATCAATGATATATATACATATGTAGATATGCGAGATACATATTGTTCGAGTTTTTGATGATCATATATATTATTAATAAATAAATACAGAGATTTGATGATCAGAAAGGTTGCAGGAGATGACGCCTATGTGTTTGTATGGCATATATATATATATTGCTTATTAATTAATATTTAATTTTGACATGTTGCAATCCTCCAGCACTTTCCATATCAATTCAGAAGAACGTATCACTTTAGACCCCCTATAGTTTACATTGAATTAAGTGTTTCGACCCTCAAGTAATTAGTTCCATGTCCAAACGGTCGTTAGATTTTTTATTTGAGAATAATTACTTTTTTATTTTTATTATTTAAAAGGTGAATTTCGTGTCGTGATTCGACAGCGGAAGGTCTAGCATACGTTGTCGTAACCAGGCCCGCACTTAATTAGGAATATTGTAAATATTTAAATGTATCAATCATTGTAACATACTGTATAACAGTATATATAAATGACTAAGGGCCCGTTTTTTAGTCATTAAGTGTTGAGTGTATTAAGTGGCTGAATGCATTAAGAATATTTGTATGTATTAAGTAAAATATAAGTAATTGATGGTTATTTTTGTGTATTAAGTCAACAATGAAACATGAAATTTGACTGAATGATTAAGTTCTTAACTATTAAGTTTATTAAGTAAAAAGAGACCGAGGCCTAAATGATTTTAGTGAAACAATGATAACCATATTCATGTTATTGGAGCTGTTCATTCCTCTCAATCAATTACCACATGGTTTTTATTGCTTCTTCATCAAGAGCATAAACAAAGATGATTTGACACTCTTAAGTCTTAACAAAGAAAAATATTTTACAAAAAGACTTGTAAGTAGGGTTTTCGGATTACTTTTTTCATCTCGTTCAATAACGTAATTAAGGGAGATAATATCCGTACTACCATATCTTATACACTAATTAAGACATATATATCATTATTAACTTGTACAAGGTGCCGTTAAAATAAATAAATAAGAAAAAATACAAAAATACCTTAGGTAAATTTATCACTTATGATTCGGATCTTTTTTGACCATATTCCTGTTAGGTGTTGATATAGGACAAGTCAGTAATGTATAGGACAACAAGCCAGCAGAAGCCAGTGTCTTTCGGATGGAGATCATCCTCTAAAGTTGGTTTCAACTTTATAGGTAAAGTTGAGCACATCTTGAGCTTTGGATTAAAATCAAAGGTCAAGATTCAAATATGATTTTTGAATCTTGGCCTTTGATTTTAATCCAATGGTCAAGATACCAACTTTACCAATAAAGTTGGGTTTTAACTTTAGAGGATCTCAATCCGTGTCTTTCACTCTTTGTCACTTTTCTCTCTTTTCTTCAAGGTTCTAGTGTTATACTCTCCTAAGGCATATAACTATTTTACGTCCACTTCTCTAGCTTCTTTACGAATTTGTAAATTGATATATAAGTTAATTCATTAATTTATTTTGGGTTTTGATTATGACATGCTCAAAAAATTATGCGTTATTAAACACTTGAATTCTCTAACCATATTGTACTACTTTTTAAGTATATAATAACATCTTACTTACGATCTCAAGGACTATTGGCATCAAAATCCATTTATTTTTTGTCAGACATTCGGTTGATACATTACTTAGAAGATGCTATC
>CM067168.1:157203794-157208794 GCA_034093135.1 Erigeron breviscapus
CATAATATGTTCATCAAAGTTGTAGATTGTGACATACTTAGCGATATTTGAATATTAAAAAATCACAATAGGTCACTATCAATTTATTTGATTTATTGTAACACAAGTTGATATGTATTAGCTATTTTATTTATTTTTTAGTAATTAGTTTTATATTTTATCTACTTTATTTTAATAAAATTATTATTTTACGAAAAAGGTTTAAAATTGTAAATTGGTTATGGAAAACCAAAAAATGTAAATTAATTTAAACATGTGTTGATTTAATTAATTATGAGAAATTGAGGGATGTGATTGGTCAATTGAGGTTAGGTCAGTTGCCTTTTAGTATATACTAGATTTTAGGCCCGTGTCAAATACACGGGCTTACCACTTTATCAGTATTAGATGTTAGTTTATTATGATTTAAAATTTAGTTTAAAACTTTTAGTAATAAAAAAATGATCTATATTATAAAACTTTGAGTTTATATTGAAATATTTTTTAAAATATGTTTATCGAAGTTGTTTATTGTGACATACATAACGATATTTGAATATCACAAAATCATAATATGTTCATCAAAGTTGTAGATTGTGACATACTTAGCGATATTTGAATATTAAAAAATCACAATAGGTCACTATCAATTTATTTGATTTATTGTAACACAAGTTGATATGTATTAGCTATTTTATTTATTTTTTAGTAATTAGTTTTATATTTATATGATAGAACGTATAATTCTGATATATAATACCTATTATTCTATTGAATATATATTAACTATTATTTTATTGGATATGTTTTAGCTATTATTTTTTATTTATTATACTAGATTTTTATCCTGCGAAAAACGCGGGTAAGTTTAAAATCGTTAATTAAATAACCTCTATCATATAAAAAGGTAAGTATAGCAAAATTGTAATCTATACACAATTTGTCTAGTTATATTATATATATTACTAAATTTATAAAATAACAATCTTTGTGAGATCATGATCATCAACATGAAATAAATCTCCATATTTCAAAAACCACTTCCAGAAAGAAAAAATACTTAAGATATCTTAATCCTTCCAGATGGGAGTCAACTATAAATATCAAACTGTTAAATTACATCTTATATTGTTTTTAAATTACGGCTAGTTTTTAAAAATTGTTTTTGGTAAATTAGGTAAAATTGTAATCTATACACAATTTGTCTAGTTATATTATATATATTACTAAATTTATAAAATAACAATCTTTGTGAGATCATGATCATCAACATGAAATAAATCTCCATATTTCAAAAACCACTTCCAGAAAGAAAAAATACTTAAGATATCTTAATCCTTCCAGATGGGAGTCAACTATAAATATCAAACTGTTAAATTACATCTTATATTGTTTTTAAATTACGGCTAGTTTTTAAAAATTGTTTTTGGTAAATTAGGTAAAAGTTAAATAAGATCATTAAAGAATTTTTTTTCTTGACAACATACCCGTAATAAAGTAAAAACTATATCAACTTAATTCCCCACATTTGTTAATATAACATCCTGACCATTTTCCATTACCCACAAACTTTGCCAAACAAATCCTAACCTTTAGAATGAAAAATTATCAAACCTCTTCAAAAAGAAAATAAATTCTGACAACCTCATACATAATTATCCAATCTATACCACATAAGATGAATGCCAACATCAATATTCGTTCTTGCTATATTTAAACAAAATCTAGAAAAGTGAGTAACTCTTTGTTAAAAACATGAAGACATAAAATTGCTGATAAATTGAGATTATTACCAGCTTTCTTGGTTGCACAAAGTATAACTCTTTGTATTATTCCCTCTATTTTATTCAGCTGCTTCATGTCTCCTTTGGTCCGAATTAAAGCCACACAAAAATATAAATTTTAGTCTCCTCTCCCTTTAATTGGCTGGTCAAAGTCAAGATATGTAGCTGTGTTGCTTTTCTTTTCGGCTCCTGCTGCTACTCGTTATATTCCCACAAGACAAAAACAACATAAAATGGACTTGGGCTGCTTCTTGTGAGACTGGTAGGAGAGTCAATCTCAGAACCAAGCTCCACATAAAATGGGAGCTACTACTTGCTTGTTAGTGGCTGGTCAACAAAATTCAACCAAGACTAATCTTCAGAATTTGCAACTAAAGTCTTTGAGGTGTTTGATCGCAACATCCAAAAAGGAATGAAAATGGCTCGCTTTTGCCATGAATCAAATCCGAACTTCACCATTTTACTCGAATGTATCCAATATCATGCCATTGATCATCAATACGTCACTTTACCTCCAAAAACCTAACAACAATAGAAACTTAACAACAATAGAAATAGTACCAAGTATAGGATTAAGGATCCCAAACATGATTTTAAAGTAGAATTGTATAAAATGTTGTAACTATTAGTTGCATACGATCAATCCTTGGTCTCATAAAATGGCATCAATAACAAAAATCTGACCACATAATTAAACGTGGTTACTCATATGATCAGCAAGAATATGAGTTCTTCGATAATGCCACTTCGAGTATTACAGTGTGCAAAGTCAATGAAAAAAACAGTGGTAAAAATCAATCTGGGCACTTTTGTTTTCTAGTTTTTTAGTGCTTGTTAGTTTACCAAACCCTCAACCAAAAAGATTTTTTTCACATAGTTTTCAGCCTTTCAAAGCCATGTAGTTGGACCATGTTTTATACTCCCCTCCATGTACTTACAACAATGCATTGTGACATCACCTTGTAATCCCA
Organism: Erigeron breviscapus; assembly: GCA_034093135.1. NCBI lineage: Eukaryota > Viridiplantae > Streptophyta > Magnoliopsida > Asterales > Asteraceae > Erigeron > Erigeron breviscapus. Next base: position 157,206,529 of record CM067168.1, read on the forward strand.
CATGACCAGATGAGATAATTTACGTCATTACATTGAACCTGAACCTAGTTTGACCAAGTTTACCCTAGATATAATTCAAACCAATGGTTTCATCCTTTCTAATGTTGATTAAGCTTATAGTTACACCATTACAATCATCAAAACCTTGACCTTTTTTGCTTTTCTTTAATGATGGAAGCATCATCCTTCAAACTCTTCGTCTTCCTTTCCATCATGTATATGTAAGTTGCATGTCTAAGAAAGTACTCATTTAAACCCAAAATTTTTCTACAAATTGCTTTCCAACACCTCCCTAAGTATTTGGTCACATTTTCCCCCAAAAACAATTAATGAAAAAATTATGTATACCTGGGAGGATTTATCTGAGAGCTATTCAAAGTTTCCAATGAACCTACATCAAAAGCACAGAATACTAACAATAAGTTGCATCTTGAATTCTATACATACCAATTAAGTGTGTTCTCCCTAAGCTTCATATTGTACTTGAAACTTTACCATAGTGATTTCCATAGAGAGATTTAATCACATTACCTATAGCAGTTGTAAAGTAACACTTTTGCTCTTTACCTACATTGTTTGATTAATTGTTAGTTGTTTAAACTTTCATTAACTACTTCCAAAACATCACAATTATTTACCAGTTTGGTTTAACTACTTAAACTTCACGAGCCATGTGATTAAATCAACCTAACCAAAAAAAAAAGAAAAGGGAATCAAACTCGATACTTAACAACAATAGAAACTTAACAACAATAGAAACTTAACAACAATAGAAACTTAACAACAATAGAAACTTAACAACAATAGAAACTTAACAACAATAGAAACTTAACAACAATAGAAACTTAACAACAATAGAAACTTAACAACAATAGAAACTTAACAACAATAGAAACTTAACAACAATAGAAACTTAACAACAATAGAAACTTAACAACAATAGAAACTTAACAACAATAGAAACTTAACAACAATAGAAACTTAACAACAATAGAAACTTAACAACAATAGAAACTTAACAACAATAGAAACTTAACAACAATAGAAACTTAACAACAATAGAAACTTAACAACAATAGAAACTTAACAACAATAGAAACTTAACAACAATAGAAACTTAACAACAATAGAAACTTAACAACAATAGAAACTTAACAACAATAGAAACTTAACAACAATAGAAACTTAACAACAATAGAAACTTAACAACAATAGAAACTTAACAACAATAGAAACTTAACAACAATAGAAACTTAACAACAATAGAAACTTAACAACAATAGAAACTTAACAACAATAGAAACTTAACAACAATAGAAACTTAACAACAATAGAAACTTAACAACAATAGAAACTTAACAACAATAGAAACTTAACAACAATAGAAACTTAACAACAATAGAAACTTAACAACAATAGAAACTTAACAACAATAGAAACTTAACAACAATAGAAACTTAACAACAATAGAAACTTAACAACAATAGAAACTTAACAACAATAGAAACTTAACAACAATAGAACTTCACCATTTTACTCGAATGTATCCAATATCATGCCATTGATCATCAATACGTCACTTTACCTCCAAAAACCTAACAACAATAGAAACTTAACAACAATAGAAATAGTACCAAGTATAGGATTAAGGATCCCAAACATGATTTTAAAGTAGAATTGTATAAAATGTTGTAACTATTAGTTGCATACGATCAATCCTTGGTCTCATAAAATGGCATCAATAACAAAAATCTGACCACATAATTAAACGTGGTTACTCATATGATCAGCAAGAATATGAGTTCTTCGATAATGCCACTTCGAGTATTACAGTGTGCAAAGTCAATGAAAAAAACAGTGGTAAAAATCAATCTGGGCACTTTTGTTTTCTAGTTTTTTAGTGCTTGTTAGTTTACCAAACCCTCAACCAAAAAGATTTTTTTCACATAGTTTTCAGCCTTTCAAAGCCATGTAGTTGGACCATGTTTTATACTCCCCTCCATGTACTTACAACAATGCATTGTGACATCACCTTGTAATCCCACATGACCAGATGAGATAATTTACGTCATTACATTGAACCTGAACCTAGTTTGACCAAGTTTACCCTAGATATAATTCAAACCAATGGTTTCATCCTTTCTAATGTTGATTAAGCTTATAGTTACACCATTACAATCATCAAAACCTTGACCTTTTTTGCTTTTCTTTAATGATGGAAGCATCATCCTTCAAACTCTTCGTCTTCCTTTCCATCATGTATATG
>CM067168.1:157213794-157255364 GCA_034093135.1 Erigeron breviscapus
AAAAAGGGAGTCTGGTTAAGAGGAAGAAGGAGGAGAGAGTGTGGTTAAGTAGAAAAGAGTTAATTACATTTTTGGTCCTATGAGTTTGAAATGACCATTGTACCCTCGGTGTGCAGATCACGTGACTACAATTTTAACGGACGTTTTGGTCGTGGACCATATATGTTAACGGAGTTTCATACTTAGGGATGAAAGACGTAATTTCGTATACTCAGGGATGATCCTTGAAAGTGGGGCAAACCACAGGAACGAAAAATGTAATTAACTCTAAAATCTTTTGTCTTTCTCTCTCCATCCCCCTTCTACTTATCTTTCTTCCCACCTTCAAATTTCAAAAGACCCGCCCATTTTCTACTCAGTACTCTCACACACCAAATACACCATAAAATACACACCACTTGACATCATACTTCCAATGTAGAAAGCTTCTTTGCTTGACAACACACACAATTGATGTCACTTTGGTGGTCTCCTTTAGTATGAAAAGGGAGATATATATGATCCATCCTTCAATTTCAATTTCAAACTAACTATTATGTGTTTAATGACATTTATAATCTGCATCTTCAGCTTCTCTTTTGGGATTTTATTAGGGTCGTGATTTTTACACGGATGCATTTGATGCATCCAAGGAAAGAAAATTTGAATAGACTATTATACCCCTAGTTATGTTTATCCAATTTTCTCATTTACTTTTGACCCCCAAAGCAAGATCCAAATCTCTCTCTCTAATATGGCCACCGCTTTCTTTTTGTCAATCCATTTCCCACTCTGTTTGTATACATAATCAAATAAATCTAAAACAAAAATAAACCTTTAAGTGACGTTCTTTTAGTTCGTCGATTCAACAAACGACCGTTGAAAACCTCCGCACTCTTTTCCCTAATTGTATACATAGGTTCTTTTTTTATTGTATACATTATATGTATTTATTTATATTTATATATAACTAAAACTGAAAGAATATATATTTATCTATTATATGTATTTTGTATAAAATGTTAATCAAGATAGTTATAATTTCTGGATTGAAATATCATGAGCATGAAAAGAAGAAAAAAAAAACAATTAAGTGATGACTGAAAGTCATGATACTCACACCAAAAGTGAGAAAGAGATAAAAGCATTGTTTGATATTAGAGAAAATTTCATTACATACCCCTGTGGTTTGCCATATTATCAAGTTTCACCCCTATGGTTTTTTTTTATCATTAGATACCCGTATGGTGGATTTTTGTGTCATTACATACCCCTGCCTCAAACGTCCGTTTGTACCCCGCCGTCAACCCCCTCACGTGTGTTCCACGTGAGGGTATTTATGTCCACACGCATCATATATATTCATTTCTTTTTCCCTTTAATGATTTATACCTACCAAAAACCCCACTTCGTATTCCCAAACACCCACTTCGTTTTCCCCAACCTTAAATTTCACCCCTCTGCTTTCAATCAATACGATTCAATGGTTAAAGAAAGTGTTTATTCAATGTTTAGGTCTCGGAAATTCGGTGAAAAAGAGCAGAGATCGCTAGATGCAAACTATAGTAAGTGACCTAAATTTTTTAACTATTTTTGGGGGTTTTTTATTTGATCAATGAAAATACAAAATATGTGTAGTTTCTTCAACTTACCCATTTTTTTTCTTATTTGATTGCATTACAGAGGATTTTCCAAGCTATTTTTCAATTCGAATTCACCATGCTGGATTCTTCACACGTCCTCCAAACAGGATCTACTATAATGGGGAAGAGGCAGTTGTGGATTACATAGACAGTGATAAGTTTTCAATCCATTCCTTTAATCGTTTTGTTACTAAATTAGGTTATGATTCTAGATTGGTAATGTTCTATCATTATCTAAGACCTGATCAACCTGATTTAGATTATGGCTTGCTACCATTTGCTTGTGATCTTGATGTGAAAAAAATGGTATCTTATGTTGGGAAGTATCATATGTTTGAATTTTACATTGAACATAAAATAACAACTATTGAAAATTGGGATTATACTGGTCAAAGTAATGTGGTCATTGAAGAATTAGATGATGACACTGAAATTGTTCCTAGTCAAAAAATTGAACCAAAAACCCCTAGGAGTTTTAGTAGACTTTTATTGGAAGGTCCTAGTCAAGAAAGCTGTGAGAATGATGAAATCCATGCTGATCTCTTTATGGATGAACCTTTTAATGTGACTGCTAATGAGGAAAGTGTTATGCATTCTGATAATGTGCCTGCTAATGAAGAAACTGTTATGCATTCTGATAATGTGCCTGCTAATGAAGAAACTGTTATGCATTCTGATAATGTGCCTGCTAATGAAGAAACTGTTATGCATGATTCTGATAATGTGCCTGCTAATGAAGAAACTGTTATGCATGATTCTGATAATGTGCATGCTAATGTTGAAAATGTGACTGGAAATGATGATGATCAGTTTTTTAAGAATCATTTAGAAACAAGTGATAAGATAAATGATGTGGAAGTGGACATGAGTAAGTTCAAGGAACACTTTGAAAGGGATGATGAGTGGCTTAGGAAATCTGTGGAAACTGGAATAGGGGATTTAGAGATTAATGAGGAAGTTGTGGGTATTGATTTTGATAAATATGACAGTGGAGAAGGAGAAGATAGTGATGGAGGTACCAAAAAGAAAAGAGTGAAAAAGGTTAAGAGGACAGTGAAACGAGGTGTGGAACACACTGGTCCCTTTTATCCTGGACAGGCTTTCATTAGTCCACAACAGATTAAGAGTTTAATTAAGTCTCATTCAGTGGAGACAAGAAGAAATTTGAAATTTGTTAAAAATGAGCCATCAAGGATAACAGTCAAATGTTTTGGTACTATGCCATGTTACAAGAAAAACAACAATGTAAGTGGGGAATCTTTAGAGAATAGTGAAAAGGGAGATAATTTATTGAAAAGGGTAGATAAGGGCAAAGTTGTTGATAAGGTAGATAAAGGTAAAGGTGTTGACAAGGGCAAATCTGTAATTGCCACCAAACCCACTTGCCCTTGGTATTTACATGTGTCCAAGACAGATCAAGATAAATATTGGTTTGTCAAGACTGTTGTTGAAACACATAAATGTTTACAAACCAGGCAAATTAGGTGGGCAAATTCAACCTACCTTTCTCAACATTTAAGTGATACTCTTACTTCAAATCCAGAAATCAGTGGGAAAGGCTTACAAGATCAACTGCAGAGGCATTTTGAGATAGGAATAGATAAACAAGTGGTTTATAGGGCAAAACAGAAGGCCATGGTTAGATTAAGGGGTGATTATGTTGGTCAATATCACAATTTAAGAAACTATGCACTTGAATTGATGACAAGAAATCCAGATACCACTGTCAAGATAGATGTTGAACTGCCTCCTAATCCAGAGTGTGAAACAAGGGTTTTCAAGAGAATGTATATTTGTTTTGGGGAATTAAAGAAGGGGTTTAAAGCTGGTGGTAGAGAGTTGTTGGGTCTGGATGGGGCATTTATGAAGGGCCCTTATCCTGGGCAGGTCTTAACTGCAGTGGGTGTGGATGGGAATAATGGAATATATCCATTGGCATTTGCAATTGTGGAAGCTGAAACCAGAAGTTCATGGACCTGGTTTCTTAGTTGTCTAGGAGAAGATCTTGAGTTGGGAGAGATGAGCAACTTCACATTTATCTCAGATAGACAAAAGGTACTGATTATTTCATATTTGTTTATTTATCATTTAAATACATATACACTTACTAACTGAATACTTGATTCATATGGCAGGGTATTATTCCAGCAATTGAAAGCTTGTTTCCATGTGCTGAGCACAGATTTTGTTTAAGACATTTACATGAGAACTTGAAGGCAACATTCAAGTGTGGAGAGTTGTACAAGGAAATGCTTTGGAACATTGCAACAAGAACCACTATTCCAGAATTTGAAACTGCTATGGGTGAAATTAGAGAAGCAAGCATAAGAGTTCATGACTGGTTGAGACAAATTCCGCCTAAACATTGGGCCAGAAGTCATTTCTCAGGTAAATGTCATATTTACTTAGTGCAAATGTGATATATTGTTGAATAACATATTTACTACACTTAAAATGTCATATTTATACTAGTTTACTTTGAACAGGGAGGTCAAAATGTGATATATTGTTGAATAACATATGTGAGTCATTTAACTCTAAGTTGGTAGATGCTAGAGACAAACCAATCATAACATGTGTAGAATATATTAGGGAGTATATGATGAGAAGGATTGTGACTGTCCAGAAAGTTATTGAAAAATGTGATGGACCATTAACTCCCACAGCAACTATGATTTTTGAGGCCAACAAAAAAGAAGCACACAAGTACAATGTCATATGGAATGGTGGGAATCTGTATGAATGTAGAGGACCATGGCAGGACCAAGCTGTGGTCAATCTAAATACAAAAGAATGTAGTTGTAGAAAGTGGGAGTTAACTGGTCTCCCCTGCAAGCATGTTGTGGCATCAATCTGGAATGCACATGACAATGATAGGGTTGTTGGGGTTGAAGAAGATTGGGTTCACAGTGCATATAGATTGGAAACATGGAGGGAGGTCTATGATCACAAAATTAACCCTGTTACTGGTGCCTCTACATGGCCAAGAAGTAACTGCCCAACCAAGCTATTACCCCCACACCATCATCCACAGATTGGAAGACCAGCAAAGAAAAGAAAGAGGGCTGCTGATGAGAAGGTGACACACTCTACTGTTGCAGGAGGTATATTATCTAGGATTGGCAAGACTGTGACATGCAGCAAGTGTAAGCAGAAAGGACATAACTTAAGAAAGTGCAAAGGTCAAACAGAAGCAAGTTCAAGTAAGCAAAACAAGTCAAATAAAGGCAAGAAAAAACCAAGGTAACTGTTTAGCTTACTGTAATGTACATTGTTTAGTAAAGTCAATAGTTTAGTTAACTATTTTTTGTATATTGTGGTGATAGTCAACCTCAAGGAACTCAACCAACCCAAACCAGTCAAGCAAGTGCAAGCAGAACTAGGGCAAGTACAACTCAAGCTCAAGGAAGCCAAGCAACCCAAACCAGTCAAGTTACAAACACTCAAACTCAAGGAGGTCAATTTCAAGCTGCTTCAAGTCAAAGAACAAATACAAGTCCCAAAATGAAAGTCAAAAGATTTGCTGCCATGTGATTTGTTTATTGTTGACTTATGAATTGTATGACTTATGACTTATGGTTTGTATGACTTATGACTTATCTATCTTATGGTACCTATCTATGAATCCTGGTATGTAATATGGTATGTAACTGCCACTCTTTTGTATGATGCTTGTTATAAGCAAGTTTTGGTATATGAATGCAAATTTTAGTGGCAAAATATATACTTGGTATTCATGCTTAAATTCTGGATATATTGCTGATAACAAGGAAACATAAGTGATACAACTTTTTCTTCATTAACCATAAAGCTTACAACTTGGTGTTCATTCATACAACCCAGATAAAAATACATAAAAACATTACCCAACTACAAATTAGATACATCTTCAGCTTCCACACTTGTTGGTCTCTAACACGCAATGTAGCTTCGAGCTTGTTTTTTCCTCTTAATAACCCAGGTATTATATCCACAGCTCTAGCACACATTGGTGGATCGATCCAAAAAAAGTACCCACAATTATTTACCTTGCTTGAACATCGATAGAACCTTCGACCAGGATTATTAGGGGTCCAGGAGGTTAGAACGATTGCTGGATTTCCACACGAACAGTAGTTTACCATCATGGTATGTGAACCCTAATTTATTGGGCAGAAACGGTGGATGATCCTTTTTGTAGTTGTCGAAGAGAGTCACGGAGTGTGTGCATCTGATGACTATAAGCCAACCAAACCTCTTTAGCAGACCCTTTGATCAGCCTCTTTCCAAGATCGAAAGTCTGGGTTTGAAGAAAACCCTAATTTTGATAGGAGGAAAGAGAGTTTTGGGGGGAAGAAATAAAGTTTTGGGGGGAAATATGATGCCTTTTGATCCGTTCTAGAGTAATGGGGGGAGGAAATAATGTTTTATAGATTAATATGATGCGTGTGGACATAAATACCCTCACGTGGAACACACGTGAGGGGGTTGACGGCGGGGTACAAACGGACGTTTGAGGCAGGGGTATGTAATGACACAAAAATCCACCATACGGGTATCTAATGATAAAAAAAAACCATAGGGGTGAAACTTGATAATATGGCAAACCACAGGGGTATGTAATGAAATTTTCTCTTATATTATATATATATAGGGACCCTTATTTTGAGAACCCATTTTTTTGTAAGAACCGTGAGAACTCCTAAATTTCATATTGGAACACATGTTTTTTTTGTTCATTCACATGTGTAACGTTATAAAAACATATGTTACAGAAGAAATTTTTTTTCAAAACCTTATATATAGCCGTTTGTTACATGTGAACAAAAAACGTGAATAAATTCATTCACAAGTTCACAAAAGGCTACTTTGAAGGTTTCATAAAAAAGTTTCTTCTACAACATACATTTTTATATCATTTCACATGTGAATAAACAAAAAAAACATGTGAACAAATATATAATTTAGGAGTTCTCATGGTTCTTACGAAAAAAATGGTTTTCAAAATAAGGAAACTCTATATATATACATATATATATTATATATATACATATATATATATATGTATGTATGTGACACCAATTTAACGCAAATAGATGTTTAGGTTGCCAGAAAGAAAAAATAAACGAGATGTTGCCGGAATAGTTGATCGTTTTGATACAAAAGGATAAATTTTGGTAAAATAGTTTAAAGGGTATAATGGTCTATTTATGTAAGACTTCCTTGTATTTATCAAAAAATTCAGTGAAAAAATCAGCTCCCATTTTATTATTACCAGTAAAACTTTGCATTCCTTTCCTTCCATATCATGTATACACAGGCTGCAAAACATAATCTTTGAATAACACTCTTGATCGTATTGTTGCTCTTTTTGTTGCTAAACCAATGCTTAACATCTTGCCACTTATCATGAGCCTTTTGATCCTCCATCGATTCCTTCATATCATCCCAAATGTCAGCAGGATACTCACATTGAAAAAATAAATGATTCAACGAGTCATGTTGCTTCTCACACAGTCCACACATGTGTTTGTAGCCTATTCTTCATTGCCATCCACAAAATAAAAGCATGGCTCGGAATACATTGACTAAACTATACAACTTTATCCCAACTGACTCCATTACTCCCTTCTCTTCCCACACATTTCCCACTGTAAAGTCTACATTTTCGTTCTTGTTCAGCCATTTTATCAGAGATGTTTTGACTCAGTGCTGGCCCAGTAAGCATTCCCAATGCAGAAACTTTGTTTATCCAATCTTGAGGCCATTTCCAGTTTCCTTATTAAATCATATCCTTATCGGTCACATTATCTTTAATCTGAGAATTCTGTAACATTTCATCGTTAATATGATCACTTAGCGGGCTTAATGGACATCATATGTCATAAAATAATGTTGTTTTTTCACCATCACCAATCTTCCTAACACAGTTTATTCCTCTGCTTCAATATGCCTTTCCAGCTCCAAGATGAATATATTGTATCCTTGGCAATCCATATACATTCTCCTTACAACCTTTTTGTATTGATCCAGTATACCTAAAGAGATTGTTGTTTAGTGCATACATTCCATATATGCTTAGTAACACCTCAATCTATATTTGGAGATCTTTTAAACCCAAGCCTCCATAGTCTTTAGGCTTGCACACTTCTTTCCATTATATCTTTGCTTTTCCTTTTCCTAGGTTTCCCCCACACCATAAGAACCCTTTAAGGATTGTTTCAATCTCTTTCAAGACAGTCTTTGGTAACAAGAAAAATGAAGCCCAATACAGATGCATAGTTGATAACACAGAAGCAATCAATTGTAATCTGCCTGCATAGGATAAAAATCTATTTTTCCAGTCCATCATTCTATTCCTAATTTTATCCAGCAACTCCTTACAGTCACTCACGCTAAGGCTATTAGTTATTAATGGTACCCCCAAGTATCTTACAAGCAATTTCCCTTCTTTGAACTGAATAATCTTGAGAATTTGCTCCTTGTGCTCTCCACATTACCAAAGAATATAGAACTTTTGCCCAGATTGGGTACCAACCCAAAATATAAACTAAATTCATTGATAGCCTCAGTGGCGAATCCAGAAATATGGTCTACGGGGGGCAAACAAATTTTTCGAAGTGACCAAACGGCAAAAATTCATCGACATAATGTGACGAACTGTTTATAGGGGAAAAAGACAGGTGCCGCTACATCAATGCCGCAAATATAATAAAAAATAGCTTTTTATTTTGATGTTTTTAATAGAAAATGCATCGAGTAGAACAAGTCATCAATAATTCAAAATTTATATATTCTATTCTATGGAAAATTGGAAATACAAAAAGAAGTCCATAATAATAATAATAATATCACAACTTCAAAGCAACATATTTTACATAATCGTCCCTTAATAACAATAATTTGAGCGAAAATAAATTAGAAGTTAATCTTATAATGATTATTTTGAATGAAATAAAGCTCATTAACACTAAACATTTATAATAGGAAACTCATAGAGACATGAAGGAATTTTTTATATTTCTTCCATTCTACATCGTTAGTGTAAAAGAAGTACACCAATATTTAAATATTACAAAATGAGTAAAGGATTTTATGTAAAACATTACTAAATTAGAGAAGGTTCCTTCAGCTTTAAGTCTTTTCACCTAAAATGTTGAGGGCACACACAATTTGAGCCGAGGGCACATAACCAACTTGGCTTTAGAATATGAATAACCTATTATAAAATTAGATTACTTCATGAGATATCAAAGAAGTTGTCGGGGGCATTACCCCCCATATCTAATAAGCTACATCCGCCATAGCCTCATGAAGTCATGAACTATCTGCACGGAACTAGTATTCCCGTAACACACAGCCAACAAATCGTTTGCAAAACAAACATGGGTGATCTTCATTCTCTTGCAGCCCCAATGGTATCTGAAACCTTTATTTTCACTGATTCGTCTTTATAAAATCAGATTTAAAACTTCCATCACAAGTGTAAATACATACGGAAATATCGGATCCCCTTGTCTAAGTCCTCTAACTCCTTCAAAGTACCCTTTTATTTCTCCATTAATGTTGATCGAAAATTTAGACGTGGCCACACACTGCATGATCATCATCTTCTGAGGAAATCCAAACCCAATCAAAATTTGCTTAATAAATCCCCAATTTATGGTATCATAAGCTTTTTGCAGATCTATCTTCATTGCACATTTTGGAGTCCCACTTTTCCTATTGTAAGCCCTCATCAGTTCTTGGGTTATCAAAATCTTAACAGTTATTTCCTTCCAGGGATAAAGGCACTTTAAATTCAAATCCACCAACTGACCCAATGCATCCTTAATCCTATTAGTTAGAATCTTGCTTATGATTTTGTATACAACATTGCAACATGCTATAGGTCTAAAATCAGACACCTCTTGAGGTGTGTCCATCTTAGGAACCAAAGCAATAATGGTTGCATTCAACCCTCCCAACTTGATTTGCTTTGTGTTTTGGTTCGTAAGTTAAATATAAGTATCTTTTTAGCATTGGTACATTACCAAACTCAGATACGTTGGGGAAAAGTTCATGGAGTCGAATTGGGGATCCTTTGACTGGGGTAGCCAATGGATTGTATATCTATTTTCTGATCTAGGATCAGTATGTCTCACTTAAACTGTGTCACAATGTTGTGTAGGAACACAAGTATTTGCATATAAGCTAGCTTTTCTCCCAAACACATCCTCAGACCGCCTCCAAATGGAACAAAGGCAAACATAGTTGGTCCTGCTATTTCGAATCTTGAAGGATCAAGCGTCTTAGCAATTGGGAAGTTACCCTCTTCTTTTTGACTGACTATACTTTGGATGAGTTTCAACCTATTTTCATTATAGCTATTTTACATAAATAAAAAAAGTACCCATATTTTGAATGTAGCAAAAATAAGGGCGCCTGGGCAGATGATTAACTGGTCAAAATAGATTTCAGGTTGTAAAAGAAAACCTACGGTATGTGCATTACCCTAATAACTTGAATCTTGCTCAAATAATGGGTGTTTAGATGTGTGCTTCAGAAATCATTGTGCTACGTACTGATTTAGATTTAGATATGTAATAGATTGTTATGTAAGAGATGTTTTGTCTGAATGTGCTATAGTTGTTTTATCTATGGTGAACAATCACTTTTGATGGTGCCAATTGCTTGACAAATTCTGATAATTCATTAATTCAAGAAAGTAACTATGATAAAAAGATGTAAAACAAAGAGAACACCCTGATCACTTAGTGATACAAGTTACTGTCAAAATTATTAGCTTTTATGTTTGTAAGTACGTATGTGATTATTTATTTTGTTTTTTTATATTTAGTTTGATTATTCATCTTCATCTTTCTCAAAATGGGATTTTAATGCAGATGTCAAAGCTTCATGATGTTGATATATTTCATTCTGTAATTCAAAATATTTCTTTGTTTTTATGACTCACTAGAGAATATGTTAAAGTGTGAACCTTTATTTGTAAAGTGTTACAAATCTTTACTAATTAATGCTCCGTAATAAAGTTTTTATCATAAAAGCTTAAGATCTTTTTGCCAAAACTTTTTTAATCCTATCCGTTTCAAAATAATTTTATTTCAATATAATTTTGATATATATAAATAAGATAATTATTGTGGAAAAAATATGAAGATTCCTGGACTTTCAAAAGTGAACCTGGGAATGCAATGCAACAATAAAGCAAACGTGGGAATGCAACAATAAAGCAAACGTGGGAATGCAACAATAAAGCAAACGTGGGAATGCAACAATAAAGCAAACGTGGGAATGCAACAATAAAGCAAACGTGGGAATGCAACAATAAAGCAAACGTGGGAATGCAACAATAAAGCAAACGTGGGAATGCAACAATAAAGCAAACGTGGGAATGCAACAATAAAGCAAACGTGGGAATGCAACAATAAAGCAAACGTGGGAATGCAACAATAAAGCAAACGTGGGAATGCAACAATAAAGCAAACGTGGGAATGCAACAATAAAGCAAACGTGGGAATGCAACAATAAAGCAAACGTGGGAATGCAACAATAAAGCAAACGTGGGAATGCAACAATAAAGCAAACGTGGGAATGCAACAATAAAGCAAACGTGGGAATGCAACAATAAAGCAAACGTGGGAATGCAACAATAAAGCAAACGTGGGAATGCAACAATAAAGCAAACGTGGGAATGCAACAATAAAGCAAACGTGGGAATGCAACAATAAAGCAAACGTGGGAATGCAACAATAAAGCAAACGTGGGAATGCAACAATAAAGCAAACGTGGGAATGCAACAATAAAGCAAACGTGGGAATGCAACAATAAAGCAAACGTGGGAATGCAACAATAAAGCAAACGTGGGAATGCAACAATAAAGCAAACGTGGGAATGCAACAATAAAGCAAACGTGGGAATGCAACAATAAAGCAAACGTGGGAATGCAACAATAAAGCAAACGTGGGAATGCAACAATAAAGCAAACGTGGGAATGCAACAATAAAGCAAACGTGGGAATGCAACAATAAAGCAAACGTGGGAATGCAACAATAAAGCAAACGTGGGAATGCAACAATAAAGCAAACGTGGGAATGCAACAATAAAGCAAACGTGGGAATGCAACAATAAAGCAAACGTGGGAATGCAACAATAAAGCAAACGTGGGAATGCAACAATAAAGCAAACGTGGGAATGCAACAATAAAGCAAACGTGGGAATGCAACAATAAAGCAAACGTGGGAATGCAACAATAAAGCAAACGTGGGAATGCAACAATAAAGCAAACGTGGGAATGCAACAATAAAGCAAACGTGGGAATGCAACAATAAAGCAAACGTGGGAATGCAACAATAAAGCAAACGTGGGAATGCAACAATAAAGCAAACGTGGGAATGCAACAATAAAGCAAACGTGGGAATGCAACAATAAAGCAAACGTGGGAATGCAACAATAAAGCAAACGTGGGAATGCAACAATAAAGCAAACGTGGGAATGCAACAATAAAGCAAACGTGGGAATGCAACAATAAAGCAAACGTGGGAATGCAACAATAAAGCAAACGTGGGAATGCAACAATAAAGCAAACGTGGGAATGCAACAATAAAGCAAACGTGGGAATGCAACAATAAAGCAAACGTGGGAATGCAACAATAAAGCAAACGTGGGAATGCAACAATAAAGCAAACGTGGGAATGCAACAATAAAGCAAACGTGGGAATGCAACAATAAAGCAAACGTGGGAATGCAACAATAAAGCAAACGTGGGAATGCAACAATAAAGCAAACGTGGGAATGCAACAATAAAGCAAACGTGGGAATGCAACAATAAAGCAAACGTGGGAATGCAACAATAAAGCAAACGTGGGAATGCAACAATAAAGCAAACGTGGGAATGCAACAATAAAGCAAACGTGGGAATGCAACAATAAAGCAAACGTGGGAATGCAACAATAAAGCAAACGTGGGAATGCAACAATAAAGCAAACGTGGGAATGCAACAATAAAGCAAACGTGGGAATGCAACAATAAAGCAAACGTGGGAATGCAACAATAAAGCAAACGTGGGAATGCAACAATAAAGCAAACGTGGGAATGCAACAATAAAGCAAACGTGGGAATGCAACAATAAAGCAAACGTGGGAATGCAACAATAAAGCAAACGTGGGAATGCAACAATAAAGCAAACGTGGGAATGCAACAATAAAGCAAACGTGGGAATGCAACAATAAAGCAAACGTGGGAATGCAACAATAAAGCAAACGTGGGAATGCAACAATAAAGCAAACGTGGGAATGCAACAATAAAGCAAACGTGGGAATGCAACAATAAAGCAAACGTGGGAATGCAACAATAAAGCAAACGTGGGAATGCAACAATAAAGCAAACGTGGGAATGCAACAATAAAGCAAACGTGGGAATGCAACAATAAAGCAAACGTGGGAATGCAACAATAAAGCAAACGTGGGAATGCAACAATAAAGCAAACGTGGGAATGCAACAATAAAGCAAACGTGGGAATGCAACAATAAAGCAAACGTGGGAATGCAACAATAAAGCAAACGTGGGAATGCAACAATAAAGCAAACGTGGGAATGCAACAATAAAGCAAACGTGGGAATGCAACAATAAAGCAAACGTGGGAATGCAACAATAAAGCAAACGTGGGAATGCAACAATAAAGCAAACGTGGGAATGCAACAATAAAGCAAACGTGGGAATGCAACAATAAAGCAAACGTGGGAATGCAACAATAAAGCAAACGTGGGAATGCAACAATAAAGCAAACGTGGGAATGCAACAATAAAGCAAACGTGGGAATGCAACAATAAAGCAAACGTGGGAATGCAACAATAAAGCAAACGTGGGAATGCAACAATA
This sequence comes from Erigeron breviscapus, assembly GCA_034093135.1. Lineage (NCBI taxonomy): Eukaryota > Viridiplantae > Streptophyta > Magnoliopsida > Asterales > Asteraceae > Erigeron > Erigeron breviscapus. Next base: position 157,227,276 of record CM067168.1, read on the forward strand.
AAGCAAACGTGGGAATGCAACAATAAAGCAAACGTGGGAATGCAACAATAAAGCAAACGTGGGAATGCAACAATAAAGCAAACGTGGGAATGCAACAATAAAGTGAACCTGGGAATGCAATGCAACAATAAAGCAAACGTGGGAATGCAACAATAAAGCAAACGTGGGAATGCAACAATAATCAGTAATATTTGCAGGCATTTGACTTGTCTACTGGGCTTGGATATTATTTAAGAAATGGGCTAGGCTCGTTTTGGACTGGCAGTAACCTGGGCGGCATCATCTCAGCTTTCTGTATACCACTCGGACACCATGTTCTTCGAATTCTTCTTTTGAAATCCATATCTGCAAAAAAGAAAAAAAGAAATACGTTATCAGTTTCCATAGATGTTCGATACATATATCTTAGAGCAACATAATCATCCGAGATTGTACATAATAAAATGACAACAAAGTCATGCATGAAAACCTACACTATTAGTTATCTGATCGTCTTCGTATTGTTTGACGTACTCAGCTGCCCCTTTCCAAGCAGTATACACAGGATCAGCAGCGGTCAATACTGTACATCTCTTGTCAATACGATTCAGTTCTTTCTGCAAACGGGCATTAAAACCTTTAAGGAGTGAAGATCCACCTGTAAGAACTACTGTTGTACCATTATCTCCCATTTCCACTAGGGCAGGACACTGATTCCTCGAGTTAAGAACCGCTGTTTGAATTGGGGGGTAACTAGTCCCGCTCAAACTAGGCCTGAAAAGCATTTCGGGGCCTTTTATGACCTCTTCACCGAGTTTAATTTCCTCCCCAGTTGACAGTCTGATAATATTACTTTCTGGTTTTAGTTCAGCTAAGACCTTATCATATTCATCTGCCACATAACAGCCTTTCTCTTTTGCTTCACCGGCTAAATCCCATTTTTCCTTCAAACTTTTACTCTTAAGGAGTTCATAATGACTTTCAGAAAGTGCATTCAAAACTACATTTGACATAGACCTCCCTGCAAAAGGTATTGTAATTGCTGTGCCAAGAACTGGTTTCCGATCTACGACCGAGACAATGGATACACTATCGTGTCCCATATCTACAAAAACACCTTCATTTCTACGTGTACGGTTACAAGAGACAACTGTCTGATTAAGCATGCATACACGTTTCACGGCAAATTTCTCAAACATTATCTTTAAAGTTTCCTCTCTCTCTGTGTTTATCGTAACCATAGGTTCAGTAATGATTACTGAGGAATCATAAGTTTTAACCCCGAGCCCATTCCAAAACATATCATACCAAAACTTTTCCATTGAGTCCCAATCCCTAACTTGCCCCAGCTTGATTGGAAAACTTTTCACGCCCACGAGCAAGTTATCCTCTCTCACGTCGTCCCTATCTTTGTCTTGATGATATCTAACTATATGACCATCACTGAAAGCAAGGCGAACACGTGGTTTGTTGTCTCTAACTAGCCCAGCCTGTTAACAGAAACTAGATTTATGAATACAGTAGAGAGAACAAACAGTGGGAAGGCCAAACCATTTTTAATTCATTATAGATATCGATTTCCAGTGTTACAAATAGATAAACTTGGTAATAATATTGTATATTGAATTGTAATAATGTTGTACACAATACCAAGATACATAGGGATATTTATAAAGGAACATAATTATAATACTCTAATCCACTATAATGTACTATAAAATAGGAGGAGATGGTGTTTGAGGGACTGCCTGGGTCGAAGTCGGTGGATTAGGGGCGGTGTGAAAGGGCTGATTTGGCAGGGGCTGTGAGGATAGGAAAGGATGACATATAAGTGTCTGGAGAAGAGGGTGGCTGGTTAGTGTAGGTTTTGTCAAAAGGAAATGACTATTCATTGATATGAACATGTCGTGTTATAAAGATGCAGCCAGATAACAGGTCTAAACATGGGGAGCCATGATGAGGGGTGCTATAACCAATAAAGATACCGGAAAGATACTATGAGGCTATTAAGATTGTTTGAATGATTTGGGATATCTGCCACTCCTTTGTTTCCAAAAGAAGGCACAAAAATAAAAACTTATTTGCCTTTGTAATGGTCAGCACACAACAAAAAATCGTTTAAAAGGTGTCATACACATCGGATTTTGATTTTAAAGGATAAAATCCACATGAACCGTGATTAATGGTCAACACACAACAAAAAATATTTGTTTCCGAAAGAAGTGACTGGTGCGGATCCCATATATCACAATAAACCATCACAACAAATATTTTTAATTGAAGAAGGTGAATGAAGTTTAGATGATTTTCAAACAAAACACGCATCACAATTCACAGGACAAAATTGAACAATTACTTAATAAAGATAAATTAAGCTTGGACAACATAATTACACTCCAATCTATATATACGATGGTATGGAAACGAAAAGAATCAAAAAAATATATAAAAAAGGGATCAAAATTAATGTTAGTATGAACCTAATCAATCATGATATAGCTGTTCAAAAAAAAAAAAAAAAAAAAAAAAAAAAAAAAAAAAAAAAAAAAATCAAAAAACGATGGTATGGAAACGAAAAGAATCAAAAAAATATATAAAAAAGGGATCAAAATTAATGTTAGTATGAACCTAATCAATCAATGATACGATGGTATGAAAAAAAAAAAAATAATAAAAAAGGGATCAAAATTAATGTTAGTATGAACCTAATCAATCAATGAACGATGGTTCAAAAAAAAAAACGAAAAGAATCAAAAAAATATATAAAAAAATCAAAATTAATGTTAGTATGAACCTAATCAATCATGATATAGCTGTTCAAAAAAAAAAAAACCTAATCAATCATGATATCGAAACGAAAAGAATCAAAAAAAATATAAAAAAGGGATCAAAATTAATGTTAGTATGAACCTAATCAATCAATGATATGCGATGGTAAACGAAAAAAAAAAAAATATATAAAAAAATCAAAATTAATGTTAGTATGAACCTAATCAATCATGATATAGCTGTTCAAAAAAAAAAAAAACCTAATCAATCATGATATAGCTGTCAAAAAAAAAAAAAAAAAAAACCTAATCAATCATGATATGCGAAAAAACGAAAAGAATCAAAAAAATATATAAAAAAATCAAAATTAATGTTAGTATGAACCTAATCAATCATGATATAGCTGTTCAAAAAAAAAAAAAACCTAATCAATCATGATATAGCTGTCAAAAAAAAAAAAAAAAAACCTAATCAATCATGATATAGCTGTTCAAAAAAAAAAATGGTATGGAAACGAAAAGAATCAAAAAAATATATAAAAAAGGGATCAAAATTAATGTTAGTATGAACCTAATCAATCAATGAACGATGGTATGGAAACGAAAAGAATCAAAAAAAAAAAAAAAAAAAAAAAAAAGAAAAAAAAAAAAAAAAAAAAAAAAAAAAAAAAAAAAAAAAAAAAAAAAAAAAAAAAAAAAAAAAAAATCAAAAAACGATGGTATGGAAACGAAAAGAATCAAAAAAATATATAAAAAAGGGATCAAAATTAATGTTAGTATGAACCTAATCAATCAATGAACGATGGTATGGAAACGAAAAGAATCAAAAAAATATATAAAAAAGGGATCAAAATTAATGTTAGTATGAACCTAATCAATCATGATATAGCTGTTCAAAAAAAAAAAAAAAAAAAACCTAATCAATCATGATATCGCAAAAAAAAAAAAAAAAAAAAAAAAAAAAAAAAAAAAAAAAAAAAAAAAAAAAAAAAAAAAAAAACAAAAAAAAAAAAAAAAAAAAAAAAAAAAAAAAACGATGGTATGGAAACGAAAAGAATCAAAAAAATATATAAAAAAGGGATCAAAATTAATGTTAGTATGAACCTAATCAATCATGATATAGCTGTTCAAAAAAAAAAAAACCTAATCAATCATGATATCGAAACGAAAAGAATAAAAAAAAATGGATCAAAATTAAAGTACGTATCAACCTAATCAACAATGAACGATGATATTTCAGACGATGAAGGCGGTGTGGAATCGGGGCGGATGTGTGTGACTTTTTTTCTTTCTTTCTAAATTGAAATGGATACAAAATCTTTAAATTTTTTACCCCCTTTATATTTCGTATCCCATTCAACCATTTTATGGGTTTGGTTCATATAATATTTTTAAGAGTTAATTGCATTTTTGGTCCCTGTGGTTTGTAAGTTTTGGTAGGTTCAGGACCTTTTCAGGTTTCATTGCACTTTTGGTCTCTATTTTTGAAACAATTTGCAAATTTGGTACAAATTAACGGTGGTTGATAAATGAAGCCGTTAAGTGCTGTTAGAATTAAAAATGGTGTTTATTTGTAAATGTTTAAAAGTGTAAGGGGTATTTGTGTCAATAATGTTAGTCAAAAAGTTTGTCCAATTAACACAATTTATTCCTTTTATATCCATTTATTTTATTTATAAAAAAAAAGAAAAAGAATTTTTTTCTGCAAACTTCCCTCTTCAATTCCGTTTTCACGATTTGTCAATTGATCTGAAAAACATCAGGTTTTGTTCGTGATCCGATTCCGGTCATATTCATATTTTAAGTTTTTCGATTCATCGAGATTCGTTGACAGCTACTTTTCCGGCAATTTATTTAACCAATTAAATCGTTCAATTTAATCTTAATCTTAATCTTAATCTTAATCTTAATCTTAATCTTAATCTTAATCTTAATCTTAATCTTAATCTTAATCTTAATCTTAATCTTAATCTTAATCTTAATCTTAATCTTAATCTTAATCTTAATCTTAATCTTAATCTTAATCTTAATCTTAATCTTAATCTTAATCTTAATCTTAATCTTAATCTTAATCTTAATCTTAATCTTAATCTTAATCTTAATCTTAATCTTAATCTTAATCTTAATCTTAATCTTAATCTTAATCTTAATCTTAATCTTAATCTTAATCTTAATCTTAATCTTAATCTTAATCTTAATCTTAATCTTAATCTTAATCTTAATCTTAATCTTAATCTTAATCTTAATCTTAATCTTAATCTTAATCTTAATCTTAATCTTAATCTTAATCTTAATCTTAATCTTAATCTTAATCTTAATCTTAATCTTAATCTTAATCTTAATCTTAATCTTAATCTTAATCTTAATCTTAATCTTAATCTTAATCTTAATCTTAATCTTAATCTTAATCTTAATCTTAATCTTAATCTTAATCTTAATCTTAATCTTAATCTTAATCTTAATCTTAATCTTAATCTTAATCTTAATCTTAATCTTAATCTTAATCTTAATCTTAATCTTAATCTTAATCTTAATCTTAATCTTAATCTTAATCTTAATCTTAATCTTAATCTTAATCTTAATCTTAATCTTAATCTTAATCTTAATCTTAATCTTAATCTTAATCTTAATCTTAATCTTAATCTTAATCTTAATCTTAATCTTAATCTTAATCTTAATCTTAATCTTAATCTTAATCTTAATCTTAATCTTAATCTTAATCTTAATCTTAATCTTAATCTTAATCTTAATCTTAATCTTAATCTTAATCTTAATCTTAATCTTAATCTTAATCTTAATCTTAATCTTAATCTTAATCTTAATCTTAATCTTAATCTTAATCTTAATCTTAATCTTAATCTTAATCTTAATCTTAATCTTAATCTTAATCTTAATCTTAATCTTAATCTTAATCTTAATCTTAATCTTAATCTTAATCTTAATCTTAATCTTAATCTTAATCTTAATCTTAATCTTAATCTTAATCTTAATCTTAATCTTAATCTTAATCTTAATCTTAATCTTAATCTTAATCTTAATCTTAATCTTAATCTTAATCTTAATCTTAATCTTAATCTTAATCTTAATCTTAATCTTAATCTTAATCTTAATCTTAATCTTAATCTTAATCTTAATCTTAATCTTAATCTTAATCTTAATCTTAATCTTAATCTTAATCTTAATCTTAATCTTAATCTTAATCTTAATCTTAATCTTAATCTTAATCTTAATCTTAATCTTAATCTTAATCTTAATCTTAATCTTAATCTTAATCTTAATCTTAATCTTAATCTTAATCTTAATCTTAATCTTAATCTTAATCTTAATCTTAATCTTAATCTTAATCTTAATCTTAATCTTAATCTTAATCTTAATCTTAATCTTAATCTTAATCTTAATCTTAATCTTAATCTTAATCTTAATCTTAATCTTAATCTTAATCTTAATCTTAATCTTAATCTTAATCTTAATCTTAATCTTAATCTTAATCTTAATCTTAATCTTAATCTTAATCTTAATCTTAATCTTAATCTTAATCTTAATCTTAATCTTAATCTTAATCTTAATCTTAATCTTAATCTTAATCTTAATCTTAATCTTAATCTTAATCTTAATCTTAATCTTAATCTTAATCTTAATCTTAATCTTAATCTTAATCTTAATCTTAATCTTAATCTTAATCTTAATCTTAATCTTAATCTTAATCTTAATCTTAATCTTAATCTTAATCTTAATCTTAATCTTAATCTTAATCTTAATCTTAATCTTAATCTTAATCTTAATCTTAATCTTAATCTTAATCTTAATCTTAATCTTAATCTTAATCTTAATCTTAATCTTAATCTTAATCTTAATCTTAATCTTAATCTTAATCTTAATCTTAATCTTAATCTTAATCTTAATCTTAATCTTAATCTTAATCTTAATCTTAATCTTAATCTTAATCTTAATCTTAATCTTAATCTTAATCTTAATCTTAATCTTAATCTTAATCTTAATCTTAATCTTAATCTTAATCTTAATCTTAATCTTAATCTTAATCTTAATCTTAATCTTAATCTTAATCTTAATCTTAATCTTAATCTTAATCTTAATCTTAATCTTAATCTTAATCTTAATCTTAATCTTAATCTTAATCTTAATCTTAATCTTAATCTTAATCTTAATCTTAATCTTAATCTTAATCTTAATCTTAATCTTAATCTTAATCTTAATCTTAATCTTAATCTTAATCTTAATCTTAATCTTAATCTTAATCTTAATCTTAATCTTAATCTTAATCTTAATCTTAATCTTAATCTTAATCTTAATCTTAATCTTAATCTTAATCTTAATCTTAATCTTAATCTTAATCTTAATCTTAATCTTAATCTTAATCTTAATCTTAATCTTAATCTTAATCTTAATCTTAATCTTAATCTTAATCTTAAAAAATAACTAATTTTAAAAATATTTTCAGCTTAATCTTATTTAACCTTAATCTTAATCTTAATCTTATCTTATCTTAATCTTAATCTTAATCTTAATCTTAATATATACTAAAAGGCAACTGACATAACCTCAATTGACCAATCACAGCTCTCAATTTTACAAAATTAATTAAATCAACACATGTCTAAATTAATTTACACTTTTTGGTTTTCCATCAACAATTTACACTTTAACCCAATTATAAAATTATCAATTTACACTTTTTGATTTTTCATCACCAATTTGTACCTTCAACTTACCATCAATGCGTGAAGATCCCAACTCCTTGGGGGTGGTGAAGATAAAAGGAGATGAGCAAGATGCAAAAGAATGCTATATGGCATCAATGAAATCTACAACCAAGCCTACTGAAGCATAACAATTAAAGAAGAACATCTTCGATGTCGAAGAATTTGAAGATCAAGACGTAAAAGAAATGCCAATATCAAATGAAGATCCTGACATCAAGGTGTTCATTGGAAAGAAAATACCAGAGGATCTTGAAAAAGATCTTATTGGGTTTCTGAGCAGAAGAAAATCTACGTTTGCTTGGAAACAAGAAGACATGACAGGTATCTCTAAAGATATTATTACTCATAAATTAGGAATTGATAAAGTTTCAGGCCTATTCAACAAAAAAGAAGAAAATTTGCACCGGAAAGAAATGTGATTATTCAAGAGGATGTTGAAAGACTCTTGAAAGCTAAGATGATTAGAGAAGTGAAGTTCCCATGACAGTCCACGATTTGCACACTTATAATTAATTAAACTAGACAAGAATGTAAAGAAGAAAGTAAAGAACAAGAACAAGAATTAAGTTCAAGTGCGAAGATCTAAGCAAGTCTAATCATATGTATCATTGATTTAAACGATGAATACATGGTCGATAATACAACTTGACTTACAAGAATACAAATGAACTAATAATTGCTAATTCTAGACAAACTAAAAACTTAAGCAATTACAAGAGAAATATAAGTGACACACACTTGTGGTGACAAACACAAAGTGTTAATGAAGAGGTTGTGTTGCTTTATATAGGGGAGGAATTAGGGCAACACAGCCTTGCATGATAGTGATAGGATGGTGGTTGTCGACATCTCATTGGCTCGAAGTACTTGAATTCAGGAGCCTTTGTCTTCTTTACCAAAACGGGTATGAAAGAGAAACACCTTGTTTTGGTCCAAGTGAATCTTTGCCATATTGAGTAAATTACAGTTGGATGAACCACCATGTGACTTCTTGTCTTCTTGTGATTTGAAAACTTCCCGCCTTGACACACAATTGGAAAGTAAACCACCCGCTGATAAGAGTCACTGGACTCGCTGATGCCTTGCTGACGACACACGTCAGCGACCAAGTCTGGTCAGCGAATCCTTGACTCAACAATCCCCCCCTATTCGCTGAGGAGACTTGCTGAGTATTTTATACTAAGAAAATATTAATACAAGAGTGAGGAAAGATGTCTTTTATATCAGAGATAGAGTGTTACATGCTGATAAATATTAACTACTCTATTACACTTGTCTTCTTCCCAATTCGTTCCAGACATCCTCATTCTTGATGATCCTTAGTGATGGATCAGCTTGTCTGTGAGGTTGCAACAGCTCATGATCGATGATGTCAATAAAAGCTCTGTTGTTGGTTGTATCAGCACATCTTCTTCTTATACCGATCAAATACCCCACTGACGCCTTCTTAATTTCACTAACTCTGAAGAAGAGTTGTTGATTATGATAATTGGTATAAAACATGCAAAAGGGATCTTCTATTACCAGCCCTTCTTGAAATGCAACTCTTGCTGGTAATCTCGTGTCCAAAGTGGCATCTCCAGAGATAGGAGGAAGATCCATGTATACCATCTGATCATCTCTTTTTCTTTTGATCCCAACTTTCTTCTTAGTGACTGATGAGGGTGGTGTTGCTGAAGATTGTCTTGCTGGGAAGTCTTTAAAGTACTCTTTTATTTCTGGTATGTCAGTCTTCAATCTCTTCTCCATTTCTCTCGCTTTGGTGAAGAAGATATGAATAGAGTCCTTCAGTGGAGAGTAGCTGTGAGCAGTTTTCTCTTTTATCAGCCCATGAACTTCCAGCCATTCTGATGCCCCCAGATTTGGTCTCTGCACATCTTTGAGATGGGAGATATGTCCATCTTTTCGTTCCACTCTAAGATTTGTTGCAACACCACTTTTTGCCAGATTTACCCCCACGGCTACAATCTTTTGGGGCAGTGCCCTTCTTGCCATATTCCTTAAAAATTTTGCTTTTTCTTCTTCGAGCTTCTTCTTTTGTTCTTTCAACCTTGCTTCTACATCTGATTGCCTTTTTTGATAGACAGCCAAGTGACCAGAGGATTCAAGCATCATAAGTTCTTCAGCATCAAAATTCTTTTTGTCAAGAATGGCCATCTGGCTGATATATTCAAGATTCTTTCTCTCATTTTCTTTATTTTCTTTTCTTCTTCTTTCTTTAGCGAGTGCCTCTTCCTGAGATTTCTTATCAGCAGCCAAGGAAATATCCGAAGGAGTAGGAGTAGTTACTGATGAGGAGCCTTCCTGGCTTGCAAGATGAGAGGTGGAGGGTTTCTTGAAAAATCCAGAAGCAGTAAGTTGTCTTCGCTGTTCATCTGTGAGTTGAGTTATTTCAGCATTTGTGAGATATCTTCTATCAAAGATTCCCAGCAGTTGATTAGATCTATCAGTGGCCATTTCTCTAGCCATGCCAGCTTCCCATGCTTCTTTGACTGCCTTGGAGTCATTTAGATCAATATCTTGTTCTCCATGCTCCCCCTGAGCAAGTGTCAGCACCCCTTGAGCTTGTTGCTCCCCCTCAGCAACCAAAGTCACGTGTATTCACAAGAGTTGGTACAACAGTCATGTTCTTGTCTAAAGAAAAGATTAGAAGATTTAGAAAGAAGAAAAGGTAAAGAATTTTAAGAAGAATTAAGTATGCAAACAGATCTTGTTTTAATATTTTAGAAACAGTGGCTCTGATACCACTTGACAGTCCACGATTTGCACACTTATAATTAATTAAACTAGACAAGAATGTAAAGAAGAAAGTAAAGAACAAGAACAAGAATTAAGTTCAAGTGCGAAGATCTAAGCAAGTCTAATCATATGTATCATTGATTTAAACGATGAATACATGGTCGATAATACAACTTGACTTACAAGAATACAAATGAACTAATAATTGCTAAGTCTAGACAAACTAAAAACTTAAGCAATTACAAGAGAAATATAAGTGACACACACTTGTGGTGATAAACACAAAGTGTTAATGAAGAGGCTGTGTTGCTTTATATAGGGGAGGAATTAGGGCAACACAGCCTTGCATGATAGTGATAGGATGGTGGTTGTCGACATCTCATTGGCTCGAAGTACTTGAATTCAGGAGCCTTTGTCTTCTTTACCAAAATGGGTATGAAAGAGAAACACCTTGTTTTGGTCCAACTGCATCTTTTCCATATTGAGTAAATTACTGTTGGATGAACCACCATGTGACTTCTTGTCTTCTTGTGATTTGAAAACTTCCCGCCTTGACACACAATTGGAAAGTAAACCACCCGCTGATAAGAGTCACTGGACTCGCTGATGCCTTGCTGACGACACACGTCAGCGACCAAGTCTTGTCAGCGAATCCTTGACTCAACATCCCAGAATGGCTCGTAAATGTTGTCGCCGTACAAAAAAAGAATGGAAAATGGAGGGTCTGTGTAGATTTTACAGATCTCAACAAGGCCTGTCCTAAGGATCCTTTCTCGTTGCCACACATAGATGCAATGGTAGACGCTACAGCTGGACATGAAATGCTGACGTTCATGGATGCATCTTCAGGATTTCAACAAATTCAAATGGAACCTGAAGATCAAGAAGCAACAGCTTTCATGACTCCCACATGTATATATTGTTATACTGCTATGCCATTTGGATTGAAAAATGCAGGTGCGGCGTACCAGAGGCTGGTCAACATGATGTTCAAAGACCAACTGGGGGATACGATGGAAGTTTATATCGATGATATGGTGGTGAAATCAAAAAAGGCGGAAGATCATCTCAAGGATCTTGAAGTTGCTTTTGATATACTGGATCGCTACAATATGAAGTTAAATCCAGCAAAATGCAATTTTGGAGTAGGTGCAGGAGATGCTAGGTTACTTGGATAAAAAAGAGATAGTAATTAATATATAAATAAAGATAGTAATAATATGATAAAAGTAAAGATAGTAATAATATGATAAATAAAGATAGTAATAATATATAAAGTAAAGATCTAGTAAATAATATGATAAAAGTAAAGATCTAGTAAATAATATGATAAAAGTAAAGATAGTAATTAATATATAAATAAAGATAGTAATAATATGATAAAAGTAAAGATAGTAATAATATGATAAAAGTAAAGATAGTAATAATATGATAAAAGAATTATGAGTATCGAAATAAATGATAATAAAGATAGTAATAATTGCTAATAAAGTAAAGATCTAGTAAATAATATGATAAAAGTAAAGATCTAGTAAATAATATGATAAAATAAAGATAGTAATTAGTATATAAAGTAAAGATCTAGTAAATAATATGATAAAAGTAAAGATCTAGTAAATAATATGATAAAAGTAAAGATAGTAATTAATATATAAATAAAGATAGTAATAATATGATAAAAGTAAAGATAGTAATAATATGATAAAAGTAAAGATAGTAATAATATGATAAAAGTAAAGATAGTAATAATATGATAAAAGTAAAGATAGTAATAATATGATAAAAGAATTAGATAGTAATAATATGATAAATAAAGATAGTAATAATATATAAAGTAAAGATCTAGTAAATAATATGATAAAAGTAAAGATCTAGTAAATAATTGATAAAAGTAAAGATAGTAATTAATATATAAATAAAGATAGTAATAATATGATAAAAGTAAAGATAGTAATAATATGATAAAAGTAAAGATAGTAATAATATGATAAAAGTAAAGATAGTAATAATATGATAAAAGTAAAGATAGTAATAATATGATAAAAGTAAAGATATAATAATATGATAAAAGTAAAGATAGTAATAATATATAAAGTAAAGATCTAGTAAATAATATATATATATTAGATATAGTAATTAACAAGATAAAAGTAAAGATCTAGTAAATAATATGATAAAAGTAAAGAGCAAAGAGCAAGAACACCGATATTTGTTGACGAGGAAAAGCCCTTAATCCTTTAAGGATTGCCGGCATAAAAACCCCAGGAGGAAACAATCGTCCCTGCCTTTGTTCTCTTATTAATGATTGTTAAATGTTTACAAAAGGTGGAATTCGGTTGATAGATGTATCTAAGTGTAAAGTAAATGAGAGCAGTGTGTGTGAATACAAGTGTGTAGAATGCTATGAATACGATAAAGAATGAATGCCTAAATCGATCAGCCTCCTTCGTTTATATAGACCTAAGATCTTAACTAACTATCCGAGTTTGTAGGGATCTTCCGGGTCTTCATAAGTGAACGTTGAGGCATATCTTGACTGGTCTTGTAGCCGTTGAAGATATTCTCCTCATGTTGAAATCAACTTGAAGTCCGATTATCTTGGTAGAATAAGTTGTTGAGTCAAGGATTCGCTGACCAGACTTGGTCGCTGACGTGAGTCGTCAGCAAGTCATCAGCGAGTCAATGACTCTTGTCAGCGGGTGGTTTACTTTCCAAGTTGTGTGTCAAGGCGGGAAGTTTTCAAACCACAAGAAGACAAGAAGTCACATGGTGGTTCTCCCAACTGAATGTTACCTTATATGGTAAAGGTACAGTTGGGACCAAAACAAGGGTTTTCTCTTTCATACCCGTTTTGGTAAAGAAGACAAGAAGTCACATGGTGGTTCTCCCAACTGAATGTTACCTTATATGGTAAAGGTACAGTTGGGACCAAAACAAGGGTTTTCTCTTTCATACCCGTTTTGGTAAAGAAGACAAAGGCTCCTGGATCCAAGTACAACGAGCCTATGAGAAGTCGACAACCACCATTCTATCACGATCATTGTAAGGCTGTGTTGCCCTAATTCCTCCCCTATATAAAGCAACACAGCCGCATCATTTATACTTTGTGTTTGTCACCACAAAGTGTGTGTCACTTTATTTTCTCTCTTGTAATTGCTTAAGTTTATAGAGTGTCTAGACTTAGCAATTATTTAGTTCATTTGTATTCTTGTAAGACAAGTTGTAATATCGACCATGTATTCATCGTTTAATCAATGATACATATGATTAGACTTGCTTAGATATTTGCATTTGAACTTATTCTTGTTCATGTTCTTTACTTTCTTGTCTAGATAAAACAAATATAAGTGTGCAAATTGTGGACTGTCAAGTGGTATCAGAGCCAACGTTTCTAAATTATTGAAACAAAGATCCGTTTGCATACTTATTTTCTTAAATCTCTGTTCTTTCTTATCTTTCTTAATCTTTTCTTAAAACAAGAACATGACTGCTGTTCCCACCCTCGTTAACACACGTGACTTCGGTTACGTGTCTGTCCCTCCAAGATTCGAGCCCGATGACTTTGGGTCTTGGAAGGAAAGGATGTTACTTCACATAGTGGGTGTGGAACCCTACCTTATGTCAATTCTGACCGTTGGTCCATATATTCCTACTCTGGTGCAAAGAACACCAGGAGCAACTGTCGATGCTCCTGAGATTGTGATTGACATCGTCAAACCAGAGGTTCAATGGACTGACGATGAGAGGAGACTTGTTAATCTTGATGCAAGGCTTAAGAACATGATCATCAGCACTCTTCCTTCTGATATCATGAAAGTCGTCATCAGATATCCCTCTTCTAAAGAAGTGTGGGATAGGCTATGTAGCATGTATGAAGGCTCTGCTGCTACCATTGCCACTAAAAAGATAGACCTTAAAAGAGCCTATGAAAAATTCTTTTCTCTCCCCAACGAAGGTCTCAACGGCACTTATACCCGATTTAAAGGGTTGCTGAACGACATGACCACTGTTGGTATCACCCATGACGACTTTGAGGTATGCCACAAATTTCTTGATAGTTTACCTATCAAGTGGCAAGGTCTAAGACAAATCCTCAGGACCACAGAGCGTCTTAATGGGCTTGATCTTGAGTCTCTCTTCGGTATTCTTCAATTTGAAGAGAGAGCTCTTGCTCAAACTCTAAGAGCCGCTGCTGACGCACAACATCGTGCTGGTCCCTCCTCTTCCTCTACTTCAACCTCTTCTGCTTATACTGCTACTGACCCCCTTGCCCTTGTCTCTGCTGAGCCCATTAATTTTAATAATGGTGCCAGCTCTTCTCATCTCCCACCTCCTATTCAGTCTCTTGTTAATGATCTCGACGCTGATGAGAAACAAGAGATGTTCAGCGACTTTATGGACTTTGCCTTAGTCGCTGGTAAGAGGTACTCTCGTAAATGGAACAACCGTAAGTCGGTTGCTCCATACAAGCCTCCTGTTGACAAAACTCAAGAGGAGTGCTGGAGATGTGGTAGAAAGGGACACTACCAAAAGGAGTGCAGAGTTGCTTTACCAACTCCTGCTGCTCCTAAAACTAACCCTTCCAAACCTGCTGATGAGTACAGGAACAAATACTATCAGCTAAAAGCCAAGGTTGCTGAAATGGAAGATGCAAAAACACCAGCAAAAGGGCTGGTAGCTGAAGAGCACGACTGGGCTGAATCAGATGATTCAGACAGTGAAGAATACGTCGATGCCATGTGTCTTATGGCACTCGCTGATGGTGATGCTCTGACTAAAGACCAAGTCTCTTCCAGTCAGTGGGTAAACGTCACCATTAAAAAGGTATGTGCTCACTCTTCTGCCTCTGACGAAGATAAACCTAAAATCTTCGAATCTCTTCTCTGTGATATCCAGTTCGTTGAATCTATACGAGCTGATATCCAATCCAAACTTGACTCTGTCTGTTCAGAGTTGAGTGAAAAATCTGAAAAACTCAATGAGTTGAGAAATGTTCACGTTGAACTTCAATCTCATGAGTTGTTGGCACAAAAGGTTCAACTTGAGAATGAAAGACTCAAGCTTGAAGTTGCCAACCTTAAGAAGATTGTGACCTCCTGGTCAAAAGCTTCCAGGTTTCACCACCAGTGCTTAAACGAACAAGTCCCTGCCCAAGTTCAGGCAGTAAGGCCTATCACTCCTCAAAGAGGATACTTGCCCCATCAGCAAGTAAGGCCTATCACTCCTCAAAGAGGATACTTGCCCCATCAGCAAGTAAGGCCTATCACTCCTCAAAGAGGATACTTGCCCCATCAGCAAGTAAGGCCTATCACTCCTCAAAGAGGATACTTGCCCCATCAGCAAGTAAGGCCTATCACTCCTCAAAGAGGATACTTGCCCCATCAGCAAGTAAGGCCTATCACTCCTCAAAGAGGATACTTGCCCCATCAGCAAGTAAGGCCTATCACTCCTCAAAGAGGATACTTGCCCCATCAGCAAGTAAGGCCTATCACTCCTCAAAGAGGATACTTGCCCCATCAGCAAGTAAGGCCTATCACTCCTCAAAGAGGATACTTGCCCCATCAGCAAGTAAGGCCTATCACTCCTCAAAGAGGATACTTGCCCCATCAGCAAGTAAGGCCTATCACTCCTCAAAGAGGATACTTGCCCCATCAGCAAGTAAGGCCTATCACTCCTCAAAGAGGATACTTGCCCCATCAGCAAGTAAGGCCTATCACTCCTCAAAGAGGATACTTGCCCCATCAGCAAGTAAGGCCTATCACTCCTCAAAGAGGATACTTGCCCCATCAGCAAGTAAGGCCTATCACTCCTCAAAGAGGATACTTGCCCCATCAGCAAGTAAGGCCTATCACTCCTCAAAGAGGATACTTGCCCCATCAGCAAGTAAGGCCTATCACTCCTCAAAGAGGACACTTGCCTCATCAGCAAGTTAGAGCCTCTACTCCTAATAGGCAGTACCTACCTCATAGGCAAATGAAGTCAGCTACTCCTAATCAGCAACCTAGATCGATCACTCCCAAAAGAGTGCATCCATCTCAGCAGGGTCCTTCTTCTTCTTCTCACCCTGCTGTTAATCAAGCGTGGAGTGTAGTCAAGGGATCAAAAATTCCCTCTACCTCTCAATCTGAGGATCCAAAAGGAAAGTCCATTTTGGGTCCTGCTCCTAAGATGCCTCAGCTTACACTTAAGCATAAGCAAAAGTCAAAGCAAAAGAAAAGGGCATCTTCCTCCTTTGACCCTAAAATTAACGAGCTAGCTCAGCAAGTTAATGATCTTTCCTCTCAACTGAAGGAAGAATTCTTCCTTCAAAATCAAAAAGGCAGCACCTCTGTTAAAAAATGCTACATATGTGGCAGCAGAGGTCATGTTGCTTCTGATTGTGACAACTCCAGGGATGCTCCTGAGGTTGTCATTCAACCTAATCCTTCTTCCTCAGCGGCTGCTTCCTCCTCCACTATGGTCAGCGAAAGTTCTGCTTCTGCTGATCATATAAATAGTGTAGGAGAGTCAACCGATCTCACTGAGGAGAACATTGCTGACTTCATTGCTGCTCAGCGAATCTCCTTTCCCCACTCTCAAGAGATCATTACTAATGGTCATGGTAGCATTCTGGTTGAGTATGGGAACAACAATCAAGTCAGCAACTTGACTGTTCTAGATACTGGAACCACTGTCACCTCTGCTGATCAATATTACACCTATGTGATTGATCGTGACATGCTTCCTGCTCATCAACTTGTTGATAACTCTCCAAGTGATGAGAATACTGACCCTAGTGCTCCTCTTCCTCTCTCTACTGATGACACTGTCAGTAGAGAAGAATCCTCTGAGTCTCCCATCTTTAATCCTGCTGACATGTCCGTCAGTGAGTTCAACAGTGAACCCATCTAAATCCTTCTGTTAAATCCATGCAGGGCTCGCTGGGAAAAGGTGTGTGGTACTTGGACAGTGGCTGTTCAAAACACATGACTGGCTCAAAGACCCTGCTGGATAACTACGTAGAGGCTGCTGGCCCTACTGTAGTGTTTGGTGATAACTCCACTGGACAAACTGAAGGTTATGGTCTTCTCTCCAATGGACTCATTAAGTTCTCCAAGGTCGCTTATGTCAATGGATTAAAACATAATCTCATCAGCATAAGTCAACTTTGTGATGCTGACTACAAAGTGATTCTTGATAAACATCAAGGCACTGTGGTAAATGTAAACAAGGAAGTAGTCTTGGTTGCTCCAAGAAAACGAGATGTATATCTGGTTGACTTCACTCCTATCAAGACTGATAGTGAGACTTGTTTCTTTGCTAAGTCGGCTGCTGAACTAAATTGGTTATGGCACAAGCGTATGTCGCATGTGAATTTCAAAACCATTAACTCTCTGGCCAAAAAGAACCTTGTTCGTGGCCTCCCTCATCTTTCTTTTGAAAAGGATAGACTCTGTGGTGCTTGTGAAAAAGGTAAAAGCCACAGAGCAACCTTCAAAACCAAGCAGGCCAATTCTATCTCTGGCTGCTTTCATCTTCTTCACATGGACCTTTTTGGTCCAGTGAATGTCCAAAGTCTAAAGGGTAGCAGATACACTTTAGTAATCGTGGATGAATACTCACGATACACTTGGACTATCTTTCTTCATTCTAAGAGTGATGCTGCTGAAGAGATTATCAATTTCATCAAGAAAATGGAGAATCTCAACAGCATAAGGGTGAAAGAACTCAGGAGCGATCATGGTACTGAGTTCAGAAACCACACTCTTGAAGCCTTTTGTGCTGATCAAGGGATCTCACAAAATTTCTCTTCCACCAGAACTCCTGAGCAAAATGGTGTCGCTGAAAGGAGAAATAGAACTCTCATTGAAGCAGCACGCACCATGCTCAGTGAGTCTTCTTTGCCTAGTAAATTCTGGGCTGAAGCTGTCAACACTGCTTGTCATACTCAAAATAGATGTCTAATAGTTAAAAGACATGACAAGACAGCGTATGAGGTGTTGAAAGGTAAGAAACCTCAAATCAAATACTTCCATGTATTTGGATGTCCTGTCTTCATCTTAAACAACAAGGATCACCTAGGAAAATTTGATCCTAAAGCTGATGATGGATACTTTCTTGGGTATTCGTCCATCAGCAAGGCATTCAGAGTATTCAATACTCGCCTTCAGAAGGTTGATGAATCCATTCATGTTACTTTTGATGAAAGTTCATCAGCACTAAAGGACATTCAATCTTCTTCGTCTGAGGTCATTTTTAATGAGCTAGCTGACCCTCTTACTGAGGAAGCTGACTTATTTGTTGATGCTTCTTGCTCGCTGCCTGATACTATTCAGCATATCACAAAGGATAGTTCAGCTGATGTTGAACTAGAGCAAGTTGCTGCTCATATCTACTCGATTGAGCCAGTTGAGCCTATCTTAAGATCAATCCATGCAGCATCAGCCAAACCTAGATCACTGGCTGATGACGTGCATGCTGATGACTCTACTGAGGAGGAGTTTCATGATGCTTCAGCAAATGCTGAAGAAATGGAGTCTGCTGAAGACTCCACCATCAATGATAACTCAAATCAGTCGAATGGCTCTGCTGATCATTCTCCTGAACCCATTCTTACCATTGACCTCTCTACTTATAATGCTCCTGCTGATCCCATCGCTCCAATTTCCGCTGCCACTCAACTTGGTGTCTCAAGTGCTCCTGCGCTTAAGTGGACATCTAGTCATCCAGCTCACCAAGTCATCGGTGATCCTCAGCAGGGGATTATCACTCGATCAGCGACAAGAAATACATGTCTGTATGTAAACTTCTTGTCTATGATCACTCCCAAAAATATAGGAGAAGCAATGGTTGATCCCTCATGGGTTGCTGCCATGCAAGAGGAACTCACCCAATTCAAAAGACAGAATGTCTGGTTTTTGGTTCCTCTACCTCCTGGAAAAGAACCCATCGGAACTAAATGGGTTTATAGGAATAAAATGGACGAAGATGGTGTTGTTACTCGTAACAAGGCTAGGCTGGTTGCACAAGGATACCTTCAAGAAGAAGGTGTTGATTACGATGAAACCTTTGCACCAGTGGCCCGATTAGAAGCAATTCGCTTATTCTTGGCACATGCTGCTTACAGAAACTTCACAGTATATCAAATGGATGTAAAGAGTGCTTTCCTAAATGGAAAACTCGATGAGGAAGTTTATGTTGAGCAGCCACCTGGTTTTGAAGATCCAGCCAAGCCACACCATGTCTATCGCCTCTATAAGGCACTCTATGGTCTTAAACAAGCTCCCAGAGCTTGGTATGACACTCTCTCTGAATTTCTTCTTTCTAATAAGTTTCAGCGAGGATCCATTGACAGCACCCTCTTCATCTATAGAAAGGGTGCTGATGTCCTATATGTTCAGATATATGTAGATGACATCATTTTTGGGTCCTCCAGCAAGAAACTTTGTACCAAGTTCAGCTCACTGATGTCCTCTCATTTTGAGATGAGCATGATGGGTGAGCTGACCTTCTTTCTTGGTCTTCAAATTCGTCAACTCCCAAATGGGATTTTCATTAATCAGGAAAAGTACATTCGAGACATGCTGGCCAAATTTGACATGTCTAATGTCACTACTAAGGCCACTCCTATGTCTCCTCCCAATAATCTTCATGCTGATCCTGATGGCAAGCATGTGAACCCCACTCACTATCGGGGAATGATTGGCTCGCTGATGTATCTCACAGCGAGTCGTCCTGATATCATGTTTGCTACTTGCTTATGTGCAAGATATCAAGCCTCTCCTAGGGAATCTCATCTTCTCGCTGTTAAGCGAATTTTCAAGTATCTAAAAGGTACTTCAACATTGGGTCTCTGGTATCCCAAAGACTCCAATTTTGACCTAGTTGCATATTCTGACTCTGACTATGCTGGTTGCATGTTAGATAGGAAAAGTACCAGTGGTGGATGTCAACTGTTGGGGGGGAAGCTGACTAGTTGGTCTAGTAAGAAACAGCAAACGGCTGCTGGTAAAGACTTATCAAAACCGTTGATCCCTGTTGCTTTGGGAAAAAGCAAAACAAAAGCAATAGAGAGCTAAAAGTCTCTATCTAGTCCAGCAGCAAACGGCTGCTGGTAAAGACTTATCAAAACCGTTGATCCCTGTTGCTTTGGGAAAAAGCAAATAAAAGTAATAGAGAGCTAAAAGTCTCTATCTAGTCCAGCAGCAAACGGCTGCTGGTAAAGACTTATCAAAACCGTTGATCCCTGTTGCTTTGGGAAAAAGCAAATAAAAGTAATAGAGAGCTAAAAGTCTCTATCTAGTCCAGCAGCAAACGGCTGCTGGTAAAGACTTATCAAAACCGTTGATCCCTGTTGCTTTGGGAAAAAGCAAATAAAAGTAATAGAGAGCTAAAAGTCTCTATCTAGTCCAGCAGCAAACGGCTGCTGGTAAAGACTTATCAAAACCGTTGATCCCTGTTGCTTTGGGAAAAAGCAAATAAAAGTAATAGAGAGCTAAAAGTCTCTATCTAGTCCAGCAGCAAACGGCTGCTGGTAAAGACTTATCAAAACCGTTGATCCCTGTTGCTTTGGGAAAAAGCAAATAAAAGTAATAGAGAGCTAAAAGTCTCTATCTAGTCCAGCAGCAAACGGCTGCTGGTAAAGACTTATCAAAACCGTTGATCCCTGTTGCTTTGGGAAAAAGCAAATAAAAGTAATAGAGAGCTAAAAGTCTCTATCTAGTCCAGCAGCAAACGGCTGCTGGTAAAGACTTATCAAAACCGTTGATCCCTGTTGCTTTGGGAAAAAGCAAATAAAAGTAATAGAGAGCTAAAAGTCTCTATCTAGTCCAGCAGCAAACGGCTGCTGGTAAAGACTTATCAAAACCGTTGATCCCTGTTGCTTTGGGAAAAAGCAAATAAAAGTAATAGAGAGCTAAAAGTCTCTATCTAGTCCAGCAGCAAACGGCTGCTGGTAAAGACTTATCAAAACCGTTGATCCCTGTTGCTTTGGGAAAAAGCAAATAAAAGTAATAGAGAGCTAAAAGTCTCTATCTAGTCCAGCAGCAAACGGCTGCTGGTAAAGACTTATCAAAACCGTTGATCCCTGTTGCTTTGGGAAAAAGCAAATAAAAGTAATAGAGAGCTAAAAGTCTCTATCTAGTCCAGCAGCAAACGGCTGCTGGTAAAGACTTATCAAAACCGTTGATCCCTGTTGCTTTGGGAAAAAGCAAATAAAAGTAATAGAGAGCTAAAAGTCTCTATCTAGTCCAGCAGCAAACGGCTGCTGGTAAAGACTTATCAAAACCGTTGATCCCTGTTGCTTTGGGAAAAAGCAAATAAAAGTAATAGAGAGCTAAAAGTCTCTATCTAGTCCAGCAGCAAACGGCTGCTGGTAAAGACTTATCAAAACCGTTGATCCCTGTTGCTTTGGGAAAAAGCAAATAAAAGTAATAGAGAGCTAAAAGTCTCTATCTAGTCCAGCAGCAAACGGCTGCTGGTAAAGACTTATCAAAACCGTTGATCCCTGTTGCTTTGGGAAAAAGCAAATAAAAGTAATAGAGAGCTAAAAGTCTCTATCTAGTCCAGCAGCAAACGGCTGCTGGTAAAGACTTATCAAAACCGTTGATCCCTGTTGCTTTGGGAAAAAGCAAATAAAAGTAATAGAGAGCTAAAAGTCTCTATCTAGTCCAGCAGCAAACGGCTGCTGGTAAAGACTTATCAAAACCGTTGATCCCTGTTGCTTTGGGAAAAAGCAAAACAAAAGCAATAGAGAGCTAAAAGTCTCTATCTAGTCCAGCAGCAAACGGCTGCTGGTAAAGACTTATCAAAACCGTTGATCCCTGTTGCTTTGGGAAAAAGCAAATAAAAGTAATAGAGAGCTAAAAGTCTCTATCTAGTCCAGCAGCAAACGGCTGCTGGTAAAGACTTATCAAAACCGTTGATCCCTGTTGCTTTGGGAAAAAGCAAATAAAAGTAATAGAGAGCTAAAAGTCTCTATCTAGTCCAGCAGCAAACGGCTGCTGGTAAAGACTTATCAAAACCGTTGATCCCTGTTGCTTTGGGAAAAAGCAAATAAAAGTAATAGAGAGCTAAAAGTCTCTATCTAGTCCAGCAGCAAACGGCTGCTGGTAAAGACTTATCAAAACCGTTGATCCCTGTTGCTTTGGGAAAAAGCAAATAAAAGCAATAGAGAGCTAAAAGTCTCTATCTAGTCCAGCAGCAAACGGCTGCTGGTAAAGACTTATCAAAACCGTTGATCCCTGTTGCTTTGGGAAAAAGCAAAACAAAAGCAATAGAGAGCTAAAAGTCTCTATCTAGTCCAGCAGCAAACGGCTGCTGGTAAAGACTTATCAAAACCGTTGATCCCTGTTGCTTTGGGAAAAAGCAAAACAAAAGCAATAGAGAGCTAAAAGTCTCTATCTAGTCCAGCAGCAAACGGCTGCTGGTAAAGACTTATCAAAACCGTTGATCCCTGTTGCTTTGGGAAAAAGCAAATAAAAGTAATAGAGAGCTAAAAGTCTCTATCTAGTCCAGCAGCAAACGGCTGCTGGTAAAGACTTATCAAAACCGTTGATCCCTGTTGCTTTGGGAAAAAGCAAATAAAAGTAATAGAGAGCTAAAAGTCTCTATCTAGTCCAGCAGCAAACGGCTGCTGGTAAAGACTTATCAAAACCGTTGATCCCTGTTGCTTTGGGAAAAAGCAAAACAAAAGCAATAGAGAGCTAAAAGTCTCTATCTAGTCCAGCAGCAAACGGCTGCTGGTAAAGACTTATCAAAACCGTTGATCCCTGTTGCTTTGGGAAAAAGCAAATAAAAGTAATAGAGAGCTAAAAGTCTCTATCTAGTCCAGCAGCAAACGGCTGCTGGTAAAGACTTATCAAAACCGTTGATCCCTGTTGCTTTGGGAAAAAGCAAATAAAAGTAATAGAGAGCTAAAAGTCTCTATCTAGTCCAGCAGCAAACGGCTGCTGGTAAAGACTTATCAAAACCGTTGATCCCTGTTGCTTTGGGAAAAAGCAAATAAAAGTAATAGAGAGCTAAAAGTCTCTATCTAGTCCAGCAGCAAACGGCTGCTGGTAAAGACTTATCAAAACCGTTGATCCCTGTTGCTTTGGGAAAAAGCAAAACAAAAGCAATAGAGAGCTAAAAGTCTCTATCTAGTCCAGCAGCAAACGGCTGCTGGTAAAGACTTATCAAAACCGTTGATCCCTGTTGCTTTGGGAAAAAGCAAAACAAAAGCAATAGAGAGCTAAAAGTCTCTATCTAGTCCAGCAGCAAACGGCTGCTGGTAAAGACTTATCAAAACCGTTGATCCCTGTTGCTTTGGGAAAAAGCAAATAAAAGTAATAGAGAGCTAAAAGTCTCTATCTAGTCCAGCAGCAAACGGCTGCTGGTAAAGACTTATCAAAACCGTTGATCCCTGTTGCTTTGGGAAAAAGCAAATAAAAGTAATAGAGAGCTAAAAGTCTCTATCTAGTCCAGCAGCAAACGGCTGCTGGTAAAGACTTATCAAAACCGTTGATCCCTGTTGCTTTGGGAAAAAGCAAATAAAAGTAATAGAGAGCTAAAAGTCTCTATCTAGTCCAGCAGCAAACGGCTGCTGGTAAAGACTTATCAAAACCGTTGATCCCTGTTGCTTTGGGAAAAAGCAAATAAAAGTAATAGAGAGCTAAAAGTCTCTATCTAGTCCAGCAGCAAACGGCTGCTGGTAAAGACATATCAAATCCGTTGATAGCTGACAATTTGCTAAAAATTGTATTCCTTACTCATCAGCGACCAACGTTAGTTGAAAAGTCGCTGGTTGAAATTTGCTTACTAAAAGAGGTAACCATATTTTCTAACCTTGTCAGCGGATATACTTAGATCTCAACTGATCCATCATTTGAGCATATCCACTAAACATCCTTATTAATATTTTAATAAGAATTACAATCGGTTACCTCGATTTTCTCCCTAATGGGCAACTTGTACACTGTACACGCCGTAATCACTCGAGTACGTTTGAAATTACGGTACAAGTTGTCACATCAAACTACTTTTATACGTTACTCACATACGTATTTCTTCAATTAAAAATGAGTATTTTGTACACTTTATATATATACAAAACCACCGTTTTTAATTATTTAATATGTATATGCATATATTACGTATGAAAGAGAGTCATTGTGACAGTTCACTTCTGCAGTAATGGGGCCCATATCCATGCCATATATATGCATATCATTTTCTTCTCTGTCCATTATACTCTCATATTTCTCTCAAACTTTCTCAAAACTCTCAATTTCATTTCTCATTTCTTCAATCTTTTCATCTTCTCTTCTTCATATCTCTAAATTCAAATCTCAAATGGCATCTTCATCTCAACAACAACACCCACCAAAACAACAACAACAATCAGAAAATCCAGAGATCTTATCTGAGAATCCAAACCTCCAAGAAACCCTAAAAAACGTTCCCCCATATCTTCATTCTGAAGTTTTTGAACCAGAAGGGATTGTTGCCTCCGACAAAGTATCCTTTCAAGCTCACAAGTTAGTCATCAAACCCAATAACTATCTTGGATCTTTGGAAGTGCCCTCCAAAGTAAAAGGGTACCAACAAATGCTTGATTTCATCAAAGCATGTCCTGTACGAAGGGCCATCTACATGGACCCAGAAGATATGTGTGTTCATCTTCTGAGGGAATTTTGGTGGACTTGTGATTATCATATTTCTAGCAGTTCCATCTCAGGCACTGTTATGAAGAAAAAATACACCATTTCTGTTACTTTGGGAAAAAGCAAATAAAAGTAATAGAGAGCTAAAAGTCTCTATCTAGTCCAGCAGCAAACGGCTGCTGGTAAAGACATATCAAATCCGTTAAAATCCCTGTTGCTTTGGGAAAAAGCAAATAAAAGTAATAGAGAGCTAAAAGTCTCTATCTAGTCCAGCAGCAAACGGCTGCTGGTAAAGACATATCAAATCCGTTAAAATCCCTGTTGCTTTGGGAAAAAGCAAATAAAAGTAATAGAGAGCTAAAAGTCTCTATCTAGTCCAGCAGCAAACGGCTGCTGGTAAAGACATATCAAATCCGTTAAAATCCCTGTTGCTTTGGGAAAAAGCAAATAAAAGTAATAGAGAGCTAAAAGTCTCTATCTAGTCCAGCAGCAAACGGCTGCTGGTAAAGACATATCAAATCCGTTAAAATCCCTGTTGCTTTGGGAAAAAGCAAATAAAAGTAATAGAGAGCTAAAAGTCTCTATCTAGTCCAGCAGCAAACGGCTGCTGGTAAAGACATATCAAATCCGTTAAAATCCCTGTTGCTTTGGGAAAAAGCAAATAAAAGTAATAGAGAGCTAAAAGTCTCTATCTAGTCCAGCAGCAAACGGCTGCTGGTAAAGACATATCAAATCCGTTAAAATCCCTGTTGCTTTGGGAAAAAGCAAATAAAAGTAATAGAGAGCTAAAAGTCTCTATCTAGTCCAGCAGCAAACGGCTGCTGGTAAAGACATATCAAATCCGTTAAAATCCCTGTTGCTTTGGGAAAAAGCAAATAAAAGTAATAGAGAGCTAAAAGTCTCTATCTAGTCCAGCAGCAAACGGCTGCTGGTAAAGACATATCAAATCCGTTAAAATCCCTGTTGCTTTGGGAAAAAGCAAATAAAAGTAATAGAGAGCTAAAAGTCTCTATCTAGTCCAGCAGCAAACGGCTGCTGGTAAAGACATATCAAATCCGTTAAAATCCCTGTTGCTTTGGGAAAAAGCAAATAAAAGTAATAGAGAGCTAAAAGTCTCTATCTAGTCCAGCAGCAAACGGCTGCTGGTAAAGACATATCAAATCCGTTAAAATCCCTGTTGCTTTGGGAAAAAGCAAATAAAAGTAATAGAGAGCTAAAAGTCTCTATCTAGTCCAGCAGCAAACGGCTGCTGGTAAAGACATATCAAATCCGTTAAAATCCCTGTTGCTTTGGGAAAAAGCAAATAAAAGTAATAGAGAGCTAAAAGTCTCTATCTAGTCCAGCAGCAAACGGCTGCTGGTAAAGACATATCAAATCCGTTAAAATCCCTGTTGCTTTGGGAAAAAGCAAATAAAAGTAATAGAGAGCTAAAAGTCTCTATCTAGTCCAGCAGCAAACGGCTGCTGGTAAAGACATATCAAATCCGTTAAAATCCCTGTTGCTTTGGGAAAAAGCAAATAAAAGTAATAGAGAGCTAAAAGTCTCTATCTAGTCCAGCAGCAAACGGCTGCTGGTAAAGACATATCAAATCCGTTAAAATCCCTGTTGCTTTGGGAAAAAGCAAATAAAAGTAATAGAGAGCTAAAAGTCTCTATCTAGTCCAGCAGCAAACGGCTGCTGGTAAAGACATATCAAATCCGTTAAAATCCCTGTTGCTTTGGGAAAAAGCAAATAAAAGTAATAGAGAGCTAAAAGTCTCTATCTAGTCCAGCAGCAAACGGCTGCTGGTAAAGACATATCAAATCCGTTAAAATCCCTGTTGCTTTGGGAAAAAGCAAATAAAAGTAATAGAGAGCTAAAAGTCTCTATCTAGTCCAGCAGCAAACGGCTGCTGGTAAAGACATATCAAATCCGTTAAAATCCCTGTTGCTTTGGGAAAAAGCAAATAAAAGTAATAGAGAGCTAAAAGTCTCTATCTAGTCCAGCAGCAAACGGCTGCTGGTAAAGACATTTGAAAATGTTGAAAGTGAACAAATTGGGCTTGCTGAAGAAGAAGTTGTTGATGACGAAAGCGATTTAGACTTGGACGATTTTGTCGCTGATGACTTTCAACTGGATTCTTACAGCCATGCTGATGAAATAGAAGCAAGTGACATGGAGGTTGATGAAAATGATGATGCTGCTGCTGGTGAAAATGCAGCAGCCACTGATGAAAATGTTGAAAGTGAACAAATTGGGCTTGCTGAAGAAGAAGTTGTTGATGACGAAAGCGATTTAGACTTGGACGATTTTGTCGCTGATGACTTTCAACTGGATTCTTACAGCCATGCTGATGAAATAGAAGCAAGTGACATGGAGGTTGATGAAAATGATGATGCTGCTGCTGGTGAAAATGCAGCAGCCACTGATGAAAATGTTGCTGTTGATGCTGCTGCTGGTGAAAATGCAGCAGCGACTGATGAAAATGTTGAAGAAACTTCTGAGGCAGTTACTCTTACTACAAGACCTAAAACTCCTCCAAAACAACCAGTGAACACCATGCTATCTCTTGGCATGCCTTCTTCCTTCTTAAGTGTTCCTGGCTGCTCATCCTCAGTTCCCCCTGAAATTGAACCTCAAACAGCTAAGGATTTGGGTATTTCTTACTCCACCTACTCTGCTGATAGGTTGGAAAAGGTAGAGAATCAGTTAAATGATCTATGAAGAATCTACTGAAAAGGTTTTGAATGAGGATGATGCCACTGACACTACAACTGCTAATGAAATGGCAATTGTGGCTGTCAGTGAGGAAAAAGAAAGTGAAGTTCCCCCTGCTGGTGCTGAGGGGGAGACTGAAATGAATGAAAGTGTGGAAGCTCCCCCAGCTGGTATTGAGGGGGAGCAACAAATTGTTATGTTCAATGCACCCCCTGCTGCTGTTGAGGGTCACATTGAAGCTTTTGGTGATTTGGAAGACCAGTTTGACTCTGAAACTGTCAAAACTTCATGGGAAGCTGGGTTTGCTGAGGAAATGGCCAGGGATAGGTCAAGTGAAATGCTGCCAGTCTTTCATAAAAGATATCTAGCAAATGCTGAATTAACCCCACTCTCTAATGAACGGAGAAGACAACTCACCGAGTCTGGATTCTTCAAGAAATCTTCCGCTGCTCAGCAATCTATCCAATCCTCAGCAGGTCATAAGCATGAACTGATAGATATCCTGACACAAACTGCTGACGGAAAAACTCAAGAAGAAGCAATCAAGGAGCTGGATAGGCTAAA
>CM067168.1:157256364-157355088 GCA_034093135.1 Erigeron breviscapus
TTTAAACTCAAATCATACCAACAATTGGAAACACTCCCAATGAAATGCCGAGAGCAGTTGATAATGCAAGCTGCTTAGGCTCTGCTCCCCTGAAACCAAAGTATCATAATACTCCATATTATCAATAAAACCAATTCACTATTAGTCAAACTAAAGTCACTAAAACCTCAGTTTTCAAATTATCACACACACACACACACACACACACACACACATAAAGATGCATATCATATCATTAGTTCTAAACCACATGTGTAAACATAACATTAACAGACTTAGATAAGAAAAAAAAAACATATGTATATATATTTGTCTATACATTTGATATACCAGTGGCGGAACTACATGGTGGTGAAGAGTGGCTATACTCTACAATGTTTATAAAAGTCTGAATTTTTTGTACTAATTTTACGTATTACAGTAGTTTACTACAAAGATTAAATCGTCACCCTACAAAACATATACCTAAAATCTCATACAACCCAACTCAGTTTTTCTGAATTAAAAACTAATTACATCATCTTTTGTTCCTAAATCTTGTTATTTAGATTTACACTTAAGTGTCATTAACCTCTCGTGTATTTGATATGAGACTAGGTCGCGTTTGGTTCACAGATTCTCATAGATTCTGATGGAATCTGATGGAATTGGAATGAGATTCCATTCCTTAGTGTGTTTGGTTGCTCAAAGACGAAGGAATATCATTCCATTGGAATGTAAACATTCCCTCATTTGATGGAATCTCCATTCCTTGAGGGTGGGGGAAGGAATCTCATTCCATTCGTTACTTGAATCTTCAGAAAATCAAAAACATTCCGTCAAATTCCATTCCTTCAAAATCCAATTCGACTGAAAGATTCCATTCCTCCTAAAAACATTCTGTGAACCAAACACGCCCGGCTTTTACACTTGCTATCCATGAATTATTTATCTCGGGTTAAAATTTAACTAAAAATGGGTCACACAAGTCAACTATAGTGAAAAAGAATCCACGTTAAGAACTGACTTGGTATTTTATCACTCTCAACTTTATCCACGTATCACTAATCTTTTTGGTTTTTGTTTGTACTATAATGCATGTTTGAAAGACTTACAGAAGAAAGCGATATAACTTTTGGCATAAGGACTCTTTTCTGCAGCAGACATATCCCGTTCCTTTGCAGGGAGTTGAGAATAGAAGGACTCTTTTCTGCAGCAGCCATATCTTCAATAGGCTCCATGATATCGAAAGTCAAACTTTTACTTCCTACTATAAAGTCGAAAGTCAAACTTTTACTTCTAATCATATGCAGTCACAGCAAAACAACTCAAACAATATAAGTAAAAGATATGAAAGGTACCTGACAGATGTAAAAAGAATTCCAACTCTAGGTCACGCCTCCCCAGGAATGGTCGGTGGTGATAAAAAGCAACAATATTCTGGATCTCAAATTGATCAGCATCAAATTATGGATATCAAGTCGGCCATAATGTCCCAGAACATTAGTTCGAAACTTGGTTCATCATGATGGCTTACGTGTTTCAAGTCAACTAGTTCAACAATTAGTGCTCGTACAGCTCTACCTCAACACCAAAATGGTTATCAACATAACCGACCCTCATTTATCTACTCTATCTAAACACATGAGTAGTAACAAAGTTGCTCAGAATTACATAATGTTCAAAGTATTCGAAGACCTAACAAACTGATACAACTAAAAGAGGTCTTGATCTCACAAAAAAACCTATCAAGAAAAATAATAGCTACTGTATAGATAGATATAGATCGAGGATACACAACAAAAGAAATCTCACAATCTAAAAGTTCAAGAGTATGGATGAACCATACCAACAGTCTACATACACAAAAATTTGTAAACCTGGTCTTCATTTTTACCCTCGATATAAAAGATATAATCAAAAAATTCGTCAAGACGTTTTTTATATTCAATGGTAGATCTTGGTAAAGAAATCCAACTCGTATCCATCCTAAACTTGGATTTAAACAAACCATATACCTTGATCAACATAGTAATCACTATAAGAGGCAGATTCAACCAAGAAAGAAGAAAAACTTGGAAAATTTTACATCATTCACACCAAAAACACATTAACAAATAATTTGAAGCATAAAACCTACCCATACAGCACATTGCAGAATTTTGAAGCATAGTGAAAACATCAAATAACATAGTATTATGCGCACCAACAGATGGACAGTAACATAGTATTAATGCAAATAATCTAAGAAAAAACATAACCTAAAGTGCTGATGTATGCGCATAATGGTAACAGAGTCACTACTATGGGTGCCCCAGAAACTATGACAGAGAATCACATGCTAACTGCTGTTGGTATAGTATACTTCTGAGAAACTCGTAAATTCAAAATTTATCTTTGATTGGACTTTGATAATTCACGGTTATTCATGCAGGACGTCAATGACTACGATTGGATAACAAGGTACTTTTCCAATGGAGTTACAATGCCTTGAGCAAATCTTGTCCTTTATTTTCAAGTAAGAGTTCCTACAAGTACTTCTGACCCCTTTTGATCATTCAAATCATTGTAGCATATGAAACAGGTGACCAGTACCCATGTACATGGATTAATCTGGGTTATGTTTTGACTGAGCAAAATTACTAGATAGTAACTAGCCGTGCAACCAGATTATAGGACCGAGCAAATACCAAGCAATTCCTGCGGAGCCGGGACTCAACAATCTGGACTCGACGGCGAAATGCTCACTAAAGCAACTAGCAAGTATTACCAGCTGAGCAAACTATTCAAGAGTGTGAATCTGCTAGCAAAAAGGTCTGAGCAAAACTATAGCTTGAGTATTGTTTCTTTCTATCTCAAAAAAAAGTCAATATCACAATGAAACAAAATCCAAGCAGCTATAAAACAGTCAACAAAGCAGTAAATCAAAGATATTCAAAACACGAAGCAGTAAATCAATTATCACAAAAATTTTGATATTAAAACAAACACTCAACAAAGCAGTAAATCAAAGATAAAAAAAAAACCTAACATATCATCATATATCAGAAAAATAGCAAAAATAAAAGTAAAATTTCTCTCTCTATTGTGGTGGTTTCGATAGACAACAGCAACATCAATGGTGGGCGCGAATAATGAAAAAGGTTCCAAAAAAGGGCGCGAATCATTTTTGGCGATAGAATGAAATTCTCTGGAATTGAATTGAGTTAAAAGGAAGTACTGTAATTTTTAGAGATAGAATGGCAACGGGTCGGACCCAAACCCAACGGGTTGAATAAGTTGATTGTTCGGTCGACTAAAAAGTAATGAATTTTTGGACGTGGCATATGATAACACAACATCTGCAACTTGATTGTATATATATTGGCAATTAGACTAATTTTTTTATATTATATAGGCTATAATTATTTTTCTTTATATCAATATTTTTCATTTTTTACAACTAATGGTAATTTTTATGTTTTAGTATTACATTTATTTTATTTTCATGTTAGAATTGTATAATGAAGTATCTATTTTGTTTAATATATGTTGATGAATGTGTAATATTTTAAAATTTTAATTGTTTTTTTATTTTTTTATGATAAAATAAATTAATTTTTTGTTATATAGGAAGTATTTCTTTTTAAAAATACAACTTGAAATGAAAAAAGTTAAATATATAAAAGAGAGAGAAAATAATTTTTTAATGAATAGTATTTGTTGGTTAGGTTGTGAATGTGGATAGCCTTAGAACAATAGGGAGGCCGACCGACTTAGTGACCCCATCCACCAATGTTCATGACACACACGTTCACACACCAAGTTATCTTTAACATCGTATAATGGTGAAGTCTTGCACGTACCCTAGACAACGAGATATGGTTTCTAAAAAATAAGATAAATATGCATATAAAATGACACGTATTGTTTAAGTAAAACCCCACGTGTTTACCAAATAAAGCCTTATCCTTACCGCGATAGTGCAGAGAGGTTGCTTCCACGATGGTTTCTCGTATTCATTATATCTTAAGTTTGTGTCAATTTATGTATGTAATGTTAACAAGTAATCACAACTTCTTAAATTTCATGTAGTGGTAGTGGAGTCCAAATACTTCGGTAGATTAAGATATAGACAGTCTTATCCTACCACGATGGTGTAGAGAGTCTTATCCTACCACTGTTTTGGGTCCCAATATGAGTGTTGATCCAAATATTTAATAAGAATATTTAAATGGTATTTTTTTTAAATAACACCATTGGTTTAAAACTAATAACACTATCTTAATTTAATAAGTTTAAAAACAAAAATAAATATATTATGAAAAAAAAAAAAAAAAAAAAAAAAAAAAAAAAAAAAAAAAAAAAAAAAGTGAAAAATTGAAAAAACAGAAAACAAATAAAAAAAAAAAAAAAAAAAAAAAAAAAAAAAAAAAAAAAAAAAAAAAAAAAAAAAAAAAAAAAAAAAAAAAAAAAAAAAAAAAAAAAAAAAAAAAAAAAAAAAAAAAAAAAAAAAAAAAAAAAAAAAAAAAAAAAAAAAAAAAAAAAAAAAAAAAAAAAAAAAAAAAAAAAAAAAAAAAAAAAAAAAAAAAAAAAAAAAAAAAAAAAAAAAAAAAAAAAAAAAAAAAAAAAAAAAAAAAAAAAAAAAAAAAAAAAAAAAAAAAAAAAAAAAAAAAAAAAAAAAAAAAAAAAAAAAAAAAAAAAAAAAAAAAAAAAAAAAAAAAAAAAAAAAAAAAAAAAAAAAAAAAAAAAAAAAAAAAAAAAAAAAAAAAAAAAAAAAAAAAAAAAAAAAAAAAAAAAAAAAAAAAAAAAAAAAAAAAAAAAAAAAAAAAAAAAAAAAAAAAAAAAAAAAAAAAAAAAAAAAAAAAAAAAAAAAAAAAAAAAAAAAAAAAAAAAAAAAAAAAAAAAAAAAAAAAAAAAAAAAAAAAAAAAAAAAAAAAAAAAAAAAAAAAAAAAAAAAAAAAAAAAAAAAAAAAAAAAAAAAAAAAAAAAAAAAAAAAAAAAAAAAAAAAAAAAAAAAAAAAAAAAAAAAAAAAAAAAAAAAAAAAAAAAAAAAAAAAAAAAAAAAAAAAAAAAAAAAAAAAAAAAAAAAAAAAAAAAAAAAAAAAAAAAAAAAAAAAAAAAAAAAAAAAAAAAAAAAAAAAAAAAAAAAAAAAAAAAAAAAAAAAAAAAAAAAAAAAAAAAAAAAAAAAAAAAAAAAAAAAAAAAAAAAAAAAAAAAAAAAAAAAAAAAAAAAAAAAAAAAAAAAAAAAAAAAAAAAAAAAAAAAAAAAAAAAAAAAAAAAAAAAAAAAAAAAAAAAAAAAAAAAAAAAAAAAAAAAAAAAAAAAAAAAAAAAAAAAAAAAAAAAAAAAAAAAAAAAAAAAAAAAAAAAAAAAAAAAAAAAAAAAAAAAAAAAAAAAA
Organism: Erigeron breviscapus; assembly: GCA_034093135.1. Classification (NCBI taxonomy): domain Eukaryota; kingdom Viridiplantae; phylum Streptophyta; class Magnoliopsida; order Asterales; family Asteraceae; genus Erigeron; species Erigeron breviscapus. The sequence continues at coordinate 157,261,724 of CM067168.1, forward strand.
AAAAAAAAAAAAAAAAAAAAAAAAAAAAAAAAAAAAAAAAAAAAAAAAAAAAAAAAAAAAAAAAAAAAAAAAAAAAAAAAAAAAAAAAAAAAAAAAAAAAAAAAAAAAAAAAAAAAAAAAAAAAAAAAAAAAAAAAAAAAAAAAAAAAAAAAAAAAAAAAAAAAAAAAAAAAAAAAAAAAAAAAAAAAAAAAAAAAAAAAAAAAAAAAAAAAAAAAAAAAAAAAAAAAAAAAAAAAAAAAAAAAAAAAAAAAAAAAAAAAAAAAAAAAAAAAAAAAAAAAAAAAAAAAAAAAAAAAAAAAAAAAAAAAAAAAAAAAAAAAAAAAAAAAAAAAAAAAAAAAAAAAAAAAAAAAAAAAAAAAAAAAAAAAAAAAAAAAAAAAAAAAAAAAAAAAAAAAAAAAAAAAAAAAAAAAAAAAAAAAAAAAAAAAAAAAAAAAAAAAAAAAAAAAAAAAAAAAAAAAAAAAAAAAAAAAAAAAAAAAAAAAAAAAAAAAAAAAAAAAAAAAAAAAAAAAAAAAAAAAAAAAAAAAAAAAAAAAAAAAAAAAAAAAAAAAAAAAAAAAAAAAAAAAAAAAAAAAAAAAAAAAAAACACCACCCCCCGTCATCGCCACCATCGTCGCCGCCATTACATCACCGCCGCAACGCACGGGTACTTTTTTCTCGTTAATTAAAAATGAAAAACATGACATTTAACTGAATGCATTAAATTCATAATTATTAAGGAAATTAAGGAAATTTAAAAAGAAAGGGTCCGTTTCAGAAATAACAATAGACTGAGAGAGTACAAAATTATTTAAGGTTATACGAATTAGATGAAGTTAACATCTAAGTTAGATGATTTTGCTCTTACAAACCATAAAATTTATGAAGGGCTTTTTGACGTGTGTAGAAAATGATTTGAGTTTTTGTGAGTGTAATATCATGATGTTAACATAATCCAACATTTTCCCTAAATATAAATATAATAAATAAAAGAAATATAAGATCAGTTTGGGGAAATTATAAGACTCGCCACTTTCATTCACGGCACTAATTCTATACTGATTTCCAACCCCGCCTAAATAATTGATGAAATTTTGGCGCTTCAAAATTCACGGCACCAATTCTATATTGATTTTAGTATTTTATTCATGGAAATCAACTTTCACATATCATTTTGCTATCATTATCAAAACACCGATTGTGGGTTTTCCATTTTCTAGTACATCTCGAACTGAATAGGTATCATTATCATTATCATCATTATTCTAACATCTCAAACTTTTCTTTACTAGTTGACTAATGCCGTTAAGTCAATATTGTGTGTGTCGTTAAGTCTATTTTAGGTTTTATGCATATGTGTAGTTAATGTGTGTTATGTGTGAGGCTTGAAAGCCTAAATGTTAATGTAGTATAAATGTGTGTAATATGAAGATTAATGTCTATGTAGTGACATTTAATGAAGGATTAATGTTGTATATGGTCATTAAAGTAGTTTGTGACCAATAATGAAGCATTAGGAAGCCTAGGGGCTAGTTTTGACATATGTGCAAAGTCAAAAACGGGATTAGTAGTATGGGGGCTGCCATTAAGAAGTTTATTTGCAGATTTGTGCCTCCTAAGAAAGCCCTAACCATTCCCATAGCAAGTCCCTATCAATTTCAAGCCGAAAAGTCCCTTTGTGTGTGATTCGGGTGTGATTTGTCAAGTGTTTTGCATCCCTATTGTCATCTACAGGTAGATCAGGTATTAAATCATTGATTTCAGGTCCTTTTGATATTATGAGTCATTAGGATTAATTATTGGATTTTTGGAGGAATCGTTTAACGAAGATTAATGGTGGTTTGATGGATTAAAGCCATATATGGTGTAATAAATGGTTAAAATGCTTTGTAATGGTCTAATTATGAAGGATTATGGTGTTTTGAATCTATAAGAAAAAAAAAAAAAAAAAAAAAAAAAAAAAAAAAAAAAAAAAAAAAAAAAAAAAAAAAAAAAAAAAAAAAAAAAAAAAAAAAAAAAAAAAAAAAAAAAAAAAAAAAAAAAAAAAAAAAAAAAAAAAAAAAAAAAAAAAAAAAAAAAAAAAAAAAAAAAAAAAAAAAAAAAAAAAAAAAAAAAAAAAAAAAAAAAAAAAAAAAAAAAAAAAAAAAAAAAAAAAAAAAAAAAAAAAAAAAAAAAAAAAAAAAAAAAAAAAAAAAAAAAAAAAAAAAAAAAAAAAAAAAAAAAAAAAAAAAAAAAAAAAAAAAAAAAAAAAAAAAAAAAAAAAAAAAAAAAAAAAAAAAAAAAAAAAAAAAAAAAAAAAAAAAAAAAAAAAAAAAAAAAAAAAAAAAAAAAAAAAAAAAAAAAAAAAAAAAAAAAAAAAAAAAAAAAAAAAAAAAAAAAAAAAAAAAAAAAAAAAAAAAAAAAAAAAAAAAAAAAAAAAAAAAAAAAAAAAAAAAAAAAAAAAAAAAAAAAAAAAAAAAAAAAAAAAAAAAAAAAAAAAAAAAAAAAAAAAAAAAAAAAAAAAAAAAAAAAAAAAAAAAAAAAAAAAAAAAAAAAAAAAAAAAAAAAAAAAAAAAAAAAAAAAAAAAAAAAAAAAAAAAAAAAAAAAAAAAAAAAAAAAAAAAAAAAAAAAAAAAAAAAAAAAAAAAAAAAAAAAAAAAAAAAAAAAAAAAAAAAAAAAAAAAAAAAAAAAAAAAAAAAAAAAAAAAAAAAAAAAAAAAAAAAAAAAAAAAAAAAAAAAAAAAAAAAAAAAAAAAAAAAAAAAAAAAAAAAAAAAAAAAAAAAAAAAAAAAAAAAAAAAAAAAAAAAAAAAAAAAAAAAAAAAAAAAAAAAAAAAAAAAAAAAAAAAAAAAAAAAAAAAAAAAAAAAAAAAAAAAAAAAAAAAAAAAAAAAAAAAAAAAAAAAAAAAAAAAAAAAAAAAAAAAAAAAAAAAAAAAAAAAAAAAAAAAAAAAAAAAAAAAAAAAAAAAAAAAAAAAAAAAAAAAAAAAAAAAAAAAAAAAAAAAAAAAAAAAAAAAAAAAAAAAAAAAAAAAAAAAAAAAAAAAAAAAAAAAAAAAAAAAAAAAAAAAAAAAAAAAAAAAAAAAAAAAAAAAAAAAAAAAAAAAAAAAAAAAAAAAAAAAAAAAAAAAAAAAAAAAAAAAAAAAAAAAAAAAAAAAAAAAAAAAAAAAAAAAAAAAAAAAAAAAAAAAAAAAAAAAAAAAAAAAAAAAAAAAAAAAAAAAAAAAAAAAAAAAAAAAAAAAAAAAAAAAAAAAAAAAAAAAAAAAAAAAAAAAAAAAAAAAAAAAAAAAAAAAAAAAAAAAAAAAAAAAAAAAAAAAAAAAAAAAAAAAAAAAAAAAAAAAAAAAAAAAAAAAAAAAAAAAAAAAAAAAAAAAAAAAAAAAAAAAAAAAAAAAAAAAAAAAAAAAAAAAAAAAAAAAAAAAAAAAAAAAAAAAAAAAAAAAAAAAAAAAAAAAAAAAAAAAAAAAAAAAAAAAAAAAAAAAAAAAAAAAAAAAAAAAAAAAAAAAAAAAAAAAAAAAAAAAAAAAAAAAAAAAAAAAAAAAAAAAAAAAAAAAAAAAAAAAAAAAAAAAAAAAAAAAAAAAAAAAAAAAAAAAAAAAAAAAAAAAAAAAAAAAAAAAAAAAAAAAAAAAAAAAAAAGAAGAACAATGATGGAAATGCAGTCCCTAATGTAGTGAAATGAAGTATTGCTTAATGTAGTGTATTATTATGCAGTATTATGATATGAAGTATTATGCAGTATTATGATATGAAGTATTATGCAGTATTATGATATGAAGTATTATGCAGTATTATGATATGAAGTATTATGCAGTATTATGATATGAAGTATTATGCAGTATTATGATATGAAGTATTATGCAGTATTATGATATGAAGTATTATGCAGTATTATGATATGAAGTATTATGCAGTATTATGATATGAAGTATTATGCAGTATTATGATATGAAGTATTATGCAGTATTATGATATGAAGTATTATGCAGTATTATGATATGAAGTATTATGCAGTATTATGATATGAAGTATTATGCAGTATTATGATATGAAGTATTATGCAGTATTATGATATGAAGTATTATGCAGTATTATGATATGAAGTATTATGCAGTATTATGATATGAAGTATTATGCAGTATTATGATATGAAGTATTATGCAGTATTATGATATGAAGTATTATGCAGTATTATGATATGAAGTATTATGCAGTATTATGATATGAAGTATTATGCAGTATTATGATATGAAGTATTATGCAGTATTATGATATGAAGTATTATGCAGTATTATGATATGAAGTATTATGCAGTATTATGATATGAAGTATTATGCAGTATTATGATATGAAGTATTATGCAGTATTATGATATGAAGTATTATGCAGTATTATGATATGAAGTATTATGCAGTATTATGATATGAAGTATTATGCAGTATTATGATATGAAGTATTATGCAGTATTATGATATGAAGTATTATGCAGTATTATGATATGAAGTATTATGCAGTATTATGATATGAAGTATTATGCAGTATTATGATATGAAGTATTATGCAGTATTATGATATGAAGTATTATGCAGTATTATGATATGAAGTATTATGCAGTATTATGATATGAAGTATTATGCAGTATTATGATATGAAGTATTATGCAGTATTATGATATGAAGTATTATGCAGTATTATGATATGAAGTATTATGCAGTATTATGATATGAAGTATTATGCAGTATTATGATATGAAGTATTATGCAGTATTATGATATGAAGTATTATGCAGTATTATGATATGAAGTATTATGCAGTATTATGATATGAAGTATTATGCAGTATTATGATATGAAGTATTATGCAGTATTATGATATGAAGTATTATGCAGTATTATGATATGAAGTATTATGCAGTATTATGATATGAAGTATTATGCAGTATTATGATATGAAGTATTATGCAGTATTATGATATGAAGTATTATGCAGTATTATGATATGAAGTATTATGCAGTATTATGATATGAAGTATTATGCAGTATTATGATATGAAGTATTATGCAGTATTATGATATGAAGTATTATGCAGTATTATGATATGAAGTATTATGCAGTATTATGATATGAAGTATTATGCAGTATTATGATATGAAGTATTATGCAGTATTATGATATGAAGTATTATGCAGTATTATGATATGAAGTATTATGCAGTATTATGATATGAAGTATTATGCAGTATTATGATATGAAGTATTATGCAGTATTATGATATGAAGTATTATGCAGTATTATGATATGAAGTATTATGCAGTATTATGATATGAAGTATTATGCAGTATTATGATATGAAGTATTATGCAGTATTATGATATGAAGTATTATGCAGTATTATGATATGAAGTATTATGCAGTATTATGATATGAAGTATTATGCAGTATTATGATATGAAGTATTATGCAGTATTATGATATGAAGTATTATGCAGTATTATGATATGAAGTATTATGCAGTATTATGATATGAAGTATTATGCAGTATTATGATATGAAGTATTATGCAGTATTATGATATGAAGTATTATGCAGTATTATGATATGAAGTATTATGCAGTATTATGATATGAAGTATTATGCAGTATTATGATATGAAGTATTATGCAGTATTATGATATGAAGTATTATGCAGTATTATGATATGAAGTATTATGCAGTATTATGATATGAAGTATTATGCAGTATTATGATATGAAGTATTATGCAGTATTATGATATGAAGTATTATGCAGTATTATGATATGAAGTATTATGCAGTATTATGATATGAAGTATTATGCAGTATTATGATATGAAGTATTATGCAGTATTATGATATGAAGTATTATGCAGTATTATGATATGAAGTATTATGCAGTATTATGATATGAAGTATTATGCAGTATTATGATATGAAGTATTATGCAGTATTATGATATGAAGTATTATGCAGTATTATGATATGAAGTATTATGCAGTATTATGATATGAAGTATTATGCAGTATTATGATATGAAGTATTATGCAGTATTATGATATGAAGTAGTTTGAAATGAAGGAAAGTTGGAGGAATAGGTGAGGTGGTATTCTATTAATATCCAACCCATGGGGTTGTGACATGGATCGTAAAGGAAGTGAGATGTTATATGTGTGAAGATCGGTGAAAAGTTATAGCTGGTTAAATGTGCATGATGATTATGAAGTACATGAAGTTAAATGAAGTTTAAAGGTAGGTGAAGAGTGAAGTGATTGGTAGACAATGTTGTTGAGCCTACTAGTTCAAAGGACTTGGACTTGAACCTGACAAGTAGAGTTAATGCTGGATATTTGAAGGGTGATAAGTAGGTGATGCACAGAAGGGTTACCGGGCACACGTATGAAAGGATATAGTTACAATTCCGGTCGCGAACGTAATTGTAAATATATCACGACATGTGTGTGTTTGTGAGACTGTGTCTGTGTTGATCCAAATGAAGTGAAGAGGACAATGGTGGAACCATTGAATGGTATCCCATTTAACCACGTGAAGAGTAGACACGTACGAATGCAGTAAAGGAGGATGAAGTTGAAGCAAGTAAAGAAGTCAACTCTACGGTGGATACAACCCTTAAACATGAAACTCATCCATTCCAAGAGCACTATGATGTGATGTGAGGTTTTATTCGAGCTGCTAAATGTGAAAGTAGTGCTTGGGATTAAGATTGAAGGTTTGAGTTCGTATGGAATTTGATTAGAGGATGGAATTTGATGAAAGATGTGGCGCATGGGTTGAGTGGTGAAAATCTGGGGAGTTTTCTGTGTAAAATTTTAGTGAATTATGTGGTGCATATGTGTTTCATGCGGCGCATACTTTGGACTGTTTTGGATTTGCGACTCGCGTAGTTTTGATTTTGCTACGGGACGATGTGTGACGATTGTGACGAGTGCCTACGGGGAAGATTCTTCCTTATTACATGAATATAAAGGTGATGTTGATATCCTATATTTGTACGGAATCTTATGTATGACTGTTTCTTAAGATAAAGAGTTTTCCCTTAAGAAAGGAGTAAAGGGTATAATGGTGGGAACAATTATAGCTTCCTAAAGCATATGAAGTAAAAGCATTCAAGAGTATTTGATTCCGAATTGATCATGTTTTCCGTTTATGTGATCCACTAAAACAAGGCAAAGATTATACCTCTAGAGTCGAGCCTACTCGTAGTTTTGAGACTTTCTATAAGGTTCTCGGTTTCGTTGCGATCGTGAGGTAGAGCCTTCAAGTGATGTATGTCTAGTGTTACTTTCGTGCAAACGCATCTTCCATTTCGGTTCTCCGTTATAGGAAGAAGTTATTGTTTCCAATTGTGGGATCTATTTATTTTCTAAGATAAATTTACGATGTTGCTACCCTTTGTTGATGATGAGAGTTCCAATGAAGTTATGCATACGCTCATTATGACGACCTTATTGAGTTCTGGAAATGCCTTTATGGTGATGAAAGTCTTGCCTATTCAAAGTGTGACGAAGAACAATATGTTTGCGTAAAGAACATTATTACGAATGACAACTCGAAGAGGCTCAGTTAGAAATTCGTCAAAAGTGAGTAAAAGTTAAAGAAGCATCTGACATTCTATGTTGAAAGAAGCCAAGTTTTATTTATTGGCTAAGTCTGTGGTGGTGAGGCTATGGTGAGTGTTTGACTACGGCAAATCAGCTCAAGGTATTGTTCTTCGGGACAAGAATGTAGTAGAAATGAAGCAAAGTCAGAAGTGGTGAGCCGAACCTTCATAAAGCAATACGTTTAAAAGTAAGATTTCAGTATCCGAAAACGAAATGACCAAAAGTGGTACTTAAGGAGGCTTGTGAACCGTGGTGACATGCTTATTTGAATGCCGTCAGAAATGTGATACAACCTATCATGATACGAGATGTAGTAAGATACTTGTCTTTTATCACGTTGGAGCCGCAACAAAAGTAGTTTCCTTTAATTAACCTCTTAACTGGATTATCTTATGTGTGTTGGGTTTTCCGAGTTATGCGGGAGGTTATGTGGGAATGTATGTATGATGAGGTGGCTCTTTATGATATGATGACGTCTAAAGTAAAGTGGTTATGTGCATATGTAGTATGTCGATTATATTTATGTCGCCATGAAATGTTTGATATGTGATGGCTTATGTGTGGGGCTTAAGTGTGAAATATCTAGTTCACTAGATACACGTGGGAATTGTTATGAGTTGTGCACGTTAGTGGGATTAAACGTTAAAGTAGATGTTGGACTAGTTAGGTAATGTATATACCTAATGTTAAAGTAAAGTGTGGAATGTGGGAAATCGTTCTAGCCTTAGTGCTAGTGCGTAAGACGTGGGAAGTCGTACTAGTTGTAAAGCCAGTGCGTAAGATGTAAGACGTGAGAATAAGTATGATGTATCGTTGAAAGGCACAATTAGGAGTATATACTCTGCATGTGCTAATATGAATACGTGTGACAAGTTTATGTGTGATATGCCGAGATGTGATATGAAGTTACGTTTACGTGGTAAGTCTATGTTGATATGGGCAGGAAGGTCTTATCCTTCAAATGAATAGTCTTCGCTGAACGTAAAATGAGGTGATTACCTGATTTGATTTAAAAATTGAATCAAAGAAATGCCGAAACGAATGAAATGTAAGGTGAAAGAAGAAAAGACTATGTAAGAAGTTCAATGAGTTGGTCATGCTAAGTTGAAGAGACCATAGGTCTTGATAGTATACTCATCCAAGTAGTACAAGGGTGCTGATTGTGTGTGTACAAAAATGTGTGACTTGTATACAAGTCAAATCTGAGCACCGAGCGCAATATGGAGAGATGCAACAATCGGTTATTTCAAAGCAGAAATGTACTCATATGACGACTATGGATTATGTGACAAAGTTGTATATATCCCTTTGGGGCCATTATGTGATACGAGTCAGTGTAGAATAGTTGATAAAAATGCTTCTTTCTCGTCACTCATGAGTATGCGTGTGTGGTGAAGCTTGCCATCTTGTATATAGATGAAGTATGTAGGGAGTTCCATTAAATGTTGTGTGGTAGAAAGTGTAGGACTCCAAGTTATTGGATGGAACCCGGTGAAAAGCAGTTGACCGGTCCTGAAATTGTTGAAGTTACGGCTGAAAAAGTCAATGTGGCTAAAGAAACTTTACGTGTGGCTAGAGAAAGGCAGAAAACTTATGCAGATAAGAAAAGGAGACCAATGGAGTTTAGTGTAGGTGACTTAGTGATGCTGAAAGTGTCACCAAGGAAGGGAGTTATCCGGTTTGGAAAGAAGGGCAAGTTGAGTCCAAGATTTATTGGACCTTTCAAAGTGTTGAAACGCATAAAAGATCTAGCTTATCAGTTGGAGTTGCCTCCAGAATTGGAAGGAATTCACAACACTTTCCATGTATCCTACCTAAGGAAGTGACTAGACGAGGAGACAAGTGTGATTCCAATTCAAGACGTGAACATTGACCCAATGAAGGGAATGGTTGATGAGCCGGTGGCGATACTTGGAAGTAAGCAAAAGAAGTTACGCAGAAAGGTGATAGATCTTGTCTTGATAAAGTGGAAGCATAATCATGGAGAAAGCTTGACTTGGGAAACCGAAGCAGTAATGAAGGAGAAATATCCCGAGTTGTTCCTTAATGATGAGATTCCGGGGACGGAATCCTCTTAAGGGGGAGGTAATTGTAACATCCCAAACTTTTCTTTACTAGTTGACTAATGCCGTTAAGTCAATATTGTGTGTGTCGTTAAGTCTATTTTAGGTTTTATGCATATGTGTAGTTAATGTGTGTTATGTGTGAGGCTTGAAAGCCTAAATGTTAATGTAGTATAAATGTGTGTAATATGAAGATTAATGTCTATGTAGTGACATTTAATGAAGGATTAATGTTGTATATGGTCATTAAAGTAGTTTGTGACCAATAATGAAGCATTAGGAAGCCTAGGGGCTAGTTTTGACATATGTGCAAAGTCAAAAACGGGATTAGTAGTATGGGGGCTGCCATTAAGAAGTTTATTTGCAGATTTGTGCCTCCTAAGAAAGCCCTAACCATTCCCATAGCAAGTCCCTATCAATTTCAAGCCGAAAAGTCCCTTTGTGTGTGATTCGGGTGTGATTTGTCAAGTGTTTTGCATCCCTATTGTCATCTACAGGTAGATCAGGTATTAAATCATTGATTTCAGGTCCTTTTGATATTATGAGTCATTAGGATTAATTATTGGATTTTTGGAGGAATCGTTTAACGAAGATTAATGGTGGTTTTGATGGATTAAAGCCATATATGGTGTAATAAATGGTTAAAATGCTTTGTAATGGTCTAAATATGAAGGATTAATGTTGTATATGGTCATTAAAGTAGTTTGTGACCAATAATGAAGCATTAGGAAGCCTAGGGGCTAGTTTTGACATATGTGCAAAGTCAAAAACGGGATTAGTAGTATGGGGGCTGCCATTAAGAAGTTTATTTGCAGATTTGTGCCTCCTAAGAAAGCCCTAACCATTCCCATAGCAAGTCCCTATCAATTTCAAGCCGAAAAGTCCCTTTGTGTGTGATTCGGGTGTGATTTGTCAAGTGTTTTGCATCCCTATTGTCATCTACAGGTAGATCAGGTATTAAATCATTGATTTCAGGTCCTTTTGATATTATGAGTCATTAGGATTAATTATTGGATTTTTGGAGGAATCGTTTAACGAAGATTAATGGTGGTTTTGATGGATTAAAGCCATATATGGTGTAATAAATGGTTAAAATGCTTTGTAATGGTCTAATTATGAAGGATTATGGTGTTTTGAATCTATATGTTAGATCTAGAGTCGTTTGGGGTCGAATTGGGGATGAAAACGATTTTTGTAAAAGTGCAGGTTGAAGGGGAGTTGCGGCGCAACGCCTAGTTGCGGCGCAACTAAATTCCAGAAGAATAAGTTGCGGCGCAACATAAGGTGTTGCGGCGCAACTGGAGGCTTGAGCTGCGGCGCAACTCAGTCAATTTTCAAAACGTTTATACTTTTGAATCGTAACTTCGTTTTGACACGTACATGAGACCTGAAATGCAGTCCCTAATGTAGTGAAATGAAGTATTGCTTAATGTAGTGTATTATTATGCAGTATTATGATATGAAGTATTATGCAGTATTATGATATGAAGTATTATGCAGTATTATGATATGAAGTATTATGCAGTATTATGATATGAAGTATTATGCAGTATTATGATATGAAGTATTATGCAGTATTATGATATGAAGTATTATGCAGTATTATGATATGAAGTATTATGCAGTATTATGATATGAAGTATTATGCAGTATTATGATATGAAGTATTATGCAGTATTATGATATGAAGTATTATGCAGTATTATGATATGAAGTATTATGCAGTATTATGATATGAAGTATTATGCAGTATTATGATATGAAGTATTATGCAGTATTATGATATGAAGTATTATGCAGTATTATGATATGAAGTATTATGCAGTATTATGATATGAAGTATTATGCAGTATTATGATATGAAGTATTATGCAGTATTATGATATGAAGTATTATGCAGTATTATGATATGAAGTATTATGCAGTATTATGATATGAAGTATTATGCAGTATTATGATATGAAGTATTATGCAGTATTATGATATGAAGTATTATGCAGTATTATGATATGAAGTATTATGCAGTATTATGATATGAAGTATTATGCAGTATTATGATATGAAGTATTATGCAGTATTATGATATGAAGTATTATGCAGTATTATGATATGAAGTATTATGCAGTATTATGATATGAAGTATTATGCAGTATTATGATATGAAGTATTATGCAGTATTATGATATGAAGTATTATGCAGTATTATGATATGAAGTATTATGCAGTATTATGATATGAAGTATTATGCAGTATTATGATATGAAGTATTATGCAGTATTATGATATGAAGTATTATGCAGTATTATGATATGAAGTATTATGCAGTATTATGATATGAAGTATTATGCAGTATTATGATATGAAGTATTATGCAGTATTATGATATGAAGTATTATGCAGTATTATGATATGAAGTATTATGCAGTATTATGATATGAAGTATTATGCAGTATTATGATATGAAGTATTATGCAGTATTATGATATGAAGTATTATGCAGTATTATGATATGAAGTATTATGCAGTATTATGATATGAAGTATTATGCAGTATTATGATATGAAGTATTATGCAGTATTATGATATGAAGTATTATGCAGTATTATGATATGAAGTATTATGCAGTATTATGATATGAAGTATTATGCAGTATTATGATATGAAGTATTATGCAGTATTATGATATGAAGTATTATGCAGTATTATGATATGAAGTATTATGCAGTATTATGATATGAAGTATTATGCAGTATTATGATATGAAGTATTATGCAGTATTATGATATGAAGTATTATGCAGTATTATGATATGAAGTATTATGCAGTATTATGATATGAAGTATTATGCAGTATTATGATATGAAGTATTATGCAGTATTATGATATGAAGTATTATGCAGTATTATGATATGAAGTATTATGCAGTATTATGATATGAAGTATTATGCAGTATTATGATATGAAGTATTATGCAGTATTATGATATGAAGTATTATGCAGTATTATGATATGAAGTATTATGCAGTATTATGATATGAAGTATTATGCAGTATTATGATATGAAGTATTATGCAGTATTATGATATGAAGTATTATGCAGTATTATGATATGAAGTATTATGCAGTATTATGATATGAAGTATTATGCAGTATTATGATATGAAGTATTATGCAGTATTATGATATGAAGTATTATGCAGTATTATGATATGAAGTATTATGCAGTATTATGATATGAAGTATTATGCAGTATTATGATATGAAGTATTATGCAGTATTATGATATGAAGTATTATGCAGTATTATGATATGAAGTATTATGCAGTATTATGATATGAAGTATTATGCAGTATTATGATATGAAGTATTATGCAGTATTATGATATGAAGTATTATGCAGTATTATGATATGAAGTATTATGCAGTATTATGATATGAAGTATTATGCAGTATTATGATATGAAGTATTATGCAGTATTATGATATGAAGTATTATGCAGTATTATGATATGAAGTATTATGTAGTATTATGAAGTATCTCATTATGCATGAAATGTAGAAATGAAGTTGATGTGTGATATATGCATGCTTACATGGCTTGTACACCTAGCTCACTAGACTTATTGGGTTGCCATGTCACTTGCACGTTTAAGGATCCAAACGTATAAAGTTAAAGTGTGTGAATGTCTAGGAATGTGTGTTACCTAGACTATATGTGTGTGACGGTTTAGGAATGTGTGTTACCTAAACCATATGTGTGAAACCGAGCTCGTAAATATAATGCAGGGAAAGTGTTAAGCTTAACCCGTACTGGTCTTAGCCGGACGAGTGCGTTGACGTAGTTGTTGCTTGGGTGGCTCCTTGCAACATGGTCATTATAATGCAGGGCGAGTAATACGAGGGGTTTGACCAACCTCCATACACGGATTACTCTGGGATTGGCTTGCCATTCCTTAACGACGTATGATGCGTAGCCTTTTGGTTGACCATCTAGTCGGGTGTGATGCAGGGCACACTTATATGCAGATAACGAAGATACGTGTGATAATGTGTGAATAAAATGAAGGATGTGTGTTGTGCCTAAATAAACTTGTCTAATAATGAAGACTGCTTTAATTGGACAAATGTTTTAATAATATAGTGTTATCTTACTTAGCTAATTCGTTAGCTAACACTTGTTTCTTAAATGTGGTTGTTCCCTCAGGTTTAGCTTGAAGGTAGACGATGAAGGAATAAGTGAGGTGTGGGTAGATGCATGCAGACAACCTTAGCTACCCATAGACGATTATCTCTTTAGACATTTATTTACATTTCGTACTTGATGTCGAATTTATGTAGTATTGTTGAACGGTTGTTTTGTGTAGGGCAACCGTTGGGTTTTCATTTTAAACTATTTGATGGTATTGCATGTAACACCAACTAAACGTAGAAACCGAACAGTTTTTATCGGTTTTGACTTTTAAAGTCTTTTCTTCCGCAATTTGACACCGTTAGGTGAAAGTTTTTGAAAACCCATATTTTTAAACGACGGGTGTTACAAGTTGGTATCAGAGAAATGGTTTAAGTGAACCAAAATTCGACCATGACCGTAGGATTTTGGACTTAGACCGATGAAGGATAAGCTAGGATTATGTAGGTGTGCCTAGCTTGAGATGAAGTGCTTTAGGACGGGTTGGGATTGAGTGAGAGTGTAGGAATGAGGCTCTATGATGATTGTTTGATGAGACGTTATGTGAATATGTCTTTTAGCCTTTATTCTTTCGTTTTCTCGCTTCTCCGTCTCTAAATCATTTTATTGCTACGATAGACGGTCCATGAGGTGATGTGCCATTTCTCTAACTGATTTTGATAAATGTGCAATGTAGTATATGTGTGAAGTGTTTGAAATGAAGGAAAGTTGGAGGAATAGGTGAGGTGGTATTCTATTAATATCCAACCCATGGGGTTGTGACATGGATCGTAAAGGAAGTGAGATGTTATATGTGTGAAGTGTTTGAAATGAAGGAAAGTTGGAGGAATAGGTGAGGTGGTATTCTATTAATATCCAACCCATGGGGTTGTGACATGGATCGTAAAGGAAGTGAGATGTTATATGTGTGAAGATCGGTGAAAAGTTATAGCTGGTTAAATGTGCATGATGATTATGAAGTACATGAAGTTAAATGAAGTTTAAAGGTAGGTGAAGAGTGAAGTGATTGGTAGACAATGTTGTTGAGCCTACTAGTTCAAAGGACTTGGACTTGAACCTGACAAGTAGAGTTAATGCTGGATATTTGAAGGGTGATAAGTAGGTGATGCACAGAAGGGTTACCGGGCACACGTATGAAAGGATATAGTTACAATTCCGGTCGCGAACGTAATTGTAAATATATCACGACATGTGTGTGTTTGTGAGACTGTGTCTGTGTTGATCCAAATGAAGTGAAGAGGACAATGGTGGAACCATTGAATGGTATCCCATTTAACCACGTGAAGAGTAGACACGTACGAATGCAGTAAAGGAGGATGAAGTTGAAGCAAGTAAAGAAGTCAACTCTACGGTGGATACAACCCTTAAACATGAAACTCATCCATTCCAAGAGCACTATGATGTGATGTGAGGTTTTATTCGAGCTGCTAAATGTGAAAGTAGTGCTTGGGATTAAGATTGAAGGTTTGAGTTCGTATGGAATTTGATTAGAGGATGGAATTTGATGAAAGATGTGGCGCATGGGTTGAGTGGTGAAAATCTGGGGAGTTTTCTGTGTAAAATTTTAGTGAATTATGTGGTGCATATGTGTTTCATGCGGCGCATACTTTGGACTGTTTTGGATTTGCGACTCGCGTAGTTTTGATTTTGCTACGGGACGATGTGTGACGATTGTGACGAGTGCCTACGGGGAAGATTCTTCCTTATTACATGAATATAAAGGTGATGTTGATATCCTATATTTGTACGGAATCTTATGTATGACTGTTTCTTAAGATAAAGAGTTTTCCCTTAAGAAAGGAGTAAAGGGTATAATGGTGGGAACAATTATAGCTTCCTAAAGCATATGAAGTAAAAGCATTCAAGAGTATTTGATTCCGAATTGATCATGTTTTCCGTTTATGTGATCCACTAAAACAAGGCAAAGATTATACCTCTAGAGTCGAGCCTACTCGTAGTTTTGAGACTTTCTATAAGGTTCTCGGTTTCGTTGCGATCGTGAGGTAGAGCCTTCAAGTGATGTATGTCTAGTGTTACTTTCGTGCAAACGCATCTTCCATTTCGGTTCTCCGTTATAGGAAGAAGTTATTGTTTCCAATTGTGGGATCTATTTATTTTCTAAGATTAATTTACGATGTTGCTACCCTTTGTTGATGATGAGAGTTCCAATGAAGTTATGCATACGCTCATTATGACGACCTTATTGAGTTCTGGAAATGCCTTTATGGTGATGAAAGTCTTGCCTATTCAAAGTGTGACGAAGAACAATATGTTTGCGTAAAGAACATTATTACGAATGACAACTCGAAGAGGCTCAGTTAGAAATTCGTCAAAAGTGAGTAAAAGTTAAAGAAGCATCTGACATTCTATGTTGAAAGAAGCCAAGTTTTATTTATTGGCTAAGTCTGTGGTGGTGAGGCTATGGTGAGTGTTTGATTACGGCAAATCAGCTCAAGGTATTGTTCTTCGGGACAAGAATGTAGTAGAAATGAAGCAAAGTCAGAAGTGGTGAGCCGAACCTTCATAAAGCAATATGTTTAAAAGTAAGATTTCAGTATCCGAAAACGAAATGACCAAAAGTGGTACTTAAGGAGGCTTGTGAACCGTGGTGACATGCTTATTTGAATGCCGTCAGAAATGTGATACAACCTATCATGATACGAGATGTAGTAAGATACTTGTCTTTTATCACGTTGGAGCCGCAACAAAAGTAGTTTCCTTTAATTAACCTCTTAACTGGATTATCTTATGTGTGTTGGGTTTTCCGAGTTATGCGGGAGGTTATGTGGGAATGTATGTATGATGAGGTGGCTCTTTATGATATGATGACGTCTAAAGTAAAGTGGTTATGTGCATATGTAGTATGTCGATTATATTTATGTCGCCATGAAATGTTTGATATGTGATGGCTTATGTGTGGGGCTTAAGTGTGAAATATCTAGTTCACTAGATACACGTGGGAATTGTTATGAGTTGTGCACGTTAGTGGGATTAAACGTTAAAGTAGATGTTGGACTAGTTAGGTAATGTATATACCTAATGTTAAAGTAAAGTGGTTATGTGCATATGTAGTATGTCGATTATATTTATGTCGCCATGAAATGTTTGATATGTGATGGCTTATGTGTGGGGCTTAAGTGTGAAATATCTAGTTCACTAGATACACGTGGGAATTGTTATGAGTTGTGCACGTTAGTGGGATTAAACGTTAAAGTAGATGTTGGACTAGTTAGGTAATGTATATACCTAATGTTAAAGTAAAGTGGTTATGTGCATATGTAGTATGTCGATTATATTTATGTCGCCATGAAATGTTTGATATGTGATGGCTTATGTGTGGGGCTTAAGTGTGAAATATCTAGTTCACTAGATACACGTGGGAATTGTTATGAGTTGTGCACGTTAGTGGGATTAAACGTTAAAGTAGATGTTGGACTAGTTAGGTAATGTATATACCTAATGTTAAAGTAAAGTGGTTATGTGCATATGTAGTATGTCGATTATATTTATGTCGCCATGAAATGTTTGATATGTGATGGCTTATGTGTGGGGCTTAAGTGTGAAATATCTAGTTCACTAGATACACGTGGGAATTGTTATGAGTTGTGCACGTTAGTGGGATTAAACGTTAAAGTAGATGTTGGACTAGTTAGGTAATGTATATACCTAATGTTAAAGTAAAGTGGTTATGTGCATATGTAGTATGTCGATTATATTTATGTCGCCATGAAATGTTTGATATGTGATGGCTTATGTGTGGGGCTTAAGTGTGAAATATCTAGTTCACTAGATACACGTGGGAATTGTTATGAGTTGTGCACGTTAGTGGGATTAAACGTTAAAGTAGATGTTGGACTCCAAGTTATTGGATGGAACCCGGTGAAAAGCAGTTGACCGGTCCTGAAATTGTTGAAGTTACGGCTGAAAAAGTCAATGTGGCTAAAGAAACTTTACGTGTGGCTAGAGAAAGGCAGAAAACTTATGCAGATAAGAAAAGGAGACCAATGGAGTTTAGTGTAGGTGACTTAGTGATGCTGAAAGTGTCACCAAGGAAGGGAGTTATCCGGTTTGGAAAGAAGGGCAAGTTGAGTCCAAGATTTATTGGACCTTTCAAAGTGTTGAAACGCATAAAAGATCTAGCTTATCAGTTGGAGTTGCCTCCAGAATTGGAAGGAATTCACAACACTTTCCATGTATCCTACCTAAGGAAGTGACTAGACGAGGAGACAAGTGTGATTCCAATTCAAGACGTGAACATTGACCCAATGAAGGGAATGGTTGATGAGCCGGTGGCGATACTTGGAAGTAAGCAAAAGAAGTTACGCAGAAAGGTGATAGATCTTGTCTTGATAAAGTGGAAGCATAATCATGGAGAAAGCTTGACTTGGGAAACCGAAGCAGTAATGAAGGAGAAATATCCCGAGTTGTTCCTTAATGATGAGATTCCGGGGACGGAATCCTCTTAAGGGGGAGGTAATTGTAACATCCCAAACTTTTCTTTACTAGTTGACTAATGCCGTTAAGTCAATATTGTGTGTGTCGTTAAGTCTATTTTAGGTTTTATGCATATGTGTAGTTAATGTGTGTTATGTGTGAGGCTTGAAAGCCTAAATGTTAATGTAGTATAAATGTGTGTAATATGAAGATTAATGTCTATGTAGTGACATTTAATGAAGGATTAATGTTGTATATGGTCATTAAAGTAGTTTGTGACCAATAATGAAGCATTAGGAAGCCTAGGGGCTAGTTTTGACATATGTGCAAAGTCAAAAACGGGATTAGTAGTATGGGGGCTGCCATTAAGAAGTTTATTTGCAGATTTGTGCCTCCTAAGAAAGCCCTAACCATTCCCATAGCAAGTCCCTATCAATTTCAAGCCGAAAAGTCCCTTTGTGTGTGATTCGGGTGTGATTTGTCAAGTGTTTTGCATCCCTATTGTCATCTACAGGTAGATCAGGTATTAAATCATTGATTTCAGGTCCTTTTGATATTATGAGTCATTAGGATTAATTATTGGATTTTTGGAGGAATCGTTTAACGAAGATTAATGGTGGTTTGATGGATTAAAGCCATATATGGTGTAATAAATGGTTAAAATGCTTTGTAATGGTCTAATTATGAAGGATTATGGTGTTTTGAATCTATATGTTAGATCTAGAGTCGTTTGGGGTCGAATTGGGGATGAAAACGATTTTTGTAAAAGTGCAGGTTGAAGGGGAGTTGCGGCGCAACGCCTAGTTGCGGCGCAACTAAATTCCAGAAGAATAAGTTGCGGCGTAACATAAGGTGTTGCGGCGCAACTGGAGGCTTGAGCTGCGGCGCAACTCTATGTTGCTGCGCAACTCACCTGTTTTCAGCAAATTATAATTTTGAATTGTAACTTCGTTTTGACACGTAGATTAGACCTGAAACTAAATTGAGTCGTTAATGTGTGTGGGTCTAGTTATTGACCTTAATGACGTGAGTATGTAGTTGTCTAATGATCGTTTACTAATATAGGTAGACGCGCATAGTTGCTTTACTCAGTGACTAGTTGTTGATTGTTGTGGACTACGCCGAGGTAAGATACACTACTTTGACACGCTGGGGGATTCAACGAAAAGCTGGTTTCAAACCATAAATACTTCCATTTGGTATCTTTATATTGCATGTGGGCATATGGGGTTACACGGGAGGTATTATGGGTTATGTAGTTGACCATGAGACCTGAAATGCAGTCCCTAATGTAGTGAAATGAAGTATTGCTTAATGTAGTGTATTATTATGCAGTATTATGATATGAAGTATTATGCAGTATTATGATATGAAGTATTATGCAGTATTATGATATGAAGTATTATGCAGTATTATGATATGAAGTATTATGCAGTATTATGATATGAAGTATTATGCAGTGTCTTGTAATGCAGTGTGATGTAGTTTATGTAGTATTATGAAGTATCTCATTATGCATGAAATGTAGAAATGAAGTTGATGTGTGATATATGCATGCTTACATGGCTTGTACACCTAGCTCACTAGACTTATTGGGTTGCCATGTCACTTGCACGTTTAAGGATCCAAACGTATAAAGTTAAAGTGTGTGAATGTCTAGGAATGTGTGTTACCTAGACTATATGTGTGTGACGGTTTAGGAATGTGTGTTACCTAAACCATATGTGTGAAACCGAGCTCGTAAATATAATGCAGGGAAAGTGTTAAGCTTAACCCGTACTGGTCTTAGCCGGACGAGTGCGTTGACGTAGTTGTTGCTTGGGTGGCTCCTTGCAACATGGTCATTATAATGCAGGGCGAGTAATACGAGGGGTTTGACCAACCTCCATACACGGATTACTCTGGGATTGGCTTGCCATTCCTTAACGACGTATGATGCGTAGCCTTTTGGTTGACCATCTAGTCGGGTGTGATGCAGGGCACACTTATATGCAGATAACGAAGATACGTGTGATAATGTGTGAATAAAATGAAGGATGTGTGTTGTGCCTAAATAAACTTATCTAATAATGAAGACTGCTTTAATTGGACAAATGTTTTAATAATATAGTGTTATCTTACTTAGCTAATTCGTTAGCTAACACTTGTTTCTTAAATGTGGTTGTTCCCTCAGGTTTAGCTTGAAGGTAGACGATGAAGGAATAATTGAGGTGTGGGTAGATGCATGCAGACAACCTTAGCTACCCATAGACGATTATCTCTTTAGACATTTATTTACATTTCGTACTTGATGTCGAATTTATGTAGTATTGTTGAACGGTTGTTTTGTGTAGGGCAACCATTGGGTTTTCATTTTAAACTATTTGATGGTATTGCATGTAACACCAACTAAACGTAGAAACCGAACAGTTTTTATCGGTTTTGACTTTTAAAGTCTTTTCTTCCGCAATTTGACACCGTTAGGTGAAAGTTTTTGAAAACCCATATTTTTAAACGACGGGTGTTACAATTATTATTATTGTTTTAGGATTTCTAGAGACTTATTATAGAATGATTATTATAGTTCAGGGGTTTTGATATGTAGATAATTTGATATAGAATTTGTTGTTGTTGATTCAGGGGTTTTGATATGTAGATAATTTAGATATAGAATTTGTTGTTGTTGATTCAGGGGTTTTGATATGTAGATATAGAATTTGTTGTTGATGGTATAGATGAACACTGATTCAGGGGTTTTCATATGTAGATAATTTGATATAGAATTTGTTGTTGTTGATTCAGGGGTTTTGATATGTAGATAATTTAGATATAGAATTTGTTGTTGTTGTTGATTCAGGGGTTTTGATATGTAGATATAGAATTTGTTGTCGTTGGTATAGATGAACACTGATTCAGGGGTTTTGATATGTAGATAATTAGATATAGAATTTGTTGTCGTTGGTATAGATGAACACTGATTCAGGGGTTTTGATATGTAGATAATTAGATATAGAATTTGTTGTTGTTGATTCAGGGGTTTTGATATAAAATATAAATATAGAATTTGTTGTTGTTGATTCAGGGGTTTTGATATGTAGATAATTTAGATATAGAATTTGTTGTATAGTTGATTCAGGGGTTTTGATATGTAGATATAGAATTTGTTGTTGATGGTATAGATGAACACTGATTCAGGGGTTTTCATATGTAGATAATTTAGATATAGAATTTGTTGTTGTTGATTCAGGGGTTTTGATATGTAGATAATTTGATATAGAATTTGTTGTTGTTGTTGATTCAGGGGTTTTGATATGTAGATATAGAATTTGTTGTTGATGGTATAGATGAACACTGATTCAGGGGTTTTCATATGTAGATAATTTAGATATAGAATTTGTTGTTGTTGATTCAGGGGTTTTGATATGGATTAGATATAGAATTTGTTGTCGTTGGTATAGATGAACACTGATTCAGGGGTTTTGATATGTAGATAATTAGATATAGAATTTGTTGTTGTTGATTCAGGGGTTTTGATATGTAGATAATTTAGATATAGAATTTGTTGTTGTTGATTCAGGGGTTTTGATATGTAGATAATTTGATATAGAATTTGTTGTTGTTGATTCAGGGGTTTTCATATGTAGATAATTTGATATAGAATTTGTTGTTGTTGATTCAGGGGTTTTCATATGTAGATAATTTGATATAGAATTTGTTGTTGTTGATTCAGGGGTTTTGATATGTAGATAATTTAGATATAGAATTTGTTGTTGTTGATTCAGGGGTTTTGATATGTAGATAATTTGATATAGAATTTGTTGTTGTTGATTCAGGGGTTTTGATATGTAGATAATTTAGATATAGAATTTGTTGTTGTTGATTCAGGGGTTTTCATATGTAGATAATTTGATATAGAATTTGTTGTTGTTGATTCAGGGGTTTTCATATGTAGATAATTTGATATAGAATTTGTTGTTGTTGATTCAGGGGTTTTGATATGTAGATAATTTAGATATAGAATTTGTTGTTGTTGATTCAGGGGTTTTGATATGTAGATAATTTAGATATAGAATTTGTTGTTGTTGATTCAGGGGTTTTGATATGTAGATAATTTGATATAGAATTTGTTGTTGTTGATTCAGGGGTTTTCATATGTAGATAATTTGATATAGAATTTGTTGTTGTTGATTCAGGGGTTTTCATATGTAGATAATTTGATATAGAATTTGTTGTTGTTGATTCAGGGGTTTTCATATGTAGATAATTTGATATAGAATTTGTTGTTGTTGATTCAGGGGTTTTGATATGTAGATAATTTAGATATAGAATTTGTTGTTGTTGATTCAGGGGTTTTGATATGTAGATAATTTGATATAGAATTTGTTGTTGTTGATTCAGGGGTTTTGATATGTAGATAATTTAGATATAGAATTTGTTGTTGTTGATTCAGGGGTTTTCATATGTAGATAATTTAGATATAGAATTTGTTGTTGTTGATTCAGGGGTTTTCATATGTAGATAATTTAGATATAGAATTTGTTGTTGTTGATTCAGGGGTTTTGATATGTAGATAATTTAGATATAGAATTTGTTGTTGTTGATTCAGGGGTTTTGATATGTAGATAATTTGATATAGAATTTGTTGTTGTTGATTCAGGGGTTTTCATATGTAGATAATTTGATATAGAATTTGTTGTTGTTGATTCAGGGGTTTTCATATGTAGATAATTTGATATAGAATTTGTTGTTGTTGATTCAGGGGTTTTGATATGTAGATAATTTAGATATAGAATTTGTTGTTGTTGATTCAGGGGTTTTGATATGTAGATAATTTGATATAGAATTTGTTGTTGTTGATTCAGGGGTTTTCATATGTAGATAATTTGATATAGAATCTTGTTGTCTGTTGCATAACCTTCTGTATGTTCAAATCAGACCCCTATGGCAACGGACTGACAGGATCAGCTCTGCACGTTTACACGCCTTATCTGTATCTATCTATCTATATCTATAATTATACAGTAGTAGTTTTTTTCATTTTTCATCATTGGAGCAATTTAGTAAAGGTGATCAAAATGCATGCTAGCTGCCATATGCTTTTGAATAAAATTATAAGCACATGGTCACAATATTATATTACTAGTATATAAATAAATAAAAGGCACTCACTCGATCACATTTCTTAATAACAACAAATTAAGTAAGTTAGTCAGTAAGTTGAAATCATGAAACCATGTATACCTTTTTTTTTTTAAAATTAATAATCTCAGCTTTTGGTAAAGGAGCTAGCTACTGTTATTATAAATCTGCACATACGATTACCTTAAATGCATATTATATAAACAATAAATCTTCTTACTAATTAGTAATTAGTACAGTACTAGCTTAATTGATGTCGAGTCGTATCCAGATTTCATTGGCGGGGCTTCTTTATATAATACCCATTTCCTCATTAATCTTTTTGGGTTTACATTATGTATCTGCAGCAGGCCGTCAATGTCTGGATGATCAGCAAGCGTTACTACTGGCTTTCAAAGATGATGTCAGTTATGATCCTTCGCTCTCAGTCAAGATCGTGGGGTGGAACAAAAGTGTGGACTGCTGTGATTGGGGCGGCGTCACATGTGATAGGGCTGGTCATGTTATTGGACTGGACCTTAATAATGAGACCATAGACGGGGGGATGATAAATGATTCCTCTGCCCTTTTTGGTCTTGGGTATCTCCAGTCACTTAACCTGGCCCACAACAGTTTTGATGGTCCATTGCCATCAGCATTTGGAAAGAAGCTTACTCTGATGAGACATCTGAATCTGTCCAACTCTAATTTTGAAGGTCAGGTTCCTACTAGTGAATTCTCACTAATGACCAGGTTGGTTACCCTTGATCTCTCTTCTTCTTCAAGTTATCCATACATACTGACTCTTGAGCGTCCAGGTGACCTTAGGATGCTAATTCAAAACTTTACACAACTAAAACAACTCCATCTCAACTCCATGGCCATTATTGAAGATCATTGGTCTGAGGTCATATCTTCTTTTCTGCCCAATTTAGAGGTTTTAAGCTTAAAGGGTTGTAGTCTTTCGGGTCCTCTAGACTCTTTCCTTGCTAAGCTTAAAAAACTATCTGTTATTCTTCTTGATGATAACAACTTTTCATCTCAAGTCCCTGAATCTTTTGTAGACCTCCAAAATCTGACTGTTCTGAGCCTCCATGGTTGCAATCTCAGTGGATCACTTCCAAACAAAATCTTTCAGGTGCCTACTCTGAAATCAATCGATTTGTCGAATAACCAACTACTCCAAGGTTCACTCACTGATGAGTTTCCTGCAGGGAACATGTCGTCTCTTGAGAATCTGGTGCTTAGTTTCACACAAGTTGGTGGCAAACTGCCAGATTCTATTGGTAATCTTAGAATGCTGTCTAGTTTAGAGCTTGTAAATTGTGGATTAAGCGGGTCAATCCCAGATTCTATCCAAAACCTTACCCGTCTTGAATATCTGAATTAGTGGTCTATTTTTGTTGTAATATGTTAGCTTTAATTATTTTGTTAGTGCAAGTTTTGTAATTATGTAATAGAATAGTCCTTGATCTAATGTATTAAGTATGGAAGGTTTATGTTGTAATTAGACAAGGACTTATTTGTTATTAAGGAGGGGGTTTAGTGCAAATAATATGCCTATATAAACCCCTCTCCACAACCATTGTAAGGTTACCACTTTTAATCATATTTCCTTACTTTCCCATTTTCTCTCTACTTTCTCTCTCACACACTTAAGCCTTATAATCATATATCACGATTTAGCATTGTTCACATTTGGTATCAGAGCAAAATCACAACTTGTGAATGATCCATGGCTTGATTTTGTTCTATTTTGTGCTAAATTGTGTTTTTTCCATTTTACCAAAAGTTCCAATCTTTACCCTTTAAACATGTTAAAGTTTCTTCCTTTTTAGTATAAATCCCTTCATTTACTTCCTATAATCATCCTTGAAAAGTTTCAGATTCAAATTCCAAACCGAATGGCCTAAATTTGAATTTTAAGGTTTCTGATCTGAAAACCGGTTTTCCTTCCGGTTTTCCGTTTGGACAAAAATTTTAAATTTCGTATTTATATTCTAAAATATCTGGTTTACACCAAAACCGATATTAGTACTTAATTTCTTCATTTTACAAATCGAAATTCTGTCCGTCTTTCCCCTCGAAAACCGGATCTACTATACATTTTACGAAAACCGGTATTTGTATAGAATTTCTCTTGAAAACCGATTTTAGTTGAGAATTTGTGTGGTTGTGTTCTTTTGAATATTTTAATACCTGGTTTCCTCCAAAACCGGTATTAGTTCTTAATTTCTTCATTTTACAAATCGAAATTCTGTCCGTCTTTCCCCTCGAAAACCGGATCTACTATACATTTTACGAAAACCGGTATTTGTATAGAATTTCTCTTGAAAACCGATTTTAGTTGAGAATTTGTGTGGTTGTGTTCTTTTGAATATTTTAATACCTGGTTTCCTCCAAAACCGGTATTAGTTCTTAATTTCTTCATTTTCCATCTCGTCTTAATGCCCAACTTTCTCCACGAAAACCGGATTTAGTGAAGATTTGTGACTTTAAGTAATATTGGTTGTGAAAATACCTGGTTTACCAAAACCATATTAGTTACTTAATTTCTTCATTTTCCATCTCGTCTTAATGCCCAACTTTCTCCACGAAAACCGGATTTAGTGAAGATTTGTGATTTTGTAATATTGGTTGTGAAAACACCTGGTTTATTCCAAAACCAGTATTAGTTCTTAATTTCTTCATTTTACAAATCGAAATTCTGTCCGTCTTTCCCCTCGAAAACCGGATCTACTATACATTTTACGAAAACCGGTATTTGTATAGAATTTCTCTTGAAAACCGATTTTAGTTGAGAATTTGTGTGGTTGTGTTCTTTTGAATATTTTAATACCTGGTTTCCTCCAAAACCGGTATTAGTTCTTTATTTCTTCATTTTCCATCTCGTCGTAATGCTCAACTTTTTCCACGAAAACCGAATTTAGTGAATAATTTCTTGAATTCCGGATTTAGTGAAGAATTAATTGAATACCGGATTTAGTGAAGAATTTCTTGAATACCGGATTTAGTGAAGAATTTCTTGAATCCGGATTTAGTGAAGAATTTCTTGAATTCCGGATTAAGTGAAGAATTTCTTGAATACCGGATTTAGTGAAGAATTTATTGAATACCGGATTTAGTGAAGAATTTATTGAATACCGGATTTAGTGAAGATTTGTGATTTTGTAATATTGGTTGTGAAAACACCTGGTTTATTCCAAAACCAGTATTTGTACTTAATTTCTTCATTTTCCATCTCGTCGTAATGCTCAACTTTTTCCACGAAAACCGGATTTAGTGAATAATTTCTTGAATTCCGGATTTAGTGAAGAATTTATTGAATACCGGATTTAGTGAAGAATTTATTGAATACCGGATTTAGTGAAGAATTTATTGAATACCGGATTTAGTGAAGAATTTATTGAATACCGGATTTAGTGAAGAATTTATTGAATACCGGATTTAGTGAAGAATTTATTGAATACCGGATTTAGTGAAGATTTGTGATTTTGTAATATTGGTTGTGAAAACACCTGGTTTATTCCAAAACCAGTATTAGTTCTTAATTTCTTCATTTTACAAATCGAAATTCTGTCCGTCTTTCCCCTCGAAAACCGGATCTACTATACATTTTACGAAAACTGGTATTTGTATAGAATTTCTCTTGAAAACCGATTTTAGTTGAGAATTTGTGTGGTTGTGTTCTTTTGAATATTTTAATACCTGGTTTCCTCCAAAACCGGTATTAGTTCTTTATTTCTGTAAAACCGGCTTTCCTTCCGGTTTTCCTTACGGTTTTCCTTACCCGGTATTCCTTCCGGTTTTCCGTTTGGACAAAAATTTTAAATTTCGTATTTATATTCTAAAATATCTGGTTTACACCAAAACCGATATTTGTACTTAATTTCTTCATTTTCCATCTCGTCGTAATGCTCAACTTTTTCCACGAAAACCGGATTTAGTGAATAATTTCTTGAATTCCGGATTTAGTGAAGAATTAATTGAATACCGGATTTAGTGAAGAATTTATTGAATCCGGATTTAGTGAAGAATTTATTGAATACCGGATTTAGTGAAGATTTGTGATTTTGTAATATTGGTTGTGAAAACACCTGGTTTATTCCAAAACCAGTATTAGTTCTTAATTTCTTCATTTTCCATCTCGTCGTAATGCTCAACTTTCTCCACGAAAACCGGATTTAGTGAAGAATTTCTTGAATTCCGGATTTAGTGAAGAATTTATTGAATACCGGATTTAGTGAAGAATTTATTGAATACCGGATTTAGTGAAGATTTGTGATTTTGTAATATTGGTTGTGAAAACACATGGAACTTAACATCAAATTCCTCAGACATCTTCATGATGAATGGCAAGTCTATGGTAATCAACTCAATCAACAGGATGGATTTGGCAAACTCAACATCCACACTCTTTATGAGAAGTTGAAAGTGAATCTCAGAGCGGTTCAAAAGCAACAAACGCAAAATGAAGGAAGCTCTTCATCCGATCCTCTTGCCTTAGTTGTTGATAGAAATTTGTCCAGAACTTTAAGAAAAAGTGTCATTGAAATTGTTGATGATGATGAATCAAGTGATCCCAGTGATCCTGAAATGGATGAAAAGGAAAAGGAGATGTCCAGAGATTTAGCCTACTTCACCAGATCCTTCAAGAAAAAGTTCTTCACTAAGAAACCTACAAACAATCAACTTCGAACTTCATCTGTGTCTTCCTATGTCATGAACTCCCAAGCTCCAAAATTCGACAAGCACTATGACAATACTGGTGGAGAAAGGAAGTATGAAGCACCAAAGAAGTTTGAAAAGAGGGTTCTTGAGAAGAAGATCGAAGATAGAAAATGCTACAATTGTGGTCTCACTGGTCATTTTGCTATCCACTGCACCAAACCTCGTCAGAAAAATTCGAACTACTACCAGAACAAGCTCTTGCTAGTGAAACAACAGGAAAGTGGTATTGCTCTTCTTGCTAAGGATGACAAATGGCTACACCTATCTGATGAAGAGACTGAAGAACTTGCAGCTAATGTTTGTTTCATGACCAAGATCAAGCGATCCACAGAACTTGATGAAGGTGGTACCGGTTCTGAATCAGATGATGATGAGGTATGCACAATCTCTAAACGTGATCTTGATCAATACATGAATAAAGCTGTCGAAACTAATGAATCTTTGCAAAATGAAGTTTCTAATTTAATTGAATCTTTGAAAGAGAGAAAAATCTTTGATTGAATTTCAAAACAAACATGACAAACTGCAAAAAGATTTTGATGATTTAACAGCTAATCAAGTTTCTGTTTCCTTTACTCCTTCTTCTGAGTTGCTCATAGCAAAACAAGAACTTGAGACCAAAGTTTTTGACCTAACCCTGACCATCAAAGAGATTCAAATTGCAAAGTCCAATGAAATGTTTCGAGCAAATGCTTTGGCTGAAGATCTTGAGTCCTTGAAATTTAAAATTGAAGAGTCCAACCCTGCTTTAAAAGATTTAGAAGACAAAATCTCCGATTTAAATTATGCTTGTTGCATAAAAGATTCATATAACCAAAAACTGGATAAGAAAATTGATGAACTTAAAGATGAAATCAAGTTTTATCAAGTGAAAGTTTACAAGATCGATCGATCAAATAAACAAATCTTTTTGAACAAGCCAAGAGATTTTGCCGATGGGTTTACTCAAGGGTTGGGTTTTGAAAATCCAAACAATTTGCTCAAAGCACAACAGGAAGTTCCACCTTTATATGACACCAACTTAATGAGATATGGCATGACCATGCAGTATGTTCGACCAAGTAATGGTGATTATGAGACAGAGGATTGTCTAGCAAAGTGTGCAATTAAATGTAACTATGACAAAATCAATGAGTCAAATGATCTTTTCAATCTTCCTCTTGTTCCTAAAAGAAAAACTCACTCTGTTACAATTGTTGAACTTGATGAAAATTCGAGTGACCAACAACTTGTGGTTTATTCTAATGAGTCTAAACAAGTGGAAGAAAGTTCTGTTCCAAAACCTGCTTCAGTTCGACCATACATTCCACAAAGTGTTTTGGAAAAACAAATTGAAGATCTAAAAAGAACACTTGATGAAAAAAACTTTTGCTAGATAATCTAATGCCTCAAAATCACTGTCACAAGATTGTGCCAGTTGTTCCTACCACACCAATTGGTGTTGTCTATGATTGTGCTGAACCTAACTGCTCTGCTTGTGAAGACATGATGTCTTCTTCTTCTTTTTCCTATATTTCTGCATGTGATCTTGTTGATGCTGCTGTGCAAACTGAATGGGATTCTGTTAAGACATATAATGTTTCAATTCAAACAGACCTTGACATTCCTACCAATGAGATCCCAATTGACCCCCAGATTTACTTGGATGAGATTGATGCATTAAAACTTGATTTAGAAAAGGAACGGTGTATCAAAAAGAAAAGTTTTGAAGGTGTTCACGTTGCTGTTCAAACTGATTGTGAACACGAAGTTGAAATAGATTATTTCTTTCCAAACGTTTTTGATACTGAACCCCTCAAGTTTTCTGAGGAAACCCAAACTTACTTGAATGAATTTGATACTTTATCGAAAAAGTTTGAAAAAGAAAGAGAACAAAGATTGAAATTACTCGCTGAACTTAATAAAATTAAGATGGAAATGGAGTACAAGAATATTGTTCTTCAAGCTTTTGTAGATAATAACATTGAAAAAGCTTCAAATTTACTCAAGGGAAGTCACTGTCCGGTCAAATCAGGTGAAATAAGTTACTCAAAGTTTTCAAATGAAACAAATGTTTCAAACTCATCCAAAGAAAGTCCTTGTCATCCTAAACCAAATGTCCCAAGTGTGAGTTTGGAATCCAAATCTAAAGTTACATATGCCAAAATGGATTTCTCAAATCTTCCTAATCTAAACAACTTTTTAGAAGAAGATCATTCATATGATCCTGATTTTGAAAAATAATTTGTTCAAAAGGAAGAAAAGGTTAAACTTTCATTGAAAAGGATTCCAAAATCACACTCTTCGAAGCACAACCCATTTCATGAGAAGTTTCAAAGACCAAAGATCAACAAAGCACCCAAAACTTCTACCGAACAAAAGACTCCTACCCCAAAACCTCAACTCACTAAGATGAAACAACCTCCAATTGGTAATCATGCTTCTTCACAACCTAGATATCATAGGTATCCTAACTCTCCTAAGCAATCTTCAGTTACACCTAAGAACGTCTTAAAGGTCTTTAGAGATGATGTTGTAAGAATAGTTAGATATCAAGATCAGTATGGTTGGTTTTCTCCTACTTACAAAAAGCAAACACCACCTGCCAAAGAGACCATCAAGAAGAAACCTGTCAAGAACATACATACACAGTCATCCACTAACTCTAAAAATGTTCATGTTTCAGGTTACTTGTGCTTAAATTGTCAAAGTAAATGGCTTCCTAAAGATAGATACTTACATGCTTCTAGGAAAGTCAAGTTTGATGGAAATTCTACATCTGTAAAACAGGAGTGGATAGTTCGTAGACCTAATGCTTTAGATAGATCAAATGCTTCTAGGACTAGTCCATCTTGTTCTCAAACTTTGTAATAAGTATTTTGTTCTGTAATTCGTATCTTTACATTTAAACTCTGTTTGTGTGTTTACTTGCTTTCAATAAATTCCATGATGGATTGTGTGTTTGATCGTATGTTTGTTTAATGTTTGTGTTTACCTTATGTTTTCGTTTGTTTTTTCTTTAATTTACTTGTTCTTCTAATAAATGTGATTGCATGATGAACCCCTAACCTTTCATGGACCCAGTCTAAGTGGGTACCGAAAACCTTATTTCCTGATTTTACAGGAATTTCTCATCTGTGTCTGGTATGTCGATTCCGGATGCTCTAGACACATGACTGGTGATAAATCCTTGCTAAAGAACTTTGTTGAACGTTTCATGGGAACGGTTAGATTTGGAAATGATCATATAGCCCCCATTCTTGGCTATGGGGGTATTGTTCAAACTGGCATCACCATCAAATGTGTGTCATATGTTGAAGGTTTGGGCTATAATCTTTTCAGTGTTGGCCAATTTTGTGATAATGATCTGCAAGTCCTCTTTAGAAGATATGAGTGTAAAGTTCAAACCGAAGATGGTGGTGATATTTTTACTGGTTCACGAGATAACAACTTGTTTACCATTGATCTCAACAATTTTCCAACTCCATCTTCAAATATTTGTCTTCTGTCTAAAGCTTCATCTCAACAATCTTGGCTATGGCATCGTCGTCTCTCTCATCTCAACTTCCATACGATTAATGCTCTGGTTGATAAACAACTCGTCGATGGTCTACCTGATTTCAAGTATGACACCAATCATGTATGTTCTGCATGTTCAATTGGAAAACTCAAGAGAGCATCCCATAGACCAAAGAAGCATCTAAGCACTGATGCTACTCTTCATCTCCTTCACATGGATTTATGTGGCCCTATGTGTGTCCAAAGTATTCATGCTAAGCGCTACATCCTTGTTATTGTTGATGATTACTCTCGCTATACTTGGGTCTATTTTCTTCGTGAAAAGAGTGAGGCTCCTCAAGTAATCATTGACTTCATCAAAAGGACACAAGTAAATCTTCAAACTTCTGATCGTATTGTTCGCTCTGATAATGGTACCGAATTCAAGAATGCTACTCTAGAATCATACTTTTCTTTTGTCGGTATCACTCATCAATTTTCAGCTGCACGAACACCTCAACAAAATGGAGTTGTTGAAAGAAGAAATCGAACTCTTGTTGAAGCTGCTCGTACTATGCTTGCTCATTCTAGATTACCACCAAATCTATGGGCTGAAGCCATTGCAACTGCCTGCTTTACACAAAACAGATCTATCATCAACAAGAGGTTTGACATTACTCCATATGAAGTCATCAACAAGAGAAGACCCAATGTGAACTATTTCCATATATTTGGGTGTGTCTGTTATGTCCTAAATGATAGAGATAATCTTGGAAAATTTGAACCAAAAGGTGACGAGGGTTATTTTATTGGTTACTCAAGAGAATCTATTGCTTATCGTGTCTATAACCGTAGAACGAAGCAAATTGTAGAGAGTATGAATGTTAAATTTGATGAACTCTCTGGAATGGTTCTTGAACAACACGGTTTAAGACCCGATCTTCAATGTCAACAAGCTTCCGCTACACTGAACAGATCTTCTGATAAACAGAGTTTCTCTAAACCAACCACTAACGAGTTAGACATTTTGTTTGAAGATTTTTATCATGATCGTCCTTCTACTTTGGTCCAACCCTTGGCTTCACCTGAACAGTCGTCTCCCAATTCCTCTCAACCTGAGAGCTCATCTGCTGATCAACAAAGTTCATCTCCTCCACCTTCGGTCAGTTCTCCACCTTCGATCAATTCTTCTAACTTGTTGTTAGCACCAAATGATCCTTTATCAGTGCCTGCTCAGCAAAATTCTCCAGGATCTAATCAATCAACTGATTCTGATTCCGATGAAGAAGAATTTGTTCTACCCAATGAGCCTAGCTTTGAGCAAGTCGCTGAACAACATTCTCCAGGTTTTATCAATCCTGATGAAAATAATGATCCCGCTGATCCACTTCCTCACTCCAGGAAATGGTCTCGCTCCTTGATTCCTCATCCTCCCACTCAGATTATTGGAATTCCAAACGCTGGCCTAACTATATGCGCTGCCTCCGCAAATGAATGTTTATTTGTCAACTTCTTGAGCATGGTTGAACCCAGTAATGTCAATGAGGCTCTTCGTGATCCGGATTGGGTAAAGGCCATGCAAGAAGAACTATCTCAATTTGAGCGACTTGAAGTATGGAAACTTTTTCCTAATCCATACACTCATAAAGAACCGATCAAGACCAAATGGATTTTCAAAAATAAAAAGGATGAGAATGGGGTTGTTGTTAGGAACAAAGCTAGACTGGTTGCAAAAGGATTTTCCCAACAAGATGGTGTAGATTATGATGAGACGTTTGCTCCTGTTGCTCGCATTGAGGCCATTCGAATCTTCCTGGCTTATACGGCATTCAAAAACTTTACGGTTTATCAAATGGATGTCAAGTCTGCTTTTCTGAATGGTGTGCTGAAAGAAGAAGTTTATGTTGGTCAACCTGAGGGCTTTGTGGATCCTAAACGTCCAAATCATGTCTACAGGTTAGACAAGGCTTTGTATGGTCTGAAACAAGCCCCTCGTGCTTGGTATGATGCTCTGTCTGCCTATCTATTACAATATGGATTCTGCAAAGGTACAATTGACACTACTTTGTTCATCAAACGTCAAGGTAGTGACATTCTTTTAATCCAAATCTATGTAGATGACATAATTTTCGGGTTCACTAATCCTAAGTACTGCAAAAACTTTTCTGCATTAATGGTCAAACATTTTGAAATGAGTATGATGGGTGAATTAAACTTTTTCCTTGGTCTTCAAGTCAAACAAATGTCAAACGGTATTTTTATCTGTCAAAATAAATACATCTCTGACATGTTGAAAAAGTTTGATATGCTTAATTGTCAACCAATTGGTACTCCCATGGAATCTTGCACTAAAATTAATGCTGACCTTAATGACAAACCTTACAATCAAAAACTTTATCGCAGTATGATAGGATCTCTCATGTACGTAACTGCTAGTCGACCGGATATTATGTTTGCTACATTCATGTGCGCTAGATTTCAGGTAAACCTTATGGATAATCATGCTCAAGCGGTTAAGCGTATTTTTCGGTATCTTAAGGGAACTATGAACCTTGGTTTATGGTATCCGAAAGATACCGGTTTCGAACTAACCGCCTACTCAGATGCTGACCATGCAGGGTGTAAGTTGGATCGCAAAAGTACTTCAGGTAGTGTGCAGTTCCTTGGAGACAAGTTGGTTGGTTGGTCTTCAAA
Source organism: Erigeron breviscapus (assembly GCA_034093135.1). Classification (NCBI taxonomy): domain Eukaryota; kingdom Viridiplantae; phylum Streptophyta; class Magnoliopsida; order Asterales; family Asteraceae; genus Erigeron; species Erigeron breviscapus. Next base: position 157,295,999 of record CM067168.1, read on the forward strand.
GAAACAAAATTGTGTTTCCACATCCACTGCTGAAGCTGAGTATGTAGCAGCTGCTAGTTGCTGCTTTCAAGTTCTGTGGCTGAAGACTCAACTCTCTGACTATGGTTTCAAGTATGACAGAATTCCCATCTACTATGACTCCAAAAGTGCCATTGCAATCTCTTGCAATCCTGTTCAGTATTCTAAAACAAAGCATATCGATGTAAGGTACCACTTCATCAAAGATCATGTTGAAAAAGGTAATATCGAACTTTACTTTGTCCCAACTGACTACCAACTTGCAGACCTCTTCACAAAACCTTTGGATGAGCAAAGGTTTAACTTCTTGAAAACCAAGTTGGGTATGCTTGATCTACAACCTTAAATGCTTCTATGCCATGTATTCTATGTTTATTTTCTTGGTCAAACAATTGATGCGTGCTTATATGCTCTTACATGCAATGTTTGAGGGGGAGAACAAGGGTAGAATGCATGCGTATAGGGGGAGTTTGTAGAATTTATCTGAGTCTGCATGTTCCTAGGGGGAGTTTGTATATATCTTGTCTTCCTTTTTCCTTATATTTGTCATTTGAGAATTTTCTTTCCTTGCTTAAACTTTTCCACGTCATTAAAACCTTTTTCCTTCTAAATTTTTCTAAGTCCCTAAAATACTTTTCTAAAAATAATATAAAAAAAAACCGGATTTGACCGGGTTTGACCCGAAAACCGGATGTCATACCCGGTTCTGACCTCTATAAATACCCGGTTCTGACCTCCATTTTGACTTCCTTCAAAAAAAATTCTAAGTATTTTAAATCTTCATTAAACCGGCTTTCTCTCATTCAAAACCGGCTTTCCTACCGGCTTTCTTTTTTTCTAAAACCTTTCCAAAACGAAAACCGGATTTGCAACATAATTTCTTCATTCCAATATCGAAAACCGGATTTAGTTCATAAATTCATTCATTACCGGCTTTCAGGTATATTCTTCACTAATACCGGCTTTCATTTATTTATTCACTATTTCCGGCTTTCATTATTCTTATTTAATATCGGCTCTCATAATTCTTTTCTAAAACCGGCTTTCATTAATTTCTTTACTATTACCGGTTTTCATTCCTTAACAATATTTTGTGATTATCTTTCCAGGGGTGATTTACTTGTGTGTTTGTGATTTGTTTTCCTTATTTGTCATTCATTCTAGCAGGTATAAACTCATTTAAGATTATGTCATTTCTTCATACTTCATTCATATTTATATGCTTTAATTTGATCATGATCGTATGTGCTTAATTGCTTTCATTTGTAATTCTTCCTTGCTTGATTATATGATTGCATGTATTTCTTGTCTGTGCTTGATTGTTTTCATGGTTGCCTATTCAAAACAAGTGCATCGATACTTGGTGTTATACTAAGTATCTTGATGCTTTGTTAATACCGGCTTTCATTATTCTTATTTAATATCGGCTCTCATAACTCTTTTCTAAAACCGGCTTTCATTATTCTTATTTAATATCGGCTCTCATAACTCTTTTCTAAAACCGGCTTTCATTATTCTTATTTAATATCGGCTCTCATAACTCTTTTCTAAAACCGGCTTTCATTATTCTTATTTAATATCGGCTCTCATAACTCTTTTCTAAAACCGGCTTTCATTATTCTTATTTAATATCGGCTCTCATAACTCTTTTCTAAAAACCGGCTTTCATTAATTTCTTTACTATGAAAACCGGTTTTTCATATCATTTTATCTGAAAACCGGATTTCCATAACATTTTCTAAAAACCGGTTTTACTCCACATTTTTTCTCAAATTCTTTTATAAAACCGGTTTTCAACCATTTTAAGAAATTTTTCATATTTCTTCAAACCTCAAAATCTCATTTTCATTCAGGTTTGATATTTAATGAAAATTTTCTTATACCAACTTTGTGAGCCAAATTCTCTTTCTTGAACAAATTCCATGTTCATCAATTTGTCTGGATTCACAAACATTTGTCCCTGTATTTCTTTAAATCTGTGCTTATTTTTTCTTTCGTTCTTAATTTCTTGCAAATAATTTCAGTGAGATGCACAGCATTGAACGCCTTGATGTACTGCTTGTGTCGTCTCACTTGGAAAAACTTTGCACGACTTTTTGAACATTCTCTTATACAAAATTCATTTTTTTTATGCTAAACTCTGTTCAAACTCTATCTCTCAGTTTACTTAGGATGCAAGGTATCGAACGCCTTGATGTACTGCTTGTGTCGTCTCACTTGGAAAAACTTTGCACGACTTTTTGAACATTCTCTTATACAAAATTCATTTTTTTTATGCTAAACTCTGTTCAAACTCTATCTCTCAGTTTACTTAGGATGCAAGGTATCGAACGCCTTGATGTACTACCTTTGTTGTCCTTTGGAAAATGAGTTTTAGAACACTTTTTTATGTGTCTTTAATTTCGTAAAAATCTTTTCAATCTTACATTGGTTTTCCCTAAGAAGCAAGGTATCGAACGCCTTGTTGTACTGCCTTCGCATCTTCTGTGAAAAATGGTGTACGATTAAATCCTTTTTGAGTAAATTAACCTTGGAAACAATGTTTCTCATTCGTCTTCTTCTTAACCGCAGAATGAATTTCCTCGAAGATGGTGCGACAGAAAACATGCCAAACAACTATCAGTTGATAATACCATTTTCCTGTCATCATGGAATCATACCGGTCATGCTTACATACCATCCACTATTTCATGTCTTTACTGTAACTGCACCGGATACCGAAGAAGAGCTGTTACATCAACTCTGGCGTACCATCGAATATGTCACCCCAACAGGAAGAACGAGCATACCATATTTCCAATTTGAGCTCCTCACTACTGATGGATCAACTCAAGCTTTCACGTTCACGCTTGAAGATTTCCGTAGAGCAATTAGTTTTCCTACGGCTACTTCTCGCGAGGGAGCCACCGAATTTGTAGATCCACCACCTATTCGTGAAATGCTTCAACGGGTTAGAGAACTTGGCTATAACGGTCCTCTCAATACTATAGGTGAATTCAAGAAGAAGAATCTTCACAGACTGTGGTACACTTTATGCTCGATCATCAACTATTGTCTCTCGCCTTCAAGAAAAGGTCAAGAAGCGATAACCTCTCAAACTCTGACATACTTGTTTGCTATCGCCTTCGATGTACATATCGACTTTGCAGCAATTGCGTGGGATCATCTTAGACTAAATGTCAAAGGGAAGTATAATGCCACCAAGAAATATATTCCTTTCATCCATTTCCTGACAATCATCCTTCAGGGAACACTTAACACGCATGACAACATACAACGATTCCCTGGCTCCCACAGAATTCGATTTCCTCGCTATTCAACTGTATATGGCAACTCTGGTGTAGAAAACATTCCTTTTATGCCAATTCCTGCTTCGCTTCTTGGCTTGGTGCCCCATGGGGATAGTGACCTCATGAATTATAGAGTGTTTTTAGACGGGGGTATGGTAGCTCAACGCCGAAAGCCGCCTCCCGCTCCCCCGCATAGGTTGCCTGGTGAGGGTCGTAGGTATAGGAAGCAGAAGAAGAGGCACCAAGCTCATCTGCACAATCTTCTTCGACTTCCGCTCCACCAAGAAAGAAAAACAAGTCCCATCACAAGTCAAAGTCTAAATCCAAATCGAAATCAAAAACACTTCTTCGTGATGAACCATCACCTCCACCTGAACAATCCTTCACCATTCCTTCTCCTTTCACTTCATCTTCCACTTCTTCCGAATCTCAAACATCTTCTTCAATTCAACATAAATCAAAGAAAATCCGAAAGTTCAAGATCAAACATTCCAAAACTCTTCCACCGATTGAGGAAGAGGTTAACATAGAATCTCCGGAGAGACAAGGTGGTTTGGAGGGAGTGGTTGAAAAACATAATGAAGAGAATGAGCGGTCCGGGCTAGGAACAGGGCATAAAGAAAACGTTGGCCCTTCGATAGTTGAACCATTAATTCGCTGGGATGACAACCCTAGGATAGAAGCCGAGGACTCCCCACCCTCGCATATTTCACCTCCTCGCCACTCTGGATCCTCTTTACAGGATCCAGATGCATTCACAGGATCCAGATGCATTTTTGCACAGGCACCAGCCGCATCCACTATCGATTCCTCATTCGGAGGAAGCCGATATTGAAGTAGCGGAGACTCTTGCCTCTCTCCCAACCTTTCTTGATCACACTATTGAGTCTAGATCGCCACTTAGGCCACTTGATAATGTGCACGCACGTCCTTTGGACGTTGCCAGAACATACAGAGAATTGGTTCGTGAACCTTTTCCAGGACCGTATGGAAGACCTGTCGGTGCCATTATCGAGCAAACACTTAATACAGGCGCTGAGGAGAGAAGCTTCGAGGAAGTTAGGCTCGCCTGGCTTCCTCCTAGCCCAACTCCCAGTTCAACGGGCAATCCAGAGGATCCCAGAAGTCCCACCAACCGTGAGATTGTTTGGTTCATTCGAGCAAAACCAATTCGTCACGCAACAACTGATGTTGAAGCCTTGCTTCGTCAACTATCAAGAAGTCCTGTTGGTCCTCAACCTTCAGGCCGCACTGTAAACCCTCCGGAGCCTACAGTTGCGACAACGAATTCTACGTCGGTCGTACCTCCTTCTTCCATTAAACCGTCACTAACCGAAGCGCTCCATCAAGATAAAGGCAAAGCAATTGCCGCTCCTGAACCCTCTGAAAGCGATAAATCTGATAGTCCTCCTGCAGCCACTGAACGCCTGAACATTCCATATGATCCGGAAGAGCGTGCAGACATCATGGCTCTTGACGCTGCAGGTCTTCTCCACACAAAAAGAACCCAAACTCAAACTCCACCAATCATCTCTCATAACTCACCGTCGCCGTCTCACTCATCTTCTTCATCATCATCATCCGATAATAATTCTAACTCTGGATCCGCACATGCTTCTACTCCTAGACATACTCGTTTAGAGGAAATTTATAGTGATATATATGCCCATCTAATCTCCCTCGATGATCAAACTGATTCATTTGACAAAGCTATTCTTGCAACCCTCCAAGCTCGATATGATCAACAAAACAAGATAAATCTTTTAAAACAGCAAGCAGAACAGGACAAGTTTGTTGTCGATGCAGCACTTGAAGCGGCTCAGAAAGAATGTAGAAAGGAGGATTGATTATCTCAGAATTCCAACCAAACTCTTCAAATCCACAAATTTCCTTGAAGAACAAGCATATGAGATCTTCTCAAAGGAACAAGAGTTGGTAAAGATAGACGTTGATGAAATACGGGCTAGAAGGGCTTATGATCTTGATCACCAAAGGGCAAAATACTTAAAGGATCTCATAGAAGCCAAGTGTCATAAAGCCAACAAAGTATGGAAGAACCAGTTCAAATTGAAGATTGTAGAAGTTGTCAGCATTCATTTCAAGGAATGGCGTGATCCCGGGTTTGCAAGACCCCCTGGCTTAATCTGGTTAATAGTGAGACGTGAAGATAACCGTCGGTATATGTTTGGAGAAGCCAGGTTCAATATGCTATCTGCTGATGATCTCATTTTTCTCCTCCATCACTCTGCAAGCAAACTTATTCAGCCTGATCCAGAGAATCAAGAAGCCTACTATGATGTGAAGAGATATTTGGATAGTCTTATTTTGAGTCAAACTCAAAAAGACTTCCAATTGGCAGTTGAAAAGAAAAGAAAGAAAGTGAACCTCACTATGCCCAACCAAAGGATTCAAGGAATCAACCTCGAAAACTTTAACACTGGATCCGTGTTTGATAATCCCCGAGGGTTTGTATTTGCTAGTGATCAAGGGCATAAGATTTTGTTAAGACTCGATGAACTCTCCAAGTATTCAGATGGCACACTGATGCAATGTCTGGCTGTATTTGAAAGTCTAGCTGAGTTCGAAGAGGCAGTAAAGGAAAAGAAGAAGTTGATGAAATACGGGCTAGAAGGGCTTATGATCTTGATCACCAAAGGGCAAAATACTTAAAGGATCTCATAGAAGCCAAGTGTCATAAAGCCAACAAAGTATGGAAGAACCAGTTCAAATTGAAGATTGTAGAAGTTGTCAGCATTCATTTCAAGGAATGGCGTGATCCCAGGTTTGCAAGACCCCCTGGCTTAATCTGGTTAATAGTGAGACGTGAAGATAACCTTCGGTATATGTTTGGAGAAGCCAGGTTCAATATGCTATCTGCTGATGATCTCATTTTTCTCCTCCATCACTCTGCAAGCAAACTTATTCAGCCTGATCCAGAGAATCAAGAAGCCTACTATGATGTGAAGAGATATTTGGATAGTCTTATTTTGAGTCAAACTCAAAAAGACTTCCAATTGGCAGTTGAAAAGAAAAGAAAGAAAGTGAACCTCACTATGCCCAACCAAAGGATTCAAGGAATCAACCTCGAAAACTTTAACACTGGATCCGTGTTTGATAATCCCCGAGGGTTTGTATTTGCTAGTGATCAAGGGCATAAGATTTTGTTAAGACTCGATGAACTCTCCAAGTATTCAGATGGCACACTGATGCAATGTCTGGCTGTATTTGAAAGTCTAGCTGAGTTCGAAGAGGCAGTAAAGGAAAAGAAGAAGTTGATGAGAGTGATTAAGAAGATCAAATCAAGATTGGATCATAGAGAAAGAACGAGACAGATCATTGAGGCTAGGCTTCCAAAGGAAAGAAAAGGTGTAATTCATGTTCCAGAAGGTACTTGGGTCAGATATTATCCTAATTGTGAGTCCCTTTAATTACGAGATGGTTAACCTAGAAAGTGTAAATACAACAAGTCTAATAATCACTAGATTTGGACTAGTATTACTTTAATATAAATGCAAGTATATAAATAAATTAATACAAGACTTAAGGCAATAAACAATTAAAGTGGAACATTATGTATTTTTCATGGGTATTTTATTTATGATGTTAAATAAAATACAAGGTTGTTGCGGAATCAAGATAATACAATTAAGTATGTATCCTAACAACCTATGAGTTACAAATGATCTATATTTGTCAAATAACTCTTTAGGATCAAGATACTTAAAGTTGTGAAGTATCCCTGTTTAAGATCGAGAGTATTTAGACAAATTCACTTCAATGCAAAATGAATGCTTAAAAGTATTTATGTCAAGGAAATGACTTTGTATTTATAGGCAACAAAATTCACCAGTGAATTTTGTGCCGTACAAATATGGTTGCATACATTTAATGATCCGACAAGAACATTAAATGTATTGGATAAGGAATAAGGATAAAGTCACATCAAGTGCAAGTGTATCCTTTTATCCAACCACCTTTACACACGTATACTTTGTTAAAGAACAAGTGGATTGTTCTTTGGAAAGTGTGTAAAGGCATAAGTCAATCCTTGATATCAGTGTTCAGACTTGTAGGATCTAGAACACTGACAATCCTCCAGTGTACAGATCTGGTAAGACTTTCCAGTGGACTCCGCCATTTGTTAAGTCTTCTTTCTTCAGACTTCAGTCTTTGACTTCAGTGAGAATGTCTTCAGTAGAGTTGATCTGGACTGGGGTGAAGTCCAGTGAGCTAATCTGGAGAATACTCCAGATTTCCTATACAAGTATTTGCTCACTGGTCTTCCATTATTTCTGGACAAATCTTCAGAGGGACTCCAGATTCCAAGTCTGGAGTAGGTCCAGTAGAACACGTTTCTGGACAGATCTTCAGTAAGGCTCCAGTAGTCGAGTCTGGAGCGAGTCCAGTAAATCTGGACTAAATCTGGACTAAATCTGGACTAAATCTGGACCTAACAAATTCCCCCTATTTGTTTAGAAATAATGCAAGTGTTTTCAAGCTTGAATCTATACATTTTGTAAGCTTGAAAAACACAAGTTTCAACTTAGTCTAATCTAAGTTACTGGAAAACACTTTATAGATCATGAGTGTTTTTAGTTTCATCTTTTAAGTTAACTTAGACTAAATCTGATCATTTACTTATAAAAATAAAAAATTGCAACTATTATTACTTTCATCAACAGGAAAATAGTTACAACTTTCATCAAACGATTAATTACAATAAGTACATGATAAAAGATTCAGGCCCTTCTTTTTTATGACTGCCCTGGTGCATCTTCAGTAGCCTTCCTCTTTGGAGATGGAGATGATGGAACAGACACTGGTGGTCTCAAACCCAACACAGCTTCTATTTGTTGTATTCTTCTCCAGACCTTCTCAATTCTCTTCATAAAGGCCTTCACATCTGGAGACAAATCAGTTTTACCTTTAAAGGTCATTCCTATCTCCTTCAGTTCAGTCCATCCAAAAGCTTGGACTGTTGTATCCTTCCTTTCATCTGTAAAGTTACCCTCTCTGGTCAACTTTATGTTAAATCTGGTCATTCCTTGATGATTTTCAGCCAATATGATTTCAGCATTCACAATCTTTCTGGCATTGGCCATGAAATTCATCATTTCATCAAACTTTGCTTTCTGCTTTGCCATATGAATCATTTCTTCAGTTTCCTTGGATACACCACTCTGTTGTCCTTCAGTGAAGTTGTTGGCGATTAATTCTCAGAGTAGTATCCAGGGGAATGAAAGTGCTTACATCAGCATCTTTTATTGCTTTGATTTATTTGGCAGTAAGCTTCGGCAGACCAGTCATTCTTTTTCTATACTCTAACTCTAGAGCACCAGCGTTTTTCCTTATCTTTTTCTGGAGGCTCACCAGTTCCTCCCTTCTTTGCCTGATCAATTCTGGTATACTGACAGCATAAATAATTGAATCATAGATTTGCTCTTCTTCAGCGTAAAATGATCGTATATGAACATCATTCAATGCATCTAGACATTGATGAACTCTGGGGTCATCCTTCATCCTTTTAAAAACTTCAATATTAATGCCTAACCTTCCAGCATTGTAGGAATCCAGAGTACCCATTGTTGCCATCTCCCTTTGATGGGCCAGCAGTTCATCTCTTTGATTATTCTTGAAAATTTCAATCATGATGCATTGTTGTTGCAGTTTCTTCGAGGTGTCATCATCAACACTTGGGAATTCTGATGACCCTTCGACATTTTGTTCTTCTTCTTCAGATACCTGTTCTTTTCCCTTTCTCTTAACAGATTTCAAAGTTGTTGGGATATCTGGAAAAGATTCAAACCTGGGCTCACTGGCATCAGTACCAGCAGCCTCTTCTGTCTGCACAATGGCTTCAGTGCCAAGTGCTCTTTGTGCCAGTCGTGCACTGGTATCAGTACCAGTCACTTGTTTTCTTTGCATAACACTTTTAGTGGCAACAGCCCTTACCACTTCCTTCTTCTTTCTTATTAACCCTTCTTCGCCAGATGATGAAACAGATGATTTTTCCCCCCTTGGAATGATCACGAGTCCTGGACTTGAGATCATTCCACAGTTCTTCCATCATATGCCTGTCCAGAGAACCAAAAGTTCTTCCAGTTACTGGATTTGCATCAAACACAATCTTCTTGAGTGCCATCACTTCCTTTTTAACATTTTCAACTTCTTCTGGCAAGTGCTTTGGCAGCTCAACCTCAATCATCTTCAGAACTTCTGGCAACAAACCTTCTTGAATAGATCGAAGGACAGATCCAGAAATCTCTTCAGTGATTTCTTTAAGCATACTGGATCTGAACTTCCTTGTACATTCATCACTTATTGTACTTGCCACATCAGTCTGATCAAGAATGGGTCTGCTTTCCAGTGAAGAAACCCTTGTAACCAACTTCTCTATCTCTTCTTTCAGACCTGCCAGTGGTTGAACAATTTTACTATCCACTGCAGTCTGAACAGAACTTACCAGTCTTGTTTCCAAACCCTGGACTGCCACTTTAATGTTTTCAGAATTGCGATTGGTGGCCAGTACCAGTTCATCTGACTTTTCAAACACCAACTTCTCATTCCCAGCAAACAAGTTCAAATCTGAAGCTAAATTATTTGACAATAAGGTTTTGAAATCAGAAATAACCTGGGAAGAGCTCTGGAGTGATCTCTCCAGGTCCGCCACCTTACTAAGAAGGCCTTGGACCTCGGCAGAAGATGAAGTGGAGAGACCACTGGGAGGTTCCAGATGAGAAGTCAATCTGGTCATTATAGGTACTTGTGCCCAGACCTCTTCAGTTTCAGTAGACTCAGCATTTACAACTGTTGAGTCTGGCACACTTTGTTCAGTTAGGTTGACTGGAGGTTGAGATTGTGAAATTTGGATTGTTGGTGGATTGAAGTATGGAGTAGATTGTGGAATTGAAGGTGGTGGAGGTGGTGGCATGTTTGATTCTGGTGGTGGTGGAGGCAATTCTGTTTCTGGAGGAGTAATATTTGTTTCTGGTGGAGGTGGTGGCATTTCTGGTTCACTTTCAACTTGCTCAACATCTTCACCCAGAAAGTTCATGTCTACATCAAAATTTTGACCTTCAGAAATGGGAGAATCAGCCTTATCCCAAAACATATCACCAGCCGATGTACCAGCCTGTTCACCAGCCTGAACATTCAAATCAATCTGAGCCTGTTGCTCACCAGATGCTTGTTCTTCAGTCTGAACAACCTGCTCAACAACTTGAGCCACATCGTCTTGTACAACAGCCTGGACATCAGTATCCACTCTCTGTTCAATTTGTACATCAGATTCAATATTCTCCTCTTCAAAAATAGGAGACCCATCAACATTCATTATATCACCAGGATGGGTTGATGGATTTACCTGGACTCCACCTCTCATCAGACGCCTATGTGATCTGGATCGTCTGGAAAGCTCAACATTGGGTTGCACACCTTCTACAGGAGCCACTTGCCTTATTGGTTGTACCATCTCTACAACCTGAACATCTTGGTCATCACCAGGGCTTTCAACAACTTGTACTCTGCCTGGTGCCACATTTTCTTGTACCCTTTGAAATGTCAACATGGCTGAAGGAATATCTACCTCACCATCTCTGGATCTTAAGTTTGTCAGATCCCTCATATACTCACTCATAGAAAAGTGAGTGGTTTCAAAATCGTACTGGTCTCCTAGAGCTCTCTTAAACACAAGTGAAAGAAAACGAATATATGGAATAAAGGCTTTTCTACCTTTCACCTTGAGACGCTCTACCAGATCATCAAAAATTATTTGAGCAAAATCTACTCTTAGTCCAAACCAGAGACAGTAGGCAATCTGGAGGTGAGTTTGATTTATCTGATCTAAACCTCCAGAACTGCCTCCTAGACACTCAACTAAATGAGTAAAGAAATATCTCCATGAGTCTGTCAGCCTGCTCATGTAAATAGTCCCCTTTCTTAACAACTGACCATGCTCATCCACTATCTCTGTATGCCCCATCAATCTGCATACTTCCTTGAAGTTTATACCAGTAGGGAGTGGCATTACCAACTCATTCTCATCGAGATAGTTTAATTGAAGAGCTGCTCTAAGAGAATCTACAGAAAGAGCCAAGGGTCTGGTACCTTGCTCGAGAGAATAAACAATTGAGCGAGTAGATTCATCATATGCAGCCGTGTACCAGAATTCACATAAATAATCGTGGTACATCTTTTCTGGATTTAGTGTCAATGCACCATATAATGGGCAAGAGAGAAAGAAAGAGTTTAATCTCCCAATGATCGATTGGGGATCATGAACACTGGAAAGTGAGAGTTTTGCCATCCAGTTATTCATATTCATTCTTATTGCCTTTGCTTCAAGAGTGATATGGGGTGCCTTAACAACATCTGCACCCGGAGCATATTCAGCAGATAGAAGATTTTTGGGTGAGTTTGATTGTCTAGGTGCCATTTGTGATTGATAGATGAAGATGAAATTGAATAAATTTAGGGTTTATGAAGAAGAATTTAATGAATTGCAGTTAATATGAGAGATTTAATGATTGAAAAAGAATGAAGAATTGAATGAAGGAATTTGAAGATTTGGGAGTAAATGTTCGAAGTAAATGAAATTGAAAGTGAAAATGGGTATATATAGGAGAAACAATGTGGAACTCAAACGTCTTATTTGAAATTATCAAATAACATTTTTGATCGGGTTCTGAGATCCGCATTAATTACATCACATCATACATAAATGCATGACGGTTTACAGCCCACAAACAGTAACAACTTGTACTTTTTGTTTTCCCAAAGTAAAAAGACCATCATTTCGTTGAAAAATATCCATGCCACGTAGGATTAAAATATCTTCAAAAAGGTTTGCTTACGTGGCACATACAAAGACCAAGTATTTAGAAAATATTATGACAAATTTCAGTGCATCTGGAGGTTGACTAGACACACCAGTATCACTGGTGGATTAGTCCAGTGAACATGTACTGATGGTACACTGGAGGGACACTCCAGTAAAGTACCAGTGAATACCATTTTTTTGAAAGACTGATAACCTCAAACTTGCACGTCAACTAATATGGACAAATGAGAGGGACATATTTACAAGGAGACATAAGTTACCTCAAACACGCACTTCAACCTGTCCAGTTACCAGTGAGAGGGACATATTTATAAAGCACCAGTAATATTTTCTGAAGAATTTGTCCAGTGAGAAAATAAATTCCCCCTGAACTTAAAACACTTTTAATAGAAAAATATTTTTCAAGTCTTCCCTGGAATGTTGTTCCAGAAATCTAATAATGCAAAGATAGTACACAAAGGCGTTCAATATCTGAGCAGTCACCAGATTTAAGGATTTAACATTCCCAACTCACCAACAAGATATTCAAAAGTTTTGACATCCATAGGTTTGGTAAAAATGTCAGCGAGTTGTTTCTCAGTGGGAATAAAATGGAGTTCAATATTGTTTTTCATAATATGATCACGAATGAAGTGATACCTGAGGTCAATGTGCTTCATTCTGGAGTGCATGACTGGATTGTTTGAGATAGCAATGGCACTGGTATTATCACAAAAGATTGGAATCTTTGAATATTTAATACCATAATCAAGCAACTGGTTCTTCATCCAGAGTATCTGAGCACAACAACTGGTTGCAGACACGTATTCAGCTTCAGCAGTGGATAATGAAACTGAAGTTTGCTTCTTACCGGTCCAGCTGACCAGTTTGCCACCTAGGAAATGACATCCACCAGTTGTGGATTTCCTATCTATCTTACAACCTGCATGATCTGAATCTGAATAACCCATTAGATCCATGCCTGAGCCTTTGGGGTACCAAAGACCTAGACTGGGGACACCTTTAAGGTACTTCAGTATGCGCTTTACAGCAAGCATATGAGATTCCTTTGGATTAGACTGATATCTGGCACATAAACATGTTGAAAACATAATATCTGGTCTACTGGCAGTTAAATACATCAGTGAACCAACCATGCCTCTATAGACAGTGGTGTTCACTGGTTTACCATCTGGATTAGAGTCCAGTGTCAGTGGTGCAGAAATTGAAGTTGGTTTAGATGGTGAAAAGTTCATATCATATTTCTTTAAAAGATCTCTAACATATTTCTCCTGATTAATAAAAATGCCATCTTTGTTTTGTTTAATCTGGAGTCCAAGAAAATATGTTAATTCACCCATCAAACTCATTTCATATTCAGTGGACATGATTTTTGAAAATTTCTTGCACATGTTTTCATCAGTAGACCCAAAAATAATATCATCAACATAAATTTGTACCATTAACAGATTACCTTTCTCATGAAGAATGAATAAGGTATTGTCAATTGCACCTCGTTTAAAACCATTTTTCAACAAATGTTTAGTCAGAGTATCATACCAGGCACGTGGGGCTTGTCTGAGGCCATATAGCGCTTTGTCCCGACGATATACCCAATGTGGATGCTTTTCATCAACGAAACCTGGAGGTTGTCTGACGTAAACTTCTTCTTCAAACTTTCCATTCAAGAAAGCACTCTTTACATCCATCTGGTAGACCTTGAACTGATGAGAAGCAGCGAATGCTAAGAAAATTCTTATCGCTTCAAGTCTAGCCACTGGAGCAAATGATTCATCAAAGTCGACATCTGACTGGCAGTAGCCTTGTGCTACCAGTCTGGCCTTGTTTCTGATTACGTGGCCATCTTCATCTACTTTGTTCCTGAAGATCCATCTTGTTCCAATTGGTTCTTTCTTTCCAACTGGGAAAGGAACCAGATACCAGACCTTGTTCCTTTCAAACTGGTGAAGCTCTTCTTGCATAGCAGTCACCCAGCTTGGATCTTCCATAGCCTCGTCAATCTTCTTTGGTTCCATCAAAGATAGAAAACTAACATATAAGAATTGATTACTGGAGGCTCTTCTGGTCTGAACTCCTCGACTGGAGTCACCTATGATCTGATCAATAGGATGAGCTTTTGTCCATCTGGAGTACTGACCAGGATTGTTACTGACAATAATATCAGTGCAAGAATTCAGTTGAGTCTCCTCTGGAGTTGCTTCTAGAGGAGGATCTTGCCAGACTACTTCAGTATCTTCATCTGAGTCATTTAAATCACAATTTGCATCATGAAATTCTTCATTTGAAGGCATTTCTTGAAGTACTGGTTCAGTGTGGATTTCTTCACCAGAAGACATTTCTGGTAAATTCTCAACTGACACTGATACTGGGGGAGTAGTACGCACATCTGATCCAATATTAATTTCAGAGGGTAGTTTGAAAATAATAGAGGGATAGAATGGAGTACTACTGGAGAGTTTCTTTTTCTGAACAGGTTCCAGATCAGGATGACTGGAAACTGTGTCTTTTGAATCTTCATTTTTGTCGTTTATAGGATCAGATTCACAAAAGACAATTGGAGTTACTGGGGGAGTATCAAGGGCTGGCTTCTTGTTGATTGCAGCATTTGATTCATCAAAGTCGACATCTGACTGGCAGTAGCCTTGTGCTACCAGTCTGGCCTTGTTTCTGATTACGTGGCCATCTTCATCTACTTTGTTCCTGAAGATCCATCTTGTTCCAATTGGTTCTTTCTTTCCAACTGGGAAAGGAACCAGATACCAGACCTTGTTCCTTTCAAACTGGTGAAGCTCTTCTTGCATAGCAGTCACCCAGCTTGGATCTTCCATAGCCTCGTCAATCTTCTTTGGTTCCATCAAAGATAGAAAACTAACATATAAGAATTGATTACTGGAGGCTCTTCTGGTCTGAACTCCTCGACTGGAGTCACCTATGATCTGATCAATAGGATGAGCTTTTGTCCATCTGGAGTACTGACCAGGATTGTTACTGACAATAATATCAGTGCAAGAATTCAGTTGAGTCTCCTCTGGAGTTGCTTCTAGAGGAGGATCTTGCCAGACTACTTCAGTATCTTCATCTGAGTCATTTAAATCACAATTTGCATCATGAAATTCTTCATTTGAAGGCATTTCTTGAAGTACTGGTTCAGTGTGGATTTCTTCACCAGAAGACATTTCTGGTAAATTCTCAACTGACACTGATACTGGGGGAGTAGTACGCACATCTGATCCAATATTAATTTCAGAGGGTAGTTTGAAAATAATAGAGGGATAGAATGGAGTACTACTGGAGAGTTTCTTTTTCTGAACAGGTTCCAGATCAGGATGACTGGAAACTGTGTCTTTTGAATCTTCATTTTTGTCGTTTATAGGATCAGATTCACAAAAGACAATTGGAGTTACTGGGGGAGTATCAAGGGCTGGCTTCTTGTTGATTGCAGTATTTGATTCATCAAATGTTACATGAATTGACTCATGGACCTTCTCCAGTCTCTTGTTGTAGACTCTGAAGGCCTTGCGAATGGCTGAATAGCCTAAGAAATACCCTTCATCAGCTTTGGCATCAAATTTTCCTAACTGACTGGAGTCGTTCAGGATGTAAACTGGACATCCAAAAACGTGAAAATAACCAATATTTGGTTTTCTATTTCTTAAGACTTCATATGCTGTCTTTTTGTGTCTTTTGATGTACACTGATCGATTCTGGGTATGGCAAGCAGTTGCAATTGCTTCCGCCCAGAAACTGGTAGACAGACCAGATTCAGCAAGCATACTCCTGGTAGCTTCTATCAGCGTTCGATTCTTCCTTTCCACCACTCCATTTTGTTCTGGAGAGCGGGCTGAAGAGAAGTTCTGGGAGATGCCAGTGTCAGTACAGAATGACTCCAGAGTTGCATTCTGGAATTCTGTTCCATTGTCACTTCTTAACTGACACACTTTTCGACTGTACTTGAGCTCAATTTGCTTGATAAGACTGATGATTTCAGCAGCAGCTTCACTTTTAGACCTCAGAAAGATCACCCAACAATATCTGGAGAATTCATCTACGATCACCAGGGTGTATCTTTTACCAGCACGAGTCTGAACGTTCACTGGACCAAAAAGGTCCATATGAAGCATATGAAGAGGTTCAGATATGCTGAAATTCTGTCTGGTCTTGAAACTGGTACGTTTTTGCTTACCCATCTCACATCCTGGACATGGTCTTTCCTTTTTGAAGGAAACTAAAGGTATCCCATCTGCAAGTTGTTTTCTGGACAACTTATTAATATTCTTGAAATTTAAATGGGATAACCTTTTGTGCCATAACCAGTTTGTGTCTTCATCAGCTTGAGTATAGAAACAATGCTCTGAAGGAGAGCTTTCCATATCCATCACGTACACATTCCCTTTTCTGGGAGCAATCAACACTACCTTCCAGTCCTTGTTGAATACGATACCCTGAGCAATATTGAATAAGACTTGATAGCCATCATCACACAGTTGACTTACACTGATCAAGTTATATTTCAAACCATTTACAAATGCAACACGTCTGAACTTGACTTGTCCATTGTTCAGAACACCGTATCCCTCAGTCTTTCCATAACCATCATTTCCAAAAGTAATGGAGGGTCCATCAGAAATGGTGAACTCCTCCAGTAGGGTCTTACATCCGGTCATCGTCCTGCCAGCTGCACTGTCAAGATACCAGATATATTTCTTTCGATCGCCCTACACATACACCAGATATTGATCAGTTAGATTTGGGAACCCATCGACTAATGGGTTCACTGGACCCTCCCTTATAGGTTCCAGGGGCAATCTGGTTCAGTTCACTTTCTTCAACAGTGGTCTTAGTTGAAAAGACCACTGGAGTTGATGGTTTTGAAACCTTTTTCATTTTCTCAACTGGAGAAATAAATTTGTCTTTCTTAGCAAAAGGTTTTGTATTTTGTCTAGGGCCAGATGAAGTACCCTCGATAAAGTTTAATCTTGCATTAAAACTTTGTGATTGACGAGTCAGAATTTGAATCTGGCTCTCTATCCTGGACAAAATATTTTCTTCAGATGATACCTTAGCCTTTCCAGTCCAAGGCTTTGGTAAGGGATTGGTCTGAGGCAAAGGTCTATTCCGATAGGCCTTTTTAACTGGAGCAGTCATCTGGAGCTCTCCAGTCTTAACCTCTGGGGATTGAACTGGGTAAAAATTGGTCTTGGGAGTTACAAGCTCATCATAAATGGTGGTGGGCCTGAACTCCTCTGGTAATCGATCGATTACTGGTATTAATGATGCTATATGAGTATTTCCATCTAAATATGCACGTTTTTGAGCAGGAAATTGTTTTAATGCAGCATCATATGGCCTTTTGGTTTCTAGCCATGATTTTATTTTCTTTCTCTAAAATGATCTCAAGATCTTGTTTTTCTTGGATCAATTGTTCAGTTACCAGAACCTGGGCTTGAAATGCCAGTTCAATGTCTTAAAGTTCCTTTAATTTTGATTTTAAAGCTTTTATTTCAGAAGAATCTGTTTCTAGACCATTTACACAATCAGATCTAACAGTTTCTACAAAAATCAAATCAGAATTAAGAGCTTCAGCAATGTCCAATTTTAGTTCTTGGTCAGTTGCATTATCATAATCACTAACCTTCTTGATAACAATGTCCACCCATCATCTAGATGTGACATCTTCCTTCACCAGGAGCTCTTCGTCTGCCAGAGCCATGTAACAGCAATCTCTTTCCTCTTCTTCATCAGCAGATGATTCATCAGAAGGAACCCACTTCTCTTCAGTTGTTGCAATCATGCACTTATTATTGGTTTCAATTTGTTGTGCCATGAGAACAATCTGGGCCTTAAGCTTTTTATATTTCATTTTATAGCTATCACCAGGCTTATTATTTAAAGAGAATGGACCAGGCTTGGATACAAACTGGTTGGACCTGCACTCTTTCATGAAATAACCCTTTTTGCCACACTTAAAGCATGTCAAATTGGTCTTGTCAGTGGAAGAACTGGATGCAAATTGTCCAGATGGCCTATTTGCTCTTGCTTTGAAACGGTTAAACGTTTTAGCAATCATTGCAATAAGGTCATCATCTTCAGTTTCATCACAACAGCCTGGAGAGACTTGACTGGACTCTCCAGAATCCATGAGTTCAGACACCATCTTCTTCATAGAAAATACATTCTCAGAAGATATCAGTGTTGTACCTTGTGGTTCAGTATGACTAACCACATTAGGACTACTGGAGGCATGGTTATAGGCATCTCTTTCTGCCACCACTCTCTGAGCTTGATTTTCTTCAGTGTACCTAAAAGCTCCATAAAAAGTTGAGAGAGTGTGTGTGTGCAGAGTTTTTCCTTGTCGTAAGACTAGGATCATGTGAGACCATTTGGTGGGTAGAATGTCACAAAATTTCTCCAGAAGTATATCCTTGTCCTTCTCAACCCCAAGACCTCTCAATTGGTTTATGATACTCATAAATCTGGTGTAAGTACCAGTGAGAGACTCGTTAGGTTGAGCAAAAAATGACTCATACCTCTTGTTTAAGGAGACCTTTCTGGTGACAATGGTGTCATCTCCTTCTTCATGTTGGTTTAAAAGTTCATCCCACATGGTTTTAGCACTAGGAAAAAGAACTAGTGTGGGAATTAGGGTTTCTGGAACGGCCCCGAGGATCATGTTTTTGAGAAGGGTGTCTAGATTCACCAATCTCCTCTCCTCTTCTGACCAGTGTTCCTCCCTCTTTTCCCTTCCTCTTCTGACCAGTGTTCCTCCCTCTTTTCCCTTCCTCTTCTAGATCCAGAAGGATCAAGAAGGGGATTGAGAGGTGATGTAGGCACATAAGGACCTTCGTTTAAAATTTTCATCATGTTCCTCTCAATACCAGTGACATGCAAAACCATCCTAGCCTTCCACGTACTAAATTCATCACTGTTCCCACTAAATTTAGGAACAGGATTATTTGAGTAGTGCACATGCACGTGTGGAGAAGCAGGAGTAGGAGGAGGAGGTGGATTAGTGTTATTAACAGTTTGTGGTTCATTTTGATCATTAATATTTGCATTAGGATCGGGACCAAGACTAAAACCTTATGTATTTTTCATGGGTATTTTATTTATGATGTTAAATAAAATACAAGGTTGTTGCGGAATCAAGATAATACAGTTAAGTATGTATCCTAACAACCTATGAGTTACAAATGATCTATATTTGTCAAATAACTCTTTAGGATCAAGATACTTAAAGTTGTGAAGTATCCCTGTTTAAGATCGAGAGTATTTAGACAAATTCACTTCAATGCAAAATGAATGCTTAAAAGTATTTATGTCAAGGAAATGACTTTGTATTTATAGGCAACAAAATTCACCAGTGAATTTTGTGCCGTACAAATATGGTTGCATACATTTAATGATCCGACAAGAACATTAAATGTATTGGATAAGGAATAAGGATAAAGTCACATCAAGTGCAAGTGTATCCTTTTATCCAACCACCTTTACACACGTATACTTTGTTAAAGAACAAGTGGATTGTTCTTTGGAAAGTGTGTAAATGCATAAGTCAATCCTTGATATCAGTGTTCAGACTTGTAGGATCTAGAACATTGATAATCCTCCAGTGTACAGATCTGGTAAGACTTTCCAGTGGACTCCGCCATTTGTTAAGTCTTCTTTCTTCAGACTTCAGTCTTTGACTTCAGTGAGAATGTCTTCAGTAGAGTTGATCTGGACTGGGGTGAAGTCCAGTGAGCTAATCTGGAGAATACTCCAGATTTCCTATACAAGTATTTGCTCACTGGTCTTCCATGATTTCTGGACAAATCTTCAGAGGGACTCTAGATTCCAAGTCTGGAGTAGGTCCATTAGAACACGTTTCTGGACAGATCTTCAGTAAGGCTCCAGTAGTCGAGTCTGGAGCGAGTCCAGTAAATCTGGACTAAATCTGGACCTAACACTAATAATGAACAAGGTCCTCATAACATGCCCCCAGTTTATTTTGCTGACAACATCATTGAACCACCAAATCGCCCAGAAGATCCAAAGTACCATTTTGTGCCAAAGAAGTTATGGAAGAAGAATTACCATAAGTATAGAAAGCGAGCCTTCAAATCACAATCAGTTCGACAAGATAAGCCAGAATCATCAACGAGAAAAAGGAATCATAGGCAGAAAAAGAGAAAGAGATCAAGACGATGAACATCTACAAAACCACACTAAAGGGGGAGATTGTTAGCTTTAATTATTTTGTTAGTGCAAGTTTTGTAATTATGTAATAGAATAGTCCTTGATCTAATGTATTAAGTATGGAAGGTTTATGTTGTAATTAGACAAGGACTTATTTGTTATTAAGGAGGGGGTTTAGTGCAAATAATATGCCTATATAAACCCCTCTCCACAACCATTGTAAGGTTACCACTTTTAATCATATTTCCTTACTTTCCCATTTTCTCTCTACTTTCTCTCTCACACACTTAAGCCTTATAATCATATATCACGATTTAGCATTGTTCACATAATCTATATAACATAATGCCTTGAGGTTTAAATGTTTGAAAAGATTGAACAAGTAACATTTTCTGACATACTTTATACCTCTTGTCGTCGTCTTCTACAAACAACTTACACACAAGTACAAAAGAGTGAAAGACATAATCGATGGATAGTTCCAGTGTTCTGCCCCCTGTTGCAACCAATGTACCTCCACGTTTACGGGTATGTTTCTTTTCATTAATGTTCTGTCTTTTACATGAATTGATAAATTACAATTGATACGGTAGACATAAACCCCTAGCATAACAGTAACACTGGATGAATGTTACAGGAATGTTCTTACCTAGATAGTAGTTTATGCTTAATATATAAAATGGTTGTGGAAATTTTTTTGCTCGTCATTTGCTTGTCCTGCTAGTTTTACTTGTTAACATATGTCCACCATATATTGTGTTATATTTGTCTACTTCTTTGGCTGTGTTTGCCTGCTCGGTTTACTTTTAGACATACATTTGTTTCCCCATATATTTTTTGCTGCTAGAATAGGGACTGGTTGCTCGGTCCTAAACGATTTTTGCTCAGTACTTGGAAATTGTATTACACATTAGCTCGATTCTAGTTTACTTGATCATACATATATTTTACTTGGACATTTTGCATTGTATCCGTTTGAAGGGAAGCTTTTGACTTCAGCATTTTGCTCAGACCTTTTTGCTAGCAGATTCACACTTTTGAACAGTTTGCTTAGCTGGTAATACTTGCTAGTTGCTACTTGTAGAACACGCTTGGTCTAGTTACTTGTTTTAATTGTTCAGTCCTAAAACTGCTTTAGTGAGCATTTTTCCAACCATTTTCAGTATCCAAAACCTCAATGCCAAGAAAATACTTAAGTTTCCCCAAATCTTTTATTTTAAACTTAGAATTCAAGAAATTTTTAACTTTGTTTAATTCATCAATATTGTTTCCTGTCACAACAATATCATCCACATCTAAAAATGTCACCAGAAAGTTTTGTAAACAAAGAATAATAACATTTGCTTTGATTAAACCCAAACTCAATTAAAGCACTTGACAGTTTAGAATTCCACTATCTTGGTGCTTGTTTAAGACCATACAAAGACTTCACCAATTTACATACTCTATTATCATGCTTATCAAAATAACCCTGTGGTAATTCCATGTAAACATCCTCATACAAATCACCATATAGAAATGCATTATTGACATCCAATTGAAACAAAGGCCAATTTTTATACATTGCTACAGTCAATAAAGTTCTAATAGTAACCATTTTTACCACTGGTGAAAAGGTTTCATCAAAATCTACACCTTCTTTTTTACTATAGCCTTTAGCAACTAACCTTGCCTTATACCTTTCAATTTCACCAGAAGCCTTATACTTTATTTTATAAATCCATTTACATCCTATTGGTTCTCTATTAGGAGGTAATTCAGTAAGAATCCATGTTCCATTTCTGTTTAAAGCTTCCATTTCTAAGTTCATAGCTTCAATCCAAATATTATCTTTTGCAACCTCATAATAAGTTTTGGGTTCAATACTTTTGTTTAAACTAGACACAAAAGCATAAGCATTATGACTTAAATTAGCATAATTTACAACTTTATTCAAAGGATATTTAACATTTACAGTTAATTCAAAATCTTTTAACCTAACAGAAAGACTTCTTTGTCTATTAGATTTTCTCACATTATTGTCATTGTCCTCAGAATTAATTTCATTCATATCAACTATTGTGGTAGCATGCCTTTCATGGTTATTAGCAGAACTAGAAGATCCATCTTGTGACAATTGATCACTGGTAGCTCTAGATGTACTGCCAAGTGATAATTTGTCATTATTAGATCTAGATGTTCTTCCAAATGAACCATGAGGCTCACTGCCAACAATAAGATCACCCACCTTGTCTTCATCTTCATCATTTGACACATGATCAAAGGCGTTATCCTCATTAGGTGAATGAAAAAAATCAAAAAAGTTTAAATGATTTGTAGAATTCTCAACAGATTTTAAAACCTCTTCATTATTCATTGAATAAGGAAAAATGCTTTCATAAAATTATACATCTCTTGAAAAAAATATAAGACTTAGACTCAAGACTAAATAATTTGTAACCTATCTTTGAATTAGAATATCCAACTAGAATACATTTTTCAGCCTTAGATTCAAATTTATCAGTCACATTAAGTTTTGTTGCAAAATACAAACAACCAAACACTCTCAAATGATTCAAATTAGGTTCAAATCCAAACACCATTTCATAAGGAGTTTTGCCTTTTAAAACAGAGGAAGGTGTTCTATTAATCAAATAGGTTGCAGTTAACACACAATCAGTCCAGAGATATAAAGGAATTCCCCCCTGAAATATAAAAGACCTAGCCACATTCAGAAGGTGTCTATGTTTCCTTTCTGTTTAAACTAGACACAAAAGCATAAGCATTATGACTTAAATTAGCATAATTTACAACTTTATTCAAAGGATATTTAACATTTACAGTTAATTCAAAATCTTTTAACCTAACAGAAAGACTTCTTTGTCTATTAGATTTTCTCACATTATTGTCATTGTCCTCAGAATTAATTTCATTCATATCAACTATTGTGGTAGCATGCCTTTCATGGTTATTAGCAGAACTAGAAGATCCATCTTGTGACAATTGATCACTGGTAGCTCTAGATGTACTGCCAAGTGATAATTTGTCATTATTAGATCTAGATGTTCTTCCAAATGAACCATGAGGCTCACTGCCAACAATAAGATCACCCACCTTGTCTTCATCTTCATCATTTGACACATGATCAAAGGCGTTATCCTCATTAGGTGAATGAAAAAAATCAAAAAAGTTTAAATGATTTGTAGAATTCTCAACAGATTTTAAAACCTCTTCATTATTCATTGAATAAGGAAAAATGCTTTCATAAAATTATACATCTCTTGAAAAAAATATAAGACTTAGACTCAAGACTAAATAATTTGTAACCTATCTTTGAATTAGAATATCCAACTAGAATACATTTTTCAGCCTTAGATTCAAATTTATCAGTCACATTAAGTTTTGTTGCAAAATACAAACAACCAAACACTCTCAAATGATTCAAATTAGGTTCAAATCCAAACACCATTTCATAAGGAGTTTTGCCTTTTAAAACAGAGGAAGGTGTTCTATTAATCAAATAGGTTGCAGTTAACACACAATCAGTCCAGAGATATAAAGGAATTCCCCCCTGAAATATAAAAGACCTAGCCACATTCAGAAGGTGTCTATGTTTCCTTTCTACAAGCCCATCTAGTTGAGGTGTATAAGGAATAGAAGTCTGATGAAAAATACCTTTTGAGTGAAACAAAGAATGCATAGAATTATTAACAAACTCAGTACCATTGTCACTTCTAACCACCTTAACTTTAACAGAAAACTGAGTTTCTACCATATTCATAAAGTAAATCAAATGTTCATGAACTTCAGTTTTACTTTTCATCTGTTAGGACCAGTTTCAGTGAAACTGACCAGTCTCCAGTTGCACCTGGAGACCCAGTGAAACTGGAGACCCAGAAGATTTGTCCAGAAATATATTGAAGTCCAGTTGCATCGTACAGTTAACGCAACTGAAGACTTCCTCCAGTTGAGAACTGACCAGTTGAAGAATCCTTCCAGTTGGAGTCAAAGACAACAAGTGGAAGATAGAGAATGACAATGGCAGCGAAGCCCAGTTGACATTCTAGTCAGTTACAAACTGGAGATCGTTAGTGGAAAGCTCTTACAAAGCTTTACACTTATTACGAGGAATTGACTTTTATGTTTTATGTGCTTTTACCCGGATAATAAGATTTATCTTATTATTTAAGTACAAAAAGGTACATAAAGCTGGTTGAGTAAAGTTGCTTTATACTGTAACTTTACACAGCATTTTAAGGAATTAAATGTTATTCCTTAAATGCTCTCAACCATATTTGTACGGCCAAAGTTAACATCCCAATGTTAACTTTGCCTATAAATACAAGTCATTGCACAACCAAAAATAATACTTTTTCAGAAGTCACACACTTTGCAAACCTGCAATATTCTTGGTGAACTTGTGCAATCTTCTCTCAATCGTAAAAAGGAACATTTCACAACTTTAAGTGTTTCGATTGTTTAGAGAAATTCCAAGTGTAGATCAATTGTAGTTCATAGGTTGTTAGGATATTTACATACTTGTATTATCTTGGTTCCGCAACAACCTTGTAATTTATTTAAAGTTAATAAATAAATTACACTTGAAAATTACATATTGTCTCACCAATTTATTTTACAAGCATTTTGTATTATTGCATTGTTCTTTACTTATTGTCACTTAAATAAGTAATCTATCTAGAACTTGGTATATACTCCTGTAACTGGTCGTCTCCAGTTCAGTGCTTATATTGCAAAGTAACTCCACCATCGACATAGAGGTGTCTTCAGGTAGTACCATCTATTGAGTTGGGACTTACAAGTGGTATCAGAGCAGAAGGCTAATAAACTTGCCTAGATCTGCTTAGATGACTACTACTGAAGGTGGAGATGGTTCTGGTCAAGGTGAAAACCCTTTGAATACTAATACACCACCTTTTCAAAATGTTAATACAAACCCCTCCTCCTCCTACTGCCCCAAACCACGTCCATGTACATTATTCTAACACTCCTGTTCAAAATGTTAATACAAACCCTCCTCCTCCTACTGCCCCAAACCACGTCCATGTACATTATTCTAACACTCCTGTTCCAAAATTTGATGGAAATAGTGAGACCTTTGGTACATGGAAGGCTAGAATGCTTTTGCATTTTGGTGGGATAGAGAGGTATATGTTGAAAATCCTTAAGGATGGACCATATATACCCATGTCTTTTGGGGTAAGTCCTCTTCTAGATCCAACTGGAAGAAGAGGTTCAAGAGAAAAGCTCGAAGACCACTGGTCTGATGAGGATCATAGATTTGTAGATCTGGACACCAGACTCAAGAACATGATCCTTGGAGCTGTTCCTGAAGATCTAATTCCAACACTTGTGTTGTTCCCCAGTGCCAAGTCAATGTGGGATGAATTAGTTATTCAGTTTGAAGGAGGTGATGACACTATTGTCACCAGAAAAGTTGCCTTGAACAAGAAGTATGAATCCTTCTTTGCTCTGCCCAATGAAAGTCTAACTGGTACATACACCAGATTTTCTAGCCTCATTAATCAGCTGAGAGGCTTGGGTATAGAGAAGGATAAGGATATTCTTCTTGAGAAGTTTCCAAATGGGAAAATATGGTTCTTGTCTTAAGACAAGGTAAAACCCTGCACAGCCATACTCTTGCATCGCTCTATGGAGCCTTCAGATTCACTGAAGATAACAATGTTGCAAGACTGGTGGCTGAGCAGGATGCCATGAACCATGCCCAGAGTCCCAAGGTTGCTAGTGTAACTGAGTGACCTTGTGCTGCTTTAATGTCTGCAGAGAGTGTCCAGGCACACTCAATGAAGGAGATGTTAAACAGTTTCTTGAACTCTGGCCTGACCACTGAAATCAGTGATGGTTGTGATGAAACTGACGATGATGATCTGGTAGCCATGATTGCTAAAACCTTTAACAGGTTTAAGCATAAATGTAAAAGATTTAATGGGCCAAACAATGCTTCCAGCTCCAGCTCTCTGGATAAAACCAAGCTTACCTGCTATAAATGCGGTAAGAAAGGTCATTTTATGAAGGAATGCAGATCTAGTCAGATGAACAACCAAACTGGTCCCCCTGTCCCTAATTTCAATCGGTCTGATGATAGCTACAAAGCTAAATATAAGAAGCTTAAGACCCAGATTGCCCTCCTGTCCATGGAAAAAGAAAAGGATCAGTGCTTGATGGCACAAACTGAGGGAAAATGGGAGTACTCTGATGACTTATCAACTGATGAAGAAGAGGAAAGGGACATGTGTTTCATGGCCTTGGAAGATCAACAGCAGCATGTGGCAAAAGAAGATGTCATCACTGGAAGATAGGTGGACATCATTTTCAAGAAGGTATGTGATTATGACAATCAGGTGGATCCAGAACTGAAACTGGACCTTGCTGAATCATTAAGTGGTGATTTGGCTTTTGTGGAAACTGTTAGAGCAGATAGTGAAAGATATCTGGACACTATCTTAATTGAACTAAACAATATTAAGCCACAACTTAATGATTTACAAAGTGTCCAGTTGGCTCTCAAGGAGTCAGTTTTAAAAATTGAGGCTTTGGAACTTGATAATCACAAATTATTTTCTGATCTTGAAAAAGAACAAATGATTATCAAGTCATGGGTAAAAGCATCTGGAAAGAACTATGATGCATTTTCTAGAACAATTGATGCCCAAAAGAATGCATGGAAATCTGGAGATCTAGAAATGGCAGCTCTCATACCAGATCTTCATGCATTGCCTCCAGCTCTCAGGGTTGAAACTTCTTATGATCAACCTGAAGCTGTTGAAACTGAACCCATTGAGACTACCCCCATTGAGGTTAAACCTGGAGCCAAACAGGCTAAAGCTCCAGTTAAAAAGGCCACTGGTAACAAGCCTTTACCTCAAAAGTCTAAGGAGCCCAAGACCCAAAAGACTAAAACTCCAGCTGAACCAAGGTCTAAGGTTCAGCAGCCTGATGAAAACAATATTTTGTTTAAACTGGAAAGTCAACTCCAACTTTTGTCTCGACAGGTTCAGAGTTGTACTGCCCGGATTAAAAATCTGGAAGGAGGTTCATCACCTCCAGTTTTAAAACAAAATATTAAACCCTCCTCAAAACCAAAACAAAAGAATGTTCCATCTGGAACTAAATCTGATAAGAAAAAGGGGAGCAGGTATCAAATACCAATCGTTTTTACTCCTGCACCTGGATCTGGTGAAAAAGATCCAGATGTAGTCTTCAATTTACCACCACAACAATCAACTATGACTTCTGTAGAGAAGTCCAGTGAACCCATCAAGAAAAGATGGGTTCACAAAAATAACTGATGATTTTTGTGGGTATGCTGGGCGATCGAAAGAAGAATATCTGGTATCTGGACAGCGCTGCTGGCCGGACTATGACCGGATGTAAGCCCCTGCTTGAAGAGTTCACTGTCCAAGATAGACCGACAGTGACGTTTGGTAATGATCAAAGTGAAAAGACTGGAGGATATGGTGTACTCAATAACGGACAGGTCGAATTTAAAAGAATTGCATTTGTGAATGGTTTGAAATACAACCTGATCAGTGTCAGCCAACTTTGTGATGATGGCTACAGAGTTTTGTTCGATATTGCTCAAGGCACCATATTTAACAAGGATTGGAAAGTGGTGATGGTTGCACCAAGAAAAGGAAATGTGTACATCATGGATATGGAACCAGCTCCAAAAGAGCAGTGCTTCTATATCAAAGCTGATGAGGATACCAACTGGCTGTGGCATAAAAGATTATCCCATCTTAATTTCAAAAATATTAACAAGTTGTCTCGCAAACAACTGGTTGATGGGATACCTCAAATTTCTTTTAATAAAGAAAAGCCATGTCCAGGGTGTGAGATGGGCAAGCAGAAAAGGGCTAGTTTCAAAACTAGGCAAAACTTAAGCATCACTGAACCTCTTCACATGCTACATATGGATCTCTTTGGTCCAGTGAATGTTCAAACTAGAGCTGGAAAGAAGTACACTCTAGTTGTGGTCGATGAATTCACCAGATACTGTTGGGTAGTATTCCTCAGATCCAAAAGTGATGCAACTGCTGAAATCATCTCCGCTCATCAAAAGAATTGAACTCAAGTATACTTGAAAAGTCTATCAGTTGCGAAGTGATAATGGTATTGAATTTCAAAATAAGGTACTTGAAACATTTTGCAATGACACTGGCATTTCTCAAAACTTCTCATCAGCACACTCTCCAGAGCAGAATGGAGTTGTGGAAAGAAAGAATCGCATACTGATAGAAGCAGCCAGAAGTATGCTATCTGAATCAGGTCTTCCCACCAGTTTTTGGGCTGAAGCAGTTGCAACTGCTTGTCACACCCAAAACCGGTCAGTCTACATCAAGAGACATAAGAAGACTGCCTATGAAGTACTCAGGAATCGTAAACCAAATATTGGATATTTTCATGTATTTGGTTGTCCAGTTTATATTTTAAACGATTCCAGTCAGCTTGGAAAGTTTGATGCAAAAGCTGATGAAGGGGTATTTTTAGGTTATTCAGATATTCGAAAGGCCTTTAGAGTTTATAATTATAGACTCCAAAAGGTTAATGAGACAATTCATGTCACATTCGACGAATCAACTGATGCAATTAACAAAAGACCAAGCCTTGATATCTCTCCAGTCATTCCAATAAATTTTGGTGAAACTGACCAAGTTCATCAGTCAGTTGTTTCACCAAAAGATGTTTCCAGTTACAACAAATTGGAACCAGTTAAGAAGAAGAGCACCACCAGTGACACATCATTTTATCCCTCCATCAATTTCAACTTACCACAAGAATTGGTGATTGGATCTGATGTACGTGCCACTCTAATATCAGCACCAGTTCAAACTCCAACTTCTCCAGTTCTTCAAGAAATGCCTTTTAATGAAGAATTTCATGATGCAAATCGTGACCTCATTGACTCTAATGAGGACGTAGAAGTAGTTTGGACAGATCCTCCTCCAGAAGCTGCTGCAACTGAAGAAGATCGCCTGGTGACTTGCACTGATATTGTTTTACACCAGCCTAGTCAATACACTAGATGGACTCGAGTACATCCAATTGAACAGATTGTGGGAGATCCAAATAGTGGGGTTCAGACTAGAAGAGCCACCAGTGACACATCATTTTATCCCTCCATCAATTTCAACTTACCACAAGAATTGGTGATTGGATCTGATGTACGTGCCACTCTAATATCAGCACCAGTTCAAACTCCAACTTCTCCAGTTCTTCAAGAAATGCCTTTTAATGAAGAATTTCATGATGCAAATCGTGACCTCATTGACTCTAATGAGGACGTAGAAGTAGTTTGGACAGATCCTCCTCCAGAAGCTGCTGCAACTGAAGAAGATCGCCTGGTGACTTGCACTGATATTGTTTTACACCAGCCTAGTCAATACACTAGATGGACTCGAGTACATCCAATTGAACAGATTGTGGGAGATCCAAATAGTGAGGTTCAGACTAGAAGAGCCACCAGTGAGCAATGCTTAAATGTCACCTTCTTATCACTAATTGAACCGAAGAAGATTGACGAGGCTATGGCAGACCCAAGCTGGGTGGAAGCTATGCAAGAAGAGCTCGTCCAGTTTGAAAGGAACAATGTATGGGAGCTTGTTCCTTATCCACCAGGGTTAAAGAAAGAACCCATTGGTACAATATGGGTCTACCAAAACAAGATGGATGAAGATGGCCATGTTGTAAGAAACAAGGCCAGATTAGTTGCCCAGGGTTATTGTCAAGCAGAAGGCGTTGACTTTGATGAATTTTTTGCTCCAGTTGCAAGACTTGAAGCCATCAGAATATTTTTGGCTTATGCAGCCCATCTGCAGTTTAAAGTCTTCCAGATGGATGTCAAAAGTGCGTTCCTGAATGGAACATTGGAAGAAGTTGTGTATGTTAAGCAGACTCCAGGCTTCATCAATGAGAAGCATCCTCACTGGGTCTATAGACTGAACAAAGCTTTGTATGGTCTTAGACAAGCCCCAAGAGCCTGGTATGATACTTTAACCAAACATCTTCTTAAAAATGGCTTTCAAAGAGGTGCAATAGATAATACCTTATTTATCTTGAAAGAAAAAGGTAATATCTTATTGGTACAAATTTATGTTGATGACATTATATTTGGTTCAACTGATGATGCAATGTGTAAAAAGTTTTCTAAAATCATGTCATCTGAGTATGAGATGAGTTTAATGGGAGAATTAACATTTTTCTTAGGTCTTCAGATTAAGCAAACTGAAAATGGAATTTTCATAAACCAAGGAAAATATGTCAGAGATTTGTTAAGAAAATACAAATATGATTTTATCCCATCGAAAAACACACCTATTGCAACACCATTAAATTTGGACTCTGACCCAACTGGCAAACCAGTGAACATAACTGACTATCGTGGTATGGTTGGTTCACTGATGTATTTAACTGCCAGTCGACCAGATATAATGTTAGCAACATGTCTATGTGCCAGGTTTCAGGCTAACCCAAAAGAATCACACTTGCATGCTGTAAAACGTATCTTTAGATACCTGAAAGGGTGTCCTAATCTTGGTCTTTGGTACCCCAAAGGCTCAGGATTAGATCTAACGGGTTATTCAAATTAAGATCATGCAGGTTGTAAGATAGATAGAAAATCAACAACTGGTGGTTGTCATTTCCTTGGAGGAAAACTGGTAAGTTGGACCATAAAGAAGCAAACGTCAGTCTCTATGTCCACTGCCGAGGCAGAGTACATTTCTGCGGCCAGTTGCTGTGCCCAGATTCTCTTGATCAAGAACCAGTTACTAGATTATGGTTAAAAGTATACAAGGACCCCAATCTTTTGTGACAACACCAGTGCAATTGCTATATCTCACAACCTAGTGATGCACTCCAAAACAAAGCATATTGACATCAGGTATCATTTTATTCGAGATCATGTTATTAAAGGAGACATTGAATTACATTTCATCCCCACTGACAAACAGCTCGCTGATGTTTTTACAAAACCTCTTGATGAGAAAACCTTTAAACATCTCATCAGCGAACTGGGAATGTTAAATCCTTAAAACTGGAGAATTTTTGTTATGAACGCGTCAGTGACACTGATGAAGTTCTCCAGTTGAGGAGGTCCAGATAATCTTTGCTCGCCAGGCTATCGAATGCCTTTGTGATACTATCCTGGCACTAATCGATTTCTGGATCATCATTTTAGGCGGAAAGACTCAAAAATAATTTTCTGACTAAAATTCGTTTTATTTGAAAATGGAAACTGGAGAACTATCCAGTTGGAAACTGGCACTGGACTAATCCTCCAGTGACCAGATTCAGTCTTGTCTTAATTTTTTATAACGTTAGAGATAATTGGTCAATATTTGTGACACGTGATGGTACTCGAGTGTTTTAAACCACTTGACATCGTCATCTGACGTGTTTAAAGTCATTTTGGTAAATGAAAACTGTTTTCATTGGGAAAATTAATGTTAGTGGGCGCGTGGTTAAGTTAAGCCGTCGTAGCATTTAATGCTGACACGGTTAATTATGTTTTTATTTCAAAATTCAAACTTATTTTGTTAAAATATCTACAAAATTGATTTTGTTAATAAAATATAATTTTTAGTATTTCATTGGGATCTTGAATTCCTTATAAATACCCTTATTTACTCTGATCACATTTACTTCCCTTTACATTCTTTCATTTACTTCTCAATCATCTAAAATTGCTTCATTTCTCTCTCTGCTTCTTAAATCAAGAACCCTAATTCCTAAATTTCAATTTCAATTTCAAATGGCACCTAAATCATCCCGTTCAAGAGATGTAAATCTCTTTCATTTCAATTCCCTCAATCAATTTCAATTTCAATTCAATTTCAATTCAATCAATTTCAATTTCAATTTCAATTTCAATTTCAATTTCAATTTCAATTTCAATTTCAATTTCAATTTCAATTTCAATACCCATTCAATTTCAATTTCAATTTCAATTTCATCTTCAATTTCACGATTTTCTCACAAAATTCAAGAAATTTATATTTCAATTTCAATTTCAATTTCAATTTCATCTTCAATTTCACGATTTCTCCAAAATTCAAGTTTATATTTCAATTTCAATTTCAATTTCAATTTCATTTCAATTTCAATTTCAATTTCAATTTCATTTCAATTTCATTTCTCAAATTTCAATTTCAATTTCAATTTCAATTTCAATTTCATCTTCAATTCACGATTTTCTCACAAAATTCAAGAAATTTATAGCTTTTCAATTTCAATTTCAATTTCAATTTCAATTTCAATTTCAATTTCAATTTCAATTTCAATTCAATTCAACAATTCAATTTCAATTTCAATTTCAATTTCAATTTCAATTTCAATTTCAATTTCAATTTCAATTTCAATTCAATTTCAATTTCAATTTCAATTTCAATTTCAATTTCAATTTCAATTTCAATTTCAATTTCAATTTCAATTTCAATTTCAATTTCAATTTCAATTTCAATTCAATTTCAATTTCAATTTCAATTTCAATTTCAATTTCAATTTCAATTTCAATTTCAATTTCAATTTCAATTTCAATTTCAATTTCAATTTCAATTTCAATTTCAATTTCAATTTCAATTTCAATTTCAATTTCAATACCCATTCAATTTCAATTTCAATTTCAATTTCATCTTCAATTTCACGATTTTCTCACAAAATTCAAGAAATTTATATTTCAATTTCAATTTCAATTTCAATTTCATCTTCAATTTCACGATTTTCTCACAAAATTCAAGAAATTTATATTTCAATTTCAATTTCAATTTCAATTTCATCTTCAATTTCACGATTTTCTCACAAAATTCAAGAAATTTATATTTCAATTTCTCTTCATTTACTTCCAATCATAAATTTCAATTTCATTCTTCTCTTTGCTTCAATTTCAATTCCTAAATTTCAATTTCAATTTCAAATGGCACCTAAATCATCCCGTTCAAGAGATGTAAATCTCTTATCTGTCTCATATGCTCCTTCACCAGATGTCAAACAGGCACCTGGTGCTCCTGGTAACACTTCGCTCATCAAACTTAATCTGAATAATCCGATGGCGAGTTTACAAGGAACTCAAGGGTCCAATACCCTTATTGGAAGAATTCAAATTTTTTTGAAGGATTCTCCAATTGGACCCTCATTCTCTCTAAACCAACGCAAGATGTTTCACGACTACTTGTGTGACTTTTGGTACACTGCTACTCTTTCTTCCGACTGTTCTTCCATCACTTTCACATTAAAAGGTGGAACAGTCCAGTGTACCTTATCAGCAGATGTGTTGAGGGATGCCTTACACCTCAACTACTGGAGAGAGGGTGAATCTCCAGTTGTCATCACCCCAAACATTAATTTTCGCCAAGTCCTCCTTGAAATGGGACATAAGGAGTGCCTGGAGAAAGGGGTGTTGAAAACAAAAGGTGCAATGACCATGAAGGGCCTTACACCTTCATGGAGGTATTTTTTCATCCACCTTGTGGAAAGTATGGGTGGGAGTTCTGGTGGTCTTGACCAGATTAACTCCGCACAGGCAGAGATGGCATACTGCTTGTGGAATGGATTGAGAGTGGATTTTGCTGATATCCTGTATAGAAGCCTGGTATAAAAACTGAAGGGCACCAGGGGACTTTGTATCCCCTTCTCCAGGTTTCTCTATCTTTGTTTTCTACAAATTCTGGGCAGTGAAGCATACTTAAGCACAGATTCACCGTATACTGTCCCAGATTTGTTGAGGAATCTAGACTCTCTAGTATCTGAAGCTGGAGAGGTCAAGATTCCAGATCGAATGCGGCTCGCATTCACAAAAACTGATGCACCAATCGAAGGTGAGTCAGAAAGACAACCGGGCGGGCCTCAAAATAATGAGGGACCCTCCAGTTCGTCTAATGTTATGGTTGAGGATAGAGCAACTATAACTGAAGCAACCCCAATAACCTCTATCCCTGGTGAAGATACCTCGGTATCTGATCCTCCAACAGATGCACCCAACCAGGAAACTGGGGAAGGTCATCTGGAGACTGACCCATCTGGTCAGCCCGCAGTTACATTCATGGATCTAGACATGAATGTTAATGACGAGGAAATCCTTATTGAATCTTCGGATTCTGAAGGTACTGCTTCAGACTTGGAGATTTTGATTCTGCTGTACCAGATTAAAACCCTTCATCTCTAGTCTCGCTTCCAGATGCTTCAATTTCACTTTCACCATCCCAAGTAAATGAGCCAACAAATATTCCTTTTCCCACTTATAACTATATATCTGGAAACAGATGTATGGCACCTTCACCATCTGGGCAATTCTCACTCCTTCGAGAAATGCCACCCCCACCGCCGCCGTTGTTCACACCTGAGCATTCTCAGCATGAACAACACATTGAATTTCCAGTCCTTTCTTCTACCACCACTCCTACTATTTCTTCAACTGCTGTGATGTCAACTGGGGAGACTTCTCTTAGTTTGCCTCCTCCAGTTGCTCCAGTAGAAACTGTTGCTGGTCCAGTGACACCTTCTCCTCCGTCACTGGACAGTCAAGTTGTCTCTGTTCAAGCCGATCTCCAAAACCTTCTCACCATGGTGGAGGAGATTCAAAAGACACTTGACAAAAATACCAAGTCTTTCTCCAGATACCACAAGGATCACTTGACCAATATTAAAGTGGTTGATCTGGGGATTAACAAGTTTTCATCAAATGAAGACTTGGTGTTGAAGAAGCTGAATGAGTTGGTCATTGGCTGCAACAATCTGGCAACATCTTTAAAAGAAGCCTTTGACCTTACTCAGTCCAAGGTCACAACCTCAATCTCCAACTTGCTGGGCAACACTGTTAGAACATCTGAAGTGGATTTAAGGGAGATTGAAAAACAGGTAAAAGAATTGGTTGACAAGTCTGGGTTGAATGTGACTGAACTTGGGTAGCAGTTAATGACTTCAGTTGGTCAGAAAATATATGATACGCTGGGTGCTAGAGAACAACAATTGATAGAAAAGGTGATGTCTGAGATCACCAAGCTGGCCACTCCTCAGGTTGATCTGGCCCCACTCATAAATGAGATCAACCAGTTGAGGGGCAGCATTGATAACTTGAACACCCAGGTATCACTTCATGCTCAGTCTCTGGATAAACTGACAACTGAAGTAGAAAGTTTGAAGAAAAAGGATGAAGAAGTAAAGGATAAGGTGGTTTCTGGTTTGGATGAAGATTCCCAGATTTTGAATGAACTAAAAACTGGTCAGGAACAAGTTGCAGCTAATGTTCTGACCCAGTCTAAAGAAACCAACCACCTATGGAGATCTTTCAGGATGATGTGCACGATATTCAAAGAATGCAAGAACATGCAATCGTGGCAGCCTCTTAACCGGTTGCCAGCTCACCATTCTGAATGGGAAGTGATTAGGGCAGGTCTAGATGCTGCCAAGGGGGAAAGAAGTGCAGTTCTTGCACAAACTCAATTTGAAAGTAATCCATCTGGAAGTCAAACAGATAGGGAAATGATTGTGGCTGCCAGTACTGAAGCTGGTGAGCAAAGAATTGGTGAAACTGGTGATATAAGTGTTAGGGAGAATGTTGTGGATGAAGAAAAAGGTTTGGCATCTGATGTATCTGCTCAGCCGGCCACTGATGTACCAATGTTAGAAACTGGCAATGCTGATGTACTTCCTCCAGTTTCTGAAAGTGTGAGCAAACAACTGGCTAGACTTGGCAATGAAATTAAAGAAAGAAAGAAAATGAAATAAAGAAACCAAGCTGAAGCCAGAGCACATCTTGCACAGATTAAATTGCTTGATATTAGTGATGCTCATCTTTTGGGAATCACTAAGGAGGAGTATGCCAGAGTAAAGAATGATCTCAGGATAGTTGACATGTTGAAAGAAATGCTTGATGTTGAATTAGACAGACACTATCCTGATGATGAAGCTGAATTTGATGCCAAAAGTTTGAATATATCAGTGGAGAAGGCAAAAGAGAACAGGGCCAGTGGGATTCTAAAAAGAATTGAACATGTAAAGAAGGTTGTGAAAAGGGTATTGAATCCACCAAGAAGGATCCCTCAACCAAGAAGACCACTGACCAGAGATGCTGACCTTAGCACATTTGTAGAACCAACTGGTGAAGTATCGAATGATGACATCAAGTCTGCTGTACTGGCTGCGGGAGCTGGGAGTATTAAAATTGTAACAACCCTCAATTTCTGACTAGGACAATTTACTTAGACTTATCTAGGTATCAATCCCTAGAAGTTTCTTAAGAGATTTAGCCTCCAGACATTTAGGCGTAGTGATACTTGCCGTCTAGTTCAATGAAATGCCCGTATACGATAGTTATCTTAGAAATGCCATAAATAATAACTATAGACGATCTCAAACTATAAATTAGTTCTAACCGAACTTGGTGAAATGTCAATGAACCGAAAACTTCATTTCAAGAACTCAAGTTATATAAATAATAATGTAAGACTCACAACTTGTGACAAAGTCAATAAATCTTACGAAATATCCAACGAATTGAATCATCAAGCCAACTAAATTACATTTGGTCATGAGAATACCATGAGCATCTTAAAAATAATTAAAACTCCTTAAATACATGAAGATGCTTGAACAATAATAAGTTTATATGTACGAGTCTAATACAAATACAAGATTATGAATAAATGGATTAAATAACAACTTTTAAAATACAAATATATGCATATATATGTACAAATACACGACATATATATATGTATACACATACTAATAATAAGGTTAAGAAAGGGTTGAATCAAGCAAGGATTAAAGGGTGTTTTTCAAGAAAAGAAAGGGTGATATTAAGGGTACAAAGTCACGAAATTTTCTGCCCAAAATCCATCATCAAAACCAAGTTCAAGAGGGTATAATCTTCATCCTTTTTACTAGATTTAATCTTGTTCTTGTTTATATTCAAAGGTTTTATCAAAAGTTTATGTTTTCTTCTTGATTTATTTGTTATATACACTTGATGAAGGCAAAGTTGATAGGATCTTTCTCCTCATGCATATGCATGTCGAAATCTATGAGAAAGATCCAAGGATTCAACAAGTTTAAGACCCAAAAGTGTTGTTATAGATTAGTAGCTTTTAAAGTGATTTTCCTTTTCATAGATCTATATGTTTTTGTATATTTTGAAGAATATATTTCTGAGATTTTTCATTAAAAAGATGTTTTTATGTTGTTGAAAGTTAGATCTATAAAGATTGGTATTGAAAAGTGTTGATTTGAATGAATACGTGTTAGATCTAAGAAAGTTGAATCTTGTTGTTGGATTATGAGATGGATGAACTTGTATTAAGTGAAAAATATGTTAAAAGAGGTACAATAATCTGGAAATTTGATGTTAAGAGGTATAAAAATAAAGTATTAATCTTGTAAAGGATAAACTCAAGTGGTAATAAAGCAAGAATGGTCATTGGTGAGTTGTTTGGACCCAAATGCTTCTGACAGAATCATTCTCCTGTCTTTGAACGGATAAACTGGGCATGTGAGGGCCGTTTCAAGAAAAACTTTAAAAATAAAAGTTGTAGATAAAAGAGTTAAGTTTAACCTCCAACTGGAATCACTCAAAAATACTAAACCAAACCAAAGATATGATTTTTCTACCAAAAGTGGTCAAAACTGGATTTTTGTCTTAATGTTGAGTCAACTTTGACGATTTTTAATTTCTTAACTAATAGGTTTCAGAAGTTTAAACCTGGTGTGAACTGAGTTCAAAGTGTCCCTAATGTAAAATAAAATTGGGGGATTTTTCTTAAATGTTCATCATAGAAATCTTTTATAAAATATATTGAGTCGCACAGCAGCAAGCTTTCTGACCGACTTTGGTTTGGTAATTTTTAGAGGTAGTAAACAATGTCTAAAAATTTAGAAAAAATTCACATAAATATAGGACACATATATGTCTCTGTATAAAAATCACCATCGTCCAAATAATTCAACTTAACCAAAAATGACTACTCAACATTTCATGAAAATAAGTGTTAAAACAGAAAATTCCAAGTAAAAGTTCTTCACAACAAAATAAGCTAAAAGTCACTAGATTGCAACTTTAATCAACTCCAACACTCTCGTAACAAAAAGTATTATAAACCTACTGAGAATATGTCAAATAAAAGTTATAAAACTTCACTTGGTTATTAAATGGCAAAGACAAGCCTACAAATCACTAATTTGGTTCATATAAGCACTAACCGAAAGCTTTAATTTGCACACATCACACCACCACCACTATCACGACTTAAGACACCAAAATATAATGAACATTCTGGAAATAATGAAATAAGGATGAAAATCCATTTTGACGCATTTGAATTGCTTGGAAAATGAGGCTTAAATCACTATTTCGGTAAACGATTTATAAGCTTAGAATCCTCAAAATGAGCAAGACACAAGAGAGGTTGAATTGATATGATTTTCCCATGATAAAAGTTGCCTAAAAGGCCTGAGTTTTTTAGCCAAAAAGTTATGTGGTGATTTCTAAGAATTTCTATTAATTATTAAATTTAAATGATAATTAAAAAGGTAAATAAATAAATAAATAAATAAATAAAGTATATAAATCATGAAATTGGTTAAATAATCACAACCAATGATGAAAGTGACTAAAACCTACTGGAGTAAAATCATTTCAAGTCAAAGAACAAATGTCATATAATTTAGAAATAATTAAGTAAGTGAAAATCACCAATTAATAACTATTTTTAAATTAATAGAAAATTTTCATAAATAAATATATATATCACAATATTTTAAGTTAAAAAGCATAATAATCAGAATATAACCCAAATATAATTAGCCACAAATTATAAAGACAAGGGAGGTACTTAAAAGTATTTTTAAAGAATTATTTGGTTAATAAATCAAGAAAATGAATAAATAATTAATTAAATAATATTAAATTAAATAAATAGTTATAAATCAGAAAGTATTCATAAATATTAATATTATGAAGTTACTAATGTCAAATATTATAATCAAGCAAAGCACACAATGAGAACCATGATAATCAAAGGCAAGTTACCGAAATTCTAACAACTTATAACTACATGTATAATGAAAGTGACCCTTTTACACCAACACTCTCTACAACCAAAAAGATGCAAATATTAACAATATACTTGGATCCCAAAATTTATGACAACATAATGAAAGTGGCATTTCTTAGTGATGGCTTAAGATAGGAACTTACGTATATTAGTCCTATCGTAGGGATAGTCTTGGCTTGGAATGTGATTGAGGAATATGACGGATATATGGTCAAGGAAGCGATAGATGGGAAGTACCCATTTTGGATAAGTGAATATAATATGCGGCATATCAAGGTGAGTCATAACCCCCTTTCAAACTCTTTTATATGTTTTACTTGCGGGGTGAAAAGCATGATTAATTAAAATGACTTTCTCATATGAAATGATTCTTGAAATAATGGAAATGATATGGGAACTATATTGTATGTTCAACGTGTTGTATGTTATATGATGAGCTTGAGTACTGTCAAACGGTGGTCCCCTGTACACTACTATTAACTCATTTGAGGCCTGTAGTTAGAGGGTTGCGCAACTAGGACTTGTCCCCTCATCCACTATTATAGGTAACGGTGGGATGTTTGGTCTGCCTTGGTGGCCACCTTCATCGCCAGTCTGGCCTCGCGGTGCTCTAACTACTATATATTTATGGGCGTCTCCATGGCACGACCCTTGGTTATCTTTATGCACGTGATTGACAGCATGTGCTTATCATTATCTTATCATTTGGGACATTATATCTGATTATTGGGACATAACCGGTCTTAGTAGTGGCTCAAGAACAATCTCATCGAATTATGTCATGGTAGTCTTACCATTGACCAAGAGGTATTGATATTATATTATGGATGGAAATTATTGATTGAACATACGGTTTGGGTATTGGACTTTATATGGAATCTTGAAAGTTGTTGAAATTGGCGATACTGAAGTATTGATGACCAAATGGTTTTGGTATGATAAATGATTAATCGATTGATATATTTTTCTCTCACGATAAATGTGACAAATGAGAACTTATTAGTTTACCATGGATTTCTCAACTAGTTTGGAAATGGATATGTAACGAGATTTACTTGCAAACCTATGCACTCACCAACTATGTTTTTGTAGTTGACACTTTTTCTTCATGCTTTTCAGGAATTAGCATAAGCTTTGAGGAATTATATGCATCATGATTGTTTGCATTGCACTTTGGAGACAAAGACCAAACCTTGTGACGGGCAATGGAATCCGCCTTGATCATTGTAGTATATCATCTCATGTAGTTGTTATTTGTTTCGTGGACTCAATATCCAATTATGGTAGACGTATTGTACTTGGGAATTGGTTCACATGCTTGTGCATTGTAAAATTATTTCTATCAACTAAAGCTATGGTGTATGCTATCTATTATCCTTTGTTTTGAATACTCGACTTTCTGTACATCTCATCATTCTGCCATGGTTGGGGTGTTACAAAAATATCCAATGAATCTGAAGCAAGAAGCTATTACTCCCAGATCATGGCAACCAGAAGACATAGTGGGACTATCAATGGTGTTAATGTAACAATTAAGCCAGGCACCAAGTACTTTCACGTTGAAGTTAGTTATACCAGAGGGCCACTGGTTAAAACTGACAATCCTGGTGCAATGCAGTATGGGTTCTCGGAATGGGTGGAAATGGTGAACTTTTTGGATGCTAAGGCACAAAAGAATAGGTTTGAGAAAGCTTGGGTGAACTTCTTGAAGGGAAAGATTCAACACAAAGAAAATCTGGAGCTAAAGTTGAATATTGATCCTGAAGACTCTCAACCTATTTCTTCAGTGACCAAGAGAAGACGAACTGGCGAAGGGCCATCTCATTAAGTTCTCTTTTCAATGTATCTACTTGTAATTTTATTTACATTCTGTAACTTGTATAAATTTCATTTCCTTGTATAAATGAAGTTACCAGTTTGTAACCACAAGGTAGATAATAG
This sequence comes from Erigeron breviscapus, assembly GCA_034093135.1. NCBI lineage: Eukaryota > Viridiplantae > Streptophyta > Magnoliopsida > Asterales > Asteraceae > Erigeron > Erigeron breviscapus. The sequence goes on from CM067168.1 coordinate 157,337,326, forward strand.
ATTAGATCTAACAAACTTAAAAGAAAAACCCAAGGCATTTATTGATCTATAAAAATGCCTTGGAAAACTTAGATAGATTTAATCGAACAAGTCTCTCCAGTTCACACTTGTACAGATACAAGAACTGAAAAAGACTTGGCAATATTTCTAGACAAATAAGGGGAATTTGTTAGGACCAGTTTCAGTGAAACTGGCCAGTCTCCAGTTGCACCTGGAGACCCAGAAGATTTGTCCAGAAATATATTGAAGTCCAGTTGCATCGTACAGTTAACGCAACTGAAGACTTCCTCCAGTTGAGAACTGACCAGTTGAAGAATCCTTCCAGTTGGAGTCGAAGACAACAAGTGGAAGATAGAGAATGACAATGGCAGCGAAGCCCAGTTGACATTCTAGTCAGTTACAAACTGGAGATCATTAGTGGAAAGCTCTTACAAAGCTTTACACTGATTACGAGGAATTGACTTTTATGCTTTATGTGCTTTTACCCGGATAATAAGATTTATCTTATTATTTAAGTACAAAAAGGTACATAAAGCTGGTTGAGTAAAGTTGCTTTATATTGCAACTTTACAGAGCATTTTAAGGAATTAAATGCTATTCCTTAAATGCTCTCAACCATATTTGTACGGCCAAAGTTAACATCCCAATGTTAACTTTGCCTATAAATACAAGTCATTGCACAACCAAGAATAATACTTTTTCAGAAGTCACACACTTTGCAAACCTGCAATATTCTTGGTGAACTTGTGCAATCTTCTCTCAATCGTAAAAAGGAACATTTCACAACTTTAAGTGTTTCGATTGTTTAGAGAAATTCCAAGTGTAGATCAATTGTAGTTCATAGGTTGTTAGGATATTTACATACTTGTATTATCTTGGTTCCGCAACAACCTTGTAATTTATTTAAAGTTAATAAATAAATTACACTTGAAAATTACATATTGTCTCACCAATTTATTTTACAAGCATTTTGTATTATTGCATTGTTCTTTACTTATTGTCACTTAAATAAGTAATCTATCTAGAACTTGGTATATACTCCTGTAACTGGTCGTCTCCAGTTCAGTGCTTATATTGCAAAGTAACTCCACCATCGACATAGAGGTGTCTTCAGGTAGTACCATCTATTGAGTTGGGACTTACAAGTGGTATCAGAGCAGAAGGCTAATAAACTTGCCTAGATCTGCTTAGATGACTACTACTGAAGGTGGAGATGGTTCTGATCAAGGTGAAAACCCTTTGAATACTAATACACCACCTTTTCAAAATGTTAATACAAACCCTCCTCCTCCTACTGCCCCAAACCACGTCCATGTACATTATTCTAACACTCATGTTCCAAAATTTGATGGAAATAGTGAGACCTTTGGTACATGGAAGGCTAGAATGCTTTTGCATTTTGGTGGGATAGAGAGGTATATGTTGAAAATCCTTAAGGATGGACCATATATACCCATGTCTCTTGGAGTAAGTCCTCTTCTAGATCCAACTGGAAGAAGAGGTTCAAGAGAAAAGCTCGAAGACCACTGGTCTGATGAGGATCGTAAACTTGTAGATCTGGACACCAGACTCAAGAACATGATCCTTGGAGCTGTTCCTGAAGATCTAATTCCAACACTTGTGTTGTTCCCCAGTGCCAAGTTAATGTGGGATGAATTAGTTATTCAGTTTGAAGGAGGTGATGACACTATTGTCACCAGAAAAGTTGCCTTGAACAAGAAGTATGAATCCTTCTTTGCTCTGCCCAATGAAAGTCTAACTGGTACATACACCAGATTTTCTAGCCTCATTAATCAGCTGAGAGGCTTGGGTGTAGAGAAGGATAAGGATATTCTTCTTGAGAAGTTTCCAAATGGGAAAATATGGTTCTTGTCTTAAGACAAGGTAAAACCCTGCACAGCCATACTCTTGCATCGCTCTATGGAGCCTTCAGATTCACTGAAGATAACAATGCTGCAAGACTGGTGGCTGAGCAAGATACCATGAACCATGCCCAGAGTCCCAAGGTTGCTAGTGTAACTGAGCGACCTTGTGCTGCTTTAATGTCTACAGAGAGTGTCCATGCACACTCAATGAAGGAGATGTTAAACAGTTTCTTGAACTCTGGCCTGACCACTGAAATCAGTGATGGTTGTGATGAAACTGACGATGATGATCTGGTAGCCATGATTGCTAAAACCTTTAACAGGTTTAAGCATAAATCTAAAAGTTTAATGGGCCAAACAATGCTTCCAGCTCCAGCTTAGAGTTTAGAGTATGATGCGCGTCCATTTTATGATAATAAACCCTATCAAAAGGCCTCATTTCTATGTCTTAAATGAGTTAATATTCCGGAACTATCAGTACTTAATGGATTCTATGCTTATGCAAGTTCACGGAAGATGCGAGTGAGGGTAAATGGCATCAAGTGACTCAAGATAAAGGCCTATGAAGTTACAAGACACAAGGAGGTGATTCGGGAGCCGAACGAAGCAATACGAGCAGCAGTAGGAGCTGCCAGCGCCGCTTGGCGGCCCAGATCAGCAACCGACCTTTTCACCTATTTAAGCCGAATCAGCCCTCAAAACCCTAAGAGAGAGCCGATTCAGCAGCTCTAGCCGCCCATATTCAACCCTAGGTCAACTTTGCATATTCCAAGGAGGTTTTGGAGCTTCTAACACCTTCCGATCTTCATCCTCAACCTAGATCTACTCTTTTATTTTACTTTCAGTTGGTAAACAATGTCTTTCATCTTTTCAGACTTTGTTATTCCTTTAATAATGTCAGGCTAGTAGGCTGAATACTTGTTTAGATCGATGTGATCATGTAGACGTTTATCTATTTTACTTTATTTGTTAGATCTGTTGGACTGTGTTTTACTGTTTATCGTAGATCCATGTTTTACTAGTTCTTCATATTATTATTGGTTCTATATCTGCATGTATTGATTTAATTCTGATGATCGGTCTATAATCATACACTAGGATTAATACATAAGGATGGAAAACACTAGTCGGTCTTTAACTAGATGTAAAAGGTGATTCACTTGTAACCGAGAGATCCAGAACCGTAGTAATTAGGATGAACAGAACATGATGCTTAACAATGTCAGACGCGATCCAGTGACTTGGAAACGAACACTGTGGTCACCGGAGAGAATTACTATCTGGCCATGACTTAAGAGCCGAGTAACTTAAAGATGAACTAGTAACACAAACATTAACTTCTTCCTATAAGTGAGAACAAAACGGAGGGTGCGCTTGCATGAAAGTAGCACTAGTCACACATCAATTAAAGGTTCGACCTCACGATCGAAACGAAACCGAGAACTTTATTAGAACGTCCCAAAACTACGTGTAGCCTCGACTTTAGAAATATAATCTTTGCCCTTACATGGGTAATCACACATGCGAGAAACATGATCAATTCGGAACCAAATGCTCTTGAATACTTTTACTTCATATACTTAAGAAACTACAAATATCTCCATCATTATACCTTTTTAACTTTTCTTAGGGAAACTCTTATCTCGAGAAGCAGTCATACATAAGATTTTGTACAGATATAGGATCTCATAATTACCTTTACATTCATACAATATAAGGAAGAATCTCCACCTGTAGATACTCGTCCCAATCGTCATATATCGTCCCGTAGCAAAATCAAGATTAAACGAGTCGTAAATCCAAAACAGACCAAAATATGCGCCGCATGGATGGTGCATGCACCGCATATTCCACATTTGGGCACAAATGCGCCGCATGAAATAAGTATGCGTCGCATATATCATGCAAATTCGTAACAGAAAATATACATCATTCTGAGCACCCAGAATATGCGTCGCATAGAATGTCTATGCGCCGCATATCGGGCTCCCACCTGAAATCAATTTCCAAAATTTGGCAGATATGCGCCGCATGAAAGACTCATGCGCCGCATATCGTCCAGTTCGACCAAAAACCAACTTTTAATCCCTTAATCGAATTCCATATGAACTCCAACCATTAATTCGACCTGAATACATAATATTAACCTTTTTGACAATACTTTTGATGACTTTAATCCATTTATACATGTCTATTCTTCGCATGGTTAAATACGATACCATTAAGTGATTCCATCCTTCCCATCTTCACTTCATTCGGATTAACACAGACACAGTCTCACAAACACACACATGTCGTGATACATTTACAATTACGTTCGCGACCGGAATTGTAATTGTATCCTTCCATACGTGTGTCCGGTAACCCTTCTATGCATCACCTACTTATAACCCTTCAAGTATCCAGTACCAACCCTAATCATCAAACTCCAAGTCCATGTCCTTTAAGCTAGTAGATTCAACAACATTGACTACCAATCACTTCACTCCTTACCTACCTTTAAACTTCATTTAACTTCATGTACATCATAATCATCATAAACATTTAATCCGGCTATCACTTTCCACCAATCTTCACACATTTCCACACACTTGAAGCATCAACATCACTAAAGTTGTAACACGGTGTTTACTCTCGACAAATAGGGGTACAGTACATAGAAATCCCCCAACTTCATTACTTTGTACACCGGTCAACATAAGCATGGCCATACAAACACGCTCGCGTCATGATACACTTGCAATTATGTTCCGGACCATAATTGTAGTTGTATCCTTTCACACGCGTGTTCGTTCCCACATTTGTGTATCACCCCTTATTTTCCATCAATTCCATTCACGTGATTTTCAGCACACATAAAACATCTCATTTCCTTTGCGGTCCTTGTCACTAACCCCATGGCTAGACAACATTGATGGAATACCATTTCACCTAATTCCCCACTTCCATTCACCTCAACTACTTCACACATAAGTTATATCACACAGTTATTAATTTCAGTTAGGGAAATGGCACATTACCTCGGGGACCGTCTATCGTAGCAATAAAATAATTTAACGACGGAGAAGCGAGAAACGGAAGAATAAAGGCTAAAACATATTCACGTACCAAAAACATTAATCATATAGCCTTAATCCTACACTCTCACTCATCCCAACCCATCCCAAGGCATTTCATCTCAAAGGCTAAGCATACCTACTTAAGCCTACTTATCCTCTATCGGTTTAAGTCCAATTCCTATGGTACACCTATAGTCATTGGTTCACTTAAACCATTTCTCTGATACCACTTGTAACACCCGTCGTTTAAAATTATGGATTTCCAAAAATTTTCGCCTAACGGCGCCAAAAGAAAGCGGAAGTAAACTTTAAAAGACCAAGCCAAAAGGAAGTGTTTAGTTCATTTATTAAATGGTGTTACTAGCAATGTCATAACAAATAGTTCAAATGGAAATCCAACGGTTGCCCAACATTAAACAACCGACATCAAAGGTAACTACATAGTCAATAACATCTAATAAACATCAAGTGTCTAATGAGAAGCAACTATGGGTAAACTAAAGCCAGCTTCAAGACCATCTACCCATGCCTCGCATCTTCTCACATCTACCTGCTCACTATGTTGGACCTGAGGGCATAACACATTTTAAAAGAACAAGTGTTAGCTAACGAATTAGCTAAGTAAGATAACAAATCATTAATAAAACATTTGTCCATTTAAACATTATAGAAAAGTCACATTTCATCTTTAAGGCACATATCATCACAAGTCATCACATCTATTAAATCACATCTTGCATTAAGCATCTTTCATATAGGATGGGTCATCCTAAATGTGCCTAGTCATCTTTTGCATCTCACATATAACATCTAAACATCTTTGTAGTTGTGACATAAGTCACACATCTCATATAACATATACATCTTTGTAAGGGTGACATAAGTCACACCCGACTAGATGGACAAACCTTACGGCTGTACATAAATGTCGTTAAGGAATGGCAAGCCAATCCCGGAGTAATCCGTATGTTCAAGACAAATGGGGCTGGTCAGACCTCCCATATTACTCTTCACATCTCAAACCATGTTGCAAGGAGCTATCCAAGCAACCACATCTACGCACTTAGCCGGGCAAGGGCAAGTACGGGTTAAGCTTAACACTTTCACATCTAAATTACGAGCTCGATTTCACATCTCATATAGTTTAGGTGTCCACATTACCTAAACAATCATCACATCACATCAAATCACTTTAACGTTTGGGCCCTTAAATGTGCACGTGTCATGGAAACTTACAAAGTCTAGTGAACTAGATGAACAAGCCATGTAATCATCACATCTACACATGCACATATACATATCATTTCATCTCATATCATATATTTTTACATATCGTATTTCATAACATCTCAAAGCATTTCATAACATTTCATGGCATCTCATATAAAAACATATCATATCATAGCCTATCATAACAATACATATCATCTCATGTCATTTCATAACAATACATATCATCTCATATCATTGGGGTAGCATTTCAGGCTTCAATATTCATCTACATAGCCCATATCACCTCCCGTATAATCCCGAATACCCATAAGCAAACAAGATACCATTTTGGGAAGTTATTATATGAAAACTATGTTTTTGTTGAACCCTCAGCGTGACAAAGTAGTGTATCTTACCTCAATGGAGTGCACAAGAATCATCAAATAAGTCTACCGTACTTGACAAGTGTTTCCGACAACCTATGGTACAAGAATAATTGAACATAAGTCAACTAGACACTTAATCACACTTTGGAACACTCTAACATGTGATATCGCCGAGACCATTAGTGGTCTTGTCGATATCGAGCTCTAGAACACACCAACCAAAAGATCATACAGTGGTCACGAAGGTACCTTGGTGCATATCGGTGATATCGCAGTCCAGACCCAAAAACCAAATAGTGGTCATGAAGGTACCTTGGTGTATATCGGCGGTATCGCTGACCAGATCAGATTTCAACCCTTTTGGACTCCTATTCGAACCCTATACGTCCTTAACACCTTAAATCGACCTGGAGATATAAAACTAACATATTTTACGGTAGAATTGATGACTTTAATCATTCAATTGATTCCTTAACCAATCATAAACATTACCCACTCAATTGATCACCCGAACGACATGAAATCGGTAAACGTTTTGCAATATAACCCAACCCAAACCCCATGGCCTGGATCGGATTCACATATAAGACTCACAAGATCAGAAATCAAAGGAATATCACCTATATTACCTGTAGATGATCATAAGGATGAAAGATCTTAATCAAAACTTGCTCGAAACACCACGAAACGAATAGATCTTGGAGGGAATTGCTTTGAGAGAGGGGAGGGGGCTACTTTGAGATTAAAATCTGATTATGAGGCTATAACTCACGTTCCTAACCTAAATCCCTGTTGTACCAACTTTCAAATTAGGCCCCTCAAGCCCTTGCACTTTCTTATAGCTCGTTTCGTGACCTAATTGCTCGTTTAACGCATACATGAATACTTAACGACCCTTAACTCCTATCGAAAACACTTTGCGACTTTATTGATCATCATTCATCAATCTTTTCATCACTTTCAATCATATTGCACATTAACACATTAATCTCACATTTCATTTATTAAATACATAAGCATTCAATCACGTAATCCAATTAGGGCATATAACTTGACGTAACCTAACGTTGACTAACGGACAAGCCAAACGTCAAACTCAAAAAGTTTGGGATGTTACAATTACCTCCCCCTTAAAAGGATTCTGTCCTCAGAATCATTTCGCCACTCATATATAAATAACTTATCTGTATCCTTAACTTTATCATTTCATTTCAAGATTCCCTTGGGTTGTTCTTTAACTTAGCATAGCCAAACTCATTTAGCTTCTTACATAGTCTTTTCTACTTTCACTTTACATTTCAACCGTTTCGTCATTTCTTTGGTTCAATCTTTAAATCAAAACAAGTAATCACCTCATTTCTTCGACCTTCATAATTAGTACATACATTACATTCAGCGAAGACTATTCATTTGGCGGATAAGACCTTCTGACACATATCCTTATTAACTTGCTACTATGACTCACATGATTCATTGAACAAAGGGTCGCCTCGCCATAACTTTCGATGCATAACATATCCATCCATAGAGTCTTATGGTTAGACCATAATACCCATTTTGTTCATAATAAGCTTTCTTTGCTCACCACAAAACCTTTAGTCAATTTTGAGCTAATCAGAACACTTCTTTAACGATTCAAACTTTATGAACTATTATCTTCATGATCTTTGGCTCCACAACTTTCCTTTCAATAACATGTCGTATCATGAAGTGACATCCAACGCCTATGGCAGAACCATGGTTGCATATGAACACAACAATAAATCTCGATGCACCATCGCACAATCATATGATTTTCCTGAGTTTCTAAATCATTCTTTCTCTTCCCCATCAATCTAGGAGTGATAGGCATCATTTGAGTTCACCATTCCCTTCATACTTTGCCAAAACATCTTTGAAAATTATTTACACAACGGCCGTCTCGATTTGAAACATTCAACAATTCGCTTTCACACTTTAAGAGAACTTCTTTAACATACATCTTTTCTTTCATGTCCAACGAAACGGTGCAATAGTTCACCAAGAAATGAGCATTCTTGGACAACCTGTCTACTAATGGCTCATATCATATCATTACCTTTAGTTTCCCACGCAACCTTGTCTTTTAGTCCATGAATGACGCGACTCCTCACTTCCGTTTAGGGATCATTAAATACTTTATTTTGCTATAAACTTTTAGTATCTAGTCTTGGATTTTAACCAAGTCACACGTCAACGTATAAAATTTACTACACACCGTATCAGAATAGCTCGTATCATATCTCCGATGACACCCAAATGAATAGATTCCCAAGGTTATGAGCTTCCTCTAGTACAACTCTTTGGTTATTTCGTTATCAGATACCGAAGTCTTACTTTAAAACATATGGCTTCATGATGTTTCATCTCGACTTTTCTGACTCCTCTCTCGTTCTACCACAATTTCTGGCTCAAGGAACATTTTCTTGGGCTGTCTCGCCGTAGTCAAGTACTCACCATAACCTTGCCACCACGGACTTAACTAAAGAATTAATGGAGCTTTGTTCTTTTCAACTCTAAGCGTCGGCTGCTCCCTTAACTTTTACTCACTAATAACGAATATGGAATTAAACTTCTTCGTGTAGCAATTCATAATAACGCTCTTTACGCAAACATGATGTTCTTCGTCATACTGATAATAGGCAAGATTGTCATCACTAAACGTAATGACTGAACGATCTAGAGAAAACTTTAAACTTTATCTCTTAAGTTCATGACATGGTAAGGACCATTTGTTAACATGCAGGTACTTCGGGAAACTCAATAGGGTCGTAATGAGGGTAGAAATAAATTTAGCAGGACTTTCATCATCAACAAATGGTAGCAAAAACCGTAAATCTATCTTATAGAAAGAAATACATCCCACAATCGAAAACATTAACTTCTTCCTATAAGTGAGAACAAAACGGAGGGTGCACTTGCATGGAAGTAGCACTAGTCACACATCAATTGAAGGTTCGACCTCACGATCGAAACGAAACCGGGAACTTTATTAGAACGTCCCAAAACTACGTGTAGCCTCGACTTTAGAAATATAATCTTTGCCCTTACATGGGTAATCACACATGCAAGAAACATGATCCCTATCCGTGAGTACGACGCGTACAGCAAACCCTTCACCTAGGGTCGACTTCAAACACTCCAACACCCATCTATAATTATGCTCTTGTTCACTTGTGATAAACACGTATGATATGCTGAAGGTCCTGTTTGTTGACGTGACGCCGACAATCTCGACCAACGGCATGTTGTACAAGTTGGTTTTGTACGTGGCGTCTATTTGGATAACATAAGGAAATGCACGCCACAACTCAAATGATGTGGGATGTATAAAAAACAGATTTTCCAACCGACCAGATACCCTATTTGTGGTATAATAATACAAGTATTTATGCTCCTTTAGCAAACTGAACATAACCTGCGCCGGTTGAACAATATGACGTACGTATGTCGTTTCAGATACTCTATCATAGTAAATAAATAAAAGAATATGTAAATTTTATATATGTAACCTGCATTGGAGTGTCCCCGTGTTTTTCGGTTGCCTTCTTCCGTAACGCTTTTTGAAAATTATAAATGTCTTCATTGCGGGTAAAGTTTCCTGGAAATTCTTCTTTCAACCGCTTTACAATCTTACGGAGCTCTGTATCGCGATGATATTCAGCTTCCACAAATGATTTCTCAGCTTCACTCAGCCTTCTTGCGTACGCGTAACCCTGTAGATTATTAGCTGGATAATGATTATGTCTCTCGTCTATAACGGTGACCCTCCAACCACCATCTGTTGTCAAACGCCCGTCCAATCTAAAAGGGCACTCACATTTAAGTGTCTTTTTAATGAGCCCAATTGTCCTTTTATCTTTTTGCCCAGCAAGATTACAGACTATGGTCACTTTATTTTTGACACCAGCTGAGTTGGAATTTGTTCGTCGTTTGATTAAGACATAACCAAGCTTATTTGCTATTCCTTGGGCCCAGTTGAACACTTCTTCGTGTGAATCGAACACCTGAAATAGTAAAGTGTGTCCGAAACAAAAAAACTCATTATTAGACTTTATTTTCCATTTAAACGTTAATGTCATCATTTAATTATACCTCATCGGTGTAGAAATCGCTAGCGTCGTAGTCAAATTGAGGGGCCATCTCCGGGGTTTCAAAATCTTCATCAGGTTCTTCTAAGTGAAACTCAAAATTTTCTCCCCATATATTCTCAAAAGAATCCATCTGAAACATATATAAATATATGTAACTTGCATTGGAGTGTCCCCGTGTTTTTCGGTTGCCTTCTTCCGTAACGCTTTTTGAAAATTATAAATGTCTTCATTGCGGGTAAAGTTTCCTGGAAATTCTTCTTTCAACCGCTTTACAATCTTACGGAGCTCTGTATCGCGATGATATTCAGCTTCCACAAATGATTTCTCAGCTTCACTCAGCCTTCTTGCGTACGCGTAACCCTGTAGATTATTAGCTGGATAATGATTATGTCTCTCGTCTATAACGGTGACCCTCCAACCACCATCTGTTGTCAAACGCCCGTCCAATCTAAAAGGGCACTCACATTTAAGTGTCTTTTTAATGAGCCCAATTGTCCTTTTATCTTTTTGCCCAGCAAGATTACAGACTATGGTCACTTTATTTTTGACACCAGCTGAGTTGGAATTTGTTCGTCGTTTGATTAAGACATAACCAAGCTTATTTGCTATTCCTTGGGCCCAGTTGAACACTTCTTCGTGTGAATCGAACACCTGAAATAGTAAAGTGTGTCCGAAACAAAAAAACTCATTATTAGACTTTATTTTCCATTTAAACGTTAATGTCATCATTTAATTATACCTCATCGGTGTAGAAATCGCTAGCGTCGTAGTCAAATTGAGGGGCCATCTCCGGGGTTTCAAAATCTTCATCAGGTTCTTCTAAGTGAAACTCAAAATTTTCTCCCCATATATTCTCAAAAGAATCCATCTGAAACATATATAAATATATGTAAATTACAATAATATTATTAAAATATATATCTACTATGTGTAAATATCTATATTACAAATACGTATGAATACTAACCTGAATGAATGAATGAATGAACAAAATTAGAAAGCGATTGTTGAACAAATAAGGAAAGCGAAAAAGACTGAATAAACAAATAAGGAAAGCGTATGTTTGCAATGGAATGAATGAGCGAATGAATGAACAAAATTAGAAAGCGATTGTTGAACAAATAAGGAAAGCGTATGTTTGCAATGGAATGAATGAGCGAATGAAACTATATATAATGAAAACAAGTATGAGTCAACAGTACCGTGTCGCTGCAAATAGTTGAATATGACAAAATGTTATCGTTGACTATGACAGCAACAGTGTACGGATAACGAGCAGGACTATTTGCAGCAACAGTGTATGAATTCAAAACAATGTAATAAGAAAATTGTGGAAATATAGATGTAACTAACATGATATGTTATTTTACAAGAGTAACCAAGACTCATGTTTGACATGTTTTTTTAAACCTATGTCACATATATATGTTGTCAGTTTCTCAAGACACAACACCTGAAACAGTAGTGTTGCCAAAGTTAGAATCTATATGCCTGAAATCTAGACGAATTTTCGCGGTAGATGTGAATTAATTTTGGAGACTTGGAGATGAAATTTTTCGAAAGGATGTTTGGTGATTTTCTTTTGTTGTCTCTAGTAAAAATATGACTTTGTCGATCACCCTTCCAAACAAATCAAGAGTTCATATTTTAAAGTAAGAAAATCAAAACCAAATTTTAAATGATAACAATTCATTAGTCATTACGGCCACTAACATGTCACTGTCAAAGATAGTTGCATTTAATTTCATCGAGCCAATATAATTACTCATTGAATAATTATTAGGGTGGAGGGAGTGATAACTTTTCACCCTCTCATCTCCCTTCAACTATCCAATCAATTACTTCAGCTCATTTCAACCCTCCAACCTTTTTTTCAACCCTTTTTAGTGACAACCATCACTCCCAACCTTTTCTTCACATTTTAATAATTCATCCTTAATATTTATAAACTTTACATAACTAACCTTTTTTTTTTAATTTATATGTTTTATTAATAACAAAACACATTACATAATACTTAAAACACATTAAAAGTAAAAAACAATACATAGTTAAACTTCACCGTACATAATAAAAACACACAATGCATAACTTAAAAAAAAAAACATAACTACTCTTCATCGTCATCATCTTTGATTGACATTTTTTCTAAGCCACGGTAAGCGTAATCGTCGAGCCACCACTTTTCGTGTTGCGGGCATTTGACTTCATCCGTAGTTTTGTCTTCTCCGCAATTGTCGTGGTACAATTCGGCCCAAGTGCATTGGTCACCCAACGTGTGACCGGCCTTAAAAACATCATCGACCACCCACTTGACCCTCTTGATCTCATCCTGCAGAAACAAAGAATATGTCTCTTCGTGCTTCGAGACCTTGCGCCCTGGCGCATGTATTGCCTCAACCTGTTGCTCGCATTGTCGCCTTTTCTCCCGTAGGTGACCCATGACCCCAGAGACTTCAGTTTGAAGGAGGGTGTCCTCTTTGATATCAGCCATGATTCGTGTTTTCATCTCATCTTCGGTCAGACGAGGTCGGTGAACATTCTATTTTGATGATGAGGACGCCATTTGGTTAGAAATAGTGAGTGAGTTTCTAGAAGAATGAAAATTGAAATGGTGATGAAACTGAATTGTGCTCTGGGTTGGTATTTATAGAGTGAAAACTACCAATGACTGTCGATCAAGTGCAACGGAGTATCATGGCTGATATCCTCGACCACCGAAGGTTCAAAGAGGAACTTGTTGCGGTTGGTCAAAAACTAAAGGCGAAGAAGCAATGGTGTCAAGAACAGATCGATTATATACAAACCGGGTATTGTACTGATCTTGAGTGTCAATACTTTACTTATTTGCAGGATAAGATCGACAAGATTGAAATTGCTATGGAACAACTTGCTTGTGCGGTCATCACCTTGAACCATTTGATCATAACCGCCGAAGCAGTTTATGAGATGAAAAAATAAGTGTTTAATATGTTGTAATGTTTCTAAATTATGTTCTAATGTTTTTAAATTAAGTTGTAATGTTAAGTACTTTTAATTAGTTTATGATGGTTTAAGTAGTTTTAATTATGTTGTAACGTACTTTTTTAACAAATAAAATGGCATTTTATGAATTAATATGTTGTTTTAGTTGTGTTTTTTGAAGTTTAAATGGGTATATATATATAAGATATATATAATAAAAATAAAAAAAAAAATCAGCACATTTACACCTTTGGTCCCTGGCGCCTGTTTTCTTCCACTTTTAGTCCCTGTAACGGTTACTTCAACTTTCCAAAGCTGTCACCTTTAGTCCCTGCAGGCCCAACCTTTCTTCAACCTTTTGCGAGTTCAAAGCTCGCTCCGTCCATCTCGCACCCAGCTCGCTCAGCCGGCACCCGAAGCTCGCTCAGCCCTCTTGATCTCGCACCCATCTCGCGCCCATCTCCCCTTCGACTCCCTCCACCCTTAAAATGAAATCATAACTAATATATGTAACAAAGATAGTTACACTTCATTTCATCGAGCCAAATAACTACGTACTCTTGGTATTTTCTCGTTTGGCCGGAGCTCTTTATGCAAACAGTCTCTTTATCTCTGCATATATAAATTAAGGCAAGACTATTGTCTACATCTCACCTTTCATCCCCGCATATTATATATGTTTTGTTGTTGTTATTTGATGTATCAAACACCTAAAGTGGGACTTGATGTCTTAGTCACCACATATCTATTTTGGATACATAAAATATATACGTGCGATTAAAAAAAAAGTATTTATACTTTGTGAAAACTATTTTTTTTAACCAAAATTTTTAATAATATACAGTTGAGATATACCGTTTATCTCAAAAAAAAAAAAGTATTTATACTTTGTGAAAACTATTTTTTTTAACCAAAATTTTTAATAATATACAGTTGAGATATACCGTTTATCTCAAAAAACTACATGATGTGTATATGCTTTAAATACATCAACACGTACTCAATTATTTTAGTTATATATACTTTTGATAAATATATATTTAACCAATTTGACCGAGGACAACTTTTTTACTGCTATTTCACCCTAAACCACGAGTCATATGATACCAATCGACATGTAGAAGTTGTTTCTATTATCTGATAATTCTCTTTTGTGCTTAACTAGATATACATAGTCGATTAATCTTTTCGAATACAATATAGTCTCTTCAATATCAAGAATCACAATAAGCTAGAATATTATGCTTGTCCTTAAGTATTTTTCGTTCGGGGATCGACTGGTGCATAAGTCCCCGGCCTCATCAGTAGTCATCAAAGATTACCACTAGGTCATGGACGAGTGTGGAGGCAGTGTAATCATTCGCCCCTCAAAGTTTTTTTCACATAGAAAAGGAAAAAATATATAAAAAATATATCAAATATCAACTTTTGCACACAAGGTTTGTATAACTTTTTTTATTCTAAAAGAAGGTTAAACAACTAGAAACACTAAGACAAAAACACCCTCGTATATTGGTGTTAATCAAGTCGCCTTTCTATAGATCAAAGCTATTGGCCTTGTACATATATATATTATTATATTTTTCTTGTCTTTTATCATTCTAAGCTATGCTATAGTATGGCTTTTCGAGGTCATTTGCTCATTACAATCTTTTTCCCAAGAAAACCTTTTTGTAATTACTCTGTATACTTACTCAAAATTTGATCACATAAGGAAAATTAAAACTATTATACCTTTAGTTCCAAATTATTTTAGCTAAGTTTCTTTAATTAATATGTTTTTAGTCAATTTTATCATTACAAGAAGACATGCTTCCCCTCATTTTAGTCCTTTACATCTTAATTTCTAGCATTTATAGCTACAAATGTGGTTTATAATATCATAATAATATATATGTGTATTGTTAAAACCCAAACCAAAATCAAATAAAGTTTAAATTAGGTTTACTTTAATTTTTGGTTTACCGTGCAGAGAAATATATGTACAAAGAACTAGAAACTCCACTCATTAATATTTTTAATTTGCCCATTTCCATCCATGTACTAGATACTCCTTCCTTTTAACAAGATCAAAGTTTCTAATCCATCTCTTTTGTGATGTGCAAGTGTGCAACCTAGTGAAGAGTTGTATCCAATGTAATTATTTGGTTTTGCTTATAGGAATACAATTACTATAACACCCCATTCAAAAACCGGACCATTGGTTAGCAAAACCCATATAATATATTAATGATTACAATTACAAAGGGTAAAGTTTTATTTTGACAAGGCTTGTGCACATCGAATCATATCAAATACACAATACAATGCCTAGAGTAAAAGTGCAAAGTGTGTAAAATCACACGTCAAATGGAACTTTCGTCTTTAACCTTTTGTCTTATTGAGGGGTAGCATCACCTTCTCTTCAATCTTTTTCAAGTTCCATTATATTGGTGGCCCAACAATTGTCCCTTTTAAATGTGGTTTTAAGCATCGATAGAACCAGACAATGAATATATATGTTGTTGTGATGTCTATACCACGTGATTACAAATAATTTTATCCAACATACTGGCCATTGTTTTTTAGTTTTCCTTTCTACTACCTTTAAATTTGTCCATTTGTTTTACAAAGCTTTTGTTACATACTGTATATATTTGCATTTTTGAAAAATGTTAAATATAGTCATAAGAGTTGTATTTAACGTGTATTAACAAATTTGTCCATTTTTTTGTTTTCAATTACAAATTTACACACTTTAACCATTAATTCCAATCTCCCTTCTCATACTAAAGAACACAACACAAGTGACATCACTGTGTTGTCAAGCAAACAAGTCTTCCACATTGGAAGTATGATGTCAAGTGCTATGTATTTTATGGTGTATTTGGTGTTTGTGGGGGCGTATTTGGGCAGGGGAATAAGGCAGGTTTTCAAATAATGGCTTTGGCGGGAGTAGGGGCCTTTTAAAATTCAAACATTATGTGGGCCTTTTATATATATATATATATATATATATATATATATATATATATATATATAGGGTAGGGTTAACGTGAGAACCATAAATATGGAGAGAACCGTGAGAACCACTAGTTTTCCTCCCTTTTTCTTTTTTTTTGTGTGGTTTTTTATTTTTTTAATTTTTAATTTTTCATTTTTTGAAACTTTTTTTTGTTTTTTATTTTCTTTTAACAAAAACCCATTCCAAAAAAAAAAAAAAAATTTTGTAAAAAATCATATGGGTTACGCGTTAAGAAAACGTATGTATACGGTACGGGCCAGAGACCCTTATCCGTTCTAAACTGACCGTCAAGGGACGCATATGGGAATCGTATGGATTTGATAGGCGGCGATCCAAGAGATGGTGACGGTTGTATACGGTACGGGCGTAGCCCTTAACTCTAAGGGCAAAGCCCTTAGAGATGGTTTTTTAGTGGTTCTCACTGGTTCTCACTTGATCCCTTCACTATATATATATATATATATATATATATATTATATTATATATATATATATATATATATATAAATATAAAGGGACAGAAGAGAGAGAGAGGGGAGACTTCTCCCATACGCTCTTTAATTTTCTCCTCAAATCTGATTTTCTTTCTTCAATCATACTTCAAATTTTAAATCTATCAATATTCGTATGGCCAAGGACTACAAAGGCAAGGTATAATCGCATTGCTTACAAGGTTTTTGTGTTGCTTTTTTTTTGTTTTTTTCTGGTATCATGTATTGATAACATCGGCTTTATCATGATTTTGTTGCGATGATTAAGACTATTTTGTTTCTGAAATTTGAAATTTCAAGATTTTCGTGTGATTTTTAGGTTTAGATTTCTTTAACCTAATTTTGTATTTTTTTTGCTTTATGTTAATTTCAGTTTGATATATATGAGCTTTTGATGGCAAAGGCGATCCCACTGTGGTTGCTGTTAAGAAACTCAACAGATGGTTTTCAGGTATGACTAATTAAACTTGGTATTATACTATTATTATTGGTTTGATTTATAAAAACCCAAAAAATAGTGTTAATTTTGAAGGATTTATAAAAATAAGGATTTATAAAGGTTTGATTTGGGTATCTTATATGAAAGTTACATAATTTTGTAGCTTTGGAGGTTCTTTATTCAAAGTCATCAGGCTGATTTCCTTCGCTTCATCAACATGCTCGCTGATTTC